>JAWNPN010000029.1:5650000-6342500 GCA_035047485.1 Drosophila peninsularis
GAAGAAATGCGAAACTCCCGAAGCGAAAATTGTACGCACCAATGAGTTAACAGCCGCTGTTAACGCAATTTGGCTCGCGAACGAGCGAACATACTAGTTCATCTCTTATCACAGACAGCTGATCTCTTGCGATCTCCCACCGCCCAATTAACGCCTTCTTTGCTGTCCGCTGGCTATGCTGCTGAGTTAAAATTCTTCGGTCGCTCAGTAACACTGCTCTTGCGGTAGTCTAGTATTTTGGCACTGTTGCTGGAGGAGGAACGTGCATTTAGTGACAAGGTCAAACAAGGTCTTCAGCGCGAACCAAAGTGAAAGTTAAACAACAAATATGTCACAGTTACTGAAAAAGACAAGTGGTCCACTGCGGCAGCATTACAAATGCGCTGCTGGAGTCATTTCAGCAAGACAAATTCTCGATGGGCAGCACAGGTCAATGGCTACGGGCGGCAAAGGGTGCGTGCATAGTTCATAGATAAGAAAATTCGACAATTAACGCGTGTTGATTATAAAGACTAGACAGATAAATCTAACTTTAAATTATCGCGAGTCAACATAAAATATATTCTATTTAACAGCAACATGTGTTAACTCCATGAGACATTCTTTGTCTGCCGATGAAAATCCCCCATCTCTGTTATTGTTGTGCCAATTAGACATGACTGAACTGAATCAGCTGTTCAATGTTTAACCAATTAGAAGTGTCTGCTAATTGATATTCTAATCAGTTGTTAGTACAATGAATATTGTATCTGACAAATTTTTGTTTAGACGTAGCAACTATATTGCTACGATTATCTATTTTATGTTATTTTTTCAACTAATTGGCTTTTCTAATAGGAATTCCAATTGGATTAAATCTGTAATATTTCCTACTGAGGGACATACCACTTAAAATTTCCCTTGCTGCCAAATTTCCTCTTGATGGACATTTTATATAATTTTCCCCTTGATTCTAATTAGACATATCAGTGTCGCTTCCAATTAGACACCAAACTTATACTATCTCTTTCCTTGCAGTGAATACGATCTTGTGGTGGTGGGTGGCGGCATTGTGGGCGCAGCTTCAGCCCGTGAAATCCTGCTGCGCCATCCTACGCTCAAATTGGCTATTTTGGAGAAGGAATCCAAGCTGGCCATGCACCAGAGTGGCCACAACTCGGGCGTCATTCATGCGGGCATCTACTACAAGCCGGGCACACTGAAGGCGCGCCTCTGTGTGGAGGGTTTGAACCTGGCGTACACGTACCTGGACGAGCACAAGATACCGTACAAGAAGTGCGGCAAGCTGATTGTGGCCACGGATGAGAAGGAGGTTAAGTTGCTCGAGGATCTGCATGAGCGCGGCATCAAGAACAAGGTGCGCGATCTGCGCATGATCGATGGCGACCAGATCAAGGAGATCGAACCATTCTGCAAGGGCCTCAAGGCGCTGCACAGCCCGCACACGGGTATCGTGGACTGGGGTCTGGTCACTCAGCATTACGGCGAGGACTTCAAGCGAGCGGGCGGCGACATCTACTTGAATTTCAATGTGTCGAAGTTCACGGAAACCAAGGGCAACTCCGACTACCCAGTGACCATACACAGTGGCAGAAGCGGTCATCAGGTGCGCACCAAGAATGTGCTCACCTGCGGCGGTCTCCAGTCCGATCTGCTGGCCGAACTCACTGGCTGCCCGCGTGCACCGCGCATCGTGCCCTTCCGCGGCGAGTACTTGCTCCTGTCCAAGGAGAAGCAGCACATGGTGCGTGGCAACATCTACCCAGTGCCCGATCCGCGCTTCCCCTTTCTTGGCGTCCACTTCACCCCGCGCATGGATGGCAAAATCTGGCTGGGTCCCAATGCCGTGCTGGCAATGAAGAGGGAGGGCTATACGTAAGTGAACCAGAGATTAGATTGGAATCTATTTGTTATCTATAACTCAATGCTTGCAGTTGGGGCGACATCAATTTGCTGGAACTCTTTGATGCTCTGCGGTATCCCGGCTTCCTCAAAATGGCCAGCAAATACATTGGTTTCGGCTTCAGCGAGATGGCCAAGTCGGCCTTCATCAATCTGCAGGTGAAGTCGCTGCAGAAGTATATCCCGGACATCACCGAATACGACATCGAGCGCGGACCGGCTGGTGTGCGCGCCCAGGCGCTCGACCTGAGCGGCAATCTGGTCGACGACTTTGTGTTCGATCGCGGCGAGGGCAGCGGACCACTCGCCAAGCACGTGCTCCATTGCCGCAATGCACCGTCCCCAGGCGCCACGAGCAGCTTGGCCATTGCCAAGATGATTGCCGACAAGATCGAAACGGAGTTCGCCATTGGCAAAGCCAAATAAACTCCACTTGGAGTCCAACTAAAATGTCTGCTGCATTTCTCTCATTCACCTTTTAAGCATAAAACTCTTTTTCTATCATCACAAATGGTTTTTTAACATTATTTGTTGTCCTAACTTTCCTTTTTCGAAAGGATTCACTTTGTATATTTCATATAAATGACTTTGGAGTTGATGGGATGACAAATTGAGTTTCCACTCAAAGTGGTGAGTTTGCTGAATCGTGTGGAGTTGTTTGCAAATATATGTTAAATTTAAATAATTAAATAAAAATGCAATTATAAATATATTAAGTTTGTTAAATCTTAAAAAATACGAAAATATTTTCATTTTTAATATCTGTCTTATATTTCCACCTATCTTTCACACTTGCAAGTGGAAACTTGTTAAATTGTTTGCAAATAAATGTTAATTATATATATAAAAATATTAAATGTTTGTTCATTTAAATTTCTTTTCTTAATTTTCTACATTTAACACTTAGAAGTGGAATCTATAGAGCAGTGATTCAATTGGTAAAACTTACCCACTTTTAAGCCCTTTATGTTATGTTCACCATAAGTATATAGATTTTTGTATATTTCTTATTGCTAAGCAGGACTACCTGGGTCTCCTCACTCCCTAGTTCAGTTCCAGTATATGCCGCTTCCCTTTCGAAACAGGCTCCTTAATGCCAAGCACCTTGATCTCTCTTTGCAGCTGCTGCACAGGTGCTTCGCTCTGTAGCAGCTCACGACACTTTTCATTTAAGACCTTCAGGCCATTCGCAGCATGCAGTCGCATTTGTGAATCGCTGTCCTCATTAGCCTCAATCACACGCAGCAGCCTATAGATGGGCAAGAGCATGTCCTGGTAGTTCAGCAGGCTGTCCATGCCGGCCAACAGCTCGGCGAGCACAAGCAAGGCGCCACGCTTGGCAGGCAAATACCGGCCCGAACTAAGCTCGGCGTCAATGAGCTGTAGCAGTTCCTGGAAGAAGCTGTGCACCTGGTAGGTGAGCAGGCGACAAAGTTGCGCCAGATTCGCATAGGCGGAGCTGCGAAATTCATCCAAAGAGGAGCGAGCGCCATGCAGAAAGCAATTGAAGAGGACGGCCTTATAGCGATAGCAGAGAGGACCTGTAGGAATGATACATAAGTAACTGAGCTACAAAGGATATCAGGATCAGGATCCACTCACCAATTTCCTGAGCTGCTTTGAGTATGGCTTCGCCCACAACCAGGCGATAGTCCAGATCCGCTGTGTCTGATAGATACTCATCGCTGAGCATGTCCAGAACCTCGGCCTCCATGATGTGCACCAGCTGCACGAACAGACGCACGCAATTGAGGAACGTGTAGGATTCCTTCCGCTTGAGGGTGCTCAGTGCGAGAGCTATAATCCGGTGTGATTGGGATATGAAGGTGGGATCCTTGTTCCTCAGCGCCTCCAGCATCAGTTGTATGCCGTAGACCTGCAGATGGGGCTGCTCATCTTCGATGAGCTCGCGTGCCTGCTGAAAGGATGCGAGTGAGGGAGCAGCCAGGCGGGGCTGTTGCTTACCTCCAAGCAGCTCGAGCAGCGGCTGCACTGCATTCTGGAGCAGAGGATTTGCTGTACCATTGGCCAATCTCTGCAGTGGCTGTTGCAGTTGGCGAGTGGACTCCGCCAGCTGCAGTTGCTCGCTACGTTCGAGCAGCTCCTGCAGCAGCAACAATATGAGCAACTGCATTTGCTCGGCCAGCTCGGCGGGCTGCACTTGGATAGCCATCAACTGGGCCACGAGCTGAATAAAGTTTTTACTTTGCGTAGCTGCCAGCTGCGCCTTGAGCGGCTCGTGCCAAACTAGCTGCTCCAGTGCTACGAGCAGCTCCAGCTTCAGCTGATATTTCATATGCAGGAAGTCCGCCAGCTCCGCTTCCGTGGAGAGCAAATCTGTGCTGGCGGACTGTTTGACTTGGAGTTCCCGCAGCATCAGTTCAAGCAGAGCCAGAAAAATCTTCGCTGTTAAGGTCTGATCGCTGCCACCGATGAGTAGCGCCGTCAATGCCCGATAGTAGTTGCCTTCCTCCTGCTGTTGCGCCACTTGAACTGTGAAAAGATCAGACTGGGAGGATTGGACGATAGCCAAGCGTGGATGCAGTGCTTGCCAGGGCGGCGAAGTAGCCAAGTCCCAGCTATACAGGCACTGCAGCAAGGCAGGCAGCTCCTGCTTCGTCTCTCTGTTATCCAAGCAGCGTGAGATTAAAGCAGCCAAAGACTTTTGCTGCTGCGGGAGTCGCTTGTAGAGCTGCAGCAGAAGCGGCATATAGGGCACCAGCAGTACGCTGGGCAAACAGGCGACGCTAGAGCTGCAGAAGAGTTGCTCCCAGAGACGTATGCAGTCGCACAGCTGCGCCTGCTCCCAAACGATGAGGCCATTCAACAGATCAGCGGGAGAGGTCAAAGGCTGCCAATGGCTGGAGAGCAAGCGTTCCACGTATTCGCGATTCTCCACGTTCAGCTCGTAGAGACGACGCAGGCTGAGCACGCCCGCTAACAGGCCATTCGTCTGCATGGTACAGAAGTCGAAGATCTGATCAATCAGCCGCTGCTGCAGGCGGCACGAAAACCCGCGTTGCGCCACAATCTGAGCCACAATTTCAGCGCTTCGCGTGGCATTCGGGGTTTGCAGAGCAGCCAAGAGGCTGGCAAACCCATGAGTGGCGCCCAATTTGCTAAGCAGTTGCTGATGGAGTTCTTTGGCTAATGAAGCACAGAGATTAGGAGTTGCCTTTAGCAGCAACACGTATCGAAAATAATCCGCCTTAGATTCATTTTGCCAGAGATAACTGAGGGCCGCATTCAGCTGTGTAAGTTCTTCTGGCCGGGGCTGAGCTACACGCAGACTAATTACAGCTGCAAGTAGATCCCGTTGCACTAGCTCCATGGCATTTGCTATGTGCAGCTGGCGAATGGCCAGCAGCCGTATGAACAACTGCACACTGAGAGACATCAGAGTAGGATGACAGCTGACACGCTGAACATCCTTGTAAACGGCTGACTTGTAGAAATCGTCATGTAGCTGCGAACGCAATGCATAATAACTCAACTCCTGCGTTGCCTGTATGCAAAGTTTTAGATGAGCCACGGAAATTAAATCCTCCTTTGCGTCGCTATGGAAATTGATGTTGAGGCTCAGCGTGTGCAGCACGTGCAAGAGTCGTATTATATAGCAATTGATGGAGTTGTTCAAATCAATCACATCACTCTTCTTCTGCTCCACTTGTAGGGCTGTAAACAGCTCCTGCAACTGCTGCTCCAAATCCTTTGAAACATATTTCGACAAAATTCCTAAATTAGCTTGAAGAACTTCTAAGTTAGCTTCATCCACTGTTTCTTTCCCGCTTGCTGCAATATAGTACTTCATTTGTATTTGTCAATTACAATCACATTTTACTCACGTGCAGCATATTTAAAGTTTAAATTCTCCAGCAGTGCAAAATATTTAACTAAATTTATCATTTTGCGCGCAAATTTCAACTGCGCATGAAAATCTTATGTGCAAATGAGACAGCTGTTGCGCCAGCGATATGGCAACGCTAAACAGCAGGTGTAGTGCTAGCATGACATTTACAGTTTTATATAATTCTTTAATATTGATGAAGCTGCGTAAAATCAAATATACATTGTCATGTAAATTATTGTAATATATCAGGAATTACCATTTTTATATGTTATTTTATTACATGAAATTGCCTCACGCAAGCACGCGATTTGCGTGCGCGATTGGCATGGCATTTGCACAGCTCTAATTTTTTTCCTATCGGCTGGCAACCTTGCACAGTTAGTGAAATCCAATTTAATTGCAGCTAAAATTCGTTCGCTTTTTTTTGTGTGCTGCAAATATTGTAAATAGTTATTCCGCGCTCGGTGTATATAGACAAACAATAATGTGCAACTTCAATAAATAGTAAATAATACCAAATATCGTTGATTTCATGAAGCAATAGCTTGCCGTCAAATCCGTACGTGTAAAGCAGGAAAATCGAACAACTTTCTTTTTCCATAGTGTGAGTGCGTATGTGTGTGTGAGAGTGTGCAAGTGGCAGTGTGTGTGTACGAGCGTTTGTGCATGTGTATCGCTGCCATGCAAATGCGAAAAAGCGCAGCGTAAATTACAAAACTACGCAACAAAAGTTAATTAAACTAGAAAAAGTCGTGTTAATTATACTAGCGGGTAGGTGCACGCCCATCACTGTCGAACGCCCACGCAATTAAGACACACACATTCTGCTGCCGACGTCGACGCTGACGGCGCCGTCGCTGCTGCCGCTGCAGTAAACAACAGCAACAAAAATAGAAAAATGAAGAAAATCCTGTCGAAATTCGACAGAAATGAGAAATTGGAAAACTCGCACAACAGCTCCTCATCCAAGGAGACTAACAGCTTCGTCGGCAAGGTCTTCACAGTCGGACGCGTCACGGTCACCGTCGAGGATGTCTTGGCCGAAGGTGAGTGCGGGGGGAAAGTGAACTGCTTATCAGATATAGATATGTATGATGTACATATGTATTGTGCATGTGAGTGTGGGTGTGCGTAAGGCATTACACTGATGGTGCCACCAGATTTAAAATGTGTAGCTAGATTAGATAAAAAATTTTTAAATATATAAAACATATATATACAAACATAGTATATATGTCTGATAGTCTGTTTTTTAATGTGGGGCGTTAACAGCTGCGTTTCCCACTTTGGCAATTTGTCGGCGCCACTTGTCGCGTGCTTCTCGAGTGGGCACAAAGAAATTTTCAATTCCGTTTTCTACTATACAAATTAATAGAAATTCAATCAATTATGCACATTAATCAAGCCAATAAAGCAAGCACTATATATATTTTGCCATTTCTCTACTCTATGCTCTCGCAAACAAAGCTCTGGCAATAGTTGTCATCCGCAAAAGGCAGAGTTCAGCCACGATGCTGCTGCTTTAGCTTTTTTATAGCTAGAAATGAGAAATGAGAAAAAGGGAAATTTGCTTGGAAATTCAAGTTTACAGCTTGATTGGGCTGGTATTTTAGACTTCTTTCTATAATTGGACAAAATAAATATAGTATGTTCCTTTAGCTTCTTTTCGCATTTTTATAGCTAGCTATAAAATTTAGCTACATCTGTGAAAAATAACTGTTTTTAGCTTTCTCATGCGAGCCATTGCCACAGCCGACGGCAAGTTTCTGAGATTGCCAATGTCCTTGAATTGAAGTGAATAATATCCTGCACTGCGAAATGCCCCCCTTAATCGTCGAGTGCTTGGCAAATAGCAGCTACTATTTTCAACAGCTGCTCGACATTTTATTTGCATTCATTATTTTCCTGCTGGGTCTGTGTATGCTGGTGTGTGTGTGCGTAAAGCCTATTCTTCTACCTTTTACTTGGCTACAGTTATTGATATTTCGTTTCTGTATTTTCATTTTTGGCTATTTTTGCAACTTGGCAGGCAAAGTTGTTGCTGTTGACTGCAGAATGTCGGCGTCAGTTGTTGTTGCTGTTGCCGTTATTTGACTTGACTATTAATTGACCAGAGTTGCCAGCTCGCTAAGAAACATGACTAATTGCGAAAGCGAGAGCCAAAACAGAAGGAGTTAGCCTCAAATGCCGCTATCTTTCTTAGTCATTGCTTTTTTTCATTTACGTCACAAATTGCAATTGCAAGTTCGCATTGTTTTTGCTGGCCGTTGATATACGCTGCTCAACCTTCAGCATTGATTAACATTTGACTTTATAATTTCACAAATGCCAACTAAAAAGTCGAACGAAAATCGAGCACTGACTGCTACAGTTACATTTACAATCATACACACACGCACACACACACTCATACATACTCATACGCATGCTTGTCGTATTTGTTGTTGATTTGTGGGTTCCCTAAATGATTTGTATGTGTGTATGTGTGTATGTATGTTTTATTATTCTTGTCATTGTTACCGCAGTTGTTGTTGTTGTTGTTGTACGTGACCTTCAGTAGCTTTGTACACAAATATACACATGTACCTATTATGTTAATTTTGTATGTATGTATATTACGTCGCTTTTTATCGTTCATTGGAGTGGCACCAGAGTAAGCAAGGGTAAAACTACTTGGGAGGGCGGAGAGGTTGGGGTATCGAGACACACGTTAACGCCGCTTGTTGTGTTTGAGCGAAAAAATCTATTGCAAAATTGCTATATACACTACAAAACTTGCATAGCTAAGACAAGTGTAGATAAGGCTTGATTGATTTCAATTTCAAATATACAAATGTATTCACGTTCAAAAGTTTTGAGCAAAAATACTTTGTATATTTTTTCATAGAACATATCTGTGTTAATAGCAGACGTGAGTGGACAGAGCCCTCTGTTAATATCATTTTAGAATTATGTAATGATAAAAACAACATAACAGCTGATGTTAAATTGTCTGTTAAAGTATAAATATTTTACGTTAACTGTTAACAGAATAACATATTATGTTATATTATATACAAATTCAAATATTTATATATATAAAATCAGTATCTTTACCGTTATATAAAAAAAAATTGCGAAATAGTTCTTCTATCACTCAAAACATTTCTCAGCAAGCTGAACCACTCATGTATACCCTTCATAGTTAAAGTATAACCACATTGGCTGCTTGTTGGCCTCAAGTTGGTGTTATTTTTGCCAGCTGTAGACGGTCTAGAGTCTAGACTTTACGATTGATTTAAATCTAGAATAATGACTAATATCATATGTATCTTTAATTTTCAGGCGGCTTTGCCATGGTTTTTCTGGCACGTGGCAACGGCGGAGGCAGTGCATCAACCAACAAATATGCACTGAAACGAATGTACGTCAACAATGAGCACGATTTGAATGTGGCCAAGCGTGAGATACAAATTGCCGTAAGCGAAAATACATTTCATATAAAAATATTTGCTAAACTCTTTCATTTTATTGCAGAGCAATTTGAGTGGACACAAAAATATCATTGGCTATGTGGACTCGAGCATTACGCCTACGGGAAACGGAGTATGCGAAGTACTGCTACTGATGCCATACTGCAAGCATCACATGCTGGCCATGATGAATGCGAGGTATGTTTGAGTATATATACAAATTGCTTTACACTTTGCAATATAATTAATTCCACTGCAGATTGCACGTTGGCTTCACCGAGCCGGAGGTGTTAACCATCTTCTGTGATATTGCCGAGGCCGTCTCACGTTTGCATTACTGCCAAACGCCCATTATTCATCGGGATCTGAAGGTCGAGAATATATTGCAAACGGATGGTGGAAATTTTGTACTGTGTGACTTTGGGTCGGCCACGGCCAAAACTCTGAATCCTCAGCAGCATGGTGTCACTGTGGTCGAGGAGGAGATACAGAAGTACACCACGCTCTCGTATCGTGCACCCGAAATGATTGACCTCTACAGTGGGAAGAGTATTACGACTAAAGCTGATATTTGGGCTCTGGGCTGTATGCTCTATAAGCTATGCTTCTTTGCCCTGCCCTTCGGCGAGAGCACGCTGGCCATACAGAACGGACAATTTGCCATACCAGATAGCTCCAAATACTCGCGTGGCATACACCAGTTGATTAAGTACATGCTCGACACGGACATGGAACGACGTCCAAACATTTGGCAGGTGTGCGAAGTGGCGTTCCGGCTGGCGGGCAAAGATAATCCCGTGCAGAATTTGCATGTAAGTTGAGCTTTAGCTACTGAGGATTAGAAATTATAATAATTTTATTGCTTGCAGAAATCCGCTTTGCCGAACTTTGAGCAGCTGTTGGTGCCTCCTTTTGAATCGGAGGCAAAGCGCATCAATGCTGCAGCCAAGGCAGCTAAGCCGCAGCAGAATGTATCCATAGTGGAAGCTGGCACCAGTGTGGCGCCACGCTCGCGACCCAAAGGCTCCAGCTCAGTGCATGGGCAGAATGCGTTGGGTCTGGGCCTACCGCCCAGTCCACTGCCACGGCAGAATATTACATCGCCACAGCCGCAAGCCGTAGTCGAGCAATTCCAGGCAAACTTTCCAGCAATGCCGGCAGTCGCCTCCACACCAGCAGCTGCCGCAGCGCCAGCACCACCAACTGTACCGGCAACAGTAGCTGTAGCAACTACTGGAGCGGTTCCCACAGCTGTGAATAATCTGTTTGAGTCGAGTGTCTATCCGGATCCTTTCAATGAGGCAGCTGCTGGCACAGCACCAGCAGCAACAACAACAACAACAACGGCAGCAGTAACAGCAACTGTCGCCAGCGATGCGACCAGTGAATTGCCAGATACAGCACTCAATGAATTGGGGTTGGCCGGCACGCCCACTAAGCACATGCTCACACCGCCCAAGTCAAGCGGCGCCGGACATCGTAGGAATGTCAGCGATACCTCGGCCTTTAATAAGTGAGTGCCATATGAATATCAGCCACATCTGGTTATCTCTATTTGTGTGTCTGCTCTTCTCTTGCTTTCACTCTCAATGCCTACGTTCTTACTTGTGTTTTCTCACGATGACGATAAAAGTCAATAAAAAACGAAAGATATCATGTGTTCCCTATTGGCTATACATGAAAGACATGCACAAACCGTATTACACACATTTCGCAATATTTATTTTAAAGATGGTTTTCAAAAATGTGCAAATATATAATATATACAGTTATGTATGCATATATATTTCCGATCAAGGCTATAAATTGTCAGAGGCTTTCGGATATTAAGACAATTCTCGTATACCCAAACATATGTGCCTCTAGTTAATATAATCGATAACATACAAGCTACAAATCGATATATCAAAACTCGCTTTACTTTCTGAACAGATCTCAAACGTGCTAACTTTTTAGTACTATTCCTATATAGCTCCCATTTCGCCTGCTTTCTTAAAGAGCTAACTGAAATTAACTTACATTTAACTAACTATTGAACTAGTTTACTAAGACCGAACGACCTTTTGCTTATGGCAAACTAATTCATGGCAATTAATAATACTCTACTCACAATTATGTTAACCCCTCTTGAACCATTACACATTGAGGGCATATCTTAATCTAATCTCTTCTCCTATAATTGATTTGGTACGCTTTGCTATCTCTTCCCGCCCGCCCATGTGTCATGATGTTCATTTTCATTTCCGTACGCTCATAATTGCATTATTTTGTTGCGCCGCCGCAGAACCTTTGCCAATGAGACGAGCCAGTTCCTGGCGCCATATAACAACAACATTGCCATGTGCGGAGATGGGCCGCCGAATGTGTCGTTGGCCAGCGCTGCCTCTAATCCGGGCATCTATGCCAGCAGCAGTGCCACGGTCACATCCCTGTCCAGCAACGAGCTGGCGCGCCAGACCATGGACAAGCGCGTGGAGGCCTGGAATCCGTTTGAGGAGGAGCAGCCGTTCAGCCAGATGACCGAGGATCACATATTCGAGGCCGAGTTCGACAAGATACGACAGCGTGGCAGCCAAGGCAGTGAGTAAACGAATGCTTAACCTAAGCCAAGCCATCATCAATCAATGTGTCAAGTTGTCAGTCAATCAATCAAGCAATCAGTCAAACAATAGTGTGCTTTGAAATACCTCATTTCCGTGGAGAATCAATCCAAACCCTCTTAAAAGCCAGAGTCAGTCAAGTAATCAATCAATCAATCAATCATTTAGAAGGAATTCCTCTATCATTATCATAATTAAGCGTAGTCAATTAATCAATCAATCAAATATTAATGACATTTCACCTTTCGCAGGTATAACAGCGAAATCTGCCTCCACAACTTCCACTCTGACGCCCACGGAGCAAAATGTGGCTGGTGTGCCAGCAGCTGGTGCAACGGCAACGGCAGCCTTGACTGCTCCAGCTCCAGCTCCAGCTGCAGTGCCGGCGGCTGTGTCGCCCAATCCGCCAGCAGCGCTGGCTGAGGATCCGTTCGGCTCGGCACCGTTCAGTTTGCCGCCCGGTCTGCGCGAGAAGGCGAGCTCGCTGCGCAAAACTGGAGGTAAAGCATGAAATTTGTAAAATTCTTATTGTTGCCAAGCCAGAAATACGTTTAGTTTCTCGATTGTTGCTTTTGTTGCTCTCAATCTCTCTCGATCTAGAAAGTGAAAATGAATTGAACGTAGACGTAGTCTAAAATACCCATCCACAGTAGAGTAACAACAACAGCTACAACAGCCACAACAACAACAACTACTACAACAACAACTACAACAACTGCAGCAGCAGCAACAGCAGCCAAAGCAACAGCAACAACAGCCGCAACAGCGACAGCGACAACAGACGCCCAGTAAAAGAGAGGGAGAGGATTCTCTTGAGATAGAGAAAGACATCCTCATAGTACAGACTAAACAGAAAGTGAGCGAGTGGCTTGAGAGAGAGAGAAAGAGAGAGAGAGAGAGAGAGCGAGAGAGAGAGAGAGAGAATGGGAGTGGGAGTGGGTGTAGGTGTGTGAGAGAAGTGGGGAAGTAGTAGTTTGCTTCAGAGTGCCATAGATCGAACGACGATCCTCATGTTGCGACAAACCTACTGTCAAAGCTTACTTAAAACTATTCTATAAAATCTATATATATATATACTAATGTATATCCATATTTTTTTTGTAAATATTCAAAATGCACAATTACTAACCAAGAAAAGTTTGGCACTCTTGTTGTATATAGTATATTCTATTATACATATATACAGTATATATTTTCTAGTATGTTGCAACAACAATTTGACAAACAGACAAAGCCGAGTTGATCAACCAATTTGTCTTTAACTATAACCTTAACCTTAACTTCAACTCCAATCTAAGCGCTTCTAACAAACACAAATATTTGGTGCTGGTTCTATGCTAGAGAAACAATTATTACTTAGTAGCAGTAACAGTAAAAGTAACAGTAACAGTAATATTAACAGTAACTGTAACTAGTGGTTGTGGTTTTATTTAACCAAAAACTATATTCAAACATCATTTCAATTTTAATTATGTATTGTAACATTTGGAGTATGTTTGTATATGTCGACAGGCAGCTGATCGGCGTAAATGCTAACTAACATTACAGGCAAATGTTAAGCCTAACATGTCTTTCAAATGTAACAGTACAGAGCAATTTTATGGAAAGCCTAACAGCGAATGTTAAGCTTAACAGCATAAATGTAAACATTGCTATAACTTTTATGTTAAGCTAACAGCGCAGTCAACTGTTAAGCTCAAGCAGCTAATTGCAGCTATTTAAAAATTTACTTTAAATCAGCTAAGGATAATCAAATTTAATTATTGCCTTTCGACATATACTTCATTCTTTTCTGGGTCTACTTTATTGTACTTTATCATGTGCTCTATTTCTGTGTGTTTTTTGTAAACTAAATTAAGGCTAAAGAAAATATCAAAATATGATTATACAAAAAAAGAATCAAAAATTATTCAAATGTGTTTTAAAGCAATAATTTGCTGCATATCAAATTCGACAACAATTTATTAAGCTAATTTAAATATATATATATTCAAGTCGTGCAATTCTAAACATTTAACGCTAAATTACTAAAGATTCTAAATTAGGCAAATTGAAAATTTAATTTAATTAATTTCGAAAAATATATTTTTTTATGCTTTTCCAACTTTGCAAAGTTCGCGTTAAGCTGCGTTCGCTGCGGATGTGGCGGCAATTGAACAAATGAAATGCAATGCTACAAAATTGTTAATTATGTAATTAAAGAAATGTCCAATCAATGCTAGACAATATATATATATATGTATATCTATATATATATATATTTGCATAAAAGTCCAATAGGCAGAGAGAGATGATTCGTTCCTGACCACAAAATAAAATTATTGTTTAACTAGCTGTTTGAATGAAACCTGTTAATACTTGTATATAAAACTATTAAACAAACAAAAAAAAAATGACTATTTGAAGAATTTCAAGTATTATTCCAAAGAGTAAAAATCTAGTTTTTAAAGTCAAAGAACCATATATATAAATATATATATACAAATATGAACAAACATGAAGCGCAATGAAAAGCAACACAAAAGTCAGGTAAAGAGAGAAACGTAAACCTAATTAGCAGCAGCAAATGGAGCTTGCAATTGACAGACATATATATCTATATACACACGCATATGAAAAACCAATATATATTTATATATAAACAAATGTTGAAAGAACAAGAAATTGTATAAGCGTTAAGCAGCAAAAAGTTACAAAAACCAAAAAAAAAAAAAAAAACGATTTCAAATGCAATAAACCAAAAGAAAAATCAAATGCAAACAAATTTAATTAGCTTAACTTAAGCAGCGCGCACTGCAGTGAAAGCTCGACAGTGTGAATATGTTACAAATTAATTGAACTCTAACATTTCTACATTTGCGAGCGTTCACTGTACTTGAAATGAATTGGGATTTATTAATAACTGTTTACTAACAACACCAAAGGCTCTGCACAGGGCAGCATTGGCTAAGATAATGAGTTATATTCTAAGTTCATTATATATAAATAATTTAAGAAATTCAAAGCAACAATTATTGTTTAAAGATCAATTTTAAAGCCATACAGCAGAGATTGCCTAAGAAGGCAGGCAAGACATTTGTGAAAATGAAGACAGTTAATTGTTTACTTGATGTATTTTAATAGTTTCAGTAATTTCATAGTCATCCTTCAATAATTTTGATAGTGACTGCAAGACGCACTAGGGAAGCTCTACTGTATAATAATACATTATCGACAGTCCACTTGATACTCTAGTTTAAAACAATCCTTTACTAACAATCTAGTAGATATTGGCATATTCATCTTGCTCTCTGAATCTGAGTCAAAATTCTACTACAAAGAAAATCTTAGGATATATATATTCTATATCATATCCTTAGCTGGTTGGAGATTTCAGTAAGCTTTCTATAGATACTTTCATCTTTTAAAAGATTTATCTAATTCTTATTCAAGAAAAGCTGTTTTAGAGTATATATATTGATATTCCTTATCATATCGATAGAACCCTAACATCTAACCTTCAATAGATTCCTTAAACTTTTAACACAATCTTTAGTACAAATATATATGAAAACTTTCTCCTTTGCCTATTCACCCAAAACTCTTAGAATTTGCAGCAAGATTACTCTTTATAGCACAAGTATTCGAATAACTTCCTAAAATCATCATGGTATAGCCAACTAACCTCACAGAGCATGCGACTGTTCAGCAGTACAACTGGCATAGGCAAGAGATATTTTCCTTTACGTAAATACAACTCAAGGTCTTGAATCTGAAATCAAAGTTGTCGTAGCGCCCTGTGCATAGCCCCACTCAAAGAAATGTATCCATAGTTCATCGTTTAACTCACAGCTCCGAGGATGACATCGAGGACGGCACATCTGACTAACCCACACTCACACACATGTACAGCTCATAGATACTCACACTCACACACGCACAGATCTACAGAGAAATGTCTATATAGCATTAAACATATAATAAGCATTTGATCGTGTAATCCTAATCCAACTGTCAGCCATGTCGCACTCGAACTAGTCCGTAAACTCATAAACTGCATAAAAGTACTTGATCTCATTCACAGCCAAATTCATTGTGAGCTGCTCGTCGGGCAGCGGCGGCACGCCCAGCATCGCAACGGCGGGTGGTGGGAACGCCATCTCGTCGAGCTCATCCAAGTGGCTGCTGTCGCCCACGCTGGAGGAGGATAAAACGTCGCTGATAAGTCGCCTGAAAACGGATTCCGATGGCGCTGGCCTCGGGCTGCAGAGTGAGGGCGGCTCCGTGGGCACGGGGTTCGTGAAACTGCCGCTGGAGGATCGCAACAAATACGAGAAGCTGCGCAGCAATGACCAGCCCACGTCGGATGACTCCGACTCGGAGTTCTTTCAGCAGGACAGCGATGATGGCGGCGGTGGGGGCGGCGTTGGCGCTGGCAGTGCCAAGAAGGCGGCCATCTTCAAGCAGATCGTGACGAACAACATACCGGAGACCATACACAAGATCCAGCAGGTGGCCTACCAGAAGGTGGACAAGACGACGCACTTGCCCATTGTGAAGAAGCTGCGTCAGACGGCGACCACAAAGCGACCCTCATCGTCGGCACAGCAGGCGGCCCAGCAGCTGAACCTAATGGCCGCCGCTGTGGCTGCCCAGGCAGCCCAGCAAGCGGCCCAAACGGCGGCGGCGGCGGCCAACAATGCTGAATCGGACGATGATGCCGATTCCATTGGCTCGGCCAGCGATTTGCGTGCCGAGGATGATGATCTATTTGATGAGAATCCGCGCGCCACCCAGGCCAAGCCACGGCGCGTGGTGCCCCTGGACATGGATGGAATCAGCGAGAGCGTCAAGACCTGCAGCAGCTCGGCCTATCATGCTGAGTGCGAGAGCGTCACCACCCACGAGGACGACGTGCGCAGTCGCGTCGTGGTCAAGGTGCGCATGCGCAAAAAGGATCGCTCCGCGGCGGTGGCAGCGGCCAGTGGCGACGCCAATCCAGGCTGTGCTGGCAGTGGGGCCGGCAACGAGGAGCTGAGTCCCACGTCCAGCGACTTGCTACACAAATTTGGCGATCGCCCGCTGCTGCTGGACGACGAGCTGGACTACGGCTCGGCGGAGAGCAAGAGCAGCAATGATTCCTCAGCGCCAGCGGCGAACGAGCCAACTGATCCCGAGGAGCTGGATGTGTTTGCCATGGCGCCCTTTAAGCTGCCCGTGGGTAAGCCGCCCAAGCGTCTGGCCAAGCCCAAGCAGCCGCGTCCGCGGCCCAACGAGCCGGAAATGTGGACCTCGACGCCTGTCAAGGGTGCGCCGGAGACGCCAACCAGCCAGGCGGCAAACTTTGCCAATTTCCCAGCACAGCAGGAGCAACTGCAGCCGGAGCAACAGCCGCAACCCCTGCCGCAGCTCGATGAGTTCAATGAGCCCATTTTCAATCCATTTATCGCAGAGACAACTACCAAGGAGCAGCAACTGGAGGACGGCGAGCAACGTGATCTCTTTGGCTCGGAGCCATTTCCGCAGGTAATACGCAAATGTGTTGTCGTTACGCCCGATCCAGTCCAGCTCCACTATCCCAACCACAACAACAACAACGTGATCAAGGCGAATGCACCTGTCGCACCTGTTGTCACGATCAATCACTCAATAATAATTAATAAAACGCCCGAACCGCTGACCAATCACCATCAAGCGATCAAGAGCTGCAGCAGCGTCTATGTGAATGCGATCAGCTCCTGCTCCTTGCCAGCTCCAGCACCCCAGCCGCCAGCTGCTTCTGCTGCTGCTGCAGCAGCTCCAGCAATACCAATACCACCAGCACCACCAATACAGCCCGCACCACCACACCTGCAGCCACTGCTGCCCATTGCCGATAATGGTTTTGTGCAAATCTCTCAAGAACGCTGCTCGGACTTCACGCCCGACGACGAGGAGGAGCCCGTGGTGTTGCGCTCTGCCCACCTGGTGGCAGACAGCGATCTGCAAGCAGCAGCAGCAGCGCCGGCAGCTGCTGCCGCCGCCGCCGCCACTGTTAAAGCCAAGAAGGAAAAGTCCCATTTGGCTGTAAGAGCTCTGCCGGCCAAGCTCACCCAGAAGGTCAAGGGACATGCCTACAAAAAGGTGAGCGCTGCCGCTCTGGGCTCCACCTCATCCCTCAGCTCGGGCAGCAAGCAGAAGCACCAGCGCCTGCAATACCAATCCCAGGACGACGATGACGACATCAATGTGGTTGGCGGCGCGGCCCAGGATGAGAATCGCAGCAACTTTCAGTCCAACACCATTCAGAACTCCGCCAAGACGGGCTTCAGCAATATGAGCTTTGAGGATTTCCCATCCGACCAGGAGATCGATCGCATGTCCAAAACGATACCGTTCGAGGTGGTGCGCAAGGAGAAGATGCTGCTCGAGGCCGAGAAGAAATTCGGTTCGCTGAAGCGACGCAACAATTTGTTCTCCTAAAACGGTAAACGGTTAACCGTTTACAGTTGCGTCTGTGCTTATCGGCACGCTGTTATCAGCGCAAGTGGAAAATTCCTAAAACAAACAAAAACAGAGTAGAGACTGAGACAATGTTTAAAAAAAAACACAAAAAAATTGGTAGGATGAAAAGCTGCCGCTTTTCTCTCAGTGTGCGTTTTTACTCTATTTTTTTATTTCTTCATTTTTTATGCGTTTCTTTTATACTTTTATTAGCAGCTGCCACAGTTACAAATACAAACACACACACACACACACAATAAACTTCCAAGCACATAGATATATATATATATATAACTATATATATTATAGACCATTTACCGTTCAAGCGCAGATCATGTATTTTTTGAGAAAAGTATTTCTCTGGCTTTTTTGAACCCAGAGCTTAAAAATCCAATAAGAAAAGTTAAATATAATAGCAGCTGATCTATATCTATATAGCAAAAGATATATTTATACATATATATAACTAAAAACTGTTATTTAGTGAAAAACAAAAACAAAACAAAAAACATTTCAAATTGTAAATTAGTTTTAGCACATTCGTTCGATCGGTCAGAGATGTTGCTTTATGAATTATATAGAATTTATACGATTGCGTAAGTTTACCAAAGTTACATTTATTTGTTTATGGCATTTTCCCTTTGATTTGCTTTGTCAAATTAACACTATTATTTATTTATATATATTATCTATACATATATCTATATTATCTTTATATACATATATATACAAAACATCAATGTGATTATAATACCCTCTAACACGCTAACAAATGAAAGAAAGATCAATTAAACAACAAAATGTTTACTAACAATAAAATTCGTACTCAATTTGTTTATGAATATGTATTATTATCGACTATATATAAATTATCTATAAATATATATATTATACTCGGCGAATAAACTTGTTTCACCACAAATAAAAAGGGTATACGCTGTGCTTTTTTTATGGGCAACCACTGTGCATAGGATTTATGGCACGCCACTGTAAACATGCAATCAAAAAATATATAAATAGATAAGTATCGTATTTGTGCCTATTATTTTGGCAGCTACTGTTCAGCCAAGTCAACAACAATGAAAATAAGCAATAAACAGTTATACGAAATCGACAGAGAATAAACAATTGTGAGACGCATATCGTTTGTGTGTATAAAACGTCAAGCTGTGCCTATTATTCCGGCAGCCACTGTGCATGAGCAGTGTCTGTCTATGCACGCGATTCAACACCACAAGCATAAGCACTAATCAGCTGGGCGAATGGGAAACTATAAAAATAGAAGATAAGTACCGTTTACTGCTCTGCATGTGGTGAAACTGTACATCTTGTATCTGTACAGCCATTCGTCTTTATGCATTAACTTAAACACCACTGTGCGCACTCAACGCAACAAATGTAAACAAAAATCAGCTGTTGCGAATGCGAAAGTGAGAAAATATAAGACGTATACCGTAAAATTGTGTGTATAAGTTGTTAAAGTTGCCAGCAACGACAAATAGAATTTTAAAAAGGAAAATAGCGAGCGGCGAACAAAACAACAAAACGGAAATCAAGATATATCAGCTAAATTCGTAATCTCACGTACGTTCGTAGGCAAAACCGTGGCAAATCCATAAACACTTCGCAATTTAAAATTGCGTTAAATAACCCGAGATATATATATATATAGTTGATTAAGTCATATGCAGTCGCAGCTGGCACATAGTAAGAGCCGGAGCAGCAAAATGGTGCCCGAATTCACCGGCAACTTGAATCAGGTGAGGCAGAAGCCGCGCATCCTGGTCAAATGTGGCGGCTTCTCCAGCCAATTGGCGCGCAATGTCACCGAGACGGTCGACGGCGATCCCTTGTGGGGTTCACGCTTCGATGCCACCCAGCCGGACGCCGTGATCAAAACCCATATGGACTTTCTGCGCAAGGGCGCGGACATAATACTGACCAATACGTATCAGTCGAGCGTGGAGGGCTTCATGAAGCATATGGGCAAGACGCGGGAGGAGAGCATCGAGCTGATAGCCAAGAGCGTGCACCTGGCGCGGGAGGCCAAGAGCCAGTACCTAGAAGAGGTGGCTGCAAAAAAAGGGGATATTGGTCCGGACATACCCTGGATATTGGCCTCGATTGGACCGTACGGTGCCCATCTGCACGACGGCTCCGAGTACGCGGGCAGCTATGCGAATCTGGTCAACTTCGCTCAGCTCCAACAGTGGCACACCCCACGGATTGACGCCTGCCTGTTTACGGGCGTCGATGGGCTCGCCGTGGAGACGCTGCCCTGCAAGCTGGAGGCCTTGGCTATCACCGATCTCATACTGAAACGCTATTCCGCAGTTCGCTTCTGGGTGTCCTTCCAGTGCAAGGTGAGGATAATTGCGATGACTTTGAACTTTTATTAAATCTTCCTATTGCTTCGCAGGATTCGACTAGCCTGGCACATGGCGAACCATTCGCTCAGGCCGCGCTGGCCGTCTGGAATCTGGCTGGGGAGTCCGGTTCCCAATGGCGCCTGCTGGGCATCGGCGTGAACTGCGTGAATCCCTACGATGTGACGCCTCTACTCAAATCCCTGCTGGCCATACTGCCACCCGGCACAAGCATCCCGCTCGTCGTCTACAGCAATCGCGGCGAGATCTATGACCGCGACCGTGGCGAGTGGACAGGCAACGGGCTGAATGTGGCTTCATTTGTGCCCGAGTGGCTGCGCCTGGGCGCACGCATCATTGGCGGCTGCTGTCGCGTCTATCCGGATGACATATACGAGATACGAAAGTATATTGATAACATTGCCCGGCAGCCACGATCATCCATAAACACATCTTTAGTTATGTAGTCGCTATCTGTCTCCGTCTCTGTCTCTGTCCGTCTGTCTGTGTCTCTGTGTGTGCGTGTGTCTTTGTGTATTTTATTTCCATTCACTTTTCGGCCTAGACCCATATATAATGTGTATATATATAGAAATCTGTATATGCATAAGTGTTTCTAACTGTACGAAATTGTTGCTAATTAGATAAGAACTAACTGAACGACAGATTAAGCGAGATGATGTCAAATGTGCGAAATAGTTTAATATATATAAATATATATAGTAATATGTTATATATATTTATAAATAAATATTTATATTTACATAAATATGTAATGCTGCAGCCTTTTATATGAATCTTATTGGAATCCAATTTGATTCGGTTTGCTTTCAATTCTCCTAACTGAAGTGAGGCGTATTTAGCTTGATATTAGCTTGATATATAAACGAGTTTACTTTATTGTTAAATATATAAATCTGATAAATCTAAATGATATATATCGGTTTTATATATATTTATATATTGTATATATGCAAATATGCTTTCTGTGACTAATGGAACTCTTCTTTCTTGGACTGTGTCGCAAGTTATATACTTATATATATATATATATATATATATATATATATATATATATATATATATATATATATATATTTATGTTAGAGGTAGGTGTAGGTAGGTATACTCAATTAGATTGTTACTCTGTCTGGCTTGTCGCACTGCCTTTGCTGATTAGCCGCTCCAATCTCCCATTCTGGAGCCTTCAAGCCAAAACTATATACCTTTATATAGTACACTCACATATATATATAACTCTAAGTCAATCAAAACTTAATCTCTTGCTATTTATAGAGTATTTCCTCTACTTCTCTATATATACATATATGTACATCACTTTATTACTTCCACTTCGATTTTTTATCCGTATAAAACTTTTACTTTTGCTTTATTTCAAGTTAAATACACTAAATGAAGACACACTTGAACTTCTTGCAGAGTTAATCTGACTTCAGTCAAGAGCATAATCCAATTGACTGCTACTCACCGATAGATGGCGCGCATATGCTAGTAGCAAACACTCATTAGTGCTTCCACACAAACCCTTTATCACATAAGCATAGTTATATATAGCAGCCATATATACCCATATCTGTAGAGTATTTCACTTTCCGTGCACCACTTTGTTCCGTTTTAAGTACACTCGCCGCTTGTCTGGGCCACACACATATGTCTGCCATATGTCCGCCTGTCAGGTTCACACGATCAGGTCAAAAGTTATCAGAGCCGACAGCAGACGGCTACAATGAACAGTTACTGCCAAATGGCTGATTAAACACTTACAACTAAATCAACACTTGCCCCATTTAATGGCCAATTGACTGCAGTTCTCGGTTCAGCTCTGCTCCAACTCGAATTTCCAATTGGACTTGCCAAGCATCCAATTGCCTGTGAATGCCCTCCGCTTGCTATTGCATCAGATATTTCCACTCACTGGAGCAATGTGCCCGGCTGTTCGGCCGTCCGTCCGTTTGTCTCGCTTGTCTGACTGGCAGCTGGACTCTACGCCGCTTATCACTAAGCCGGGCACTAGTTTGTTTTTGTTTGGCTTTGCATTTTTGTTTTTTTACATTTGTTTTTCGCTTTGTTTTGGCTGCTGATAAGGCGGCAAGCTATAAAAGCAACCAGACGGCATTGTAAACCACTTAAACGCGCCTAGAACGTTCACAGCACAGCATAGTTCATCAATATAGACACACACACTCATATATGTATATATATCAGCTGCAGACGGAACGGAATTTAATAAAGCACAGCTCACATTGTTGATCGCAGCGCAAACAACAATTTAATCAATTACAAGATCTATTTATAAGCTCCCAAGGTGAGTGTTAGCACAGCCGCGCGCAGAGCGGAGCGCGTGAGTCGTGCGTGAGTGAAGCTGAAGGCAAGCTAAGCTTAGAAATATCGCTCTCTCTCTAAGTTAAGATGAAGATAAATACAGATGGGAAGTGAAAGTGAGTGAAGAGAAGAGCGACGAAAGGCAAGCGAGAAGAGGAGAGCAAAGAAATATAAAAGAAAAAATATGAAGCGGGAGGAAAAAGAGGAGATTAGAAGAGAGAAGAAGAAGCTCAACGCAAGGCAAGGCAAGGCGAGCAGATGGAAGCAGCGAATTAGAGAGGTAGAGGAGAGGAGAGAAGGAAAGAGAAGAGAGGATTGTAGAGGCAAGGATACAGTATATTATAGCAGTGAAGATGATACTAAAGAACAGATGAGAGAAGTTTTAAATACTGGTCAGAAGCAGTCAGCAAAGAAGAGAGAGGAGGGAAAATGCCCGCAGAGAAGAGGCAAATGGAGAGAAGGAAAATAAAGGCAATCAAAGACAAACTAAAAACCAAGCAAAAGAAAGCCAAGTAGATCTCCACTTCGTGTCACGCCCATCACTGCTACGTGAGTGCAAAAGATAAATCTGCCATAATAGAGAGATCAAGTGAGTCTCAAGACTTGATAGGTCTATGAATTACAGCGCAAGTTCGGTGAACTTTGGCGCGGCCAAGGCTATCGGGTGGTAAACAGCCTCAACTACATTTTATTATTATTCAGTATTATTATATTAATCAGAGGGAAAACAAACAACAAACAAGTGGAGCACTTAGGCAGATGTCAAGGCTCACACTGGGTGCAAAGAAAGCTCGCCGGCACAGCTGGTCGCTGTTGATAAGCGCAATTACAGCGTTGTAATCAACTGACTATACTATATATATGTGTAATATAATGTATACCCCTGCCCCACTCTAGCAACAATCATGGGTCTGACGCGTTTCCTGGTCAAAGATGGCGGTTTTGGCACTCAGATGACCGTCCATGTGGGCAACTCGGTGGATGGGGATCCGCTGTGGAGCGCTCGTTTCAATGCCACCAATCCAACGGCCGTTATCAATACGCACCTGGACTTCCTGCAGAGTAAGTGGCAGTAAACAGCTCTAATTAGCAACAATTGAATCTAATTGGTTTCTACTCCCCAACAGATGGCGCTGATATGATTTTGACAAACACTTATCAGACGAGCGTTGAGGGCTACATGGAGTATCTGGAGCTGGACGAGCAGGAGAGCGTGGAGCTGATCAAGAATACGGTTAGATTAGCACACATTGCCAAGGAGAAGTACCTAACGGAATGCTATGAGGCTCAGCTGGCCGTACCCGAAGGCTACCCCTTGATTATTGCCTCGATCGGGCCCTTTGGTGCCCATCTGCACGATGGCTCCGAGTACACCGGCAGCTACGCGGACTACGTGCCAGCGAAAACTATTACGGATTGGCATCGCGTTCGCATTGAGGCGTGCCTGGAGGCAGGCGTCGATGCTTTGGCCATTGAAACGATACCCTGCCAAATGGAGGCGGAAGCTCTAGTTGAAATGCTGTGCGATGATTATCCAGATGTCAAGTTCTGGGTGGCCTTTCAGTGCAAGGATGAAGGTACTCTGGCCCATGGTGAAGATTTCGCAGATGCAGCAAACGCCATTTGGGATTTGCTGGCGGAGCGAAAGGCGCTGGACAAGTGCCTGGCTGTGGGTGTGAATTGTGTGCATCCTAAATTTGTGACGCCTCTCTTTAAGAGTTTAAATGGCGAGCGCAGCCCCGACGAGCAGATTCCCCTGGTGGTCTATCCGAACAGCGGAGAGGTCTACGATGTGAATACCGGCTGGCAGGGACGGGAGCACTGTGTGCCGCTCGAGAATTATGTGCCAGAGTGGACGCAGCTGGGTGCGAAGATCATTGGCGGCTGCTGCAGAACCTACGCCAGGGACATTCGACGCATTAGCGAGGCTGTCCACGCCATAAACAAACTTAAGAAATTAGCCTGAGATGGATCTCTGAGTAGCACAACAAATGCATTTGATTTAGGTATTCATGTATGTAGGTATTTAGTATGTAAATAAAAGCTATGTCAAAATGTTCAAAATGTTCTTGTCATACAAAAAATTAAATAAAACTAAACATTCATTCTAAAAAGTTTGAATAACATCATTTCGATTATATATCGGCACTGAAAATATCGAATTTAATCGAAAACGTGTGGTATCGTCATTCAGAAGGAAGTTGTGTGTGTATTAGTCAATTTCACCAAGTTGGCAGCACCGCTTGAATGACATTCGCAAATAAACGCCGCGACTGAACGCTTGCGAAAATTGTAATAAAATTAAATATTGTAAATTAATTGGTATTCGAGGAGACCACCACACACACTAACAATATGCTGATTAAAGTGAAGGTAAAACGTACATAAAACTAAAAATTATTAAATTAACATTTGCTGGAAGATGACTGTCCTAGTCATGCGTCACTTTGGCGGACAACAAAAAAATTTACGGCGAATAGTTTATTTTAATTTACTAATATTCCTTTATTTCGTTTTTTTTTTTTCTACTTTTAAAATTAGACACTGACAGGGAAGGAAATTGAGATTGACATTGAACCCACAGACAAGGTTGATCGCATCAAGGAGCGCGTCGAGGAAAAAGAAGGCATACCACCCCAACAACAACGTCTCATATTCTCCGGCAAACAAATGTGAGTCTGGCGAAATGAAAATTTAAATTAAAATTAACCATCTTTTAATGGCTATTAGGAACGATGACAAAACGGCGGCGGACTATAAGGTGCAAGGCGGCTCCGTGTTACATTTGGTGCTGGCTTTGCGTGGCGGCAATCATATCTGTCTCAAGAATTAGACTTGCGGCCGGCGTGTTGAACTCGTCTCTTAGTAAATTGGTAATTGGTGATCCATTTAAGTCATTTTCTACACAAGCCACTTTCATGTTACTCAAATAAAAACCCTTAGCGGTATTTACATTACACGCAGGGAGATTATGTACACAAAATTGACGAATTGCTGATTTTGCTGCTGGAGAGGATTGCCGAGAGATTGATTATCTGCATCTGGAGTTTAAAAACAACATTTATAAAAATGCATATATGTATTTATATTTTGTGCTTTCTATTTGCGTACATAACGTCCGACTAGCAAATGATTCTTTGGCGTGCACTGCTCCGGCTTGAGACGTGTGAGTATCACTTGGTAGCCGGCCTCCTCAGCCTGCAGCTTGCGATCCGTGTCGACAATGCACATGCAATGCATGCCTTGCAGCGTTGTCTCCGGCTTGCAATTGCTGGTGCCCAGTTCGTGTGCCTGATCCGCCGTATGCGCTATATACAGATAGTCTTTCATGTTGAGTACCTCCTTGAAGCGATCGCTCAGTGGATAAGTTATGTGTGGCATGGGCTGCAGTGAACCGTAGCAGCAGGGACAACAAACGAAGCGGGCATTCACGCGCCGGCACTGCTGCAGCACAATGTCAGTGGCTGTGCCGCAGGCATGCAGCGAGGCCCCCATGTCAAAGCGACCCATAAAATAATCAATATTGCACTGATAGAAGACGCAGTTCTTCAGCTTCAGTTCGGTGGCACGCTTTTGGGCGTGCGCCAGCGAAAAGGCCTTATTCTCCAGCACAATGATCATGCACTGGGGCAGCTTTAGAGCCAGGAGTATAGCCAAATGGCCAGTGCCGCTGCAGAAGTCAACGATGCGATCGCCAGGTTTGGCCAGCGAGACTACCGCATTGGCCATGTTCTCAAGTTGTTGACGCTTACGCTCCAGTCGCTCCGCTGGCAAAGCTGAGCTCTTGGCATGCGTCGGCTCAATGCACTGCCAATCGATGAGCTGCTCCCCGAAAGAATGCTCCGAGTCGGCAGTGAAATGCAGCTGTAGTGGCGCCAGCTTGGACAGAGCTGCTTCCACTTCCGCCTGGCTGGTATAAATGCGATTTCGTGGACGATACCGCTTCGGATCAGCCTTATAGAGGCTCGTCTCCTCACAGTCGGGTATGCTCAGCAACTGTGTGTGCTCCGCCGGAGCCACAAGCATGGGCACATATAGGTCATGTAGGATGCGAGCACAATTTGAGTCGAAGCTCTCAATCTGCAACAGAATTAATGTATCTCAAATAGATTTATATAGGATTTATATCATGCTAACCTCGCTGAACCAGGTGGTGGTCAGTGGGAAATGCGGCAGCATCTGCGCGCAATGCTGGAAGACTAGACGCAACAGCGGATAGAGTATCAGATCGGCAATGGTAAAGCTGATGCCCTCGGCAAAGCGATGTTCGATAAGGAGTTGCTCCTTCGGTATGCTGCATTCAATGAGCACACGCTCCTTCCGTTTTAGTGGAGTCCCGTTTTCTGTTAGATTGGCCTGCTCTCTGGCCAGTTTATAGATGTTGTGCATGCGCACCGGCTGATTCATGTGCTGCTCAAAGCGCACCACTTCGACCGGCACCTCGCGCAACAGCAGTTCCTCGCCTTGCAACTGGCTGACCAGATTGACCACGTCTACCTCACAGAAACGTGTCCAGATGGAGGCCTCCGCTGGTGCCAGCAGGCAACTGCCCTTGAAGCCCAACAGTTGCCGCATATGCTTGTTGGGTTGGCGTGCCACAAGCTCTCGGCAAACTGCACAGGTGCCTGCAATATAGATATTTCCATCCCTCTCATAGATGGGCAGACGCAGATCTCGGAGAGCGGGCAGCGTGGCGGCATCACGACACGTGATATGCTGATCGGTCAGTTCACGTCGCAGCTGGGAACTACGTAAAGCTATTTTACCAGAACCAATTTTACTTGCCACAAAGTTAACTTTAATATTTTGGGGCTCTTTGAGGTAGCGATATGTGTAGAGCGCTAGGAACGAAGGCACGCTGGTGTAAATGGTTGTTTCAGCATTCTGGGTGCTTAATTCAATCTCCACATACAGTTGATCCATAGTTTAATTAATTAAACTAAGCATTTAACTAAGGAGTGTGAAATTAAAACACAAAATCAATTCAAACACAAAACCAACAAATAAAAAATTAAATCAAAGTGCGTTTGAGGTTATGTGCAAAAACAAATAAAAACAGCTGTTTACTGCCAACAGGCGCAAGCAACAGCTAACTGCCATTCACATGTCAACGCGCGGGGGAAATATTTGAATGGGTTTTCATACATTTCGCTAGAGCTTTGCCAATTTGTTTTTGTTTTGTTTTTGTTGTGCCGACAATTTAATTGCAATAAATCATTGCATAGTTGAACAAACAATAAAATGTAAATTGCGCCACACAACCACCCATATACAAACGCATACATTTCTTGGTACTCCAAGCTCCCAGGTACTACTGGGGGCCAGCACTCAACGCTGTGTCGAGCCGAAACGCAAAAGTTAGTTTAAATTTACCAGTTGTACGAAACAGGTGCGTGCTTTGCCTACCTAAACGTGAATTATAAGTGCATGCTTGAACCTTTTAATTTGTTTGCCACCAATTTCCATTATTAACCATCAGCTGTGCATATATGTATATATATGTGCGTACGTGTGTGCGTTTGTTTATTGTTTGGATACGCGCCTGCCGCCTGCCCAGTGGCAAATGCAGTGCATTGCATGTGTTACAAAACGTCAAGCTGCATTCAAGTCAAGGTCATTCGCTCATTCATTAAAATTGTTTTCTAAAGTGAGAACGGATGTGGCCCCTCAACAAAAACTCCAACAATCATTATATAATTATTGTAAGCGCATATAATTAACTCTCTCGCTCTCTCTGTCTAGCTTTGTTTGTAAAGCTCATTCAAGCAGCGCTTTAAGTGCGCATTACTCCCGCTACGTCGAAAAGAAGAACCAGTTAATGTTCTAATTGAGAGCTTCCGACTATCAGATACCCTGCATGCCTTGCCTTAATTTGCATAATGCCATTCATTGTTATCCTTTTATTCTTTAAACAATTGAACGGCTATATAGGAATCAATCATTTATTCGATTAGATTAATTTATATTGTGCCAGTCAATTGAGCTTGTTTTTGTCTATCAATTGCAAGCACATGTTAGTTACTGATTAGCACTATCTAAATTTCAACTGAGACGACATAAGCGGACTATACTATACATATACATATATGTATGTATATGCACCATATGTATTTCTGTGCTTGTCTGATTGATTAACACTAAGTTCGATTAATGAGGTGCGATCACGATCTAAAGTTTATTTGCTTTGCGCTCTGATTGAGCAATGTTAATAAGCAAAGCTAGAGATACTATAATGACAATATGTAAGCGATAAACTGAATCTAGAGCAGATCTGTCTTTTAAGGTATTATACTTTCGTAAACGATCCGAAGTTTCTGATATTGAAATTACATTTGATGATTTCATACCTTGTTTTATGTAAAATAAAAATATATTAATTTTTCTGTAATTTTTTTCGGTCATATATCATTGATATCAATGTGTTTTTTATTCAGGTTTGATAACCAGTTTTTTTTTTTTGCGTTAAATATTTTGTGACTTATGATCTTCACCCTTAGCTTGTTGTAGACTGAATCTGTAAATATATCATGGTCATGACCTCCCCTACCCCACCCCACCCCACCCACAGCTGTTTTGCAAATAATTTTAAACCCGTTTACTCATCTCCCAAGATTTTTAGTGTATAACAAAATTGTTATTTGAAAAACGTTGTTGATGCAGTGTCCCAATGGTAGGGCTAGACTGGGAGGCAGGGAACACAGTGTAGCCAAGTCGCAATCAAAATGTAAACAGTAAAATGCTATAAAGAATTAAATAAATAACAAAATTAGCTGAGCAAATGTGACAGGCGTGACCCACACAAAGAAACACACTCACACACACACACACGAACACATTTACTGTCACACGCACTGCCCCGAAAAGATACGAAGAAGATGTAGGCAACGACACAACGCTGACGTTGACGTCGACTGCGCCGTCGTCAGCGACTTCGACTGCGGCAACGAACTCGTTTCAATTGAAGCGCTACTGTCGTCCCCCATGCAACGTCCCCCTGCGAAACTGAAATTCAATTCATTTGGCTTTTGAGCGCAAAGCCGAGAACATTTCGATCGTATTCAACATCATCGCGTGTGTATTCTGATCTCTTGCCATATATATCTTATTGTTTTATTATTCAGCATAAAGATACTCTGTTCTTAGTGTGATCAAAAGTATATCAACTTTGCAATTCTCAAGGTTTTGCCAAATTGTTTGCCTGAGAAATTGTCCTTAAAAACTCCCAGACCCATCAAATATTTTCCACTATGAACAGAGTATGGAGCAGTCGTTGACAAGCCTCTTAAATGTATTCTTTTTCCGTTGTATTCCGATAATGGCAAGAACAGCAACGTAGATAGCCAATAAAAATGGAGCAGTGGAACAATGTGGAGCTGACGAGCATTACCAAAAAGTCGTACACATTGAATCACGACTACGATGGCGCCCAAAGGCTGACCAAGGCGAGCGAGTTGCCCAATGCGACGGCAACAAATGGAAATGGCAATGCCAATGGCAGCGCACACAATCCGTCGGAAAGCAGTCAGGTGCTGCAACCCGGCTCGGACATCAAGCCCAAGCTGCAGCTGGAGCACGTCGAGCCATTGGTGAGACGTCTCTACGGCATAACAGTTAGCGAGCTGATGGAGCTGAAGGCCTACGATGATCGCAACTATCTCATACAGGAAGATTGGTGAGTGATCAATATTATTGTCAAAGAGAAACTTTTTTTTAGAAATAGCTGCAAATATATAAAAAAAATTTTAATTAAAAAAATTTTTTTAATATCGTATTTAATTTTTTTTAATGTAAAAAATTATTATAAAATTAAATTAAATTTATGTGTTTAAATGTTGTATTTAAATTTTTTGTAAAATTTTATTTTTATATTTTATAAATATTTAAAAAAAATTTTTTTTATTTTCTTTCAAATTTCATTCAAAACACTATGACCGTTAGACTGCTTTATGAGAGCAGTATATACTAGTAAGCAACAAATAATAATAGATATAGTTACCATAATAATCAATATACTTTATTGCTCTGCGCACATTTCGTAACGAACGTTGCAAGATCTTCGGCGAGAGTGTTTGAACACAAATGACAAATATTTACAGTGTGCGCGGAAGGGGGCGGCTACACACACATATAGGTTTATTTATAGCAATATTAATTAAAGTTAGTCGTGCGGGGCGCAATGGAGCTTGACGTAGTTGCCGTGTCTGTTGTTATTCTCATTGTTGTTGCTCTCGGTCACCTTGACAGCAGCCCATATTGTTATCTAGAAACACACCTTGGCACATCTCCTTTAGATCATATGACTACTTGCTTCATAAATCTTTCCAAAAACCCATTCCAACTGCATCTGCCAAGTGCTTGCGGCTAGCTAATTGCAAAGCACCGAACTGTAGTTCATATAGCACCCTTTTCCCCAATTTGTTGCTTAGTAAGAACCGACTCCACCTTAATTATTATCTTATTTTGTGATTCATTTAATAATTATCTGTATATATATATTTTTCATTTAAATATTTGGGCAGTGATAGCCTCAGTCAGCTGAGTATTTTAATAAATTAATTTAACACAAATTGATGGCACTTGAATAACAAATACTAAACAATACAAATACATAGTTGGCAGTTCATTTGAGTAGGCGTGGCTTGTGAAAGCCAAACATGCTTAGTTTCGTTTGATTCTGACTGATTGGCAGCGTCTTGGGGCGCCCTTTCGCCTTGGGCTTGGACAGGCCGACGCGTCTGGCAATGGGCGCCAATTTTGGCTGAGGCTTGGCTTGCTCCTGGTCCTGGCTGCTCGGCAGTGAAGCACTGTCATCATCCGATAGCAAAACGATATCTGCGTCGCCAGCAGCTGCTGTTGCATTGGACGTGGACTCCACTTCTGGAATGTTAGCGTCTGGAATGTTAGCGTCTGGAGTGTTAGCTTCCACTGTCTGTTCTTTTGTCTGCTCTCTCTCCTCTTCCATTGGCTGCTCCTCAGTCTCTTCCTTTGACATCTTAACTTTTTGCTCTGCTTCCGACGTACGCGGACTGAAGAAGCGACTGCGCACCTCCACCTGCTCAAGCACGTCGGTCAAATTGCACCGCTTTGCGGGGTTTACTTTAGACTGCTCCATTGACTTCATAGGACTGCACTTCTTAGGGCTAACCAGACGCAGCAACGATGCGTTTTCACACACCGCGAGCGGACGCTGCGTTGACTTCATTGAAAACGGATTGTGACGACTTCTACTCTGTACAAGCGAAGAAGGGGGCGTGCTCTGGCTATTACTGCGGCTCGGACTGCGTTTCCGTTTGCCTTTAAAGCTATAGAGGTTAATCAGTTCAGCTTCTGTGGGCTTAGCTTGCTCCTGCCGTTGATTAGCCTCGATTTCAGTCTGTATATTCTGACCGACAAAGTCGATCTTCTTAAAGAACAGCGCGCAGCTGGTTTGCTTCATTTCGGGTGGACTTTCCTTGGCTTCCTTTTGCCAAATACTTTTGTGATTGCTGCGCTTGATAGAGTTAGCTGACGCTGGCTTTGTGGCAATCGGAGCAACCTGATCCGGATGCCAGCTATCTAAGCTCTTGTGAGTAAACGGATTCAGATTGCCCAATGCCAATTGCATTGCCTTTTCGCTATCTGTCAGCAATGAGCCCGCATTGCTGCAGTAGCGTTCATCAGTCTTGTAATCCTCCAGAGCGTAGAGCCTCTCCATGCGTTTCTCCAGCGGATTGTAGATGAACATGTGTTTGAATGTCGCCTCCGCCTTCATGAAATTTTCAATGTAAGCATCGTCGACCTGGAAAAGAGGCGTGAACTTTAATATTTGGCCAATTTTATGCCCCCTGCTCGCACTCACCTCCAGATTACGCATGTTGAGATATTGTGGAATCTTTTTCAGTGCTATGCGCATGTCGTCCTGTTCCGTTTTCAGTATGAACTTACACGCTTTGGCCAGGCCAATCCCTGGCAGTGAGTCCAAGTAATCACAGCCCGATAAGATGCACATGCGACGAAACTTTTCGAATTGATAGCTTTCCTTCTTGCAGCCCATTGCCAGATGGAACTTGTCGGCTTCGACCATCAGACCGGCACCATTGAGATCCAATTTAAAAATTACTTTTTGTGCGCCAAAGAGTGTGAGATCTGAGTCTTCGGTTATGATGTACTCCGCTATCCCCGCCTTGTTTAGCCACGCCATTTGCGCGTCCGCCTCGTAGGGCGCCACAATGCAGTCGATGTTGCGCTCGCGACATCTCTGTATGAGACGCAGCGCCATCTCGTGTGTGACATCGACAGCACGACGCATATGAGAGCGCGCCTCTTCGAGACGGCCAAGCCTCAACAGTTCCTTGGCCCGTTTCTGACTCTGTTGCCGGGACTCGCGGCGCCGCTGCTCAGTGAGTGCCTTGGCTGGCAAATGTTGTCCGTCGAATACCAGAATAACCTTGATATCATAGGAGCTCAGCATTTGTACATATTTCATGCAGTACTGTATGTAAAGATCTGTTTCTTCGCCGCGTGCAAGTTTCTCGGCACAGCTGAAAACACCTTTGTGCAGCCAACAGTAACTGTCGACGGCAACGGTGCTACCTTTTAGGTCTTTTAGGTGCACCTCGGCTGATGCCTTTTTTAAAAACGGTATCAGCCCGGTTATACCCATCACAATTACTTATTTATTATTGTTATTAAATTAAACGTTGTAACAATAGCATTAGCAAAATAAAAAATAATTCGCGCCAAAAAGTAAATGAAAACAAGAATCATGGCAGCTACTTCTTGCTGCTGCCATTCGCCACGAACCGCGCGTGATAAGAAATATGTTCACGTTTACCAGCACTGAACATTTAATATTTTAAACTTTTTCCGTTTTCTTTAATTTATTTCTCTTTGTTTCAGCAACGTCAAGAATCCGCTAATTGTTTCGCATTCACCACATGGCTATGTGCTCAAGGTTCTGAATGCCCTGGATTCCAAAAAGGAAGAATTTGTGGATGCACAAAATCAACTTTTACTCTACTTGGGTAAGCAATGAATATATTTACACAACTGTTGGTAATAGTAACTGTATCTTTTATATTGTATGTAAAACAGGCAAACAAAATGTGAAATGCCCACGACCCATCGCCAATGCACGTGGTAATTATTATTCTGTGGAGCAGATCAGCGGCAGCGGTCACGTGGTGCGTCTGTTGGAATTCATACCAGGTCAGATGTTCCATGAGGTTCCGACCACCAAAAATTTGCTCTATCAAAGCGGCGAGTATTTGGCAAAATTAGATCGAGCTCTGAAAAACTTCACCCACAAAGCGTACGACACGCATAAGACTCTCTGGATGTTGCAATCGGTGCCGCAGTTGCGTGATTTTCTGTATGCACTTGAGGATCATCAGCGCAAGGCCATGTGCGAGGAGGTAATCGAGACGTTCGAATCGCAGGTGCTGAGCGTGCTGCCCACACTGGAGCTGCAGATCATACATGGCGATTACAATGAACAGAATATCGTGGTCAATGCGGTCGCTCAGGCTACGAGCGGAGATGCACATCGTGTTACGGGCGTCATTGACTTCGGTGACACCAGTCGTTCGCCCTTGATCTTCGAGCTAGGCATTGCCATGGCGTACATGATGTTGCAGGCTAAAGATTTGGCCAGTGGTGGCATTTTCCTCGCTGGCTACACCAGCGTCCAGTCAATTAGCGCCACCGAGCGCAACTATCTCAAGTACTGCGTGGCCGCTCGGCTCGCCCAGAGCTTGATCATGGGCGCCTACACGCACACCCTGCATCCAGGCAACGATTATGTGCTGGTCACCCAGGCGCAGGGCTGGCTGCTCCTCGAGCAACTGTGGCGCGAGAGCCTCGACACTGTCGATGAGCTGTGGCAGACAACGGCCCATCAATATCTCACACAGAGCACCAAATAGGCCACACCCGATTCTATCCGTCCTTCGCTAAAAAACTTGATGTCAATTAATCGCAGAATGTGTCCAATTTGTAGTATTGAAAAATCTTTGCATTTGACTTTATTTTTATGTATTATTATTATTTTAATTATTATTGTTATTATATATAATCTGTAATCTTTTATAATTTACATTAAAACTTGTTAAACAATTAAATGTACAGTTATATCTTAATCGATTTTACTTCATAGTGGGTGAAAAAGTTTAGCTCCCCTTTTTTAAATAAATCTTCCAGCTTCATTCTCATTTTCATTTTGAACTAATTAACAGCTAAGTAAACTAGAAATAAAGCAAAGTTAATATAAACTATTTGCAATATACAAGCGCATCAAAGGATTTGCTGTATAAAAACCTTAAGAGTTAATCAATTATATTGCTAAATGTGTTTTCAGTTGAATACATATATATACAAATATATATAGATATCATCACCCGTCTTAGGCTAGCTAATGTATGTTCTTAGAAGCTAATGACAATTTACAGGGTATGCATGCCACAAACCTTTGTCGACGAAAAACGTTGCACAAAGCTTAAATATGTATATATATATAAAATATACATCAAAATATAGAAAAAGTAATTATTTCAAATATATCAAAATTCAGTGCTCGAGTTTGTTATTTTTACAACTTGTTCATCAAGTTTTATTTATTTTGCTTATTCGTTTGCTTTTTTGGTTTTAAATGAAACAAATTTGCGTTTTGTGTTCAAAATTATAATTAAATAAAAATCAAAAACTGTATTATGATTGCTTATTGGAGATCCGCAGCTAGGCCAATGCAAAGTGCAGGAAGCTGTTCATATATACCCTAACTTCTCAACTCTATAAAAACTAGTCAAATGACGATCAGACTTCTCTATATAAACTATGCAATTTATTAGTACGCAACAAGTCTCCTCCTCCTCAAACACCCACGCACGCACACACTCATACGAATATATACCTGAGTAACGAATTTCTCAATACACTCACACACACAGACACACCTTATAAACAGGCTGCATTTGATTGGTAGCCACGGATCCTTATAACAAACTATGAATACACGCAATTCAGCTCAAATTACACAATATTAGAAATACAAAAAAAAATACATATATATATATTGAAAAAAAGGTAATCATATACATAAGTTATCTGAAGTCTACAGTTTCAGTTTTTGTTAAAGCCAAATCTTCTCTTCCATAAGTTTTGCTCTTAACCAATTGAGATGTTTTTTTTTTGCTTTTGCTTTTGACTGTTTTATAAATATTTAACATAAGTTTTGTTTACGTAATTTCAATACGCTTTAAAGTCTCTAGAACTAAGGACTGTTTAATAGTGATTAATCATACAAATTAAAGTTAATAAAAAAAAAATATTTAAAAAAAAAATGTATATAGATTTGATATATATCTATATATGTATATATATATCAGCAATGTGCAACGTCTATCTGGGGGTATGCGGCATGTGGCAACTGTGCTGCCGCACACTTAACGTCGCCTCTGCCGCTTCCGTCGCTTGAGGAACACATATGAGGAATTCATCTCCTGATGTCGCGCCTCTGCAGCCGATGTGGGCAGCTTTTTGCTGGCCAATGTCGCCACTGGCACAGCCTCCGCGTTGAGCCGATCAATCGCCGTCTCGCCATGCACCGCCTCGAGCCAGGGCAGCGTAAAGTTGGCTTCGCTCTGTTCTGCCTGTAGATTGACAACATTCTCGCCAAACGCCTGGACAGGCACTTCGGTTACATAGGTTATGGCTTCAATATCCTCGGGCAGCGGATAGAATGTAGATATCGGCAGTGGCTCGAGCGGCACCAGCACCTCATCCTGATTGTGACGCACACGCAACGCTTCACTGCGCATCTGTTCGCGTATGTAGCGTGCATCCCGCTTCTTGCGCTCAATCTCGTCGCGCACGTACTTGTCATGCCTGCGCACAAAGTCAGCATCACTCAGTGGTTCCGTGCCCTTTTCATCAGGACTGCCATGCTTACGGATTACCTTCCACTTGGGTATCTCGAGACTGGGATTGTCGGCGAGCAGCTCATCGGCTTCCTCCAGAAAGAATTCATTGTCACAATGAAATTCCTGGTCTTCCCAAGCGCGGGTCGTATATGGCTCCAGCGATGAGAGAAATCTAGAATTACTACGTGACTTGCTATATAATGTAAAATTGTTAACGATTGTATGCTTGGTGTTGTTGTTGTTGTTGCTACTGTTGCTGCCACTGCTAACGCTACTAATAGACTGCGGCGTTAAAGGCGTTTGTATAGATGTGGCTGCTGTTGTCGTTGTTGCTGCTGCTGGCGCAGTTGTTACTCCTGTTACTGTTGTGGTTGCTGTTGCTGTTGCTGAAACTGATCTTTTGTTGCTATTACTGCTACTCGATAGCATCAAACTGGGCGACGTTGCATTTGTCGGGGACGGCGCTGGCGTAATTGCGGCGCTCGTCTGAGCTATGGGTGGATAGATTAAGCTGGTGTTCTGCATTTGAGATTTCTTGAGACGCACCAGCGGCATCGGTTGCTGTTGGCTTTGCAACCGCTGCTGCTGTTTTTGCAAATGCTCCTGCAGTTTTCGCTTCGTCTCTTCCTCAATATTGGGCTCCTCCTTTTCCACCTCCTCCTGCTGCTGCTGTTTGGACTGTTTTGGCTCCTTGCTTTCACGTAGCGTCTGACGTTCATTTTCCATCGTCTGTTTTTCCTGTTCCGTCGACGGCGACGCTCTAGGACTCTCAGTTAGCTTTTGTTTTAGCTTCTTTTGCTCACGTTCCAGCTTTTCCTTTTGCTCTTTTTCTTGTTTTTGCTTTTGTAACTTCTGCTCCAGCAACAGCGCTGGATCCATCTGCGGATTCCGCGTCATATTCAGTTGACTCATCCACAGGATTTTCTCTCGGACTTCCTCCTGGACCTCCGTTAGCGTACTTAACACTTTTTCCACTTCGTTTGGTTTTGCGGGTGTAGTATTCGCTGTCCCCGTTGGCTGACTATGTTTCAATTTATCTGCACTACGGTCCTTGCTTGTGGTCTCCACTTCTGGCTCCGACACCTTATGGTTCGCCTCCACCTTGTGCTGTTTCTGCTTAAGCTTCAGCTGCTTTGACTGTTTTTGCTCCTTGCTTTCACGTGGCGTCTTACGTTCACTTTCCAACGGCTGTTTTTCTTGTTCCGGTTGTGACTCCTTAAGACTATCAGTTGGCTTTTTCTTCGGCAACTCGCGTTCCAAACGTGTTGTTTGCTCCCTTTCCAGCTTTTGCTTTTCATCGTCTTGGTGTTTTCTCTTTTTAGACGGCGGTTCCATCTCAAGATCTTGCTCTTGTTTGATCTCTCGTATGCCTTCATTTTCAATAGCTGGTGCTGTTGGTGTTATAATCGGCCTCCCCGTTGGCAGGTTCTTCCATTTAACCCTACGCTGCCTCTTTGTGGCTGCCCTATGGTTGGCCACAGTTTTAAGCGTTGTCGAATGCTGCTTGACTTTTTGTGACGTTATTGAAATTGTTTCTTCTACGACTTCTTCTTTAATATAAGAATTGTGGGTATCCCCCTTCTTCTTCTCCTCCTTCTGCTCTTCCTTCGCCTGTTCCTGCTCTTGCTCTTGCTCGTGCGCCTGCTCCTCCTCCTCCTCCTGTTTGAGCTCTTGCAGCAAGTCCTGCTCATGCTCTTGCTCCTGCTCTTCATGTACGACCTCGTCATTCTTCGCAATGATCCTTTGTAGCTTTGTGGACTTACTCACTGCCACAGGCAATGTGGCTTCATCACATTTATTTTCTTCTAAATATTTCAACTCATTTTTAATGATGTTGGAGACCTCCTTGTGCGGCATCGAATTCGCCGAATGTTGCAGCTGAAAGGAGAAACAGAGATAAAATTGAATTTAAATTGAACCCTTGTGGATATAGCAGAGACTTACCTGTCTCAGCAGGTCCTCTTGCAGTTCCTGTTGCGAGACATCCATGGACATGTCAATGTCACCATTGTTAACTATTTCGGTGCCCATCTCAATCACCTCCTCGTAGATGTGGCCATTGTAATTACTATCATCAGCTGTCTCCTCTGCACCTATCTCTTCCTCACCGCCGATAATTGTTTCAGTCGCAATTTCCATTTCATTTACATCCGGCGTATCATTCGAGACACGTTGCTCCTCCTCGTCAGTGTGAATTTCCATTTCCATATCCACTTCCTCCTCTTCCACCTGTTCCTCTTCCAGCTGCTCTTCTTCCACCTGCTCCTCTTCCAGGTGCTCTTCTTCCACCTGCTGCTCTTCCAGGTGCTCTTCTTCCACATGCTCCTCTTCCATCAGCTGCTCTACTTCTTCTTCCTCTTCTTCTTCTTCTTCTTCGTCTTCTTCTTCGTCTTCTTCTTCCTCCTCCTCCTCCTCCTCCTCCACGTCTTCTTCCTCATGTTCGTCATGCTCATGTTCTTGGAGTTCCTCATGCTCTTCGTGGTCCTCAATTTCTAGCTGCACCTCCTCTACAATTTCTTGTGTCTGAAAGTCTTCCAGCTGCAATTGCTCCACTTGCTGTTTTTCCGCCTCATGCTGCTGTTCCTCCTCATGCTGATGTTCCTCCTCATGCTGCTGTTCCTCGTCATGCTGTTGTTCCTCCTCATGCTGTTGTTCCTCCTCTTCCTGCTGTTGCTCTTCCTCCTCCTGATGCACACGATGCAAAAAGAATGTTCTGACCTTCTTGCCGCCATTGAACTCATTGCGAGACTTATTATTCTCAACAATCGGTGTTCTTGGCGGCAAATCTGTAACAGACGTAACCAGAACATTTTGTGTTTGCTTCAAGTGTGCCGCATGCGTCGCATACCCATGGAGCATCGGCTCCTTCTGTATCAGTTCTATTGTCTGTGTCTGTTTGTCCGCACAACATTGATTTTTAGCCTTAAGCTGTTCATCAATATCGTTCGACGAACGCTTGATATGAATGCGAAACTCCTTTCGTAAATCCTCAATGGTTTGGCTGAGTTTGGCTATCTGCTGCATTAGCTCCTGATTCTGTGAGAGTAACGTTTTGATGCGCCCATTTTGATCCTCCAACTTTTTGTCTTTATCCAAAAGATTTTCGTTTTGAGTATGCATCAAATCCAAATGAAGGACAATCATACGCTTCAGTGTGTTGTTCTCCACTATCAATCTGACAACATCCGAACTGCTACTTTTGTTCCCAGAGTCCGGCAAAGGGACTTGTGATAAGCCACCAGCGTCGACTCCTCTGACATGCTGCTGCTGTTGTTGTTGTTGTTGTTGCAGTTGTTGCTGCTGCAATTGTGTTTGTTGTTGCAATTGTTGTTGTTGCAATTGTTGTTGTTGCGGCTGCAGCTGCGGTGGCGGAGGTGGCTTGTAATAGTTGTTACCAACTCCCGGGGCAACGGCAGGGTGTTTGTTGTAGTTGTAGCTATTGTGATTGGGTCGCTTGTAATTATTGTAGGGCAACGGATAGACAGATCTTGGTACATGTGGACCCATATAGTTAGGTGGCTCCATGTAGCCACCTCTCTGTTGTTGCCATTTGAAACGGTTATCCATTGCACAGTCACAACGGCACACGCACAATCGTTTCTAATTCCAATTTTCTGTTCACAAAATGTTCATAGTTTTGTCGTGTTTTGTTTTCGGCTTGCTGCAATTCACCACGGCACGCCAACTTTTGACAGCCGCAGCTGATGGACGAACACAGTAAAATGCGTAAAACGGATATATTCACCACTTTAAATTTTTTTCTGCTATCGTTTTTTCCCAGAAAATGCGCGTTCGCAATGCTTTAGCGTGTTAATCACACTGACGCTATGACATTTGGTAATAACATTTAGTTTATTTGCTATATGACAACTTTGAAAATACTTCTTTTAGTTCTTTTTGCTGCTTTTTGATTTTATGCGGATAATGTAAACTCGCCCGAAAAAAGCATTTTAGAAGTATGGCGTTACTAGTGTTGCCAGGCTGCACGACGACAGGGTTGCTAAACTCTGCCACGCTGCCAACTGTTAATTTTCACCACTCATAATATGTTGTCTGATCTGTTTTTGCATGAAAAAATTCGTACAATTATTTATTATTACAATATATTACAGCATATTGTTATATTTCCACAGCAAACACATACAAATTATGTAACAAAGACCCATATTTCAGACAACAAGTTGGCATGTCCGTGCAGCGTGTTGGATTTCAATCCGAATGTCATCCGGTAAGAAGCAGAAAAATGGCGCTAAACTAGCTTCTTGTTTTGCAGTAGTCGAGTGGTAGATTTGTGAACTTTAATGCATCTCGATGGCATCCATATTTGGTGAGGATGGGGTTGACGACCTCTTCAATGATAACATTGGCATCGAGAATGATCAACTACCCAGCGATGGCGAGGCTGATGCAGGCGAAAAACTCTTTGGCGACGATGATGATGCAGCGAATGCAGCTGGTGAAGGAGAACAAGAAGCCATTAAGGTAGAACCCAAGAAGCGTGCTGTACGAAATCCACGTCCTCGCTTGACAGTGGATACGCTACGTGGTCCACGTGGGCTGCACACAATCGAAAACTATTTCAAAGACATCAAATTCAAGGGCAAGGGCCATGAGAAAGATGATTTGGATGAGGTGTTGCGTCGCTTGCAGCATTGGGGTCATCGAATGTATCCGAATTACACTTTTGACGACATCTTAAACAATATCGAACGTCTGGGCAAGAAAAAAACATTGCAAGTGCACATGACACGCTATCGATTGGGTCAGCTGGAGGAGTTAGCGGAGCAGCATGTTGAGCTGCAGAACAATGCTAATGATCAGGAGAATGATGACTACCCTGAACCATTTGATGAATTTGATGCACTGCTGGGCGAACAAATTGCCCTGTCCAAACTAGCACCTCGTACACCGGCAGTAAATCGCAATCTTTCCGCAGCGAGCAGCACACTTGTAACTCCGTCGTTTTCACGTAACGCTATTGTATCCACGCCATATACTGGTGCTGGTCCTATAAGAGCTGCTGATGATAGCATCCATGACTATGGACAACCATTGCCGCCATCGCAACCAGCAACACCCGCAGCAAAAACGGCACAACTCTCCGCCGAACAAATGGCGCGCATTGCAGAAAATCGTCGATTGGCACAGGAAAGATTGCGAGCCAAACAAGCGGAGGCCAATGCCAATAGATAGTTACGCTCATTTTGTTGCATTTATTTGTTAAGCATACTTTTAAGAAATAAATTAAGATTTGTATAAAAGGAAGCGCTACTCGCTTAGCTTCAGAGAAACGATGTATATATAATTCAGTAATATTATTGTATTTGTTGTTAATATTCATTTCTTAAGCATACTAATAAGAAATAAATTAAGATTCGTATAGAAAGATCTTCCAGTCGTTTCCTATATTAATATAATGTAAATATACACATTATGTACACACGTTCAGGTGCTAAAGTCGAACTAACGAGAAATACTATTGAATTCGATGAACTACAAACTAAATTCCTAGCTGGGATGCATAGCTTAATCAAGGTACAAGCGTGTTTAGCGTGTGTATGTGAATATTTCGTTATATTCTGTATCTGATTGGATTAGCTTTGGTATTATGTGGTGAAGCGGAGGGCTACGCGTGGCAGCATTTCGAATAGACCCTTGGCGCCCTTAAGTACGACAGCGACAATATTCATTGTGAGTAGATCAGAATGGGGCAAGCATGGCTCCTCTGTGTCCTTTGGATCGGTGCTCTTTTTGATTGCCTCGCTTATGACGTGAAGCAGGCGCTGGTAGAGAAACGATTGCCGATAGATCGGCTTGGACAGGCTAAGATGATCATCTTTTAGCAAAAAGAATTCACCAAAATCGATACGCGACGATTCCTCCGTGACAATGCGCAACGGGAACTTGAATGTCGTCAACATAGTGGGTGATCCTTCGGCCACACTCAGTACATTCACGTGACGCATAACGGTGTGCAGGCAGCCCATGAATCGGCGATGCATCTCCAGCAATTTTGGTGAATTCTCTTCCATTTCCTTCACCTCAATCGATGGCGACAATATCACTTGCATATGCTGTTTCCACTTAGCAATTGGTGAGCCACGATGCGGTGTACCCAGAAATACAATTGCTTGTGTATTCTTGGCTATCTGTTGCACATTCTTTTCTACAGAGTCCATAGATTTCAGCAGTATTAGCTTTGTAAGCAGTCCGCCCATGGAATGACCAATCCAGACCACAGGCCGTCCATTACCAACATCGGCGGTGGAAATGCGTTCCAACAGCGAGCTGGCACGAACATCTATGTGACCCTGTCCCTTCTCACACGGGCAATACTTAGTAAAGTTGGCCGACCACTCAGTCACTGCGGACGTATAGTCAATGCCAATGATTCTACAATAGAGATTTATACATATGAAAATCAAAATCAATGGTCAGATGAATTTCTCACCTTGAGTCAGGATAATCATCCGGCAGCCACTCCATGGGCCAACAATTTGTATACTCATCGCTAGTATCCTGATTACTCCATTCGTTGCCTGAGACACTAAAGCTGCCACCAGAATTCTCGTTGGCGTCCAATGGTATATCTGGATGCACTACCTCCCAATCCGAATCCAGCTCAGCCTCACTGCAAAGAGTTTCCATAAACTCTTTGGTAGCCGTATCGCTGATATTCAAATGTGTATCCTCGACCTTCTTTGTGCTCGTCTTTAGCAGAGTCTCTGCGAATATAACGAATTTATAGCTAAGAGAATAAATAAAGAGAATTGTTTTGAAATACCTTTCGTTTTGATGCTTTGCCTAAGGTCTGGTTGTATTTGTGCCGGAATTAAAGGTCTGCCCTGTTGTTTGTTGTACTGTGATCTGCTACCATTCCTCTTCTGTTCGCCTACCAGAAACACATCATCCGTTTCGCTGGTATAGAAGGCATTCTTGCCATAGAGGCCCAGTTCGGTGGGCTTGCGATCCCGTTGACGCCACGTAATGAAAACGCCGCCTAATAATCCATGAATGAAGACAATATCCGCCTTGGGCTTGCGCCGTGTGCGAACACGTGGATGCAACGGATATACGTTGGGCGGATATGTGAACTGATTGGGATCGTCATGATCCAGATTGGCCATCGTCTTGGCTGATATGACCTGCAGGCGCAAATCGGGGCATTGTTGCCACTCGGCCAGCGCGCCAACCCAGCCGGACACAAAGAAATGCTCCACTGCATCGTCAACCAAGGACAAATTAGCTAGAACTTTGCACAATGTCGAAAGTGTTTCATTGTCATCAGCGAAAATCTTGCGCAGTTCCATTAAATGCATTAAGCCGCCCTCGTGTATGATCTGTGCCGAAACATGGACATCCTTGGTAATGTGATGCAAAAATGAGATGATTTCCTTCATTAAGTCCGTATCCTGAACGGAGAGCGAAATGATTTGATCCTGGGTTAAAAATTCAGTATCTTCCTTCTAAGGGGAGAGCGAGAAAACTCAGTTAGTTTATGGTTATTTCTATGACTTAGGTAATTACTCACCAGATAAGACTGATTGGGAAAGTATTTACTGAAAAAGTGATCGACACAGGACATGGGACGCAACCGATCGAGCATCATGTGCAGATCGCTGAGCAGCATTTTGGGATTGCGAATGCAGCCACGCCTCGGCACTGGCATAAACCAGCGCATATCGGCGCCGCAGCGAGCCAGTGAAACAGAGGTGCGTGCATCACAGATCTGTGCCAAATGCCGGAAATCCCAATCCTTCAAGTGATCCATACAGATGAGCTGTTGCACGGCCTTCAGCCGCTCCGCCTGGCTACCGTTTTGTGCTATATTCAGCAGCCGCCAGGCAACCGAATGCTTCGCTGACTTCCACCATTTGCCAATGGGATTGATGATCACACTTATCCATTTCTTCTCGTCCTCCTGTTTCTGTTGCAACTTGCGCATGGACTCCCGATAAATGTGATATTTGATGTAAATATATTCAGTGCGACGCTTGTCCGGCTCCTGTTGCTTCTTTTCCACATATTGCGATAAGTATTTACGGATTTGAGGTGTCTCGTAGAGAATGATGCCGGCGCTAAAATAATAGAGTACAAGAATTTGTAAATTGATATATTTAGCATGTTGTTGTTGTTATTGCTATTATCTACTTGTTGTTGTTGACTTGTTTTCCTTTTAATTAACCCAAATATCAACAAGGCAGAAAGTGCTGCCAAGAAATTGTTGTTGCCATAAACTAGCCATAAACAACTTTTAGTTTTATAAAAGTGGGCGTGTCACCAATACCGAGGCAAACAGCGCCACACGCGCCGTGCAAAATTATAAGAATAAAGAACAATAACAATGATTAGTGTTGCCAACTTTTTAAAAACAAAAAAAGCTAATAGCCAAATTAGCTGAATTTTCAAGTAATTGATACACTTATCTTTGGCTATGAATTTAATTACAGTATCTATATCTATAGTTTTTAAATGTAAGTAATATTTGTTAATCGGCAATTGCTTTACTTGACTCTTTTCTGCCAACTTTATTAGCTAGATAACTAATTCAATATTTCCGGCTAGCAGAAAAACAGCCAAACTTAGCTTGAAATCAGTGCGATAAGCAGCACTGAACAATAACAAACAAAACCCGCTGGGGGCCGTTATTCGCGAAAACTACTGCGCACTATTTCGGGGCTCAGCACGTTTTTGTTATTGTATGCGCTTGCGTGTGGATGTGTTGGTACGATCAGGGAAGGGCCTTGACCAGCTGCTACGCACAAGAAGCAGCGGAGCGGCGAAAGACGAAGAGAAGCAATAACAAACTTAACTCTATCGTGCTATCTCATTTTGGCAAAATCGTACGTTTGTTTTGATCGTATTGTGTTAACATCATCAGCAAAAACGGCAGCAACGACAGCCGTTGGCTGTTGCTCAAAAAGTGCAGAATGAATAATGTGTTTGCAGTTGTTATTGTTATTGTCCCTAACACTTTTTGTAAACAAATGACGTCACAGTTGCAATCGGCCGATTTATGGGCGACAATGCGGAAACACGCAATTGTTGTTGTTGTTGTTCTTTTATTTCTGAGTGCAGTTGCACTCAAGATATATTTAGTTTAAAAATACAGGCGAATTACTTTTGCTCAGGGCCAAGTGGCGCCACATTGGATATGTGTGCCAAGACCTTTATGCTTGAATTCGAAATGACGAGCCCCCACATTCAAATGGCGTGATTATTCACTTTAATTATAAAGTACTTGCGATTAGGGCCAGCTGTTGCTGTTGCTGTTGCCATTGCACTTACGTGGTCAAAATGCCAAAACCTCCAAGTAGCTTTGGAAAACGGCGTAATGTTGCTTTAATATCCTCTAATGACATTGCCTGCTGTATTTCGGTTGTGTTTGTGTAGCCTGGCGAACTCACTAGTAAAATTTGTCAAGTAGTTGCCAAAAGTTTACTATGTTATTCTTTTTGCTTTTTGTTTCTTGCTTTCACACAGTCACTGTTTAAATTTAGATTATTGTCACAGACGTCGAACTTATCACTGTTTCACTTTTACTCAAACTGTATTGTTTTTTATTTTTTATTAAGTTTTATATTAATTAATAAGCTAATTAATTAATGAGCGACCCCTTTGGGGTCTAGAGTTTTCCTTTCTGGAACGTTTGCCTTGTGCTTCAAATTGTTGAATGACTGTTTTGTTTTGTTTCGTCTCTTTTATCAGTTTTCGTAGGTCCGCGGGCTGCCACACTGTTTTACAATAAACACAAGTGCTGCCACATTATATGCAACATTTACGGTTAATCGGTTAACGGAAATGTTAAGTTTAATACTCTATTTATAGCAATATATGTATATTTGATTTAATATGCGATTTTAAATAAATAAGTAATTATAAATATTGCGGGATAAGTTCTGTATGCCTTTTTTTTATCTTGTGCTTCTTATGCGAAACTGTATCTTTCATAAAATTTGCTTTTAAATGCGCGCTCACTGTTAATAACAGTTCGTAAACTGTTGACTGCACTCTCACCCACGATTGAGTGAGTGCTTTTAAGAATAGCTCTCTCTACTTTACACTCTCCAATTGGAAATACTGTTTGGTTTGTAAACTGTGAAACGTGAGTATGTGGCCTGCGCTCTGCAAGTGTGCACGCACCGGACTCACATTTTGTGTACGCAGGGATTGTATTGAATTAATGTATAATAATGAAAATACATTTTCGCGAGCAATATGGTACCAAAGGGGAGGAAATACTATATGTGACGCCAGCAGGTGACTTGATAAATAGCATTATCATATTTCTTGGCACTTATGCAAGCATCACTATCCGCAGATCAAAGCAATATTGTGCGCGTGCCTTTACGTGGCGATAAGCTGGTCATTCAAGAGAAGTTTTTGCTGTTCCGTGTACTGCAGAATATCTTTCTGCCCAAAGGCTATCCGGACTCTGTATCCGCTGATTACGCAGCGTATCAGATCTGGGATACGGTGCAGGCCTTCTGCAGCACCATTTGCGGTACGCTCTGCACACATGCCATTCTCAAAGGCATCGGAGTGGGCAGTGAGAGTGTAAATGCCTACTCGGCGACAGTGACATGGATACTGAAGGAGGGCAGCGGGCATGTGGGACGCATTATATTTGCCTGGTGGCAGGGCAGTCAGCTGGATGTGGACTCCAAGAAATGGCGACTTCGCGCCGATTTCCTCAACGATTTGGCCATGGGCATTGAGATCTATGTGCTTCCCAAATATCCGCATTTCAGCACGCAAATTCTATGCGGATCCACCTTGCTGAAGGCAATTGTTGGCGTGGCTGGTGGTGCAACGCGTGCTGCATTGACGCAGCATCATGCGGTGCGCGGCAATTTGGCGGACGTCGCTTCCAAGGACAGCTCCCAGGAGACGTGCGTCAATCTGATTGCCTCCTTTGTGGGCCTCTATCTGCTGACGATGATCAAGAGCCAGGCGATGCTCTATACCATTTTCTATATTGTGGTCACGCTCCATCTGTACGCGAACCTAAAGGCTGTGCGCGCCGTTTGCTTGCGCACCTTCAACGAATCGCGTTATCTAATTACTCTCGAGGAGTTCTTTAGGTCGTCACAGATGCTGACGCCACAGCAAGTAAGCTTTATATCTCTGTACCTGTATATATATATCTCTGATTACTATCCCACTTTTAGGTCAACAAGTTGGAGCGCGTTACTCTCGGCCAAATGGTTTCCGTATCACTGAAGATTCGCCTCGGCTTGAGCGTTAAACATCTTATAGATGAGTACAAGAGCAGCAATGTCATCGAGGACATCGTGTCCTCGTTCGATCCACATGAACACTTCATCATAGCCGAGAGCAAGAAGCATTTGGGCGTCTATTTGCATTTTGAGACACGACCACAGGATGTCCTGAAGGCATATTTCTTTGGTGTCTCCTATCTGCAGGATCGGAAGACTATTAAAGAGAAATATTGGGAAATACAAGGCAAATGGCAAGAGTTTCTGGGTCTAGCGCAAAAGGAGGGTGAGTATGGATGCGTTTGATGCACAAGATGGATCGGAGTCGTGAGACCTCATTGAATATAGAATATTAATTTATGATTTGTGTTTTAGGTTGGATAATCAATCAGCACTTACTGTTGGTTGACGAGTATCGTTTGGACTGGAAGGCTTAGGGGAGGCGCCAAGCTTTCTAACTGGACCAAAAAAGATGAAATGCTAAGCTTGCTTGCAACAAATGATATTGTTTCGTTATTATTTTGTATAAGCTTCGTGCAGACACATTCACACACATTCTCACATATCTCACATGGTTAATAACCATAAGGCAAACGTTGATATTAACAACAATTTTGCAATTATACATATTTATACACATTTTAGATTTTAGACACAAGACAAACACTCATCTATCTCAGACTATACTTAAAACTGAAAAGTAAAAAAAAAAACATTCGAATATAACGTGAACATCTTCCAACTAATGTAACTCTGCCTTAGCACAAAGTAAAGTTTTGTAAACGACATTCAATATAATATTCAAAGAGTCAGGGAAATAGACCTTGACTCTCTATCAGCTAAAAAATAGACATCCTCAAGCATTTTGAACTCAAACGATGTGCTCGAATATTTAATGAATACAATATCTATTTTTTAATAACTTACCACTTGTATATTTCGAGGAGGTATTTTTTACCAAAAGAGTTAAAGCGAAAATAAGAAAAGATAAAAATAATAATAAAGCGCAACGAACGAGCCACTTTAATTGCAAGTCATGAAAATTTGTACAAAGTTAATTAACTGAAATTAATTAATTAATTAAGCACTCTCAATTATTACATTTGATACAGAACGTGTAATATTATTTATAAGCTTCGTATATCAATATATAATAATTGATTTTTGTATTTATTTTGCTGTAAACCAAGTCCACTAGCTTAGCACTCAAAAAAAGTAGCTTCAAAAATGCTTTTTATGTTATGCGAAAAGGTAGTCAAGAAACATAATTGATTTTAATAGGAGAATAAATAAAGTTCTTCGCAATTTTATGCAAACATTATACAGCGAAGTTTGAATCTTGGTTTGTTTTCTATATACGCGCGCCTAATTTGAAATATTGTAGTACGAACATATCGGCTCATGCGTGACACGACCACGACACGCTCATACCACAACCAGTATGTTTACCACAAAGTATCGATACTACTTATCGATACGGTTTTCGATTGCTTGTCAGTTTAAAATAAACACGTGCGCCTGGTGAACGTGTTTTTGTTTAGCTTAACATAAATTTTGTTAACCATGGAAGCAGCACAGCAGGATGCTGTGCCAGCTATCAATTTAGTGACCAATATGGAGACAATAATAACAGCTGCTAATGGAGTGGGCACAAGTGGAAATATGGAAGTAACTGCAGAAAATGATTCAACAGCAATTGTAAGTGAATCGAGCACAAAAGAAACTTCAGAAAGTGTACACAAAGAAAATACAGCAGCAGCGACGCCAATTAATCCGATGCAAGGTAGGTTTGATTATTCTATATTTGTGAGCAATGCATAACAATTTACTGTTTTTTAGAGTGTGCTACGCCTTCTGAGTCAGCAGAGCCACACGAAATGGAAGCAGAGCTGAGCAACCCTTCAGCTGTTAATCCCACAGTGAATCAGACTGGTGAAGCTATTGCGAATTTTGATTTGGAGACCACAAATGCTGTTGGCTATCAAGAGGAACTGCCTACTTTGCCAACATTAAATGGAACAGAGTTGAGCAGCGAGCCAGTAAATTCCAATCCTCAACTGGAGACCACTGATGCTCAAGTGGAGCTCGCAACCTGCTCGTCTTCACCAGCTGAAGCAGAGTTGAGCAACACAGCAATCAATGCCAATCTACCTGTGGAGCAGATTACCTCCAGCGAAGCAATGGTTGTAACAGAGGCGAGTGAGGAGGAAGTACCTGCCACTTCGCAAGTGAAACGCGCAGCTGCTGGTAGTGCAATGGAATGTGAGACGTCGCCAGCAATGCCAACACCCAAACAATCAAATGGCCTAAGTTTGATTTCTGGCTATGGCTCTGATACGGACTCGGATGTGGAGGAGGTACAGCAGACAGCAGATAGCGACAATGATGATATTGTCGAGGTGCCTGTAACCGCACCCACCAATGTGCGTCGTCAAGTTGTGCCTGTCAGCTCGAGCAGCGACAGCAGCAGCGACTCGGACTCTAACTCGGAGGCAGAATATCTTACAGTATTGCGCAAGAAAATAGATAAACGTATAAACACCGAGGATTGTGATGAAGATGACGATGAGGATGACGATTTGGATGATGATTCCAAACCGCGACGTCGCCAGCCGCCCAAAGTGCGTGGCGAGATGCTGCTGGATGAGTTGCCTCCAATTGATCAGCTGGAGATAACGGTGCCAGAGGATGAATGCATTGAGCTGGGTAAGGTGCAATCTATAGTGGACCAATTAGTTTTAGTTAGTGTGCTGCCCAATTCAATGTTATTCGATTTGGACACTGTGCTCTTCCTGGAGAAGGGACGCAAAGTGCTTGGCCAGGTGTTCGATGTGCTCGGCCAGGTGGCCGATCCGCTCTACTGCGTGCGCTTCAATAGCAATCAACAGATCAAGAATCGCAATATCAACATTGGCGATATCGTCTACTGCGCACCACAAACGGAGCACACTCAATTCGTTATATTGTCCAAGCTGATGCAGGTGCGCGGCTCGGATGCATCGTGGGAGAACGATGTGGAGCCGCCAGCGCGATTCATTGATTACTCCGATGATGAGGCGGAGCGTGAGGCACGTTGGGAGCAGCGCAAGAAGCGTCAGCGTGATCGTGCCAATTCCACAGACTCCGTGGATACGGTGGCCACCACGACAACAACAACAACGAACACAGAGGCTAACGAGACAGCGCCTCGACAGCGTGGACGACGCGCTCAGCGCCAGTCGCAGACATATTCCCATGTCAATCCGCAGCAGCCGGAGCACAGTCAATCCCGTTCGCGGTCCAGAGATTCAGAGTACAACTATCATCCCAGCTACAATCCAGGCAGCTGGCACTCGAATTACTATCATAACTATCATCCGCCTGCTGCCAACTTCAATATGATGCCTGGCATGGGCTTCCCCATACCCACGAATGGCTATGGCTATATGCAGGCCCCACCGCTCCCACCACCGCAAGCACATCCCTATGGCATGCCGCCACACATGGTAATGCCTCCTCACATGTATCCAGCGCACCCCTCGGCCTACGGGCCACCCCGTCATCCGCCACCCAATTAAATATCGAATCGCTTTTATTCAGTTTATTCCAATAAAAAATTTGTTTAAAAATTGTTTTTTTTTTTTTTTTATCGTTAAAATGCTTGAAGATTTTGTTGTATAAAAAGGTACTTAATCTCTGTGTGGGATCTCAACAATAACGCTGATTACAGGTGTGTGTGTGCGCATTGTACATATGGCTGGGTATATACATATCTAACGGTGTATGTGTGTGTGTATGGGTGTGGATCTACCCAATTGACAAACATTTTTGGTTCTAAATTTGAATAAATTATAGTTGAATTTTAAGCTAAATTTTTATAGGTTTAAAAATTTGTTAAAGCATTAGGATCTATGATGGATTTGCTGATCGTTATATAATATATATATGTAGATATTTATATATATATATATATATATATATATATATATCTTCGTTTTTTAAGCCTAAAACAATCTCTTGATTCCATTAAAGTTTTTAGCTTAATCTTAATTCATAAATATTGAATTTTGTGTGTTGTTTTCTTTAAATTTGCCTATCAAATTAATATATTAATAATATATATTATTAATATTTGTGAAAGTTTTTTAACAATATAAAATTTGCTATAAACATTTTTATTTTATATTTAAATTTTTAACAATTTTTTAAATAATTATCTTTTATTAAAATTTTCAAATAAAAAAAATAAATAAAATTTCATATTTGTTTTGATAAGAATTAAAATGTTTTAATAATATTTTGTAAGATAAAAAATAATTTTTGTTTTAATGATTCCTACAAATTTATATAAATGTTTTAATTATTGTATATTGCTTGATTTGAATGTTGATACTGTATAATATACTTTGCTAATACACTTTATACTTATGATAATATTTTTAAAATTTTGGCAAGGGTTTTGAATTTAAGGGTTTTCGTTAAAAACTTGATTATTTCTATTCAAAATTTTTCAATATTTTCGATATTTTTTCTCTAGTTGTTAAATTGAGTTAAATACAATAGGCTCGTAAAATCGAGTGATTCGTTGGATTTTCGTTACGTTTGTCAACTGGGCAAGTATGTATATATATAACTATAGCTATATACATATATATATATATATATATATATAGTTGCCTTATATACAGCAATCGAAGCGGGTGGAAGCACTGTGAGCTATTAAAAAGCGGCCAAAAACAATGTTAACTTTCTCGTGAGTGGGTACGTGTATATATCTATATATATAATATACATACGTATCTGATATATGATATATCTCTAAAATGCATGTGTATATATAAAAGGAGCAAACTGTTTAGCTTATTCGAGAGGCACAGGCGAATGTGGTTGAGTCGAATCAAAGGAAGAAATTTAAGCGAGCTTAAGGTTATTTACATGGAAAGGAAAATATTTCAAAAATAATAATCAAATAATCAAAAATATGTGTGTGATAAACAGACAACAAATGCAGCATAACTATAAAAAAAATTAATTAATTAATTGTGATTTGGAAACAAGATTTTGTTTTGTTGATTGCCTAACGTCGTACGATTTGGTCGCGCTTCTTGAGCAGGATGAGGATGACGGTTATGTTGTCCTGTGAGTCCTTATCCTTGGCAGCCTCCACAAGCAATTTGGGAATGTCTTCGAGTTGGGTGCTCGGCTCCGCTAAACACTGATAGACGGTGTCCACAATGAAAGTCTCGGGCACATGATCCCAGAGCCCATCGCTGCCCATGACCAAAAAATCGTGAGCTTCACTCAGCTGCACATCGACGAAGTCGGGCTCAGCAATAACAGCCTCCAGGCTGTAGTCGCCGATGGAGCGACCCACATTCAAGATGCCATTGACACGCCATTGGCCCTGGGCATGGATGACACTGCCGCCGCTCAACTCAATCCGCCGCCTTTCATCCACCGACTCCGGTTTGTGTGGCTTGACCAGCTGCAGTTGGGTGCGTTTACCCACGAGCAACGCCTTGGAGTCGCCCACCCAGGCAATATACAGATGTTGTTCGTTCACGATCAGGGCACAGACGGCAGTTGTGCCGCTGGTGATCCGCTTGCGAGCAAAACGTTCGTCCGCCTGCAAAAAAGAAGCCTCGAAGGCATTCCGGTAGAAGTCTACCGTACACTCCCCGTTAGTTCGGGCTCGCTTCAATTGCGTGGCCAACAGTTGGGGTATTTGACTGGTAGCATAGGTGGCCGACAAGGCACCAGAATGACCATCGAATACACCGAAGAAACGGCAATCCTTATAGCCCTCTAACTGATACATTTCACCAAATCGTTCCAGACACACATGTCGATCCTCCATTTTGCGCGGTTTATTCTTAACGGCTGAAACACTGTGCGCTGGTGCTGCAGGCTGTAGGCTGCATGAGCAGCTGGAGGCTTCCTTGCAGAGCGCCTTATCATCTGCATAGATCTGCAACTTTTCCATTGCTGCATTATCCGTCAGCTTGAGCAACAGCTTCTCTAGCTGTTGGCTGACAAACTTTTGTAATTTCAGTAGATCATATTGTGGCTCGCTGCCGTCTGCCTCATTCAGCTCCAACTCCTTGGCATGACTAATCTCCTGCTCCAGCTGAGCGGTGGCCCAGTGGAGGAGCTTTAACTGAAAGGACAACGGACAGCCACGGGTTGAAAGCTGTTTCCAAATGGCTGAAACAATTTCCGCGCGTCTTTCATCGCCATTCACTTTGTAGGTGTCGTTGCTGCTGCGCGTTACACAATTAATGTTGCGAGTCAATTCGTTGCCAGAGGTCAGTTCGCTGTTTACGGCTTTTGTGGACAAGAATTCTTTAAATTCCTGCAATTGTGCACATTCCGTTGCTACTTTCGATGGATCAGCGTTCACGTCCGCGTCCATTGACATATTTCTAAACTGATTTTGTACTCAGCTAAGTTGCTGTTGTGCTAACTATTCGGCGCGCTCGACACATGAGTTAATATATATTAGTAATTGTCGATGATTCACCCGCGCATTCGCATTTTTTACGCAATGGTTCTATTTGTTTATATATTCTATGCAGTGTGGCCGCATCTGACAATACGAAAAATACCGCATTTGAATTTAAAACTAGCAGTGATGCCACCATTTTACATAGTTAAAATTTATGTTGTATTCGCGTATTAAAAAGGTTTGTGCTTACGTACAGGAAACTATATATTTTTAAAAGCAATTTCCTTATATTGCAAAAGAAATGATCAACATTTAGTTTCTTACTAAGCGCGTGCTGAATATTAGTCGTGTTCCACGTCTGTATACTTTCGGTGTGAATGGCAAATTGTCCTCCTCTTCTTTTTCCTTCACTGCCGGCAGCACTCAGCTGTTGCTTTGTTTTGTATTAACACCAAATATTATTTAATTTAAATTTTTGTGTTATTTTCTGAAATGTGTGTTGCTTGAACACACAATGTCGACACCACTTGAACAACAGACAGACGAGCGCGAAGCTCTGCAATCAATTTACGAAGGCGACGAAAATTTCAAAGAAATCGACTCGACCACATTTCAATATAAAGTAAGAGCCACATGCATATATTATAGCAAATATCTATAAATAAATTGTTTCTTTACTTCAGTATGGCGAAGAGGATAGCTATAAGTCGTTTTTGGTTGAACTAAAATGGGGCGAAAATTATCCCGATGAGGCACCCACGATCAATCTGAATCCCTTCTACAATCGCAATCTGTAAGTGTGAATGAACTGTTACGCTGCTGACCATTTGTTTAGGAACACTTTGTTGCTTTCAGCTTGCCCGTTGTAAAGCAAGCAATAGAATCTGCACTCAACACAGAAGCAACACAATGGTTGGGCTGTGGCATGACGTACACACTCTTCGAATGCCTTAAAGACAATCTAGAACAGTTAACTGCCTCACAGCCAGAGACGGCGCCCGCTGTGTCAGTCGTGGACGAGGCCGTTGGATCGCTTAAGATATCGGATACTGCGGCAGATGCCAAAGCAAAGGAACCGAAAAAGGAGCAATTGACAAAGGCACAAAAGCGTCGTCAATGGGAACGAACCGATCATAAGGGCGAGCGGGCACGTGGCTGGGATTGGGTGGATATCGTTAAGCATCTATCGCAAACGGGCAGCAAAGAAGACGCGGCAGCCGCCCTGGAGAGTGCAGCTGCGGCAGCCGCCGCCACACCTGTTCTACACCCACTTAACATCTAAGTGTAGATGTCAACTAGTTAACTAATTCAAATATCAACGAACTCAATCAAAACAACTGAATGAGATCTGCGCTTGAGAGTCCATTAAAGCCGATCAATTTACAACACGCATGTCTGGTTATTCTTTTTGGACGGACGAGGCCAGCCACTTGGCCCGCTAGGGTCAAGTCAATGGAAAATCGAATACATTTTTATATAAAAAACACTATATACGCATAGCTCAGTCGCGAAACGTTGATGCGCTGTGCCAGTCGCTTCGTACGTGCTGATGATGTAATATTTTATACGAAATTATGTTACAGTTCTTATTTAAATTTTTTATAGCGTTTAAATATTGTCAGTTAAATGTAGACAGCGGGCGTGTCGAGTTCGAAATCGAAACTTAAGCATAAATACCTTAGGGAATACTTTTCGCTCTCTCGAAACCAGTTTCAAAGAAAATACAGAACGCGAGAGAGAGACAGTTAAATACGAGTTAAGTAATTCAAGTTTCAAAGAAAATACAGAACGCGAGAGAGAGACAGTTAAATACGAGTTAAGTAATTCAGGTGGAGTGAGAGAGAAGACAGTAGAGTCGTTAGCTTATCTAAACAAATATTCTACAATGGGTCAAAAATTCTCTTGCCTGCGTCTAGGCAAAAATTCCGAAGAGCACTCGAAAGCCGAAGTCGACTCAACGCTGCGTATGCGCAATAATAATGCAAATCTCTTAACAGCTCCGGGTAAGTTTTGTTTTTGTTTGTGTTTTTCAAATATTTGCTTTGTGGACGTTTGACAATGATAATGAGACTGCATACTATTATTACCTAATGCCGATTTTACCTTTTTTGTATGCCAATTTGCTGTCAGCTGTGGGCGTACGTGTAAATTTCAAAACTAGCTGCCTACGGTCTAGCCATTAATTTAATTTTCTGAAATGTACATATGCATATATATATATATATATATATATATATATATATATATATATAATATATATATATATATATATATATATATATATATATATATATATATATATATATATATATATATATATATATATATATATATATATATCTAGTCAGCATTTGAAGCAGTCTGCTTGCAAGCCTTATTCATCAATTCTACTTAAATAGCTTGCAAATGAACATTAAACAAATATCAAGCACCTGGAATCTGTTATATAAAAAAAAAAAAACAAAACAAAAAGTAAACGTTAAACAGCAGTTCCCAAAAATTATTTTGACACTGCTGTGTGTTATAGAAAACGAGGGTAGCTCAATCAGTTTGAATACAGTTAAGAATTATTAGATTATCAATTAAATATTATATTTAAAACACATATACCTAAATTATGTGTTATATATTATATTCAAAAAAAGATTTTTCTATATCCATTTTACCTCTCATTAAGATTAACTGTTCATACTACCCCCGTCTTAGCACACGCATATTCATTGCATACACAGCATTTGTATTCCTCAATTTGCCCATGTGCCAAACCTTTTTGAAACAATAATTTGTTATTTTAAGCATTTGCGAGAGTACAACATAAATTTAGACATTTTTTTACGCATGGCTCACGCTCGTTTTCAGGTGTGTAAAATACCTGCAAGTTCATTCTTTTGAATCGGTTTATCTTTTTCGTTGAAATCAGCTTAAACATTTGCAGGGTATTTGACCTTCGTGAATATTTGTTTGGCATTTATTATAACTACTAAATGGTATGATAATACAGGTATTATCAGTTGACAACCTGTTTGAGGCTCAATGAAATAATCAGGTAAATTTAAGCTGACAAAAAAGGTGGCTTATCAAATATGCTCTTTGTATTAGACACATTCGCATAGACAATCACAGTTAAAAATAGTGCACATTATATTTATTACTCAAAAATAGATTCACTGCATGCAAATTACATGATGAGCTTTTGCTGCAGGCCTAGCTGCTCGTAGATGAATCAATTTAATTGGTCGCATTTGTTGCGCTTGTGATTCAAGATCTCAGATTCGTCTCTATGAATGTGGTCGATGACGTAGTCGCGCCAACAGATGGTGGTAACTTCTACCGCCAAAGCAACGCCAACGGACGAACCAGAAAAATGCTTTCCGTTCATAATTAATAATAACACAGAGAGAAATAGAGAGAGACGGAGAAGAGATCTGTTAACTGTCATCTTAGAGTTGGCTACTTTAGCGCTTTTCAAGCTAGATTCTATGCTTAGCAGACAGAGGCTGATAGCTAAAGCTGTCCTCTATTTTGTGTGAATGTCATTTTTTGCTGACTTCAGCATCTATTTATAATGTAAATTGGCTTAATGTATCATATATATAGAGTATTTTATGCCACCATTATTCTCATTATTATTTTATTTATTACTACGATTTAGCTTAGCTTTTTTCCGCTCAGCGTAGGCAGCACTATAGCCAAAGACAATAGCAGACTGAGAGAGTAACAAGAGAGGGAGAGTCACAGAGCGGGAGAGAGGTCATCAGAAACAGCTAGCCAGCCAGTCAGCCAGCCAGCAAATAAACTATCTCAATCTTCGATATTGATCAGTGTTATTAGAAGCGGCGAGGCGTACGGTTTTGATTTTTTGAATTTCCAACCACCTGAATACAATAGTTCAAGCTTAAAGCGCAGTTTCCGTTACGTTTTGTAGTCGTTTATTGAGACGATGACCCATTGGTATCGCAGCTATGCGCCCAATTGGCTGCAGCGCTGGTGGCAGCCGCCGGTGCCAGCCAGGCCAATAAATCCCTTCCGCAGCATTCGTCCCGGTCCAGATATTGCAAGTAATTAAGTGCAGTGAGAAAAATTAACAATTATGCATAAATATAATAAAAACTCGAAAATATAATTTGGAATTTGAAAATGTGTACTAACAACCGTTAGATGAACTGTTTAGCAGATGATAATAGTTGAATACACTGAAAAAAAAATATTATTATGGTTGAAAATCAATTATTTGACAAAAAAATATAAAAATAAGTGTTTCAAAATAAACAAAATAAAAATCAGAAAAATGCTTTTTTATAAATGTGAAAACTGAAGTTAGTTCTTCTGCAAAAAACATATTTTTGTTTTCAATTATCCCATATAATATATATAATATGTTTTCAATCTCATCTTATCTCATTCTCTATACAATTCCTCCTATATGCCACTTATTTATATTTTTCGCCTATGACTTCACGCGCTTAACTTTTTTTTCTGTTTTTTTTTTTTTTTTTTTTTTTTTTTTTTTTTTAGTTGCTTGACATGTTTTGTGATTTTTCGGCATTGTTTTTATGGCATGTTTTTACACACTTTAATTTTTGTTAATATTTATTTCCTGATTGGTTTATAAATCAAATAATCATTAGCATGAATCACTTTTCAACTTGTCGGGGGCTTTTAGAGTTCTCTTATCTTATCGCTGTCTATTTTAGCATCCTACGATCCGAAAGCACTTCTTGGAAAGGTTAAACATCAATTGAATTTGAATTCGCTTTGATAGTTGGGGTCCCAAAGTACAGCCATGTGGAAATGGAATTTATATATAACTATATGTGAAGGTACATATGTATCTGCTGGATCGTATATCAAATGATTCGCTTCAGATACGAATTGCCCTCATTATTTTTATAGTTATTTAGCTTTCAATTTTTAAGAGTTTATTAGTTTTTCTACATCTACGTAAATCCAACGAAAAATGAAACTGAAATAAAATTGCCAAATGCCATTTATAAATTTCTAAAATTTGATTGGAACAAAGATATTTTTTTTTAGTTTTTCAAAGAGCTTTTGCCTAAATAATTCTCTACAGAGGGCAACAGCTGAACAGCAGCACACATATAAGCAAGAGTACAGTAATAGCTCGATAAAGTGAAGGTTCTTAAATTATGTATATGAAAAAGTACAGTATTAGCTAAAGTAAATATGATTGAACAAAAAAGTATATAAATAATAATTCAACAGGTTTTAAATTAATTTAAAATATTTGTTATAATTTTCATATATTTTTTATTCAATTTGATATGAAAGTAAAAAAAATAATAAATGAGGTGTTACTGTTGACAGCCATCTGAGTGTATATACAAATGTATTAATTTATAAAAATACTTTGACAATTTTATTTCATTGTTTTTTTCTTAAGAACTTTATAAAAAGTTGATTTCTGGTATACAAATCTGTCCATCAGTAAGTGTTGTTTATGTTGTTGCAGCTAATTCCCATAGAACATGCTGATGATGATGACGACGCTTTTCAGTCAGCTTTAGGTATAGGCCATGCGTTTTATTGTTTTGATGTAGGCGTCGCCGTCGTCTGCTTATATATCGCTCATGCGCCCGATTGTCCACTATGAAAATTAATTGACTTGGCATTGAACTTTTTGGCCAGTGTGCCGCTAACTTTGTGTATTTATGGCCAAAGGCGATTATTTAAAATAATTCGTTTCGGCTGCAACATGACAGCGATCAGCTTTGCTTTATGAGATCACCGAACATTGTTACTGAGTAACAAATAAGAAAACAAAGAATGAAATTATGATTCGAAATCCATTTGTTTGGCGCGCATTAGCAATTGGTTCAGTTCGCGCATAAATATTGTCTCTAGTTCGGCTTACGTTTGGTAACTTACTGTTCAGAGCTTGTTGCTTTGTGAATAAGTTCCAGTTCAAGATCCAATTGCTAAGTCCGGGCTGCAAAAATGTAAAATTTGTTAGTTCGCGCCAACAATCTATTTTAACATGTGAAACTCAATCTTATCTTACATAATCTTCCAGATGCGGGCAGCTCTGCGGTGCTCGGTGTGCAGCGTGTGGATCTCTGCCTGGCCGACAACCATGACGAGCACCATACAAGTCACTTCTATGCGGCAGCTGCCAAGGAGGCGTTAATCGTGCGACGAGGCGAACCATTTCGTTTGCGCATCTATTTCAACCGGGATTATAGCCCCAGCAAAGATGCAATTAGCTTCATATTCAGCGTGGCGGATGATAGTAAACCGAATCCGGGACATGGTACTCTGACGGCTCTGGTGCCACACGATGGCATCGACTATCTGGGCGATCCATTGGAGTGGGGCGCAGGCATTGAATCGCACGAGGGCCAAATATTGACGGTGCTAGTGAAGCCACCGGCCACGTGTCCCGTGACCGAGTGGCGTCTGGACATTGATACGAAGTTGTTGGGCGATGGTTCGCGCAGCTATCCATTGCCACTGCCCATCTATGTACTCTTTAATCCCTGGTGTCCGGATGATCAGGTTTACATGGAGGATCGGGATCAGCGCAAGGAGTATGTGATGCATGATACGACCTTGATTTGGCGTGGCTCCTACAATCGGCTTCGTCCCTCGGTCTGGAAGATTGGCCAATTCGAGCGTCACGTGCTCGAGTGCAGCCTGCGAGTCCTTGGAACAGTGGGACGTATTCCACCCGCCTATCGAGGCGATCCGGTTCGTGTGGCACGTGCTTTATCCGCTCTGGTGAACTCCGTGGATGATGATGGCGTGTTGCTGGGCAATTGGACCGAGGATTTCTCAGGCGGCACAGCGCCTACCAAGTGGACGGGCTCCGTCGAGATCTTACAGCAGTTCTACAAGACGCAGAAGTCGGTTAAGTTCGCCCAATGCTGGAATTTCAGCGGCGTCCTGGCCACAATTGCCCGTGCCTTGGGCATTCCATCACGCGTCATCACTTGCTACTCCTCGGCCCACGATACGCAGGCGTCGCTGACCGTCGATGTGTTCATCGATGCCAACAACAAGAAATTGGACGCGGAGACAACGGACTCCATTTGGAATTATCATGTGTGGAACGAGGTATGGATGCAGCGGCCCGATCTGGGCATTGGACAGTTTGGAGCATACGATGGCTGGCAGGTGGTGGATGCGACGCCACAGGAGGCATCGGATAATATGTATCGAGTGGGTCCAGCCTCGGTGCTGGCTGTGAAGCATGGAGAGATCTTGCGTCCCTTCGACTGCGGCTTCGTCTACTCGGAGGTGAATGCGGACAAGCTCTATTGGCGCTACAATGGACCCGCCCAGCCGCTCAAGCTGCTGCGCAAGGACACCCTGGCCATTGGCCACTTGATCAGCACGAAAGCGGTGCTGAAGTGGGAGCGCGAGGATATCACCGATAGCTACAAATATGCCGAGCGTAGCGAGGAGGAGCGCAGCTATATGCTGAAGGCCTTGAAGCAATCTCGTCATGCTTTCAGTCGCTACTATCTGAACGATAACTTCAACGAGGTAGAGTTCAGTATGGAGCTGAAGGATGACATCAAGGTGGGCGAGAACTTCTCAGTAGTACTCAAGGTGACCAACAAGAGCAAGGAGCGCATTCATCAAGCCGCCGGCCAGCTCAACTGTGATGCAGTGCTCTATACAGGCGTGGGAGCGCAGGAGGTGAAGATCATGGGCTTCGAACTGGACCTGAAGCCGAATAGCAGTGAATTCGTGCGCATGGAGGTCACATTTTTCGAATATTTTGAGAAGCTTTCATCGCAGGCGGCCTTCCAAATCTCTGCTGCCTGCAGTGTCAAGGATACCGACTATGATTATTATGCCCAAGACGATTTCCGTTGTCGCAAGCCGGACATTAAGCTGCAACTGGGTGACGGTGAGGGCGCCAGCATTGTATCTCAGCAGGAAATCGATGTAATTATGCGTCTGGCCAATCCGCTACCCATACCGCTGCACAAAGGACTGTTCACAGTGGAAGGACCTGGCATTGATCAGCCACTCAAATTCAAGGTGAGTTAAAAAAGACTTGAAAAGTGTTTTTAGCACAGGTTGCACTCAAAGCAGTTGTCATTACAAGCGTGTGACGTCACAATTTGCAAAGTACACAGCTTACAAAATGCAAAGAGGTTGCGGTCAAAGCAACTGTAAGCTTGCACTTTTGTGACGTCACCGCGTAAACAAATTTATCGATATTTAACAAATTGATCAATATTTATTTCCTCTAGATCCCCGAAGTACCAGTGGGTGGCACCGCAGCAGCAACATTTAAATATGTCCCACCATACGCCGGTAGAGGCACAATGATAGCCAAGTTCACTGCCAAGGAGCTGGACGATGTGGATGGCTACAAACACTATGAGATTGAGCCGCGACCCGGCGATGTGCTGCAGTCCAATGGCAGTCATCGAAGCAGCAATATCATACGCCGGCGCACGGATGTCACTCCCTGAACCAAATGAACCAGTTCGATACTGAAAGTCGTTCTTTTTTGTATTTGTAGGTTAAGCTTGAAATTAAGTTTATAAATAATGAAAAGTAAAGAAAATATATCATTTAGTTAGTTTCCTCATCATAGTCCTTGGGCAGCAAGTCGTCAATGCCAAGTGCGAAAGCAGGCTTTCTGGCCGTCTTAACCAGATAGATGCCACGCGCCTCTCTTGGCACTGGATCGCCCATTAGAACCTTGCTGCCGGTGCAGTTCTTGCCCTTCATCTCATCCAATGTGCTGCAGGGCACGCCATAGAAGCCTTTCTCACTATTTATGGACTCCGCAAAGTACTCATAGGAACGGCCGTGACTGCAACCGGCTGTAAGATAAACCGATTAGTTGGTATCATGAGGAACACCTTCATTCTACTTACTAAAGATCTGCGAAATCTCTGTGCAGCCAGGCTGCGGAGGTCCTCCACCATTTGGATAAAAGTCCACCATGCCAATGGGTTTACGAAAGCCCAAATAGCCAGCACAGCTGTGGATGACATCCACGAAATTGGCATCCGTATCATCCAAGTGATTCTCTGGCCCAATACAATCTTCAAAGGCGGGTCGTGCTGGATCCAGTCCGGTGATGCGGCTGACACGATATTTTGTATACGAACCCGCATAGCCCATGATGTGTGCGCCTAAACTGTGGCCAATTAGATGAATACGCTGCGGATCCGCATCCTTCTCCTCGACCAACAGATCAATCAGCTTGGCTACCGCACGACCCACTTGCACAGTATACCGAGCCGGCGTCAGATAGTAGATATTGTCAGCCTGATCCCTCCAGTTGATGGCGAACACATTCACCTGTCCACGCTCGATATACGCACCCCGTATGGACTGTATGGAGTTGCTCATGGTGCTCGACTTCCAGCCATGTACCAAGATCTTTGTGTCCAGCTTCGGATCGAACTTTTCGGCCATCTCCTGCCAGGTGTCGCGCTTACGACGCCCATGTTCAAAATCATTTTCATCGATCCAGAAATTAGAGCTGATCATATCAGTGGGAGCATCGCTAAAGGGGGAAGAGGAATGTTATCAGAGATCAAAATAAGATTTATGATAAATCATATGCTCACCTGCCATAATATTCAAACTTAATCAGCTGCGGCAAGCTGATGCGATCCTCCGGCGGCGGCTCTACTAGATACGCCACCTCTGGATTGCCATCACCATTGGGCATATAGATCCAGGTCTTGTTGTAATCCTCCTGGCTCAAGATCACCTCGCCGCGTATGCCGACTGCAAAGATAACATAAAACTTGCCAATTAATAAAAAATAATTATGGATAAGTTTAAATTTTAGATTGGAAATTACAAAGTAGGAGGACGGGTCGCACGACCTGAGCCAGTGCAGCGAATCCCGTTATTAGCCACTGGACAACCACAAATGTGTTGGACACCTCGTTGCGACAGGGATTGATCACATTACAAATGCATGCCAGTCCATAGCCCGTGCCCATCTTGATTGCTTGTCGGCTGCGCGGCAACTAAACGAACATCTTCAAGAGGTTCTTGTGACGCTCGTTTTGTAATCCTTTTCTCCTTATGGGAAAACCTGTTTCTTAGTTTGATAATTGATTTGCAACGATCAGTGATGCTGAAGCACTTAAATTAATGAGGTCAGCCACTCACTCACTCACTCACCTGGCCAAACGATAGTGACGCAGAGCCAACTCAGCGCCAAGTTCATCATAATTTTTTAAGTTTTTTCTTCCTTTCGTTTCTTCGTTACCGTTCCACTAAGGCATTCGTCCGTTACGTTTGGTTGTTTTATAGCTGGTTCGTTGGCGGCCTATTTAAAAGTGAGCCCAGGGCCAGTTGTCAATCAAGACTGGAGCTGAGCTGTCTGCCAAAAGTTGTATCCATTGTAGCCAAGGCAGTTTATCAGGCAACGCCACGGGAGCTAATTGGGTTACACCCAAATTAATATTCACTGATGCATGCACCCGCTGCATTTGAATTTTAAATAAAAAACTACTTTGGTTCTGAAAATTTCACCTCAGCCTCGTATTAGCGATACCTGAAACCCATAAGTTGAGAAAGATGGTCGCTCGCTCTCGCAAAACTATGTATGTATGTATGTATCAGAAAAAAGAGGCAAATATTTAAGTAGCGTGTTGCGTAGAAAGGGTATTTAAACTTTGTCTTGCAGGTGTATTTTCTATTACACCTCTCAAGCTATGCAATAGTTTGCTTCCAAAAAAAAGTATGCTACGTTTTTTTAGTTTTTAATTACGATAAATTTATACATTTCAAATCTGTCGCACACAATAACGTAAGACTCAATGTTGTATTTAACAATAATCGATAATTGTCATTGCGGTATTTTCAGGCTTTCCATATACTGTCGCATTCTTTTTGTGCATCATATTTTAGAAACGACGCGAAACTCTCTGTAGTGGCCATTTCGTTAACTTGCTTAAGAATTCACGCGTCCAATCAATTTTAAATAAAAAATTGCAATAAAAAATGTCGGGCACTACACAAAAGTACAGAAATTTTGTAGCTGAGCCAATGGGCGAGAAATCTGTCACAGAATTGGCCGGCATTGGTGAAACGCTTGGCGGACGCCTCACTGAAGCTGGATTCGATAAGGTAAATAGAAAATGACTCCATATGCGCAGATAAAGATTGTTTTTGTTTACGTTATTTTCAAATAAATAATCGGCATTTAATTTTTGTTTCAAGGCATATACTGTGCTCGGCCAGTATTTGGTATTGAAGAAGGACCAAGAACTATTCAAGGATTGGATGAAGGATGTTTGCCACGCTAGCTCAAAACAAGCATCCGATTGTTACAATTGCCTCAACGATTGGTGCGAGGAATTCATGTAAACGTTGTCAGTCTGTAAATTGTCGAAAATGTCTGGACAAGCAATTCACTCGAATGGGATTGAGGAAATTTTAAACCATACGATAATAATGTTCTAAAACTAAACTAAAATACATATATGTTGTCAACAGTAATGTTAAGCTATCATTAAAATGTAAATGTATGTTAATTAGAATTGAAAACCGTTGGTTTTCCATTGGGTTTAACATGATATGCCAAGTGCCTCTGCTAGTATTCAATTAAAATTTAAATTAAGAATTAAAGCGTAATACAAATATATTCGATAAGTTATATTGGTCGACAAGCACACTAGAAACACCGCAACGCCAATCGATAACAACATAGATTTGTGATCCGATATGTTGCGGTAGTTGCCGGACTTTAAGAAAAAATAAAGGTGAATGGAATGAAAGCAGCTGCGTGAAAATCTAGAAAACATATTTTAAAATATAGTCAAGCGGTGACATAACGTGCAAAATAAGCACAGCGTATTTGACGATTGCTGTATCCGCAAAAGCGCATACGACTTGACATTTACTTTAAATTAAGCAAAGAGAAAATAGTACGGCTCTGGTGTGCGCTTGTGTTCGTGTGTGTTTTTCTTTGTATATAGATATGTAAAACGAGATAGCTATACACTCGCGCTACTAATACAACGTGTATGAGTGAGCTAAACATATGCATGCAAGCAGCAGCAACTCTGTTGTTTCAGAGTTCCAGGCCAAACATTCTGCTCGACGAACGGCTGAATCGACTTTTTGTGTGCAATGCACGACGTTTGCATTAATTATATTAGTAACAAATCGTAAATAACGCAATCGTAATAAGAAAAACGTATTTATTTTCAGCTTGTGATTCGTACTCAAAAAAAAAAAGCGTCGTTTATCTGAATTTACACGTAAATGCCTGTTCGCGTCGCAGAAAAATTGAATGTGTGTGTGTGTTTTTTTTTTGCGTAAACGTCTCTAACCAAAATCGTAGTCGAAAAAAAACGGTAGCAACAACGTTTCCTTGGAAAAATTTGTAAATAGTCAACAAAATTTTCAAGTAAATGTGCGTAATAATAATAGATTTAGGGAATAGTCGTATGTGCTGGAAACGTTGTCTCAGTATGTGTGCCTAAATAGTAGTAAACGTCGTTGTCGTTGTCATTCAAATCAGTGCGATTGGGTGAGTGCGTGTGTATGTGTGATATGCGTGTGTGTGTGTAGCGTGTTGAGTGTGTGTTTGTGACGTTGTTGTATCGTAAAAAAGAGTGAGAGAGAGCGCGCGCGGAGCGGGGGCGTGTAAGGTTCCGGTGAAGTGCGAACAAGAGAAAGAGAGAGAGAGAGAAAGAAAGGCAAGCCGGGAGACAGGCCAGGCGAGCAGTCACTCATTTAAGCCCCGTATCCTTTGGCTTGTTTTCTGCTGCTCGGGAAAAAATTCAATGACCTCATTTGTCTTACGTCTGGCCATTTCTGTTCTGTCTTTTCCCATAAAACAGGACCAATAGAAACAGCCATCTAAAAAATAACACTCGAGGGCAAGCTTTAAGAACCAGACCAATTATCGTGTCCAGCGCCATCGAGTGAATTATTTTGCAAGACATTAAAAAGGATCAGAAGAAGAAGACATAATTTAGCACCAAAAATACAACAGAAAACTACAATAACGGATCGCAGGGACTGTCATAAGGGAGCCAGAGTTCGAGTATCTGGCAACGTCAAACAACATAAACTGCGAGCAGGAGTAGGAGCAGCGGATCAAGCGTCAAGCCACAACAACAACAAAAACAACACCAACAACAAATGGGAACCAATTCAGGAGCCACCGCTGGCATTAATAACAAGCCGGTCGGTGGCGCAGCCGTTCTGGGCGTTGGTGTTGCCAATTCGGCCATTGGTGGCGGTGTCCTATCCAACAGTTTAGGCAGCGGCGGAGGCGGCCTCAGTATCAGCGGCCTGGGTGGACAGAATACGAATGTGGGCGGCTTAGTCGGAGGCATGGGTGCTGGTGGTGGTGGCGGTGCTGGCAATAATGGCAGCGACGATAGCATGGGCGGACCCGGCGGTGGACCCAATAATCAGCAGGCAACCACGCCGCAATACACAATTCCGGGCATATTGCATTTCATACAGCATGAATGGTCGCGGTTCGAATTGGAGCGCTCACAGTGGGACGTCGACAGGGCCGAGCTGCAGGTGAGTTGATTGGTTGGTTGCTTATCCTTAAAGCTCACTTTCCATTTCAATGGGTTTTTCTTTGAATTCATTTTACCTGCCCAGCGCACAGCTGTATCTAATTTGTTTTGTAATCAACTTTATGCTCTGTTTGCTACAGCGCTGCAACGCTATTCGCAATATCTATTTAGCTGAGCTTAAAAAGAGTCAGACAGCGGGGAAAAACAACTAGAAATATTTAGGGGATTTGTATTGTTTTTACAGTTTATTTTATATTATATACCATATTTTATTACTTATTTGCCAGATTACTCATAGATGCATCAGCCGCAATGCCTGTGGTCATTTTAATTTAGCTAAGCGAAAGGCATTTGGCAAGAGAGGGGAAATTTCCAGGAAATCACTCACTCACTCATTCAGTCACATGTTGATGATCGCCTATCGGTGATGCTCTGCTCTCTACCCCCTCCCTCATGCTTTCTCGCTTTCACCCATTACTATGCACCAGCAGCTGGAAACGTGCTATCGTTATCGATACTACGCAGCATCGATGCGGTGCGATGCGATGCTATGCGATGCGCTCAGTGTACATTCCGTTACGCTCTGATAAACAAGTGACATTCAAAACGTCACTGCACTGGAAACAAGTTGGGCGACGGCGCTGACTCTGCATTTTACCTACACACATTTGTCGCAAACATTTATGTTTATGAACCTGTTCGCCTTGTTTGTCTTTTGCCAAAAACACAAAAAAAAAAAAAACGAATGAGAAAAAAAAATTATAAGAAAATGAAGCAGAGAGTGGGCAGTGACTAGACGACGGCGCCCATAGCCAACAGCAGCAGCCACCACATTGGAAGCCATTTTAGCGCGTTTGCATACACACACACTCACAAATGTGTACACGTTCGTATGTGTGTGTCGTGTGCGCCGGGCTCCACACGTTCTGTGTGTGTCTATTTCTGGCTTGCGGCTGTTTGTGTGTCAGTGTCAGTGCTGCACATGCAACGTCCTTGTGTTTGTGCCGGGCCTGGTTCATTGTACAATCTATAAACTTCCCGCTGCCGCCGGCGCTGCTGCTGCTGCGGCGGCTGTCGCTGCTGCTTCCATTGGAATCGATGGCAAATGCCGTCAGGCCAGCTGTTAATTAGTCTATTTGTTTTGCATTTTGACGAATGGTCGTTTTGATGAAAGCGATTAGTAGAAAGAAAAACAAATAACGTAATTTCTTATATGCCGTACACATATGTATTTATATATGTATATATATTTTATTTTTTACTCGATATGTATTAGAGAGGTACTAACCTGTTAATTTTCACGCATTATACTCGGACTGTGTCTAGAGATGGGCGCGTGTCAAAGTTTACTATTTACTATGTAAATATGTAACTGAAGTTCGGGACTATGACTATGGGAGGGTTCTATTTAATCATTTTTATTTGTTTATACTTTTAATTTTCCATTTCCTTATGCTCCTTATATTTCTATTAGTATGAATATCCAAAATCGCAAAGTATGAATGATTCATAATCATATGGGATATGAATTTCCCAAAGTTTGGTTTCTTTGTGGTAAACTTCGTGTTACAAAAGCAATCAGAAACACTTAATGCCTTAGCTCTAGAATTTCCGCAAATTCATTATTCAACATTTATTTTGTACCAACAAATGACTGTTGCTCTGCTATTTGTATATCTATTAAAAGAGCTAGCAAAATAAATAAATAAATATGCGCCACCTGCCGCCCACATATTCTGCTCTGTCGTCGTCGTCATCAGCATTGCATGTCGCTGGGTAATTTAAAAAGTGCTTGGCTTTAACACACACATAGACTAGGTGTTGTTGCAGTTGGTGGAAGACTATTGTGGGTTTTGTCGCTTTTTTTTCATTTCATTCAGCAGCTTTCAACACTGGCACGCGAACAGCATTCTAACATTTTGCTGGTAACAGCGTGCTTTAATTAGCGACTGTGCCAAATGAAATGCCATTGAATGTTAATTCAAATGCAGAACATGTTTCCATTAACAGCAGCAATAACAACAAGAACAATAACAAAAGCAGCAGCAGCAGCCGCCGCAGCAACTAAACAAGAATGAAACAAATTGTGTATAAAATCAAATGGCGGCACAGTTACGTTACGTGTTCTCGCCCTCTCTCTCTATCACTCTTTCACTCTCTCTCTCTCTCTCTCTCTGACCATTACTTCAAATCGGCTGCTCTCTTTGCTACTCTCACGCGCTGCGGCTGCTTCTCTTATTAGCATGTATAAATTGTTATTGTTGTTGCCTTTGGGGCGCACACCCATAGAGAGCTGGCCAATTCTCGGAGTGTGTGTGCGTGCACCTCCCCTTTTAAGTTGTGAGGTAGACCAATTGAATGAGTTTGCGGAAGAGGAAGTTAGCAAAAGTTTCTTTTTTTTTTTTTTGCTCTGTATCGTCGTTACGCACCTGTCAGTCCTTTCGCTCGTTATTCTGCTGTGCGGTGCGTGGGCGTTGTTTACAATAATATTTCCCTTCATCTCCCTTTACTCTATTGCAATATATAGCGTAGAAATATATGCTACATAAGTTAAGGATTAGGGGTGGGGGCGACGGGAGGATGTAGCGCTTGTAGCGGTAAATGTTGCGGATTTCACTCGGAGCTCGCATGCCCTATCCTTTTCGCTCTTGGGAGAACAACAATTAGTGCAGCAAGTCTGTAATGTTATATTACAATTAATTGAATTTAATTGTTTTTTCGTTCGTTCGTTCGTTCGTTTTGCTGTGGTGCAGCAGAGCGTCAATTATAAGACCAATCCAGCGTCGCGCCAAACGCAACAATTGAAATGCAACGACGACGCATGCATTCATCATTCACACAAACACGATATATATACATATATATATACGTATATACACAGCACATACGCATATGAATACATATACGTATATTCAATGGGGGGAGCATATGAAAGCTTTCAAGCTCTACATTAATGAAAATTGATTGTACCCTAATGTAGCATGTGGAGTACTTATAGTCTCGGATATATGTATGTTATATATATGTCAAGCATGTGTGTTATATATATGCATGTTAATATGGAATGTTAACAATAGGCGCCTAATGTTCAAATGTTACGGATTGTTTAACAGTCTGTTAATAGGGAAATCAATCTTATAATAATACAGTTATTACAGCATAACTCGCTTACCTTTTATATTTCTCGTACCATCTTGATAAGATTATTTGAACTTAAACTTATCTAAAAATTCTTCTCCTTTTATAGGCGCGCATCGCGATGTTGCTGGGCGAGCGTAAATGTTTAGAGAGCCTCAAATCTGATCTGACGCGACGCATCAAGATGCTGGAGTATGCGCTGCGTCAGGAGCGAGCGAAATTCTATCGACTAAAATACGGTACCGATCCGCCGCAATTGAACGAGTTCAAGCCGTCATCCAACGATGATGGTGGCATCGGTACCGATGTGGCCACCGATTCGGAAGTGCCCTACAGCTCTGTGTCGAACACCACGTGGCGACAAGGCCGGCAAATGCTGCGCCAATATTTGGCGGAAATTGGATACACAGACAACATAATCGATGTGCGTTCAAATCGTGTACGCTCCATACTTGGACTCAACAATAATGCGGATCACGATGGTGTCGGTGGCGGCGGCGGCGGCGGCGTTGGTAATGTCGGCGGCGGCATTGGCAGCGGTGGCGAGAATCTCAGTCCCAATATCAATGGCAATGAGAGCAATAAACGTGCCTCAGAATCGGAAGGTAGGTCATTGTACACCCTCTTCCCCCCTGTTGAAGATTTGAATAATTTGCTCACATTAGGCCGTCATACTCCCGCTAAAAAAGTGCAACAATCGAATGATGCCATCATACTGGACACGGAGGCGGCGGTCATGGCCAATTTTGAGTTCCTTGGACCGACAGAGATGTCCGACGATGATGAAATCTCCGATGATCTGGAAATGGTGGCGACCGACAATGAGGATACCGATGTCAAAATGGCCAAACGGCCCAAGTCTGGCAAGGATATGCTGACCGAAGGTATGAGTAAATCAAGTATTTAGATTCTTGTAGCTCATCCACTTCCTCCGTATACCAATTTTTAAAGCCCTCCCACCCGTCGCATCATATAATCTCTGTAGTATTTCACTTTTTATTTTGCAAAGTCCCGATTTAAGAAAAACACTATCCACAACAACTACCATCCACAACCCGATGATCAAACGCTGTATTTGTTATATGCTTTTCGCTTTCTGTTTCTTTCGCTTATCTCTTCTTCTTCGTCGTCTTGTTGATGCGTTCATCTTTTGCATAGATCTTGAGGCGGAGGTGGGAGAGCAGCTCTTAAACGATATGAATCTAATGACCGAAGGTGCTTTTTACTAATCACTCACTAATTGAAACATCACGAAATTCGAAAACTGCAAAACTATCCTGGGAAATTGCGACTCTAAATAAAATCTTTGGATATTTAATCAAGCTTAGCTTTTTATAGAATAAAAAAAAAAAAAAATATATATTAACCATAGTTAATAATTGTCGCAGTTTCCATTGATTGTTGTCAGTTTGAATCATAATTTTTAGGTTTATCTTATATATAGTGAAAAATATATTTCTCATTTTCATCTTTTCGCAGAGGTGGACGGTTCCTTGGGACTGGGTGAGCTAGCGCAGCTGACAGTGAACAATGAGTCGGACGGTGCGTACGATGCGAATGCCAAGGACGGCACTGGAGGCAGTGCCGGTGGCGCTGGCTATCGCAAAACCTGGAATGCCAAGTATACGCTGCGCTCGCATTTTGACGGAGTGCGCTCACTGATTTTCCATCCGGAGGAGCCCGTGCTAATCACTGCCTCCGAGGATAATACGCTCAAGCTGTGGAACCTACAGAAGACGGTGCAAGCCAAAAAATCCGCTAGTCTTGATGTTGAGCCGCTCTACACGTTCCGTGCCCACACCGGACCTGTCCTCTGCCTGGGCATGTCATCTAGCGGCGAGACATGCTATTCGGGTGGCCTCGACGGTAACATCGAGTGCTGGCAACTGCCATCGCCCAACATTGATCCATATGATTGCTACGATCCGAACGTGCATTCTGGCACATTGGAGGGTCATACGGATGCCGTTTGGGGTCTGACCACCATGCAGAATAATATTGTGTCATGTTCGGCAGATGGCACTGTTAAGCTGTGGTCACCATATACCAAGGAGCCGCTGCTGCGCACCTACACGGCCGCGGAGGCCGAGGGCGGGCCCTCATCCGTGGACTTTGTGCGCAACGAAGTGGATCACATTGTGGTGGCCTACAACAGTGCACACTGCATCATCTATGACACGGAAACGGGCAAACAGGTGATCAAACTGGAGGCCTCACAAGAGATGTCCGGCAATACGGGGAAGTTCATTAATAAGGTCGTCTCACATCCGACACTGCCCATCACAATAACCGCACACGAGGACCGCCATATACGCTTCTGGGATAATACATCGGGAACATTGGTGCATTCGATGGTGGCGCATTTGGAGCCGGTTACATCGTTAGCCGTTGACGCCCATGGACTGTATTTGCTGTCCGGATCACATGACTGCTCCATACGCCTCTGGAATCTGGACAATAAGACGTGCGTGCAGGAGATAACCGCACATCGTAAAAAGTTCGATGAGAGCATATTTGACGTGGCGTTCCATGCAACCAAGCCCTATATCGCCAGTGCCGGCGCCGATGGACTGGCCAAGGTCTTTGTTTAACTTACTTCGGACTAACCCAAAACCCCAACCCCCTAAATTTCCAATTATCCAATCCCAATCCCTAATCTCCACTTTCACACACACAGCCAATGCTGCAGCAGCTCTCAGCTAAGCGATTACGAGTTCGAGTTAAATAATTATACATATAAAAAAAAATACACTTATATATATACATTATACTACTATACATTTAAATCTAATTATACAATTATATACAAGAGATGAACAACAAACACACATTGCTATATATATATATATATATATATATATATATACATATATATATATATATATATATATATATATATATATATATATATATATATATATATATATATATATATATATATATATATATATAATAAAATTTACATTATTATGGCATTTCCGAGCGTACGAGCGAGCACCATTTGTAATCTAAAAGATCATACGAATACGAATACAAAATCCATGCCGCATATTTAACACACATATACATACACACACAAATTATTTGTTAACAACAAATGTAAAGTTCTTGATTTTCTGGCATTTCATATTTTATTTTTTATCTTCGCCACAATTTCAACAACTTTATGTTTGACATTATTTGCCAATCGATGACAATTTAGCTTTTAATTATATTTTATATTGCTCTTAACTGCTCAGCGATTGTGTCAATAGTTGCTCCAGTGGGAAGCTTTACTGTACATTTAATATAGAGAGAAACACAAATGCCCTTAAAGATATAATCGATTATGTATGATTATGATTATGATGTATGATGATGTACGTTGATGTACGTACCTTTTGCTATATTGGCCACTCGCTGTGCAAGTTTTTTTGCAATCAAATGTACTCAGCTAACAAAAAAAGAAAACATAAAACGTTTACGTAATGATATATATAGACGATCAAATTTGTAGAACATAAGTGGCATATATATGACGATTTATATATATAACCCTTAGCCCTCCCTCTTAATCATACAAAAGGATTGAAGAAAAAATCATAAAAAGCGTGCAAGTTGTAAATTAAGTTTAGTAAACGACGACGACGATAAAGATAATGTTTATTTATTAAAAGTATGAACAGTAAAGAAACATAAAAGAAGAAAACAATCGCCAGAAAACTTTATTAAACACTAAGTGAAAAGTAAAATGCTTCGATTTCTATAATTTTTCATAAAAAATAGCAAAGATAAAAGGGTATGCAATGCTTGGGTTAGAGATCACAAACACATATATACAGAATACAGATCCAGATCCAGATCCAGATGATATATAAAAAAAATAATAAATAAATGCCGTTGAGCTATAACTGTATGCTAAGCTATTTATTTAATTTATGCCTAGTATTAAACGTAAAACAAACAAAAATATGAAAAGGATTTCTTACACTTGTAGTTATATATATATATATATATATATATATATTTATATATATATATATATATATATATATATATATATAAATATGATTTGGATCGCTTAACGATTCGTTAATTGTAATCAAATAAACGTTAAAAATGTGGACGTGAATGCCGAGCAACTCAATATTAGTAATAGTATTAACAATTATTAAAAGCAAAAAGGTAACGCAACGCAGCTAAAGAAAAAATATGAACCCAAGTTGATATTCGATAAAACAAATATATATATATATATGTGTGTAAATTCATATACATATATATATATGAGCATATATATATTTATATATACATAAAAAAAAAAAACCTTTACTATCGATAAATTATGTGTTTTAATTTGTACCTTTAGTTGTTACAAATTGAAAATGCGATATCATATATAAATATATACACCCACACACATTGTAGATCTATATGATATATACTACTAAAAGAAGCAAAAACAAAAGTATAGTGGTAGTTATATAAACAAAAACAAACACATACAAAACATTAATACATTAAATCTATTGATTTTTAATTTTAATTGTACATTTTTGATTTTTTATTACCATGTATTTTTTATTTTTATTTTAAATAAAGTTTTACAAAATGAATTTGGCTTTGAGATATTTTTACAACACCAACGCATATGTCAACAATAACAAAAATATAAATAAATAAACATGAAACACAAAAGCAATTTTCTAAAACGTTGTGGACCAGCGGGTTCTCGTTTGCAACGATGCAGTTCATCCGAACAGAATCAGTAACAAGAAAAAACCAAACAAATGCAAACCTTTGTTGCCTTTTCATTTGAAAGAACGAACAAAAAATGAGAAAAACCAATTTCCGCTGCTGGCAGCAATTTTAATTTATGAATTGATGAAACGTCAAACAAAACAAAACTCGCACAAAATGGTTTTTATTTTTGTACCGTTATACAAATCCACTGCCATATTTTTCACCAAGACGCAAAACATTATGAAATGAAAGTAGAAAAAGGTTCTAAACAGATTGTAAACATTTTTGATTTATAATTTTTACGCAATGGGGTGCCACAATATATATATATATATATATATATATATATATATATATATATATATATATATATATATATATATATATATATATATATATATATATATATATATATATGTATATATATATATATATATATATATATTTAGAAGCGCAAAACATGCGATAATGTTATTCGATAAATAACAAAAGCTGAATGCGCATGGTATAATTATAAAATTAAAAACAAAAACAAAATAAATTTAATATTAAGTCGTACAACGTTCATTGTAGATTTGAGCATATAGCGGAATAAACCCAATTCCCAGCACATAAGTTTATACATATAGAAACAAAATTTAAAAGAAAACTCATGCATATTAACGAAGAAACATTTATAAAAATAAAAACAAAATATATAAATACTTTTATAATAAATCGAAAACAAACACCATACATGATACTTAAACAACAAGAACAAAACATTAAAAAGAACTCCACACACTTCATGTTAAGATATAATAAAAACGAATAAATAAAATATTTAAAAGCAATCAAAAAATACGTTACACTTATGACTTGTTTACAGCACTGTTTTCACGCTTACAGCACTGCAGTTTATGTGGTGGCTGTTCGATAACATTCTACAGCGTCATCGAAAACGTCACATATTGATAAGCTAGTTATCGACATAAATACAATTAATAATAATAATAATGGATGCAAGCGCAACATTTACCGGTGATGTGGATAAAACTCAGATACCACCGTTAAATCAAAAACGTATACTCGCCTTTGTTAATCATTTCCTAATAAGTACCTGCACTTTCCTCAACGAATTCGCCTTGAATTGCGAGACCAAATTTGTGCGAATGGAGCGACAGCTTCAAAGAACAGAAGCTGCTCTAATAATTCTCGAAACAAAACTCGCATCCATACCGGTCGATAAGGAAGTAGCTAATTCCATCACAACGCCTGAAGTAACTGCTGAGTCAACAACAACGAGTGATGAAACTGATGAGCCAAAGGTAGAAGTGCCCACAAAAGAAGTAAAAGGCGTGCGGGCGTGTGAAGATATTCGCTATAAGAAATTCTTCAAGATGCTGCAAGTGGGCGTACCAGCGCCTGCTGTTAAAATAAAAATGCGAAGTGAAGGACTGGATTCCGAAATTCTGGAGTAAGTTGCTCAACTCATGCAATTATTTCTGGTTAGCTAAAACTCTGTTAATTTACAGTAAACCCGACTTTACGCTTGAGGATGGGATTCTGGAGTAACTTGTGGAATATTGAACAATATTTAGCACAGATTGTGATATAGCATACGCATTAAATGCTACATTTTTTAATTAAAACATTTGATAATAATTTACGTCTACAATTTGTTTTATTTTCTCACTTGTTGCCGGACAAGGCAAAAGCAGTCGATGAAAACAACTTAAAAACACTTCATTATCAAAAGGTAGCTGGCGATTACAAATCCTGGAAGCTTAGAACTGAATCATCTGTCCCTTGCGCTTCTTGTCACCGCCCAGCTCGAAGTGCTTGCAACGCTTCAGGGGTGTCTGCTTGCGGTATTTGCAGTCGGTGCACTCCATACGCAGCACAATTTTCTTGGTGGTCTTAGCCTGTGATGGAATAAAAGAGGAAAAACATTAGTACCCAGATAAATAGAAACAATTCTGCAACTTTTTAAGTGGAAAATTTGTTTGTTGTGCCGGTGGTGCGCATATCGCTAAGAGGCGAACACGCTGCCATTAAGGCCGCACCAATAATACAATATTATACATGCATGAACAATAATTTACTTTTGCACTGTTTTCCCAATGAGTTGCCTAATGCTAACAGCGCAGCAACCCAATTCTACTAAAGTGCCAATATTGATTTGATATGCTATCATCACAACCACAAACTCACCTTCTTCCTGAAGATGGGCTTGGTCTGACCACCGAAACCCTGCTGTTTCCTGTCGTAACGTCTTCTGCCCTGAGCGCCTTTACGCTCTTTGGACTTCTTGTACTGCGTTACCTTGTGCAGCTTGTGGACCTTGCATTTCTTGCAGAAGGTGCGACGTTGCTTAGGTACATTCACCTGTAAGAATTAAAAACAACATATTAATTTCTGCTGTTCTCTTAATTCTCGGTTGCCGCCATAAAAAATGTTAAACGGAAACACCAAAGCTTGCGTATCAAATAGAATGTATTGAAAGTACGCACATTCGTTTAATATTGTCACAAAATCACAGACAACATTATGTTGTGTAATATTTAATAATTTGTTTAACATTTTGAGATATATTAACGCGGATGTTTGCAGATTTTCATCAAAGCCGATCAGAACACCTACCATCTTGAATAGGAAAGAAAACCCAAAAAGACGGAATTAGAGATGTGCAATAGTTATGTATCGCTGTGAATGGCAATAATCAGTATTGGCATAATTTCGTAATCGCAACGATATTTTGAGTCATTCGGTATTTCAGTCGCGATAAATGTTGCCCACCACTAATTAGTAAAATTAAACAAAAAAAAAAGAAGCAACTTTGCAACTGAAGCAACTGAGAAAAAATATCTTTTCCAGCAGCCGACGAGTTAACTGGTGGATAAACGGCCATAGTGCCACAATCGTGTGCAATGTAAGAAGTGTGGAAAACATGCATCAACACAATTGCAACCGGATAAACACAATTCAAACGGATGTGCCCGTCATTGTGTTAACGCAATTAGCATAAAAATGAGATTGGGCTGCGAATGCGAGAGTGTAATTAAAATGCAAAGAATGTACGCGCTGCTGCCAACCTTGACATTTTGTTTAATCAGCTTACAATTGCTATCACAATCGGATCAGCTACATATAACAGCGCCCTGCGATCGCAGTCGCAAGGTATTCACCGAGCCCTACGGTGAAATTAGCGATGGCCCCTCCGGCTACAATTATACGCAGGATTCACATTGTGAATGGCTGATAAAAGCGAAAAATGACAGTCAATTTATAACATTAACATTCCATAGCATGGGCACAGAGTGTTCCTATGATTATATCTATGTATACGACGGCGATTCCTTCAATTCAACTCTGTTGGGCAGCTTCAGCGGACGCACACAACCGCAAAAACTGGTCGCACGGAGCGGTAGTGTAAGTAGCAGTAAAATGAACCATACTCTATAAACCTTCTCTTCATATCAAATTTCCTTTCACAGATGCTCATTCTAATGTACAGCGATACAAACTATGTGCTGGATGGATTTCGTGCTTCCTATTACATATCAAACTGCCTCAACAACTGCCACAATCATGGCAAGTGCGTGGGCCACCAGTGCGTTTGCCATGGCGAGTGGGTGGGGCCCGACTGTGAGGATGAGGCGTGTCCGCAGAAATGCGGCGAACATCAGGGTCGCGGCAAGTGCCAGAAAAGCATTTGTCATTGCTCCCCAGGCTACAGTGGACGATTGTGTGATCTGAGTGATAATCCACCAGGCAGCAGCTGGCGTTGGCTGGCCACCGATGCTGAGGGCATGACACCACGGGCTGCACACTCTGCCGTTTATATGGAGGACGAGGATGCACTGTATGTCTTTGGCGGCTATGATCTGAACAATGTCATTAGCACGTTGCAGGTGCGTTAATAATTTAATTAGTGTAGAAAACTACTTATGTAACTTTATATTGCTTATAGATATATCGCTTTAGCACCAGCCAATGGGAGGGTGAATGGGGAATTCCTCTACAGAGTCGCCGTCACTTTTACCATCCACAAAAAATTGATCATACACTGCTGAAAGCAGTGCTGCAGCACAAGAACGAAGACGAGGCGAAACTGTGGGGCCTGACCAGTGACGTTAGCTTCTTTCGTAATATACTCTACACGCTGGCCGAGTCGAATTTACATCAAAGACGCACACGTTCGTCGCTGCCATTGACCACAGTAAACGCGAACTCAACAGATGAAGAGTTATCTGAGTATTTGGAGGATATACTGGAAGAGGTGATCGATAACAAACCACATGGCCGTTATGGACATGCGGCAGATCGTGTTCCAGGCGGCTTTGTCATCTATGGCGGCAAACATGCTAATGGCAGCTTCTACAACGATCTATGGCAATATAATAATACGGAGAGTGGCGGCAAATGGAAGCAAATGGCTGTTAAGTCGCAGCTACAGCCTCCAGCATTGGCAAGACATACTATAACCACTGCATTGGACTATTTGTATTTGTTTGGTGGCAGTGTAGAATCGGGCGAATTCTCATCCAGCGTTTATCGAATACGCTTGCCGCTCAGCGAAGATTCGCAATGGCAACTCGTTAAGCCGCGCGGTGGCAAAACCTTGGACGTACGCTTGGCAGCTCATTCTACGGTTTACTATGGAGCAACCAATTCGCTGATTGTATTTGGTGGCATTATGACGAGCTTGGCACGCTTCTCGAAGTTATCGGATCGCATATTTGCTTTTCAACTGGATCAGCAGCATTGGACAGAGATCTTATATCCGCGCACCGCATTGAGGGATACGAACATACCAAGGGAGCGAGCATTTCACACGGCCACCATATCGGGCAACTATATGATAGTATTTGGCGGCTATACGCATCGGCATAACAAGGATGAGATATGCTATGATAATCAAATGTACTGGTATCACTTAAGCTGTCACATTTGGATCAATCAGGTTGTGTCGGCCGACGATAGTTTGTACCCAAAGCATCAGGGCGTGTTTGCTCATGCCGCTGCACTGCGTCGCAATCACACGCTGCTCATCGTGGGCGGCTATCATGGTAATGTGAATGCAGATCTCTTTGCTTATGAGCTGCCGCAAGTTTTGCGTGTGGAGAATGCGTTCTACAATCACAATCCGGAGATGTCGTGTCGTTTGCACGCCTCACACACTGCATGTCTATCGAATCCGGAATGTGGCTGGTGCTCGGCGGATAGCAGTTGCTATGGACGCACAATTGGTGCCAATTGCACCACCAATTTGCAGACTACACGCTGCCCAGGAATTTGCCCCTCTTTAGGCGATTGTCACTCGTGCTTAGTGCATGGCACCCTGTGGGGTGGTGGCAATGCCGCATTCTCCGTAGCCAGTAAACTGGGCCTCAACGAGTGCACCTGGTGTGTTCAGAATGCCCGTTGTCACTATCGTGCTGATAACTATGGTATGTGCGGCGATAGCACCGGCTGGTGGGGCGAGCAGGGCACCGAAATACGAGAGCCTGACATGTGCACCCGCAATGATCGACGTCCTGGCTTGACCTACATCAAGTATAACTATCCTGTGAACTTCACCATGCCGGATTATGTGGGCATTGTGAATGCTACCATGGTGGACTTTGCCTCGCCGCCGCCCACAGCTTACTTCGAGCAGCGGCAGGAGGGTGAAATGCTGGCGCGCCTTTTGGGATTTGTGCGTCCGCAGCAGCAGTGGAACAACAACAACAATTCAGCCATACAGGTGTGCAGCAGCTACTCGTCAGCTGTGCTGCGCGTCGGCCTGGGCATGAATCTCGATATGCTGGATAACGTGACCACGCAAAGCTCCAATCAATCATTCTGCAGCAATGTCCAGCTGCCCAGCACCGAGCAGCCATTCCTCATTGACTTCCAGGTGAGTAACATTATTTTTGTATATAAATTATATGTATGTTCATTATCATGCTCATCATTGCAGGCTCGCCGTCGCATTGGCCAGAACAACATTTACAACACCTATCAGAAGACCAAGATGGAGCTGCAGCATTTACACAACGGGCAGCTGAATGCATTTACTTTCGAGTATTTGGAGCCGTATTATTCTGGCGATTGTACTCAGTATACCAACTGTCTGCACTGCTTAACTGATGGGTCCTGTTCCTGGTGTCCACTGACGAGCAGATGTCATCTGAAGTCTGTCAACGAAAGCGCCGTATGTGTGGCCAACGATACGGATCAAGGCATCCATTGGGCGTATCTGATCAGCCAGCCCAGTCAGTGTGCCAATTGCTCCAACTATGTGACCTGTCGAGCCTGCGTATCCACACCTGGCAATGGCGAGTGCGAATGGTGGCTAGATGATGCACGCTGTGGACGGATTGGCAAGTCGAACAGCAGCGTGCGAGCCGTAGCACAGTGTCCTCGACCATGTCGCGAGCGGCGCGGCTGTGATCAGTGTCTGGGTGAACGTGGACGTTGTGTCTGGTGTGAGGCGAGCGCCCAGTGCTTCAGCTTTGCCGTCTACACAAGCGAATATCAATTTGGCATGTGCCGCGAATGGATAGACAAGGTGGGAACGCCGCCCATGTCACCTGCAGCTGGACCCGTTGCCTCAGCATCTTCTTCGACACCCACCACCACGTTAACCATGCATCCTGGACCGCCGCGTTCGCTGCAACAGTGCAAATCCTGTGAGCGTCATCGGAATTGCACCTCCTGCCTGCGCACCTTGAGTTGCGGCTGGTGCTTCGATCGAGATAATCCCATTGAAGGCATTTGCATGCAGGGTGACTTTAGCTACAGCGCAGGAAACTGCTCATTGGCTCTTAATAGCAGCTCGCAGCACGATGCTGAATGGGCGTACGCTCAGTGTCCGGATGTGGATGAGTGTGGCTTAGGCTTGCACGACTGCCACAAGGAGGCCAAGTGTACCAATACACAAGGAAGCTACAATTGCCATTGTCGTCGCGGCTATGTTGGCGATGGCCGTTTCAGTTGTGTGCGCACCTGCTACGAGTTCTGCCAGCACGGCTATTGCTCCGGTCCACCGGACTATAGTTGCAAATGTGACTTGGGCTGGACGGGCACCGATTGTGGCATCAGTTGCGGCTGCAACAACCACTCCACTTGCCTGGAGCGTGTTGGGAAGTGCGATCAGTGCCAGGCGTGGACAGAAGGCGAGAGCTGTGAGCGTTGTCGTCAGGGCAGTTACGGCAATGCGACTGCAAATATGGGCTGCCATCCCTGCGAGTGCAATGGACACGGCAACCAGGACTTGGTAAGCCATCGCACACAATCCACAGCTTCCATTTACTATAGCTAACTTTGTTTCCAGGGCATTTGTAATGTGAGCCATGGCGAGTGCTTCTGCAAGGACAACACGCAGGGCCTCAAGTGCGATAACTGTGCGCCTGGCTACTATGGCGATCCGCGGGATGGCGGGCAGTGTTACTATCAATGCGAATCTCGTGGCATATTGACGAACATAGGACGCAGCGCCATTGGCTCCTATCAGTCGTATCGCTCACCTTGGGGCGCTAGCCTTGAGGTGCGCGAATGCCTCTGGATATTGCAGCCAAAGACTTTGCATGCGGACAAATCGTTGCTTCAGCTGGAGTTTCAGTGGAGCAGCCTGGCGATGAGCTGTGATGAGAATGCCGTGTACATCTATGATAGTTTGCCTGACTTGACAGGCGCTGCGCAACAGAATCAACTGCTGGCCGTCGTCTGTGAGCCGTACAGTGCGTCGCGCATTATCGAAGCGCGCTCCAGCCACGTCACCGTCTACTATAAACAGGGCAGCGAGCGTCGACACTTTGGCTTCAATGCATTGTATTCGGTAAAGAATTGCGTGGCTGGCAGCTGCATGCATCCGCATATCTGTGATGCGCTGCAGCGTTGCGTCTGCCCCGAGGGCTATGTGGGGCCACGCTGTGAGATCGAGATCTGTCCCAGTAACTGCTTTGCGAAGCGGGCCCAAGGCTATTGCGACACCGAGTATGGACGTTGCATATGCAACAACAACAACTATGCAGGCGCCGATTGCGGCACCTTGGTGCAGCGCCATCATTTGGTTATGACGGAGCTGTTCAACACGCAGCTGCTGAGCGAGGCACTGGAGCATCTAAGAAAGACCATACCACGGTTTGGGCACTCGGTAAATGCGGATCGCAGAGGTTCCTTATGGATGTTTGGCGGCTATTCACCTAGTCATGGACCGCTTAATGATTTCCGTCAATTTGACACGAAGAACGCCACCTGGCTGCAGGTCACGGTGGAGTCATCCACTCCGGAGGATCGTATGCCCCTTGGACGTTATTTCCACGCCGCCGAGATCTATGTGAAAAAGCAGAATATTTATATCTATGGCGGCATAGGCGCCAATTCCCGTTTGCTCTCGGACTTTTGGCAGTTCTCCATACAGAATCAGCGCTGGCATCAAATCGAAGTGGATCCCTCGCAGGGCGAGTCGCCCACAGCGCTGGCCGGGCACACCTTGACCCATGTACGCTATCAGGAACACGAATCGCTGCTGCTAGTGGGTGGTCTGAACCTAAATAAATCTCGTCCACTCGAGCTGTGGGAATTCAATCTGGACATTGGACGTTGGGTGCAGCTGGCGGCAATGGGAGCACGTCTGCCTGTGCTCTTCGGGCACAGTGCCGTCTATCACCAGGATACGCATAGCCTCTACATCTTTGGCGGATATGCGGGCGAGGCGCAGAGCAAGCTTTACGCTCTCGATTTGAACAAACTCAGCTGGACGGAACTGCCGACGTTTGTGGAATTGAATGCGCCCGTTTCACAGCTGCCGCGTGCCCGATATTTCCACTCAGCCGTCACCACGGAGCACTATATGATTGTGTATGGCGGCAGGACGAGTCCGTATAATGCCACGGATCTGTTTATAGCTTACGTATATGCCTGCAACCAGTGGGTGAGGCTGACCGACGATGTGGAGCTGATTGGCCGATTGCCAGTGGCTAGCTATGCCGAGGATATGACCATCGATGCAGATAGCGGTGCGATCTATGTAATTGGTGGCTGGGACGGCAGCGCCACCCAAAGCCACGTGACTCGCATCAACATGCCCGAGGACATTTGCCAGCTGTGGAGCGGCGGCAAGTCGATGTGCCGTCACTATATGGGCTGCAGCTATTGCACCATCCAGAACACATACAGCAACAGCTCCCATTGCTTTACTCAAGGCCGGGCGCCCTGTGCCAACTATAACGGAACGCTGGTCATTAATAATGGTCCGGCGTGCAATGACGTTTGGCTAGCGAGTCGCAATTGCTCGAGCTTCGGCAGCTGCAGCGCTTGCCTGGCCGCCTGGCCCATCCATCAGGAGCTGAGTCCCGTTTGCCAGTGGTGTGATGAGTGCGGCATACGCGGACGTTGTGTGCCCGCCGGAGTGGATTGCGCACGGAACAGCGCTTGGTGTGAGAAGGAACTGAGTGTGGGCGTGCTCGGCCTCTGTCCGCTGCCCCAGTGTCATCAGCTGGGCTGCGAGACGTGCATGCTGCACAGCGAACAGTGTCACTGGGCGCGCAATGAGCTGGGCCATGTGGAGTGCATTGCCCGAGAGCTGGTGGAGAAGAATGCCTATCGCTTGGTGGATCAATGCCCACCTCCATGTCATACGCTCAGCAATTGCAGCAGTTGCCTCCAAACGGCGCCAGATGCTGTGTCTACGGAGTGCAAATGGTCGACTATGTTGAATGCCTGTCTCTCGCCCAGTGCACAGCCCTTGCTGTGTGCCGGCGGTGTTTGTGGTCTGGTCTTGGAGTCCACTGAACTGGAACGTTGCCCCGAGCCATGTCATGTCTACACCCAGTGCTCGAGCTGCCTGGAGCATGCCCATTGTGGCTGGTGTGCACGCGAGGGATTCAATGGCGACGGCATTTGCACGGAGGGCGCACTTGAGCATAGCCAGGAGCATCCATCGGGCTCCACATGTGACCTAATCTACAGCAGCTGGCGGAACGACTCACAACTCACGCATGCAGACGTCGTCAGCTGGCACTACGTACAGTGTCCCGCGGAGAATGAGTGCGAGAATGGACATCATAACTGTGATGCTGTGTCCGAGCAGTGCATCGACCTGGATACACCAACACTGGGCTACAAGTGCGTCTGTGCCGCCGGCTATCGTGAGGATCAGAACGGCTGCCTGCCCGTCTGCAGTCAGGGCTGTGTCCGAGGCAACTGCATTCGCCCCAACGAATGCAAATGTGACTTTGGCTACGTTGGTGAGAACTGCAGCATTCAGTGCCTGTGCAATGGGCACTCCAATTGCGAGTCGAGCAGCAGGCTGGACATCTGTCTAGAGTGTCACAACAATACCATGGGCGAGCAGTGTGAGAAGTGCCAGCCGCTGTTTGTGGGGAATCCGCGTGAGGGACACGCCTGTCAGCCGTGCTCGGAGTACTGCCATGGCCATTCGGATGTCTGTGTGGCGTACGATGCGGATCCAGCTGTTTTCAATATGACACGCTCTGAGCTGGAGCGCATTCTGCCCGAGGGACCGGCCCACAATGCCACCTGCTTGAGATGTGCCAATCACACCGCTGGCGATCGCTGCGACAGCTGCCTGGTGGGCTACTTCCGAGGCAGCGAGGACTTGCATAAGGACTGTCGTCCCTGCCAGTGTCACGGGCATGGCAACGTCTGCGATGCGGTCACCGGCGAGAAGTGCAACTGCGCCAACAACACGGAGAGCGATGCCACCTGCATCGCCGGCGGCGGCAAGAACTCGGCCCAGCTCTGCTGGAGCGTGCAATGCTCCAAGTGTCGCGACTCCTACGCTGGCAACCCCACCGATGGACATCAGTGCTATAAACAAATTACGGTCGAGTCGCGCATGTGCTTCGATGCCAAGCCCATAGGTGAGTGAGGGAATGATAGAAGGCTCCAGGGACCATCTGTTTCAGGGTATCTCCGAGTCGGATAGTTCCACTCTTAAATTAATATTTCTTTTTTTCAACCTTTTCTCTCTCTTTCCGCAGAGGAATGCAAATCAAAGCCAGCTGCCCTCAAGCCCGGCCAAACGGTGTTCTTCGTCATACAGCCGCGATTCATGAATGTGGATATACGCATCATAATCGACGTGACTCAGGGAGAACTGGATGTGTTTATGTCGCCGCAGGACGATTCGTTTATAGTGGAAACAAATCAGACAACGGGCTACCACGAAATCTTTCTGGACAATCGCTATAACTGGGGACCCAAGACGAAGCGGCAGCATCCTCTTAACATTGCCCTGCCGCGTCACGACAATGTTACGCTGCAGAAGCTCTTTACGCCCGAGCGACGCACTAGCTCGAACGGCCCTACACTGGGAGGCAGCAGCAGCGGAACCAGCAGTAGCAGCTTCTATACACCTCATCTGCACGACTGTCGCAGCCACGGTGGACACAGTTTTGTGGTCCAGGATCAGTTTGCCAAGGATCTGAGCACGCACGTGACACTGAATCAATGCAATACACTTCTCCGTCTGTTCGGGTTAAAGAATCGTTTGGTGCTGACGCTGCCGCAGCATGCACACAACTTGAGCGCCACACGATTCTTCATTGCATTGCGCGCCAGCTCGGGCCCAGAGCCCAGCTATGGATCTGTGGTGTTTCGTCAGGATCAGCTGCACATCGACCTCTTTGTGTTCTTCTCCGTCTTCTTCTCCTGCTTCTTTCTATTCCTCGCCTTGTGCGTGATCGTCTGGAAGGTGAAACAGGCGGCGGACTTGCGCCGTGCGCGCCGCCAACATGTTGTCGAGATGTTGCACCTGGCCAAGCGTCCATTTGCCCAGATCTTCTTGGCCTCCGCCAGCTTGGACATGGATAACAGTCCACCAGCCACGTCGGCGTCGACAACTCGCCAGATGCGTCAACGTGCACGCCAAGCGCTGCTGCTACAGCAGCAACAGCATTTACAGAGCGAGACCCAGTTGCACAATCAGCCAACGCACAGCTCGACACAAACCTCGACTCACGGCGCGACGCACACCTCGACACACAGCCGCTCCCATGGCCACCACTCACGCAGCTCGCACAGCTCACATAGCTCACGCGGTCACAGCTCACACGGTCACAGCTCACACACCCACACCCACGGACACGGACATGGAGACCACCACCGCGGCAGCAGCAGCAGCAGGTCGCGTCCGGCGCAGGCAACGGAAATCATGTTGGTGGCCATTGAGCCGACCTACGATAATTTGGCAGCTGTTGGCACCGTCTTTGTCAGCCTGCCAGGACGCTCGAAGGCGCCGCTCAGCATTGCTCTGGGGTCCACCCTGATATCCTACCCACGCCAGTATCCGCTCAACCCGCGCCACTTCATGCGCGCTCAACGACATCATCAGGCCTAAACAAATTGACAACTGCTAAAATATGTGTGTAAGTGTTAGTCTATATATAAACATAAACCTCCCCATCCCTTCCCGATCTGTACTAGTGAATTATAAATAACCATTATATATATATCTACTATATATATATAGTATACTCGCATATATCATTTATATGCGGCATTCTATGCATAGTCTAGGCAATTTTTTGTACATAAACTACTTGAAATACATCTACAGCTCGCCAGCTTGATGTATGTCGTCTATAAAAACAAAAACAACTAAAAGATCTGAATAATATTTAGTGGAGCGTCTATGAGAGCTAAGCAAGTGAAAGAACTTGAAAGATGAACGAATAATTTCGCACATTTACGAAAAAACCTATTGAAAGAATGAGGAGAATATATAGGTCGCAAACTAAGGGGCAGATATTGGATTTCAATACGTATCCAATTCTAGAGTACTTAAACCAATTCCAATTGGATTGCTTACAAAAGTCCAATCAGCTTTAAGTTGCAATCAAAAGGCTTAAAAACAATTTAGAAAAATTTCAAAAAATTTTTAATTTAAATTTCTGATACCCTCTCCTTAGCCTGCGACCCTTGATATATCTCTTATTCTTTTAGCTCTTCACTAACACAAGAAAAGAACAAAACTGGAATTTGATCTATGTGAAAAAAACTAAGCTTAAGTTTAAGCATATATGTGTATATCGTCAATTTGATAGGAAAGCAACAGCAACAACAAACAAACAAACAAACAAACAACAAAAACTATTGTGGTGCATTTTTTGATATAAACGCACATCAACTTTTTTAGGCAGCCATGACAAACAAAGCAGACTACAGTATATAGCATATACAAACTGATAAACAAAACGAAAATTATATATGAATAATTAACAAATACGTATTATATATATATGTGTGCATGTATGTATGTATTTACAACTACTACTAAATGTGTCATTGATTCCCCCCGCCCAGTTCCAGATTTGGAGAAAACATTGAAACGAACACGAAAACGAATCTCTATCTATGATATTTTCACCTATTTTTTTATAAATATTAATGGTTTAAGGTATTATTATTATTGATGATGAATTATTTCCTTTGTATAAAGAGTATTACGATATTTATGTATATTTTTCCCTCTCTCGGTTGATGGTTAGCATTTGCTCAAATTTAGTTTAATTTTATACGACAAACTCTCGCACTCTTTGCACCTGTGTACCTATTAAATTAAGTAACAATAAAACAATGTATTTTACGTACTATCCAGCGCTCTCTACTACTATACACTCGTTATGTTTAAACACACAACACACAAAACTATCGAACAAAATATAAACTCAGTGATTTCCTAGTTTCTCATCCTTAAATTACACTATCGAACAAAGCAAAAAAAAAAAACTGTGACCTAAAGGTTGTAAAAAATTATTCTTACTACAGCTTTAAATTTGTAACTCATTTTTTTATTGTTTTATATGTTTTTTAAATAATGTTATAAATATACAGTAGTCGCTCGACATGAAGAATTTATGACAAACTGATGAATATTCAAATTTCGAATTTTTCCAATGCAGGAATCTTTATAGAGCAATTCTAGTTTCTATTTTTAAATAGCAAAAATTATAAAAACAAATGTATTTTATTTTCAATTTATATCCCAGCGACTACTGTACTTTGTTTTTATTTTTTTTATGTTCTTTTTTAAAGTTAGTCAAATTTTTAGAACTGAAATTGTAATTATACTGATGATATTTACATACGAATTATTTTGTACCAACGTACGTCTCCCATTTGGCAATATATATATGATGATATATATTATGAATATATTGTGTATTATTTTGTATTTATATATATGTATATGTATTTGTATATCGATTAGTTTTCGTTTCTCGTGTTTCAAAATAAAGTTATGATAATTGATATGAATAAACTGCATCTGCGTCCATTCTCTTTCATTGTGCAAACGAATAATTTTATTGGTTAAATAGTTTTAGGTGATAAATATATAAGTTTATGCATAGATATATGCTTATTAACGGATAGCTGCAACTAAACCCGATTTCGTGTTCAATTGGTATCCATTTAAATATGATGAAAACTGCATTTAAATTTAACTAGAGCTGGATGTGGTGGGCAGAGCGCCGAGCACATCTTCAATGAAGCTATCCGGCTGCTCGATTAGATTGAGAAGACCTAGACAACGGGAGGGAAGATAGATTATTAATAAGTCTGAGATATGTGGATTGTCTTAAGACAACTCACCCGCCACATCGCAGAACTCGCCAAATGAGGTGCACGGCAAGAACTCGTCCGTCAATGTTTGCAGAATGCTGTCCGTTGACTTAAGCATGGCCTCATCGTTCTTGCGTATGTATTCAAAAAGGGATGAGGGCCAGTCCTCCTCCTTGGCGGAGCTCACCGTCTTGAAAAGCGTATTGTAGATCAAATCAACAAGTGCCCACATCATAAGGAACGGCTTATATACGCTATATTCTTTGGCCTGTCGATCTGTCGGCGATAGCAGCGCCTTGCACAACACCGACGGTGAAACGTGACGTGCCTGGGCCACAGCCACCAGACGCTTCAAGTGAGCCAGCTTGTGCTTGTTCCACAATTCACGGCTGTGCAGCGACAGCGATATGGTCAACATGTAGAGTGGTCCGTCCACCTCGTAGCCACATTCCAGCCATTTTTCCGATGGCGCAGCTGTTAAATAGTTAAGCAAAGTCTTGCTGTCCCGTGCAGCGGATCGCGAGGAGAGCAGCAAATAGACCGCATAGAAGAGCAGGTAGGGCACAAAGTGCATATTTGATTGTGGACCACCGCCGCCGGCGTCATCATGGAAGCTGCGTTCCCAGGCGAAACGCACCAATAGCAGCTTCAGATCATGTACGCTGCTCGTGTACGAGATATCGCAGCGCTGAGTGCTCTCCTGCATGTAGCTGCTGTGTCGCGTCATGCAGCCAGAGAAGGCAGGCTCTCCAACAGCTGGACCCCAGAGCGGAAGCAATCCATTGCAGCGAGTGTTGGCATTCTGCAGGCTAGCGCGTTCCCACTCATCACGGCCGCGCGTCAAGCGTATGGCCGACGTATGACAGTCCACGTGCACCACATTGAAGTGGGTCACGGTGGTGTAGCCAATCGTTTTACGCGATTTCAGTTCAAATTCCTCGACATTGCACCGTTTGGTGAACGTGTAGATGCCCAGCACCTTCTCTGGCTGGCAGGCGTAGCCCTCGCGGCAAATGAAACAGGTGAGTCCCGTCTCGTCGCGCAGCTTCTCGATTTTCTGCAATATGGAGCCCTTGGCTGTCACCTGGCCCTTCTCATTTGTTCGCATACCGAGTGCATCTAATTGCTTCTCACGGGTAGCCATTGCCAGACGTTTCTTTTCAGCACGTGTAAAGTCGCGCACCTGTTGAACACGCGATGCTGTCGCCGCGTCTGTGCTGAGCGCCTCGAGCAGATTCTCGGCCAGACTGCCGACATGTTCGTCACTCGACACCTGCTCCAACCGATGTATAATTGGTATTATGTCCTTGCTAATGGCCAACTGGGTAGCCTCATGATGATTCGCCAGGCCGGTGAGGAAGCGTAAAATGTACTTCAAGCTCGGACGCGAAATGAACTCCTTTAGTTCATCGGAGTCCGTACGCAGCAGAGTGGGTTTAACGCATGGGGCATGCTCCGTAATGTAAGCCAAAGCACTCTCCACAATACCCAGACTAACGATATAATCCTTCAGCGTGCCGCCAATGCAATTGTGCTCAATCTGGTTCGTTAGCACGCAGAATAGCTCCAATTTGAATTCCTCCTCGGTGGTGCGCTCGTTGTCAAAGCGATTGAAGTCAAGAGTGTTCTAAGGAATGAAACAAGTATTAAATAGAGATTCAATAAGAGACAGTTAGAGTGGAGCGTACCTTGAAGTGCTCGCAAAGCAGTGCCATTTTGACCTCATTGCCATAGACGAGCGCCGCCAGGACGCGTATGAGATGACGCAGCACAGATGGATTGTTGCGCACGTTTGGACAGTCGGTGCAGGAGATCAGGGCGCTCACGTACTCTGGCCCGCCAAAGGTTAGCGAGAATTGTAGAAAAGAGTCGAGAGTATCGCTGGCTGCCTTGGATAGGATCGTTTCCATAATCTCGAGCAGTTGTTCGGTTACAGCTGATTGTATGGAATCATTTTCCGATTGCAAACACATCTGAAGCACCTTCAGCAGTGTATTGATGGCGCCCACTTCGGGCTGGCAGAGCACCTCCTGGCAGCGACGCACCTTCACACAGATGAGGAACAGCTTGAGCAGCACTTGGATCAGTTCCCGTTGGCGAGAGATGCGCTGCAGGCTGCCAATACGTTCGAGCATGACACGCAGCCCGTTGCAATCGGCCAGTACATTAGCCATCCGATACAGCTGTTCGGTGTCCACCTGTTCCTGGCTCTTATTGTTCAATGTCTCGACAAACTCCTCGGTGGCATCGCCTAACAGGCCGCGCATGCGATACACAATTCGCATGGCATCACGGTCTCCGCCCTCCGCTAGCCACACCTTCTTATAGACATCCTTCACAGGCAGATCCAAGCTAATTATCTTGTTATTCACTAGCAGCTCCATGCCGTTGTCATCCTCCAGCAGAGCAATCAGCTCACAGTCAGTACAGATTTTATTTTTGACATCACGCATTAGCGGACCCAAGCCCACCTCGCTAGAGGGATACGGATTGCCAAGCATCCGGCCCTGCAGGAAGTCCTCTTGCTGTGGATCCTTCTCCAGCGTCATGTAGAATTCACTCTCGTCATGCTCCTCTGGGTGTATTATCGAGTAGAGACGTTCGAATATGAACACCGGTGTCTTGATATCATTCATGCGCGTCTTTTCCACGGTATCGATCAGAATTTCCATGAAGGCTCGCGTCTCTTCTTCAGTGCCGCTAGTCATCTCCTCGAGCATTTCCAACAGCTTCTCCTGGGCATCATCGATCAGACGCGTACGCTGCACAACCAAACTGCGCAAAGCCAAATAGCTCTCCAGCACGGGACCCAACAAACGCGTCTTGTAGGTGCGTCTGATGTTGGGACACTCAAGGAACAGCCAGAGCAGCTCCACATACTGACGCAATGCATAGCCCAGCGAGAGGTCCGAGGACAACGAATGCTCCTCCATGCGATGTATTTTACCAATTTCCACGGCCAAGAGCTGCGAGATTTCGCCTAGAACTCCACGCAAAACCAGATACTGCAGCCAAGGCGTCTCCGTGGCCACACTGCGATACAGAGTTAAGTACTCGGCGCTTGCCTCTCCCGCCTCGCCCACGTGGCGCAGGAAGCCGGTGAGCATATTAAGCGCTTGCTGCTTCCGTTCACTGGTACGGCACAGTCCGCTGAGCAGCGAGCAGGCCAATTGTCTACCGAAACGAGAGTTTGCATTGAAGAGCAGCGGCTGAATCCATTTGGCGTTGAAGACGAGCGGCTTAATCACTTTATCTTTGTCCAGCACCTGTTGACGCCAGCGATGTCCATATTTTTCTGTTAAGAAGGCGGCACGGACTTCAGCACGTCGTCCGCCCTTGACTGGTGCATCGCCAGCCTGCGCCTGTTGCTTGTTGGCGTTGTTGTTGCTGTTGCTGCGCTGTTGCTGCTTGCCTCCTTCTTGGCGTTGATATTTGTTGGTTGGCATGCGGCTGCTCCAAGCGCTATAATCGTGGTTGCGATCGGAACTAAGCCAGGCACGATAGTCAATCGTGTTGCCGTCCAGAAGCTTAATGTTGCACAGCTCTGTGGGGCCCAACGGCTGTTGCTGCTGCTGTTGTTGCTGCGGCTGCTGTTGCGCCTGCTGTTGCTGCTGCGGTTGATTGTTATTGTTGTTCTTGTTGCCCGAGCTGGGCAAAGCAGGGCAAATCAAATTCTGCATGATGCGCAAGCAGGGATGCAGCACTGATGTCACCGGGCCACGTGGCAAACTAAAATGCAGAGATGAATTTCCATTCATATATAACCCAGATACTAAAATATATATATAATCGCATGCGACCACTCACCGACAATTGCTAATGAACAGCTCAAAGATAACCTTCAGCTTGTACTCCCAGCAGACATCATCCTGTCCGAGCAGCACCTCCAGCAAAGTCATTTCCTGATGCACAGCCGCCTCCAGGCTGATTAAAGGTATAGCGCCCATTAGAGCATTCTTGACACGCGTTGTAACCAGCTGCAGCAAATGCATGCACGCCTCGGCATTGTCTTTGGTCAGCACAACGAGCAGATTGCGCACCTCCTCTTGGATTTGCGGTGTGCCGCGACGCAAATTATGCTCGGCCAATTCACTGACCAAACCCTGACTATAAAGACCCACACGGCAGTCGTAGTTGTAGGCCATGGCGCGCAGCAGCGTAAGACACTGTTCGGTAGAGGCCAAAGCGCAGCCGTAGCAGCGATTTGTAGTGTGATTAGTTTCAATGCCAGAGGGCATGCTAGCCGCTGGCTGATCCTGCTGCTGGCGATCATAGGCAACCAGTTCACTATTAGGAAGGAAGTAATCATTATATGGTTTATAAATTCAATCTATAGCTGGCTAACTCACCTGCGGCAGGCCTTGACCTTTTGCACAATCTTGCTGAGCTCCTCGAAGCTGGTGCGCGACTCTACGCAATACTTCTGAGCGAGCAGCTGGATGATCTTGTTCACCTGCGAGGTGCTGTGCACGCTGCCCATATTATCCTCAACTAGACGATCGCTGCTACGATGCTCGGCCACCTTTTGGATGAGCAGCTCGAGCATTTGTTTGTTGGTCAACAGCTGGCGATAGATGCGATCGGCACGTTCCAGCGAGCTATGTATTAGCTGCACAGTCTTCGCACGATCCTCGGCCGACTCAATCGGATCCACTGCACAACAGACTCGGGCATACATGCTAAAATCAAATTTGGCATACTTGCAGAAGCCGCACGAGTGGCACAGGAACGGATCCTTCTCGTCGTAGTTGATGGCACGGCATTTGTGGCACTGGAATACATTCTCGCCACAGTTGCCACATACACCAGGATATGCTGGCACCGCTGCACTGCAGCGTGGACATTGCAAGTTCTCACTGGAACCGCTCACAGTCTCGTAGAAGTCAGCAAACTCAATCATTAGATTGCATGCAGTGATGGGTAGGGGGAAATCTATCTTGAGTTCCGTTTGACCCGATTGCAACGAGACGGAGCGTGCCTTATGCCACAGAGCTGGACGATTCTTCAGCTCCACGACGGCCTGTACGCTGCGATTGTTGTAGTAGACGTTGATGGTGCGCACCATTTTGGAGCGCTTGAGATCGGCAATGCGCACAATCAGCTTCGAGATGGTGTGGCACTGCACCAGCTTATAGATCATTGTTGTGGTTGTATATTTTGAATCCGACTTCACAGAGGGCAGCTTAATATTGGCCATGGGCACCTCCGGGTTGTTGCACACTAGACAAGGCTCCGATTCGAGGTAGTATCCATTAACCTGAGTAAGAAATCATTTAATCATTGACGTTCGCTTGTTATATTATATGATGAACTCACCTGCAATATGGACTCCAGTGTGGTATAGATGGGCGCATTGGGATGCTTGCAGAGCAGCTCATTTTGCTGACGCAACACCTCAACTGCACGAGATACAAATTCTGGCAAACGATCCGTAATGCTCCTAGTGCTCAGCGTTAAATAACCGAGTAGATCTACAAACTGAGCTGTGCGACGACCATAGCTAGGCACCAAAGGCCACAAATTCCAGAAGATGCTCAGCAACTTCTCACGCTGACGCTCATTGGCGTGCTCGAAGAGCCCCGTCATAAAGGAGTGCGCTTGCCAGCGCAGCTGACTCACATTGTTTTCCAGCAAAAAGATGCGCACGAAGCGTATGATGAGCGCATCGCTGGCATAGCGAAAGATCTGATGCACAAATGTGCTGCACTGAGCCGGATCGAATTTCGAATAGTATGCCGTATCCGTATCCTCGCTCTTCTCGCGCTCCCCGCGCAGCTTGCTGCTGCTTGAGATTGGCTGCGACTGCGACTGCGACTGCGTCTGCGACTGCTGTTGCTGCTGCTTGACGCCTGCCATGGGCTGTGGTATATTGCAAACAGCCGCTTGCAGGAGCTGAATAATAATGGGTGAGACCCCGTCGTCCAGTTGATAACAGGCAATCTCCATTAGCATAGCCAAGGCATCTTCATGAACCACACAAAACTTCTGCCAATTGCCAGTTCGCATTTGGCTAATCTCTTGACAGGTGCGCAAATGTTCTGTAAGCTCCACCAGAGCATCATAGCTGAGCATTGGTGGATTTGAATTATAAGGAGCACCGTTCTGTTAATAGATAGAAATAAGATTAGATATAGCTTATTTGCAGAGTAGCCTGCTCACCTTTGTGCTGACAATGCTGCACACACGTTTCACCACACGGAAATGTGCATCCAATGAGTGTCCATCGCGATACATGCGGAACTTCTCCTTACTGCCGCAGATGTACATCAGCAGCTTGCGCACCTGGCGACGCAGCAACGCGTTCAGATTGAGCATCATATACTCGCAGAGAGTAAAAGTCATTGCCTCACAGAAGCCGCTGTCATAGTTATCCGGATGGGCGCTGCTCAGACGCAATATCTGATATGGCAGACGCACAATAATCTCGGTGAGCAGTGCATCATACGACTCAAATATATCCGGATAGTTTTTCAGATAGTTATGCGGTATCAGAATGGATATATCCGGTTTGGGTCCATGCTTGATGGGCTTCAACAGCTGTCCTGCTGTGCCCGTTCCACTTGAATTTGCCGGTTGGGCAGCGCCAGAGCCACCGGCAGCATAGGGATCTCCCAGCACTTGCTTCCAGTGCACCAGCAGCGTATTGAGCGCCTCGAGAGCATAAACAAAGGCACCTCGCTTGCTTAATACATTCGCCGTGGTGCTGGCCACAAAGGAACTATTATCCTTAAACTGATGTGGCGGCGAAGTGGTGCCCGTTTGCTTCGACTTAGTCTTGCCCATCATAACGCCAAAGAGCGAAAGCAAGGCGAGGCGTACCTCATTGCCGGGACACTTGGTTTCCATCTGCAACGAGAGGCATTTGTTAAGAGAATCAAGGATAGTCTAATTAAGGATTTACTTACCTTGGTGGCTACGCCTCGCTTGCCAATCTCCACATAGTCAACAAGCGCGGCGAGCAGATCCTGCAGCACCTGCTGATCCCTCTCATTGTTTCCATTCAAATCTGTGGTCAGCATCAATATCACCTGGATGAGCGGTATGGCCTGCAGGCCATTGCACAGATCAAAGGTGCCCAAATGCTCGATGATGCTCTCGAGCACAGCAATCCTAATATAAGTATATATATTAATATATGTAGACTACAACAAATCATATCCATGGCTCACCTCAAGTCATGCAGTTTAATGAGTTTCTCATCTTCGTTGATCTCATTGTCCTCGCTGCTGCTCATGGCGCTGAGTGCTGCGACGCAGCCGCTGCTTGTGCCCGGCTGTTCTTGTTCCTGATCCTTGCTCTGGCGTGGTGGCGAGGCATTCGCATGGTCACCGAAATTGCTGCTCCGTGCTGAAGTGCCGCCAATGCTCTCGACCCCGCTGCCGCCGCTCTCGGAGCCACCGCTGCCCGCTGGCTCAGCGGGCGATGTACGCAGTGTGGAGCCGTCGGTGGCCACATTGGAGCCCTCATCATCATCAGAGCCGGCTGCATCTCCGCTAGCCGCCGCGTTGGCTGTCGCCGCTGCCGCCAGGCGTATGCCCTGCAAGTTGGCCAAACCCTGCTGCAGGGATTGAAATGCATTCGCATCGCTGACATGCCGCTGCAGGCTCAGCGCAATGGCTATGTCCATGATGGCCTCATCGTCGGCATATTCGGGCGGGTCAAGCAGCCGTGGAAAACCGCCACCCATAAACGCTTCCAGATTGAGCAACTGCTGTTGTTGTTGCTGATTAGCGGCCGGTGGTTCCGCTTCAAGGAGGGCATTGGCATCAGCGCCCACGACAGCGGATGCATCCACAGCAGCTGCTGCGGCTTCCTCAATAATATCATTGGCCGCCTGAGAAGCAGCACCCTGCAGAGCGCTCAAATTGCTGCTGTTGATAGCCGAAGCCGAGGGCGTGGGCGTTGAGCACGCTGGCGGTGTGGTCACAATGGTCACCTTCCTTCGCTTGATGCACGGACTAAGCAATAGAATAAGCGCCTCCTTCGCACTGTGGCTTATCACGCTCGCATCGTGCTTGAGTAGCTCAATAAAGTACTTGGTCATGCGACCCACTTGGCTGGCATCGGCCAAGGCAAAGCCATACATAATCTCCACTAGGCAGTGGACAATCGTCTCTGGCTGGCAGAGACCGCGGCGCACGATATTTGTTGGTTCATCCAGTGCTGGGGTCACCTTATGCAGCTCCAGGACAATGGCCATTAGAGCTGGCACAATATCGAAGGTGCACTCGGCGCAAATCTTGGCCAGCGATTGTGGCCGGGCATTGGCGATTCCGCGCACGAGAAGTATCAGGCGATAAAAGGACTCCGGATCGATGTCCTGCAGCGTGTCCAATTGGGTCAACTTTGGTTGCATCGTCTGCAGCTCGCTGTGAACGAATTGCAGCAAGACACTATCCTTGTAGAAATGGTAACAGCCACGACTGCCGTACAACGTGGCCAACACATAGCGTGCCTGAGTCTGCACGGGATTAGGTGTTGGCAGCAGCAACAAGGCGCTGGCTGTCTTGATCGCCTTTTGGCGCATAGCAGCAGCCACGGCGCCGCCATTGCCAAGTAAATGAAGCGCACAGTCGAGCACCTCCAGCAGATGGGTACACATGCGGTCCAGTTGGGTGATGCAATTGAAGCCTTCACCAAAGTTGGCTGAGCTCGCTGGCGAGGCAACAGCCGTGGTAGCACTGGCGCCGCCCGCTGTTGCCGGCAACTCCTCGCTATCATCTGGCCAGCCAACAAGCTCCTTGGACTTGCCGTAAACCTCAATGCAGTCGAGCAGCGTCACGTGCTCCGGATCCTGGGACTTGGCAAAGCACACCTTTAGCAGCTTATCTGACTGCAGCATCTCCTCACGCGTCAACGGTATATCGAACCAGCGCGCACGGCGCACGGGCGTGGCAATTGTCCTACCCAATATGCTCACTGACTGCGGAGCTCGTTGGGTGTCCTGTGTGCCCAGTAGCACACGTATGCCGACCATTACCACATTCGGATCATTGTTCAGCACCTCTAGAGTAAATCCATTAGCCCGCGTGCTGGCCACAAACATGCCCGTCGAGAAGAGGCGTGTCTTCAGCTTTTGCTTGTTGTATATCTGCAGCAGATCGTTTCCACCGAATTCCACATCGGCCAGCATGTTGCAGTGCTCAAAGAAATCGATGGGAAACACGGGCACACCACCCGACGTCAGCTGCTTCTGCTGTCCACTAGCACCGCCAACGCCGACGCCGCCACCAGATTTTCGTGGCAACTTGTTGGGCTTGCTCGACTTGGGGCTGCCAGCGGAGAGAGTACTGCCACTCTTGGCCAGCAACGTGGAAGAGTACAGCTGATTGCCCAGCGGCTGGACGCGTGGCGATAGCCAGAAACTGGTCAACTCTGGCTGGGCAGAGAATATGCGCAGGCTGCCATCCTCACAGAGGAGAAGCAGCGTTGTCTTCTCCGTGCCGGCTACAGAGTGACGTATGCCCACCACATCCATGATGCGTGACTTGGCCGATTGTGCTTTGATCTCCTGCATGTATATCAATTCCGGCGTGAGCATCAATATGATTGGATTATTTGAGGTTTGCATATTAGCGTATATAAGTCCAGGATGACCAGCCACTTCGGTCCACTGGACCAGCGGCTGGAGTGGTCCCTTCGAAGAGGATTTGCTAACTGACGAGTTCGTATCCAGATGATAGATGCCCTTGACGCCCTGATTCACATTTGTTAGAGGGGAGACAAAGCTGCGACCCGATGCGTAGCTGTAGAAGAGCAATTGCAGTGCGTGCGAGTAGTAAATCGAAACTCCGCCACCGCCGACTTGCCCGTTCACATCCTTGATATGATGATGGCTGAGCTCCAGAGTATTGGTCACATAGAAATCTCCATGCACGGCTAGACTCTGTTCGTCCAAGGTCTGGTAATATATATAGCCGCTGCTGGCGAAGGTCAGCATATAATAGGCGCCCTCCTGGTAGATGAAGGTGCAGTCACGAATCTTGCCTACCGCCACAAGGTAATAGTATTTCGGACTATATACATCCAGTGCCAGGTCATAAATCTTAACATAGTCCGAGGTTACCAAGGCGAGCAGTGTTTGGGAGCCCGGCAGCCAGACAGCCTTCTTGATGTAATTGCCATTGTCCAGTTGTGGCGTGACCACAATGTGGTCATTGGTGCTGCCGCTGCTCGAGAAGGTGAGCACATGGCACTCCTTTAAGCCACAAACAGCCAAGCAATCCTCGTTGCAGGGATTAGCGGCGAGCGAGAGCACGGTGCACGCTATGGGCGCCGAGCTGAGCTGTGTGAGCGTTAGCTTACGCTTGGAGGCATCCGCCTGCTTAAGCAGCGCCGACAGCTGCAATATGGTCACCTTTCCTTTTTCATGAGACACGGCCAACTGTTGACGTCTGCCGTGCGGCGAGGACAAGCAGCAGAAGGCGACGCGGCGCACCACACCAGACGATATGAGATGCTTAATTGTCTGTCCCTGGTCGCCTGAGTAGTTCATGCGCACATTCTCAAAAGCACCTTCCTGGGAGCCAAGTGTGGCGAACATTAACTGATCCGTGATCTGTGAAATGAGGTAGAGGATGTTATGAATCGGACTTAATATAGATAAGTTAATTCAATATTACGCACCTGGAAGCTCTGATCGAGCTGGTGCAGTCGCTGCAGTGCGACCGTTGCACGCCTGTGACAGCCCACAATCGAGTAGAGTGTGCAATTCTCCCGTATTGAAGGTAGCAGCACATCGAAATACTCGAGAATGCAGCGCACGACGAGCAGCCATTGATCCGGATGCTGCAAGGCTTCGCGATGCGGCTCCAGCAGCTTGCCAAGCAGCGCAATACGCTCGTTACTCAGCGAATCCTTGCGTATCTGTGTGGGCGGCGACTGGCGTTTCTTGCCAGCAGCCAAGAGGCTCATGTGAGCCGAGACATAGCCATCACGTGAGTCACAGCCGCTGGTAGGCTGACGACGACTGAGAGCTTGGCATGAGCCATCCTCCTTGGCGCCACAGTCACAAAAGAAGTTGCCGTACTTGGCGTAGCTGACGTCATGTCCCTTGTGGCAGACACGTGCGCAAACGGAGCAAACGCCAACGGTGTTGATCATGTTGCAGGTATGGCAATGATACCAATGCTGATTCATGAACTCCTTCTGAGTTTGCGAGAAAGTGCACAGCTTATTATTGAGTGTATCCTCATCAGAATCGTCTAGCAATGAGTCCTGTTCTTGCTGCTCATCGACCAGCTCATCGTAGAGCTCATCAATGTCTGATTGCAGCTCATCATCCCATGGTGGCATATGCTGCCGACTGCCTCGATAGCCAATTCCCTGCAGCAGCTCGCTCAGGTAACGTAGCAAGGCGCTCACATTCTCGGCGTGACGCAGCTGCAGCTTGGCCAGCTCCAGCTTAGCCAGCTCCAGCCAGAGCAACGTGGTATTGAACAAGGCCACATGACCACGTGCAGGAGCTGCATCCGCTAGCGTTATCATTATCTGTAGCACATCGGCGAAATCACAGCCATCCTGCGGTGGCGTTATCAACGTCTGTCCCAGCTGCAACAGGGCCTGGAATAGTGGCGGCGCCAACTGGGCAGCTGCTGGCTGCTCTCGCACCAACGACTTGACAAAGCTCAGCAATAAAGCTCCATTGCGGGGCTGGCTGCCGTTGTTTTGCTGATCGCACGCCTGTGAGGAATCCTCCGATTGATTATTGGGCGGATTATTGCCCTGCCAGAGACTCAAAATCTGTGATGTATTCGGCGCTGCAGTGCCGGCGCCCGTGCAATCATAGTCAATATCCATGGCATCCAGCTGATCCGAGATGCTGGGCATGGCCGAAACAGTGGCCATATTTGTAGGCGTTTGGGCATTGCTGCTCGAGCTGCTCGACGGCTGCATTATACTAGTCATCAGCTTACACGAGGCTTCGCAGCTGCTATTATTGGCCACGACATTGGGTCCGTAGATGATGTGGGCCAGCCACAGTTTGAGACGTGCCACATCCACGCTGGCCAGCTCGGAGAAGCATTCAACCAATTCCTCATGCAGAAAATGTGCATCCGGCCCAGCGGCGTGCTCAAACAGACGCTCCACAAACTGCAGCATCTTGCGAGCATAGCTCAAAGGCAACGTAGTACCCGTGAAGGATAGCAACAATGTGGCCAAGCTGCCTGCACGCTGCTCCTTGAAGAACTGCCGCATTGCCTGTACTGCGGTGGGCACGTCCAGCATTTTTATCATTGTCTTGAGAACAGCGAACAGCATGGATTCATTGAATACAGCACGTTGTTCCTGTTCAGCAACAACCGCTCCAGTTGGCGGCTGTTTCAGTTCGCCAGCAAAGTCAATCAACATGTGATAACAGTGTCCGATCATGTGCTCGAAGAGCAGTTGCTTGTGCGCCTCGTTGGTCAGGCCATGCAGTATTTCGCGCAGACATTGCTCGCTCTGACTCTGCAGGTAATCGGTGCGCATATCCATCATGGATGCAATTAGCATTGGCTTCAGCTGTGCCTCCACATCCCCAATGGTCGTGCAGAAGGATAGCATTAATTCCAGCAAATGTAATATGGACTTCAAGCAATGCTTCAGCGTATGAAGCGTCGTGTAATTCGAGGATTTGGTTAACTCTGTGATGTGCGCATCTATGACATTCAATGTGTACGGCTCCACGGGATGCTGTTTGCCATTGAAGGCCTCATCGTTGACCAGCAGGCACTTGGGCCACTCATTGGCTATCAGCTGTTTATCCTCATTGGGCAACAGCTTGAGGAAAGCTGCATGCAGCTCCAGCATAATTGCTGGTTTATCACTCACCACGGGCACTATAAGATTGAGTGCCTGCTCCGACGTAGTGCTTGACAACTGCTTAAGCATCTGTGCACGCACAATATTTGAAATGAGTGTGTAGGATTCCATGAGTTTGATCAAGAGCTCATTGCTTAGCTGTGTGCGCTCCAACAGTTCACCTGGAGTGAGTATGCTGTCCTCAGCTAGCTTAGATTGCTGCTCATCGATGGATTCGCTTGAAGAGTAAACCTCCGGATCTGTGGCAGCGCTCGAATTCTCACGTTCACGACTCTCTGATGTGATGCTGTCGCTATCGCTTTCCTTGCGCTGCACCTTGTAGCCTTCCTTATCGGCCCACGCCACAGCCTGCATGTGGGCAATCAGTGCATCGAAGAGAATTAAATCAGACAGACGAGGATTCGGTGAACCTTTTGACGAAATGCAAATATATAAAGTATTATATTACAAATGAAGTGCTAATCTTTGCATACCTTTGCTTAGTTGATTATTAAAGGCCTCCACGCCCAGCATTGTCTGCTTAAGGCTGTAGCGTATATCAGCAGCGCGATCGCCCACTTGAGTCCACAAAGACTCTGCGAACTGGGTGTACATGCCCTGCTTGATCAGACTGTTGACCACCAGATAGTGCGAGTAGCCCAATGGGCAGCGTATGCTCCAAAGCAATGAATGTAAATTGGGCACACGCTCCGTCTTAAGTGACTCCACATGCGATGTGGATGGTGGCAAGCCAAGCAGCAGCTTCCATGTGATGCTAAAGCAATACTGCATGGCGCAGAGACTATGCAGATTGTCCTTGTCCTTATCCTTAGTGAAAGCAGACATATCCGTAATGGCCAGTATATCGATGAGTGCATCCACTAGCAAAGGATACTTCAGCTTATCTGGCGTGCACAATATAAAATTCCAGGCTAGGCCATCCAATTTGAATTCCTGGGCCCAATGGGGCTTTGAAGAATCCGCCGTGACCAATGAATAGAAAGTTGGGCGAATGCCTGTATGAGAGCAGATACATTAGTTAATATTTTATAAATATTAGGAGAGACTTACTTGAGTTCAAATCGCCCACAGAGGAATTGCGAAACTTCTCCTCAATATCCTGGCGACAATAGGATGTCAATTTGGTGCGACTGTTAAGTAAGTCCGTTATCTTTTGCGTATCCGGCATGCTGCTCACACTAAACAGATTCCATCGAACCTGATCGAGCAGCTCGGGCGGCGCATTGTACAGATGCTTCATGAGATACTCGAGGAAGAGCAAGAGGCGCGAGAGCAGCATCATTTGGCTATTGCGCACAGGACGCTCCGAGCTGATGCCGCGACAGACATCGGCGCAGCGTATGACACCGCCAGCAGTGAGCAACAATATTGATTTCTTCTGCATCAGATTTAGTGAGTGGAACAGGAAGAGCAATAGCTGAGCATGTTCAATATTCAGGTCCTCATAGTCCGTATCGCTGGCATTGGCAGACGAGCAAACGCCCTCAACCAGCGTATTAATGAGACGATGCCAGACTGATAAGCACGCAGCTTCCTTTTCCTGCGTCGGCTTCAACAACAGAATCTGCACCAGCACAGACAAAGTGCTGGGATAGACCTGCAGAGGCCAACTGTTGGTATCTGTGGACCATGGGGAAATGGCCAAATGTTGCAGCAGATTCGATTGCAGCTGCTCCGAGAGCAACGATGTCGAGATCAAGTTGTGTATGTAGCGTCCGGCAGCGCCCGAAAAGCGAATCATCGCCGATTGCCAATTGGAGCAGTTGCCTTCACCGCCACCGCCACTAGAATTGCCGCCAGCCTCCTGACGCATGACATCACGATCAAAGTCTTTAATAATATTGGCCATGAGCAGCATTTGCTGATCACTGACGCCCGCCTTCACATACCGCTGCATGTAGGCATGTCGATTGGCCAGGAATTGATCCAGGAAACAGAATATATCTGCAGCCAAGTCCAGATACTCATGTGGCTCATCCAGTCTGGGCACTAGAGCTGATTTCTGCTCGCCGCTGCGCTCCTGAGCACAAGCATTGGCATTATCATCATGCGTTTCTGGCGACAGAGTCTCCTTAAACCAATGGCCCAAATAGCTTTCGCTATCATCCTCCTCAGAGTTATCCGAACAGGAGAGTGAGTCATTGAAATAGGTTGTTGAATCCGAGTAGCTTATGGGTTCACATTCGGTGCGATCTTTGGTATTGGCACGCTTCAACGTGCACGCCTTGCGATACGCCACAGTGGCCAGGAAGGTGAACAATTGATGCAATGTGGCTGTGTTCAGGACGCGTACAATTCGCTGTAGAGCTGTGTAATTTTGCAATATATCAAATTGTGCTGGCTCCACGTCCAGGCAGCTGGTGCTGCTTCCAGTGCTGCTGCTGCTCGTGCCGCAGGCAGATTCAATTTTTAGATCATCTATGAGCTCGGAGAGCAGCTTAATGCTATGATTGGCAATGGCTGCATTTAGCTCGCCAAATCCTTGCTGCACCTTAAATAGATTAACTCGCGCTATGGGCGTACTGGGCGTGGCATTCGATTCAGCAGTGCTCGATGCAGTTTTGCCAGTTGAAGTGCTGCTACTGCTACCAGACGCACCCATGGCACCTTGAATGCCACTAATAAGCAACCATGAGCCATAGCACAAATGATTCTGATAGACATGCATGCGTGCAGAGGCTTTAAACATCTCTCCAATACTTGTGTAGATCTCGAGTGCCTTGTTGACTATCGTGCAGGCCTGTTCCTCGAAATCATCGTGATCCTTGGCACCTGTCGAGACATTGCTGTTGTTGCCGCTGCCTTGGCTAGTTGTGGCAGCCGCTGGCTGTTGCTTCTGTGATCCGCCACTGGCCTGGCACATGCTCAGCACACTAGCGGCTATAGAGGTCAGCACAGCATTGTACAGTGCGGCAATGCCGCACATCGATAGCTTCTCGATGCGACTCGGTGTGAGCGGCTGCAGCCCAATCAGCGAGTGCGCCTGCCCCAATATGGATAAGTCGGTTAGCATATGTGCCATGGCCGATTTAACGGTGCTAGCCTCCACTTGATTAAGCGGCAAATACAATGTCTTGCCGCCTACAATTGTCTCCTGATATTTGGAGCGATAGCGATTGAGTATAGGCAAGCAAACACCTACGTCGAGTAGAGTGTCCACGCCATTCTGTTCTTGAAAGTATTCGACATTGGCAGCGAGCAGTTGTTCCTGCGAAAGAGAATAGGAATTAGATAAATATCCAATTGGAAGTTATGTGATTAGTGAACCAATAAGTCAATACTATTGCTGGGATATATACTAAATTATATATAGCTACTATATCTGCAGCAGCACATGACTGATTACAACCAATTACTTACTGTGCAATCGCTGATCTCCTCGCTCAATGGCACCCAGGTCATTTTGCCAGGCTCCAATGGCGCCAACAGCTGTTGCAGTATAACTGTCGAAAGATCGGAGCGCGAACGCTTTATCTCCGATTTGGGTGAATCCTTTTCAGTGCCTGTGGCGCTGCTAGCAACGCTGCTGCAGCTGCTGCTACTGATGCTTTTGCTGCTGTTCGACTCCGGATGCTTGGCGCTCTTCAAGACAGCGGCCACAGCATTATAGTCAAACTGTGTGGTGGAGCCTGCCGAGGCGCCTTGGGTAACGCTCTCGCGACCCTCGCACAACATTTTCAGTGCGACCAGCAGCCATTTAATCTCAAACACCGACACCTTCGGCAGTCGAAACAGTATGAAACGTATGAGCACAGCGCTGGCATCGTGCAATTGTGATATTTGCGTCTGGCATACTAAAAAGGAACATGATAATGATTTAATGAAAGGAAATAAATACAAATGCAGAAGATTAGCATAAAATATTTATACCCTATGCCCAGGTACCGCCTGATGAGTATACAGAATACACTTGCTTGCACGTGGATGTATGCATGTACATACATACACATATTAACCGTTGCATTCTTATAAATATTTCAACATAATTGTAATACCCCACATAATCTTTATATACCATATATGCATCGAGTATAGATTTAAAATAAAAGCAACCGCATTAGTCATGCGTAAATTATTGCTTTTCTCTAGCAAATTCTCTTTTGTTGCAGCCCGAACCAAAAAAAAATCATTACGAAAAGCATGGCAAAGAGGGGGGCGCGCAACACTTACTTGACTTAATTTGCATTAGCTTGTCGGCCGCCAGAGCCGCAAAGGCTGTGTAAAATTGTGCATAATTGCTTTCATCGTCGAAAAATTCATTTTCACTGGAAAAGAAATCAAATTGAAAATATTTATTATATTTGTTTGCAAACTTGCAAAAGTTTCGTCATAGCGGGTCGCCATATTTAATTTGCAAGTCACCTTGCAGACAAATTTTCAACTGCGCCATTTGGCCGTCAAATGTTGTTTTTATGGTTTAATTTCATATGCACTCACCATCTGGTAATCGCTTTCAGTAAATTTGATATTTCATTTTTATTTAAAGCGCTTGTACGGTTCGATAAAAGTGGTTTTACAACCGAGTTCCAGTCCGTACCTCCGCTGTGCGCCGACATTTTTTTAACTCTGACGTCCCTTTTTTCTTTTCTCGTCTTCTGCTTCTTCTTCAAGTTCGATTGCTTTTGCGACTGTCAGCGGTGAGTTTGCTTTGGTGCTTTGTTTAGCGGTACTTTTGTTGTGGCGTATTCTTTGTTTACGTATATTACGAAAATGGCAGACGTATAATTTTTGGAGACTTGTGTATGACACACCTTTCGTGCACAGCTGATAGATAGTGTTGGCTAACAGACTTGCAAATTTCCACAAAAATTAAATATTAAATTTATGTAAGTACATTAGATAAAAATCTTAACGCGTACAAATAATATAGGCATGATATTACCTACAAAAATAAATAGGCTACGCATACTGTGTTATAGCCTAAAATAACAGTCTTGACAATTTTTTTTTTTTCATTGATAGAACAACACTGGCAAATGCAACGTGTGTTTTGTTTAGTTCTGAATTTTTGCGGCTGTTATTAGCTTGATTAAATTGAATTAAAAGAAAATGCAATTTCATTTCAAAATAGCGGAGCCGGAAGCAAATGCTACGGGCGTTCAGACCACCACCAATCCACACAGTGCTTTACAACCCCAACAGCCAGCTGTGTTGACAGAGCCCAAAGATGCCCAACATGAAATTAAATTGCAGTAAGTTTTAGCTACAACTGTAAATGGTGTAAGCTAACTGTTTATCTGTAGAAACATTGTCGCCACCTTTTCCGTGGAATGCGAACTGGACTTGAAGACCATCAATTCACGCACCCGCAACTCGGAATACACTCCCAAGCGCTTCCGAGGCGTCATCATGCGAATGCATTCGCCTCGCTGCACCGCTTTGATCTTTCGCACCGGCAAGGTAATTTGCACGGGTTCCCGCAATGAAACCGAGGCGAACATTGGATCGCGGAAATTTGCACGCATCCTACAGAAATTGGGCTTCCCTGTCAAATTTGCCGACTACAAGCTGCAGAATATTGTGGCCACCGTCGACTTGCGGTTTCCCATTCGCTTGGAGAACCTGAATCAGGTGCACGGCCAATTCAGTTCGTATGAGCCGGAAATGTTTCCGGGTCTCATTTACCGCATGGTCAAGCCCCGCATTGTTATGCTCATCTTTGTCAATGGCAAAATCGTATTCACCGGCGCCAAGTCCAGAAAAGATATCATGGATTGCCTCGAAGCCATTTCCCCAATTTTGCTCAGTTTTCGCAAAACGTAGAACCTATATTTATATACTTTAAGTTACTTTTAAATACTGTAGCATTTATCGAACAAGTTATATAACATTTAACTATTTAATAAATAAATTTATTTAAGATATTTGTTGCATTTTGGATAAACGTAAATATATGTCAGTGTCACCACACCTATTTGAATGGCTGTCGGTTGCCCCTACATATGATACGCAAGCAGTGTGACCTCAGTTATTTTAGCTCATATTATTTATTTATATTTTCTTTCTTCTCGGCTTCGCAAAAAGATAACCCGCGCTAATAAATTGAATTCAAAATGTTCGTTAATTTTAATTTATTTTCTTTTCGTTACATAGAAAACGTAAAATACAAAAAAATATTTCACTTTTTATAGTTTCATTTCATTTCTCTTACCATAAGAATGGAGGGACGGAGTACTTGATTTGAGAGTACATGGCTTTATATATATAGTTCGTATGTAATATACAAGAGCAATATTTCAACTGTTTTTTCCAAGAATACAAATACGTATAAACCTTACATCACTAAGTAGATTCATTTTGTTGCATTATTTAAAACATAAATGTATTGGACGGTCGCTTTCAACACTAATCATAATCCATTAGCTTTTATAAATTGTTCAGTTTAGTGTTTCAAAATTTGATATGCATGCTGTATTCCAAAATACAAAAGTTATATATATAAACTATCGATTTCTAAAATCTAGTAAAGGCAATTTGTGATATATATAAAAGACACATTCTTGTTACATTTTTTGTTTTTCACTTTTTCAGCTTTCATTTAAAGTGGCTTTTAAAGCGGTTGAAGATAAGGCAGAGATTCTTTCTCTTCGTGATTCGATTGATATAGCTTACAATATTACTATATATATATAACTATATATAAGTTAATGGTTTGTGTACATAAAGTTTGATATTTCATTTCTGTTTGGTCAAATTACAAAAACAATTTGTCCATTTGGATACAATATTTCTTTCCATTTGTCCTTTTTTTGTACATATTTCGAGATTACGATTATTGATTACAAAATAATAATAAATTGCTAGCAGTTGAACATAAAATAAACTTCTGGACGGAATGCAATTTCGTAAAAAATAAAAAAATAATAATAAACATAAAAGAAATAATAAATCCAACTATAAAAACTCAACACTCATTCGAATTCAAAGCTAATATAAGCTAAACATAACTTGTGTTTGGTTGTTAGACATGGGTGGGGGTGGCTGTATGGATGGATGTACCGGGAGTGGGCTCTTCTAGGCGAACAGATGGAGAGCTTGGAGCACTAGATGCGTACGACTGCGCAGCAGATAAATAAATACGCTGAAGAACAATAGCGAGAAGGACATCGATGAACGCCAGCCCATATTATAGATGGAACAGTAGGGGCACTGCGAACTGCCGCATACCTCGCAAATATTTAGCAGATATGTGGGCAGAGCATCGAAGATGGATTCGTTAAAGCGCTCTGTATGGGAGTAAGAAGGTATAATTATTAAACATATATATTTATTAGTTAATTAACTTGATTTCTCACCTGGTGCATAGTAGTCATAGATGCGCACGGGCAGGTAACGCGACATATTGGCCACTGGATACCAGCGCTCTATGGTAAAGTTAACGCAAATGTCCTCCTGATCCAGCTACAAATGTAATTGACCAGTTATAAATCAATATACACAATTAAAAACTTCGTTCAGTTCTTACATAATCAAAATAGAAGACAATCTTGCGTTCCAGATAACGTGCTCGTTTCAAGTTGCGCACACGATTGCTTAAGACATAGCTGTCCAGTTTCTGCTGCTGTATCCAATAGCCAGTGGGTATGGCCACATCCAGCACAGCCATGCCTGAACGTTCCGATTCCTGTGTGTTTATCCAGCTGGAAAGATACATTAACATTATTAACTAATAAGTTAAGAGAAAATTAGAGTTAACTTACTTTTGACAGGCTACGTAGGAGATGTGAGACTGATTCCTGCCATGGAATATGGCATTTGTATGCAGTCCGAATGCTGGCACCGGTGGCTTCGTCTGGAATTTGGCTATATCCACATTGTATTGAACGTGCATCTGCAGTATAGCATAGCCAGCGCCCTTGGCCTGCACCTTGATGGTGCCCCAAGCATCGGGTATCTGTTTTGATAAAGAATTATTAGTTGAGATCATGCTTCGTTTATCATCAATCCACCATCGACTTACCTCAATGCTCTGCAGCCTAGCCAAATTGGTATCATCAATGCGCAGCTCCTGTGTCTTGCCACCCTGGGAGGATGCTTCAATCTCCACAGTCAACGAGGACACATCACGTATACGTGAACGTACGGTATACTCCACCAACGCACGCAATGCTGTGCTCGTATCCTGCGTAGATGCCCAACCGCCTTCGTTCAAGCGCTGAGCATTCAACCATCTCACGATCGGCTCCACAAAGAACTCACGACGTGCCACATAGACTAACAGTGCATACGCCGTCGTCTCGATATTTAGAGAATCGTATTCGTACGGCAGTCGAGGCAGCGAGAACCACTTTTGATTCTCCAGTTTACGCGGCGGTTGCGGCAACTCCTGATTGCCCCAATACATAAAGTCGCCTATGGTGCGTGCATGACGCCGCAAGATACTGAACACATGCTCCGCTATAGGTGAATTGCAGAGCTGTAACGCGTACGCCGTAATTGCGACATCATAAGGCTCCGGCGTATCCTTTAGGAATTGCATATTTCGTTCGATCCAAGCAACGGCTCTCTGTGTAGCCAGCGCCACACGCGAACTTAGCGTTCCGGACAGATCTTTGACGGTGGCCAGCGTGATCAGCACATGAGAGGTCAGGGTGATATTACGATTCCGTAAACTTGTGTAGCTGGCAAAATTGGTACGATTTATTTTACGATCCGGCAGCCAGGTGACTTCATAGAAAGCGCCGTCCGGCGTCTGATGCTGCAGCAGCCAACGCATGTTCTTCTCCATGATCGTGGCATCAATCCAAATGAAGTTCTCCCACTCGTAGAACGAGGCCTCCTGGAAGACGCGCAAACAGTAGCTGGTTAGCCACACAGACGACGCCGAATTATTCCAATCGGAACGGAACAGCGAGAAGCTGCCATCGGCACGCATAAAGCTCAATTGTCGCTGATAGCCGATGTTCATGTGATAGAATGCGTTCCTCTCCAGCGTCTTGTTGCGCTGATTGATGAGACGCATATACATAATCGTATACAGATTAGCAGCAAAGCTGAAGGCATTTTGCTCGGCCGACTCCATGGGCAGATACAGCAGCGAGCTCGCGTTCACGGGCATCGTTGGGAAGATGGGTCCCACCACATCGCCGACGACAGAGATTCGCGCACGATTCGAGCCGTAGACAAAGTAACGATCCACTTGGTAAGGTATTTCCGGTGTTTGGGTCACATTCACGTGCATATACTCCAGCACATAGGCACGATTCGACAGATCCAACAGAACCGATTGATGACGATACTGTGGCAAGCCATCCGATTCGACGTGCAGTGTCCGGGTTATTGTATCTGTGCCCAGTAGCGTGGCTACATGCAGTGTCACATCCACGTCGCCTAGTCGCTGCGGCACCACCGGCACATAAACCACTGTCGTGCCCTGTGCATCCAAATAGATGAAGAACTGATGCTCGCCGAAACTAGTTCGTGGATTGTAACTGCGCACAATGCCATCCTCTTCCACGTGGACAAATTTATAGTTAGGACTGCCGTGCAGCACAACGGTTGCCTCGATGGCCGTGGTCATGTAGTTGAAGACCGTGACACGAATGCCCACCTGTTCGCCCTGTCGACAAACCGTTGGCATCTCTACATTGATGAAGAAAGGCTGGACTCCAACATATTCCAGCGCTCGATTCAGCATGCCAAAGCCTTTAGAGGGACTGACACTGAAAGCGCTGACCATCCAATAGGCGGGGCGATCCGGCACGTCTACATTGAATATGTATCGACCATGCGGACCAATGTTCACATCCTTCCACAGCCAGACGTTCTCGTAGTGCCGCAGCACGCGATTGAAACGATATTTCCGATAATTCAGGAGTTCAGTATCATTTTGTACGCGGCAGCCAATCTCATCCGTGCCATCGTCGCAGTCGAAGAGGCCATCACAATGTTTCTCCAGCCGATAGCAACGTCCGCTCAAGCATTCGCCGTAGCCCAAGGTGCGATTGCAGCTCTCCTGTCGACGCGGCACATAGCCATCCGTAAACACAATCAATCCATTGTACTCAAACGTGCGGTTCGCATCGATGCCAAAGGAGGAAGCTGGGAAATAAACCAGCTCATCGGGATTGCCTTCGTGGGAGTACCAGATGCGTCTGTAAGTGCCATTCGTTTGCTCATCGAAATTGGACATTTTGGTTATGATTTTGGCATAGGTCAGCTCGTTGCCCGCCTGCATGGTGTAGAAGGCGCTATCGATGCCAGAGAGACCCACGTAGGAGCCCGGTTCACCAAAGATGGCCACCTCAACCTTTTCACCCGTACGTGCTTTACGATTGTTGATGTAGACCGTAAAATTGTTACGTGAAATTCCATTGACGGGGAAGGTTAGAGAATCGGCAACCACCTGACCCTGCTGGGTTATCTTCCAAACCACCAAAGTGGCTACCGGCGCCATCTCAGCGCTGAGGACCACGGCAATGGTGCGAATACCTTCGATAATGGTCTCCCGATCGTTAATCAAGATTACACCCTTGGACATGATTAGATAGTTGAACTCCTCCAAATGGAAATTGGTGCGTATATGGAAGATGATATACTCTCCCACAACAGGCTGCTCTGTGCTGGTGGTAATCTTGATGTGTTGATTGCGCGGCGAATAGTGTGCGACGAGCAATAGTTCTGTTTGAATGCGTTCCCCACGCGGATCCACGAATACAGCCTGCAAGCGCATATTCTGTATGCCATTGAGGAAGTCCCTCGACTGTGGACGGTCATCCAGCTGCAGATCGTGGCGAATATCAATCTTCAACTCCCAAACGCCATCCGTTTGCTGGGACATGTGCAAGCGCTGGGCTGGCCAATCACGACGTCCGCCATTCCGGCTCTCCACAAAGCCGCTGACCTCCATCAAGCCCTGACGCAACAAATAGGGATCAATGCGTGACCCATCATGATATTCCACAACTAGATAAGTAGTGAAAGGCATTGCCGGCTTAAAGACCTGTGGCGATTCGCCGAGGAAAGCGACACGTAAACTGGAATTGTAGACACGCGCCACGGAATAGCCGCTGATGATCTCATCGTAGAATTTCTCGCCAACAGTCGCCGTGATGAGCACCTCCATGTTGGCCATGTTCGGCACAAGCAGCTCCAGTTCACGCAGCGGCCATTTGAAGTCAAAGGTGCCATTGAAGTATCTCAAAAATGGCAAGCTCTTGCGATAGCTACTCGTCCAGGAATCGTAGTTGTCCAGCACTTCCGGTTTGCGTACCCAGAATGGCCATTCCTCCTCGAATTGATAGCTGCGCTCCACGACGTATTGATTGCGATAGAGCAACTCCTGGGATAGATCCACGCCATCCTGAGGTAGTTGACCGGGCACATTATATTGCTGATTTGGATTTTGATTGGGATTGTTATAGCGCCAGCGATCGTTATACAAATTCATTTGCTCCAGCGGTGAGCGACCCAAGCGGAATTTCTCATTCAGCACTTGGTTGCTGAAGTAGCCAATGGGTCGAATGGTGGCTTTGAGTGTTAGATTGCCACGCACGGGCAGACCGCTGGTAAAGTTGGCCATAACACGTCCATAGATATACGGATCGGTGGTAAAGAAGTACGCAGGCATTGTCACATTGACTTCGAATCGCGTCTGATAGTATTCCTCCACACTGAAGTGACTCTCCTCCTTCTGGCCCTGGGCAATGGCACGGATCGTCCATTCGCCAAATGTTGGCTGATCCGAGAGTTTGTATTCCAGCGAAACGGAGCCCAAATTCGATTGCCTGACAGTGAGATGTGAGTGAATTAATCAAGATCTTAGATTATATTAAGCGCATATATATCTAACCGTATCTATTCCGAATCTATTATGAAATTTCGGCTGATTTAGATATATTCAGCTGATTTTTCCATATCTATTCTGAATTTGTTTAGACTTTATCACTAAGGAACACTCACCTAGACAGCCAACGCTTGAGTATATGCCCATTTGGATCCAGCATATAGACATCGATGGTATTATCGAAGCCCTTAAGTTCAGTGGTAATCGGTATCGTACGGAATCGCACTGTCTCGCCCTGCATGTAGAGCGGCTTGTCGGTCTGCACAAAGATCGTCATCGAGCGTTGCGAAAAGTCAAGTCGCGTATCATTCAAGAAGGCAACTCCTCCAAAGACATCCTGATAGAAACCCTCCACGCGTAATCTATAGTTGCCCGTTACACTAGTGGGAGGTATACGCATGAGCAAAGTTTCGGGCACACCTTCCTTGACATCCTTGGAATCGCCGCTAACTTGAACACCATCACACGAGATACTCGCATGGACAGTGATCGGATATTTGGCCTGGAGTATCGAGACGGATACTTGGTAAATCAAGCCAGGACGCACCATGCGAGAGGCGACAATAAAGTAGGTGGGCTCTCGATTATGCAATGTCTCCAGGAAAATGTTCTTCGTATTGTAGGCCGACTTCCCGCGCTGCAAACTGGGCTCGTCGTCATCATAGCCGCCGATGCCTCCGCCGCCTAGTCGCTTATTATAATTATCTTGACCGCCCAAATCATTGTAGCTGCCATCGTTGCGATATACAGTTGGATTTGGATTTAGATTCGGATTCAAATTGGGATTGAGATTCGTTCCATATAATGGATTATTGTTATCGTATGTCGATGTGGGCTGTGGCAGCAGCGGCTGTTGTTGCTGCTGTTGTTGTTGTTGGAGTTGTTGTTGCAGCAGTTGCTGTTGTTGTTGCTGTTGTACGTTGTAGTAGCTGCTATCGCTTTGTGCTGCAACCAGCTGCAGCAGCAGCAACGCATGCAGCATATGCCACAAGCGTTGCATCCTCAAATAGTGACTGACTAGAAAGAGAAAGAAAATAACAAAATTAGATGAAGTCAATCAATCAGTGCGTAAAGTGAAGTGCATCAATTAGCAAGTCCCTAATGTATATATATTCATATGTATGTATGTATATACTCTATATATAGCTACAGAGCTGCTTGAGCTGTTTCATCTTGTTCTCTTGTTTAGTCCGTTCACAAAGTTCTTTTCCGCGTGCTGTTCAGGCAACCAAAACAGCAACCGCTAACATAACAGTATCTAGGCAAGGCAGACAAGGCAAGCCACAACGAAACATGAATGCTCTATCTATATACAAGACAGCTAAATTTAACAGCATAATCATATTAAAGGAATGGGCAAACTTTATAAATAGTGCTTAGAGACATCATAAAAAAAATCCAATAAGTTCAGGCATTTAGCACAACCAACTGCAAAGGGTATTTAAATAGGACGCAGCATAGATATTTATAGCAATTCCTAACGGGAAGGAGCCATTCTACACAATTTCACACACACACACATGAATGCATATGCGCAGCAGTGTTGCTAATTTGGCTATTTTCCCGTCAGCTTTGGCATTTAACATGGCTGGCGGGAGTTCAAGCTCTATTGTATCATTACTGTTTAGCTATTTCTGGCTTTTTTTTGACAACTTGATCTGGCTTGTCGAAGCTCTGAAGAATTGCCAACACTGATGCACATGCATATTACACACACATACAAACAACATGGATTTAGACAGAATATTCACACACACACACATACACATTGAGATTTACGCACACAAAATGCGACATTTAAATGATGTCAAATTTTAAGTTAAATGTCATTTCAAAGTGGGCGCGCAATTAGTCTTTGATATGGGATATGTGCCAAAGCGTTCTTTTTCTGGCAACCAAAGAAAATTCGAAGTAGACTTTAAAAATTTACGACACATTCCGCACTGTCCTACTTTGGTATTTGTGCTTGTTGGCACTAAGCCCTAGGCGTTAGTTATTGGAAATGCACAACAAGCAAACGGAAAAGTCTATTACACATAAATAGCAAATGGACGCAAACAAATGTCATTATCAATTAATTAGAATTGTTACAATAATTTATAGTTTACTCAATTCACAAGCCGCTGATTGTAGTTTGCGAGTGTTGCCACCGCGTTAAGATTTTCTATAGTATGGAGGACAGTTAGAATATAAGACCTAGCTGTTAGCGCTGACAGTTACAAAAGGTGCCCGCCAAATCTGGCTTTTTTTTATGAAGCTGAGATTTTAGCTGTTCTGCTTTTATATATTTAATAGTATTTTGTAAAGCATTTAGCAAAACTATTCAGTAAATATAATATAATTAAAAATACAGTTCATGATTACTTTTCATATATAAAATTTTTCATATATCTCTAGCTAGATTTAAATCGTTATTTATTACACTGCTGCAAGTGTCATTACATCATAATTGTGATAGCCGGGCTGACCTAATAGAGCCAAGGGTCATCACCAACATCTTCGATTATCGCTGCTTATTTACAGTGCTCTCAATATCAGAGCGTTGCCAGCTTGTTTAATATTCTATTTCATTTTCAGCTGAATTTAATATACGTTAATATTTAAAACATTCTAGAAAAATAGCGACTTTTAAAAGCTGCAAAATTGTATGGCACTTAATTTTTGACATTGACGAATTGAGCCGTATAATAAGACGAAAAGCAGCTTATCAAGATCATAAAAAAACACCCCCAACCGCCAGCAAAAGAAAAAAACATAATAAAGGACCTGCCTTAGGTAAAAAGACAACATCTGAAGGCAACCATAGAAAAACAAGCGTAAAAAGGTGAGAAGCAAGGACAATTAGGTGCCCGGCATGGCCAACAAGGCGCACTTGACCCTCGGCCAAAAAATAAAACCTGACAAAAAGAGAGAGAGGGGAAGAACATTTGAGAGGCAGTTGCCGGTAACGAACAAAATAACAGAGCACGCAACACAGAAGATAGTGTCAGTTACCTGCGACTGTGTATGTGTGTGCGACATGTGCATATGTATGAGAGCCAGCATGCATGCATGCATGTGTGTGTGTTGTCTGCGCAGTGAAGCAGCAGAAGTCGCTGGCCGATGTGGAAAACAAACACAACGAGACAAGAAAAAACGGTTATAATTCAGCTGAACGCTGCTGCAAGCGCAACGGACAGTGTAATCCACCCTTTTACTGCGGCAGAGCAGCATAGTGCACACATGGATATGAACCAACTCTCCAACACACATACATATATGTAAAGTGGTATTAATTAGTGTAAAACGAGGGGTAAGGCAGGCCAAAAGTGCAATTGAAGTGCGTGTAGGAACTGGGCACACACTAATATGCAAAAAAAATTAAAATGAAATTTGAGCGTGGCTTAAATTTCCAATTGGGCAGCAGGTGGCAGACGCTTTTTTTGCAGAAAAAAACCTGCAGCCATTTTTTTTTAGGAATAATTTCGTTTTAGCTAATGCATAAAATAGACCAGTTAAAAATTTGAAGAGCTTACGCCTTGACTATTCATTTTTTTGGTCAACGCCCATGTGAGGGCAACAACAACAACATAATAACAACGCAAGCAGTAGCGCAGGTATTTGAGCAAACATTTTGGGCGGGTCAGCGTTGCGCGGCGCTGTCGCCATCACTCACCTGTTCTTATGAATTGATCTGTGCTCGCGCAAAGCTGCAAGTCGAGCGCATTATTTGTAATAACAGAAGCAACACAAAATATATAACTTTTAACTTAAATGTTAAATTAATAAAACACAAAACCAACAGCACGACGAACGCACTCACAACGAACCCGCAACGCGATGACTTATGTTAGTGACTTGCAAACAGTAACTGAATATGGTTATCGCACCACACCCCTAACTATCGTATGCCATGGTTTAACAAATGTATCGATCTTGATTAATGCGACATTTTTTAATCGAAAAATTGCGCGAATGCTAAAAATTAAAATAAATGATAATACTAAATATTTAAAATAGTTTGATAAATTATCTTAATACAATTTAAATCTAATTCCACACTATTTGTGATATAACAATGTTTTATTTTAGAAATGCCCCAACAGAATTTATATTTAAATCGAGCAAATAAAACACGTTTAACTTCCATTAAATTGACCTTTTATACGATATATTCAATGGTCATACACAATCGAAATCTGCCTTAAGATATCGATATATGACTCCAGTGCTGGTAAACGATAGTTAAACCGAGTTGCTCGATATTTCAGTATTTTTAAGGGCAAAATGTGCGACCGCACTTGGACTGGCAATAAATGCCTACAGTTTCAGAAGTGTGTGTGTGTGTGTATTGTATGCGTGTGATGTAAGGTCATTCGCGTGAAAATATCAGCGAGGAAAAAATCGAATTTTTGTGTTTTGTGTGCTAGGTAAATTCAAAATGAGTGCAAAATAATGCAGCTAAAACCAGTGCGATTCTTAAAATAATTCAATTCGTGTATGCTAATGTGCAGTAAGCACGTGCAGAGTTCAAATTCGATGTTAACGCAAAAATTATGACGAAAAGCAGCAGCAGCAGCAGAATACTCATACACACACACACATCCAAAGGCAGGCACGCACGCACAGACGCACACACATATCTACTTAAAAGCGAAGGAGCTTGAGCTAGAACCTAGAGTTGTCAACGCTGTCCAAAGAATTTCGTCATTGAGAGTGTCGCGTAGTGTGTATGTTTGTGTGAGTGTGTGTTTTGTGCGTGCCTCGATTGCATATGTGTGCGTGTGTGTGTGTGTGTAGAGTTCTGGTAGTAAAACAAAAAAAGCAAGAAAACCCAGCTGCAAAAAAAGCCAATGAAAAAAGTGAATTATATTTAATTTGTTCAAAATACATTGGCAGGTGCAATGCAGCAGGCCACATCTGGCTAGATGAAACTCGCCAGCGTTCAAAAAAAAAGAAACAAGAAAAACTATTACATAAATAGTACAAAGTGTAAATGTAAATGTTATTGAAAAGCGCAAGGCGAAGGCGCCGCTGCTGCTGCTGCGACCGTCGCGCACGCTGTCGTCATCGCGGCTAATAAGAAGAAGAAACAATAAAGAAGAAATAGGAGAAAAAGTGGGAGCAGCTAGCAAAAAAAAATCCAGTTACTATATTTGCGCTCAATATACTCATTGTTTGCCATTTCCCGCATACAGATATATATATATCTATGTGTATATAGATATATCTGTGGGCATGTTCCTATCTCGTGACTTGAAAATGTTGAGTATATTGACTCCTTTGGTCACACAAAAATTAATATTGTGAAAATCAACTAATAATTGCTTATTGAGTGAGGGGGGCGGACGCGCGGTTGGTCACACTATACATATTCGTTGGTGTGTATGTATGTGTGCGTGTGTGAGTGACCTCGTGTCGGTGTGTCGCGTGCTTGCGCCTGTGTGTTAGTGTGAGTGTGTGTGTGTGCGGTAGCGGCAAGGAGTGTCATGCGTATTTTGCTGGTTTGCTACTCCCCTCCGCCCCTACGACGACAAACGCTTCGTATCATCAACAACAAGCTGAATACACGCGCTGCTCCTTTGCTCCAACGAGTTTTATCTTGTTTTCCGTTTTAATCATATGCGGGCTCTGAGAGACAATCACGTCATCCAGCCTGACACACACACACACGCGCACACTATAAAGTCATTTATGTTAACTTTAGAGCTAAGCCGCAGCTGTGTGTGTGTAGGCGGCCCATCAATTCTATTGTTATTAATATTGTTTTTTCTTCTTATTCATTTTGAGCTTAATCAATTCAATTAGCGTATGCACACATATACATACAAGCATATATAGGAATGTAAGTTTATGCTTATCCTTATGGTTGTCTTTATTAAAAGAGTTACCTGATGTATTCTATGCAAATAATACCAAAAATTACTCAAACTTTCTAGAGATGTGACAAAATTAGGTTTGCCGCTGATTAATAATTGCTCAAGCAGCATCAGCATCACATCATCGACTGCGTCAATTTTGTTTTTGTTCTCGTTTTCGTATGTATGTATGTGTGAACAGTAAATAAACTATGACCGGGACACACTGAGTCATGGCTATCCGATGACGTTATGCTGCGCTAAAAGGCAATTTGTCTCGAAAGTGGTTCGAACTTTGCCAATAAAACGCAAAGTTTATCGAAAAAAAATAAGAATGTTATGTTGACACACACATACATTGAGCAACGTCAATCGATATCGAGTTCGGCTGGCAATCGATAACATGCGACTTGATCTATCGCGCTCAGTTGTAAATGTTGACCATCAACAATAAGAAAATAAATACAAATTACATGAAATTTTGTGCGTTTGTGCTTTATGAGTGCGCGCGCGTCTTTTGTTTTCAACGCAACGAAATTAGCTTAGCAGCTACCCAGCTAAAAATCATGTCGAAACCGCTGCCAACCGCTTTTAGGCAGCTCATCAGCAGTGCTACTGACACCCTCACCCCCTCCCCCTTTGTCCATTTGTTGCGATACGTGAACGTTTTAAGTTGTCGCCGACTTGTATGTTTGTATTAAAATACTGCAATGAGCTCTTTATCTTAATTATATATATGTGTGTATGTGCATAAGTATGTGTGGAATATGCGTATAAAAATTCTGACGGAAACATTCACTGCGAATGCCGCCGCATTCACGTCGCTGCGGGGTAAACAAACTGCCGTTGCTCTGTACCAGCTGCCGCCGACGTCGCAGTCGGCGTCGCTGCCTTTGCTGCTGATAACACTGCTGACAAACCGAATTTCAATCTGAAAGCAACAGCAAAAACAATGAGCTAATAACAAATCCGTACGACTTTTATCAGTCAGCCATGACGACGTCGCAGTCGCCGACGCTGACGCCGTCGCCGCAGTCAGTCCGTTATTTTTTGCTCTCCTCTTTTTGCCTACTCGCTCGCTAGCTGCACAGCGGCTAGTTCAGTCTGCTCGCTGAATTCGTTGCGTTACGTTTACGCTTACGTTGCTGCTGTGTTCCGTTCTGTTGTGTTCCGTGTCCGTTTTTTCGCCAATTCTGTTGGTCAGTGTCGCCTGATATTAGTTCTAGTACGTAATTTTTCAAAGTGTATGAAATTAAATATATAAATATATATCTATACAAAATATAAAAAAAAAACTTGCCATCATTTGAGCTTTGACTCATTTCTGAGTGCGTTTGCTTTTTGAGAATTTTGCATGGACGTCAATGTGGCATATTTCAATTTTTGGTTTTGCTAGCCAAAAATTCCTCGACCCCCAGTTTCGCTGCGTGTGTGTGTGAGTGAATGTCTTACTGTGTGTATGAGAGAGAGAGAGAAAAAGAGCTTTTGGCTACGCATGTAAATGAATAACGTAGAAAAAAATAATTTAACGCGACAAACATAAGAAATTAGCAAAAAAAAGGTGCAGCTGAATGCGACTTACCTCGCGCCGCCCCTTTCCCTTTGCGCTGTTAGCACGTGTGCAGCATATAATGCTGACGTCGTTAAAATAGAGAGAGAGAAAGAGAGACAATGAGTGTAAAAATTATATTTAGTTGAATTCCCGTTTAGTTTTTATGCTGTTGCTGTTGCTGCTGCTTTTTCACATCCTTGAGATAGCTTCGCTCCTTCTCGCTCTCGCTCACGCACTTAAAGACGCCGCGGGCATTTCTTCTCAGTTTGCTTTTGAATTTATGTATTTTTAAATTTTGTGCAAAAAGCATAAAATTCAAAGCGAACCGAACGAGAAGAAAGCCAAGAAACGAAAGAAAGAGAGAAAATGAAATATATATAAAATTGACAAAGAAACAAAGCGAAAATAAATATGAAAATTGTTTGTTTAAAAAAATGAATCTTTTCTCTATAGCGACAAGAAATAAGAACAAAAGCTGGAGCTGGTTAAATAAAGAGAAAGAGCAAAAAGAGAAGAATCGTTAGAACAAAACACAAAAACAACAAAACCAACCAACCAACAAAACCAACCAACAACAACATCAACTAATATCAAATTTAATGTTAAGCATAATTAATTACAACAAATTGAAATCGTATATTTAAAGCTATACATAAATTAATATTAATAATGATCTAGTAAGTTAATCATAAAGTACAAAAAAAAAATAAGCATAAATATTAAAAAAGTAAATAATAAACAAGCAACAACAAAAATAATTAATCAATCAGCAAAATTAGTTAATGCAAATTTAATATGCAAGCAATTTGAAACGACAACAACCGCAACAGCAACAACCAACAAAACATAATTACAACAATTCAATACAAGCAACAACAACAACAACACGGATCAATACCAAAGATGGAGGCAAAATTCTTGGCTAGCGCTCTTTCATTCCTCTCGATATTTTTAGCGGTTCATGCTCAATCATTTGGTAAGTAGACAACAACAACAACAATTACAACAATAATTAACAATAAATTGTAAAAGAAAAACAAAACAAACATTAGCCAACCCCCTATGTACCCTATATTTAAGCTCTATATATATGTTTGTCGTCTAACTGTGTAAGTGTACATACATACATACATAAGTGAAGCAGAAATTGCAAACAAAAACAAAACCAAAAAGAAAGAAGAAATGAACAAAAAAAATTGATAGTATGTGGTCTCCCTCGCCCTGTCACCCCGGCCCTAATTGCCTGCTGCCTTGCCGAACACTTTTTTGTTGTCTCTGTTTCTTTCTCTATCCATTTTCAATACAGTTATTTTGCTGTTTTTGCAACTCCCAGCAGAACTTTTGAGTGTGCCGAATGCAGTGCAATTGACATGATTTTAATTTAACTTGTTATTGAAGCGGTTAAAAATTTATAGTTTATATAGTTGGCCAGGTTTTCTACGGACTATATTAATTTCAGAATTGAAAAATTTAATTTCTGTTAATACACTTGAAATTTGAGAGAAGTCTTGTTATCAAATATTTGCTCGTCATAGGGCAAATAAATTTTATTCATATTGGTGTTCGTAAAAAAAGATATATAAATAAATAAATGACTATAAAAATAATATATTTAATAAATATTAAAAAAAAAAAAAAAAAAAATTAAAGTAAATAATATATATTGAATATAAATATGATATTAATTTATATATATTTAATATAAAATATATTTTGCAAACAAATATATTATGTAATAACATATACATATATATAATTTTTCGAGACAAAGAATATTTTTTTTTAAATGGTTGATACCATTTTAAATGAATTTGAATTTTATTCAGCTAATATGAATATATTTATGATATTATGAAGTAAAAATAATATGAATATATAAGACATATGCGTATGTTATACATCTACATATTATGTTTCCTTTATTTTATTTTTAAACATCATTTGCGTTAATTGGAAACATATTGTTATAGATAGTATTACACTAATCAAGATATTTTTTCATGAACAAAATTTGTTTAGTGCAGAGGACACTCGAATTTTTTTTCTTTTTTGTTTTCATAATAATATTTGCCCCAAGTTCTGCTGGGTTTTTGCCATACACAGAGACACACACATATACACATACGTAATAGAACATAACATAACACAACACACACACACACCATACACACATATTGAGCGAACACTTTCCTTTGCGTTTCGTTTTTATTTTCTCTTTTACAATGTAAGCACAGCCCCTCGCCCCTCACCACCCACCCCCCTTAACGGCCATCAGGTTTTTCTTCGCCTTGTCCGCTCTCCTTGGCCGTCTCTCTCACTCTCTCTCTCTCTCTCTCTCTGACTCTCTCTTTGTCGCCCGCTGTCTTTGTCTATCTTTTTGGCCTTTAGTTAAGTGTACTTGTGCTTCGATATTTTTGTGTTGCTTTTTATAGTTTATATTGTTGGTTGGGTTGGGTTTGGCTACTGAGACTGCGACTGGTCGACATTGTGTGTGTTTCCTCCGCCTCCACCTCGACCTGCTCCTCCTCCCCTACCTGTTCATATGGTTCTCTTCTTCTTCTGCTATTGCGCTCATTTGATTTTCAATTTTCCACACAATTGCAAAAATGAAAAGAGAAATACGAAAAGCAACAACAACTACAACAACATCTGAAATATATTAAGTTCATTTTAGTATTTCAGTTTAAATCTTATGATTTTCTTTTTCTATATTTTTCCACCATTTGTGCTTATGGCATTTTTTACACGGTCGCCAGGTAAGCAGAGCGCCCCAGTCTTAGCCGGTTTCCCACAGACAATGTCCGCATAGTTGTTTATATTAACTCATCGACCCGGTACTCGATCCCCAATATCTATGTATATATTACCTATATATATTATATACTATATATACCGGCTGCATTGTTTACACCTGCTCTGTTTGGCCATCAAAAAGTTCTCTTTATAATAGCCTCCAAACTATTTATTATTCTAAGCATATCTGTTCGATATCTCTCTATATATCTATATCTCTCTATCCCAACTATTGTCTTCCTCTTTACGTATGTATTCCACGATCAAGGTGTGTTTTATTCGAGTTTTTGATTATTTGGTATTTCATTTCAAAACTCCATAAATTTCTGATTCTATCAAAAATCACTTAGTGAGATATTTATTGTTGCTTTCATTCAATTTGAATATCATTCCAATTTATGCAAGCAATTTAAATGAGTTTATAAATGGCAGAGAGCATATATAGAATGATAGATCTTTAACATCATATAATTCATTATATAAATAAATAAATCTAAATCTTTTGTTTTTATTAAGTTCGTCTGGATACTATATCTTGCTATATTCTCATAAAATGTTGTATTGGCTTATAGTACAAATTATTCCCTTTATATTGGCTAGTGTAGCTAATATTCCAGATTTAATGCTTTAACTAAACTTAGAATTTATATTATATATATATCAGTTAGATATGTATTATATAATTAGATTAAGAATAAGAGACAGTTAGTCTCCAGTCTCCAGTCCAATTTCACTCATTTTCCACCCGTTTAGGTGGAAATTGTAATAAAAATCAATTTGAAGTATGTTCAGATTTTCCTAGATTCTAGCCTGATTCATCAGTATATATGTACATATATCTCTTAATCTAGGGTATTTCACAGTTCGCTGTAATCCACTTTACTCAGGTGTTCATTTAATCTATGCGATTATCAAGATTGTATTTAGCACATGTTTCTGTTGCTGTTTTTCCTTTATGTTATAATTATTTTATGGTACAATATTTTCAATGCTTTTTCTTTGCTTTTCTCTTTTGTGTGTGGATTGTTTACGTAAATAAACGGAATCATACGTAAAATAATGGAAACCTGGGCGAAAACTTTTGATATTGCAAATGTTAAATATTGTCTATATATATATATATATATACATTATGTGTGTGTGTGTCTGTGTGAGAGTATAAACTCGTATGACCGAGCACTATATGAATCACGTATACGCGAGTCGAGTTGTTGGCTTTCTGCCTAGAGTGAGCTTCATCAAGTATTCGTTCTCCATACTTATATGCTTGTAGTTGTTGTGGTCTGATACACTATATATACTGCTGAAGAGTATATTAATTTCTATAAGTATACTATTATAACTGTTATAACTACCATAGATGAAATTGATAGAAAGTATGTTCTTATGCAATCTATCTATTGCAATAATCGACTATATTATATATCTATATATATCATATTTATATATGTATTATATTCATATATATTGAATTATCCCCTCAGACACTTCCCATAAATGTATCTCTTATCTATCAGAAAAGTATCTTCAACTACATTTTCCATCCAATGCCAAAGACCTTTGTTAGAGTATTCCCTCTTCGCCTACCTCAGTTTACCTCTTTTTCTCAATCTTTTGTTTTCCATTGATTTTTTTCTCGTTACTTCAAAGCGAATATTTAGTTTGGTCAGAGCAGAAAAAAATTAATGAAACCACGTGTTGTCCAGGTGTTTATGTTGGCTTATGTGCAGGTGTATAAATGCTCTTTTTTGCTCTTTTACAATTTCCCGTTTTGCGCCACCTATTCATTTGACTAGGGTCTTTCGCGCAGGTTTTTGAACCCCCCATTGAACAAGAGCAACAATCATTGTTTTTGTTTGTGCCCCAGTGCATGGCTTACCTGTTTTGTTAGCCATGTTTGTTTAATGGCATTTTCATTACATTAATAAATGTCAAATATTGAAATTTGCGGGCCTCGCCCAAGTCTCCGCACAGCATAGGCATACAGTGGGGCAAAAGGTGCATTATTTTGATTAAAATAAGTAAGTCAAGCCTTGCACAGTGTGGCAAGTACAATGTATTTTGAACTGAATCTAATTCTATACTTCTTGATTGTTAAATTACCTAGAAATTTGTACTCGATTTGAATCTGGATCTATAAATATGTTTGATTCATGTTTTCTTTTTGTATTTGATTTTTCTTCGCCTACTGCAAAAATATTATTTTTACTAAGACAATAAACATGAAATGTAATTTCCCTTTCAATGTCGTCGTCGTCATTGTTATTGTTGCCGTTGCTGTGCTGTTGCTGCTGTGTCACAGTGAAAGAAAAGTCGTCGTCCCCCTTTTGCTGCGTAGGCGTGGCAACATTGTTCTATTTGCCTTTGCTGCATTTGCATTGCTTGCAAACTTGAATAGTTATCACATTTTGTTATATAGAGGTTGCCTCTGAGTTTCCGCTTGTGCCAGATAATGACTGCTTAAACAGAGGAAATGCAAGCACGCGCACAGAGAGAGAGAGAGAGAGAGAGATAGCGAGAGGGCCAGATTGCGAAGTTACTGTTACGTTGTATTACAGTGTGAACAAGTCTGATGATCAAATGAACCTCTAATTATTAATAATATTTATTAGAATAAGTATCAATGAATATTTAATTATTTTTTATATTTTTTTAGAATATCTATTAATGAGTATTTAATTTGTTTTAAGAAAATCTTGAATTTTTAAAAACAAAATATTAAATATACATATAAACTATAATATTATTATTATATATTAGTTATTATTTTACTATTATTTCTTTATTTTTATTAGTTTTATTATTATTTCTTTATTTATTATTACTTATCAATATATTTCTATTATTACTTTTATTATTATACGTATAATTAAATTTTCTAAAAACCTTACTTATTCTTTCATTCATATTATTAAAAACATATCTTCTAAAGCCAACATCTGCCTTAAAGGGTTCAACCCAAATTGTTCACCCAAGCGTAGCCTTACTGTACGTATACGTAGTGGTATATCAGTGAATTGCACCTTTTCGCAAGTCTATAGCTGCGTTCCATGCTAATTTACAACACGAAAAATTGTGAAGCCAAATGGGCAAATAGAGTTGCGGCCGGGGTTGGCTGGGGGGGTCGGGACGTGCGGAAGAAGTGAGCTTGAGGAAGCAACGGTTTTTGTATTTTTTTTGTGCTCTTATCTATGGCAGATGATGGTGCTGGTGGCCCTGGCCCCTCCAGCCAGACCCACCCATTCATGCTGTTAGCGCCCCCGCTTTCATTAGCAGGCACCTGACAAAAGCTAAAAGTTCACACATCGCCTATTTAGAGGCAGACAGCAGGCACTTATACACCAGATAAATATACATACATATATACAGACACATGTGTGTGCATATATACACATATGTCTGCTTTTGTTCAACTACAATATACATTTCATATATATATTTAAAAATAAATATAAATAAATTTTTGCGTGAGAACAATAAAAGTATATATACACGTGTGTGTCTATACACTAATATATATAGATATATATAATATATACATATAGACATGAATGTATGTGTCAACAAAATGAGCTGTGAAAACATTTATGCATGAATTCGGTTGGTCGAAATGTCAAGTTTTCTTTGCACTTGAAGACAATTGCGTGTGGCCCACTGTGCATGCAGACAGTCTGACTATGTGTGTGTGTGTGTGTGTGTGTGTGTATTAATATGTATTAAATGTTCGTCTGACTGTCTGGCAGCGCTTTTTGTTTTTGTTCTTTTCATGTTTTTAGCCACTGCCGCCAAGTACGAACAACAACAAAAACAAAGCGAAAAGTCGTCACAAACGTCACTAGCTGTTGCCCGTGAGCGAGCAGGTCTCCTCTCTCCCTCTACCACCCGCCGCCTCCTTGTCGCATCAATCAGTTATTCAGTGCGGGGGGTGGCTTGTTAATTTTTTTTTTTTTTTTTTTTTCATTTTAGCTTTTCAGCATTCGATTTATGCTCAAATATTTTCACTTGGCTAAGGTTGTCTGAAAATTTTTCCATTGTGACGTTGCGGCTGGCGACGGCTGCTGCTGCTGATTGACAGAGTTGCCAGCTCGTGCGATCAATGCTGTTGTTGGCTTTTGTTGTTATCGTTTTTGCACTCTGACACTGTTGTTTTGTTTTACAGTTTCATTTGCACCATGGCTCTTTGATGATGGTGTGAGTAAGCGAGGGGGAGAGAGGGTAAGAGTGAGAGTAAGTGCGGGGCAAAGTGCGGCCTGCTCAAAGCTTTATCGCTTCATTGACTTTGACAATTTGAAATTGCTTTGGTTCCAAAGTTCACAACTTACTGTAAATGTTTGTGTCCGTGTGTGTGTGTGTGTGTGTGTGTGTGTGTTTACAAGCTGTTCAATAAAATAATGGCGCATAGAGCTAAGAGAGGGTGTAATAAAGATGTATATGTATGTGTGTGCATATAAATGTATCTCTATATTGTGTGTATGTGTGTTCGTCCATTTAGTTTTCTTCGAATCAATTTGCGTTGGTTTCAATTGTGCCAAGCCAATAATAATTGACACAAATGTCTGGGCACGGGCAAAGAAGGCCGCATGAAATATTCAAAACTGTCTGACATGTTTTCTCTGCATTATTTATTGGATCAGCAGCAATATGCCGGGCAGCCCAGGCAGTCCAACCCCATCCAGAATGACGTTCAAACTGTTAGCGATCAGCAATCTTTGTTTCCAATTGCCGCTCAACTGTGCTGTGCGGTAATCCAATTGGCTCAAGTTAAATCGCTTGGTAGCTGGAAATTAAATTTAGCTAATGTTTATTTCGTTTAATTAGACAACTACAAGGCAAATAGAATATTTATGTACACACCAGCCCGCCGTATACTGACGCAGCACGGCAACAACAACAACAACATTCAAGATTGTATACTATGTGTTTTTTCTTTCAGTTGCTTTCAACATACTTGAAAACGTTAAACAAGTGTTTTGTTAATGTTTGTTTGCCTAAATCTTTAATGTGTATTGCCAGAAAAAGCCAAGAAAAGCCAGCAAAATACAAATCAAATATATTTGCTCAAGTTCTTGAGCTTTAAAACATTTACAGTTAAAATACAGCAGCGTTTTTGTTGTTGTCAGCGTTGGCCACGTAAAGTTAGCCAAGAAAAGCAATTTTTGTGGCAGAAATGCGGCAGAAGAATAAATGCATTAGAAGTTGTAATTATATACATTTATATTTCTATATTTATTTTATATTTATATTTATTACATGACTAAATTTATTTACCAATTTAAAAGGCCCACAAATATTTCAACTCTTCAAACTTTTTCACCCTCCAAGTTAGTTTTCAAGCCAAATTTGCGCTGAAAACTAGCTAAATTGGCTGAACTAGCTGTTGTTGCTGTGGCCAAAAACTGCAAAACTTTTGTGTGCACAACACACACATAGACACATGGACATTAAAACACCGTTAGTGAGCGCAGAGAGGGGAGAGAGCAGAGAGCAGCAGTGTAGTGAGAGCGTGTAGAACGCGGACGCTCAGACGAATAGTCATATTCATTTTGGTTGCTTTTGCTAATTTTAAAATAGACAAACAATTTTTTATTTCAATTTACAGCAGCCAGCAGCGAAACACAGACACATACACACAAACACATACACTCGTGCGAGCTCACTGCCCAGACACATGATTCGACGTCGAAGTTGCGTTGCAGTCGCAGTCGCAGTCGCCGTCGCAGTCAGCGTAGCTGGCATTGCTTTTATTCGTTCAACCCGTTTTCAAACAATTTTGTTTGTTTTAGCGAGTAACTCGGGTTGCGTATTTAAATATTTATATATGTACCTATTTATAAATCTCGCTGTCTGTTTGTGATAAGCTTGATTATCATAATGGTTAGTTTGCACATTTTTATTATGTTCCGCCCGGGCGAGAGCTCCTATTAACAGCGTGGTGTCAAGTGCACAGTGCATTAACAGAGTGTTGTCTTTGTTACACTAAAGCAAATTGTGGCACCCTGCTCACACTGCACCCTCTCTCTCGCCCTCTCGCTCTCCTTGTTTATTTGCATTTGTATTTGCATTATATGCGTATTTGTTTTGCAACTGTTGCAGTTGTTGTCTCTCCATTTTGTTGTTGCTGTTATTGGAATTGCTTTATTTTGCGCTCGTTTGTCAATTGTTGCGAATTGTTTTTGCATTTAATTGGCATGTTTCGTGCAATTTACTTAATGAATTTCACGATGTGCGTTCACTGACCGATCAAACCCGTTCGATTGGTTAATGTATGTATGTGTGTGTGTGTGCAATTGTGTGTGAAAGTCACATGAAATCAATACAAAGCGTTGTCATGGTCTATCGAATCGCTGCATACTGTACGAGTGTAGAACTTCTTTCAGTCTTTTGTACAGGGTATTTGTCATTCGGTCAACATTTGATGTGAAACGGTTTCACTACCTCACCATTTAGTCATGCAATTTAACTAGCAATTATTTCAATTATATACAAATACATACATACACATATGTATATATGTAAAATTTTAATTTATTTAATTTCTCATTTGTTTTTATTTTGATTATATTTTTGCCAACCTTAAACCCGAAAAATGGCGCTCATTAGTATCCTCAAAAGTCATTTACAGCGTGACTCTCAAACTGTGTGCTTTCACGTGCATAACGACTGCCAAAAATAACGGCACACACACACGCACAGACAATCAGGCACTCGCACATACATACATACGTAATATAGGCGCAATCAATTTTGTTTCGTGTTAATTAATTTTGTTATATGTATGTTTTTTTCTTCTTTTCTCTATTGCTTGTAGAAAATTCTCTGTTGCGGCATTTATGTTAGTTTATTTTATTTATTTATTTATTTTTTTTTGCAAATTCTCGTGTGTAAATATTTTAATTGCCTTCGGCTATAACATTTTCTAGAGAAACAAAAACATGGGGCTATTTGTTGCACTACAGCTCAATGCGTTCATTAAAAAATAATAAAACCAAAACGAAAAATTAAAATGTAATGAGCGTAAGCACACACACATACAGACATACATACATACACTCGCATGCACACACTGCGCGAACGAATGCCAATAACAATATGTCACGAGTCCCGCTATTCATAAGCTGCTCTGCATGTAGAGCAGAGGGAGAGGGATGTAGTGTGCAAGCATGTGTGAGTGTGTGTGTGTGTGTGGCAGCCATAAATTTGATTAAATAAAGTTTTAGTTGGCGCTCGCTTTTGCATGCTCTTTCTACTATTTGGCACAAGGAATGCGACAAAAACTATGCTACATGAACCAGCAATAAACCATAAATTTCTTGTCAGCAGCAACAACAACAGCAGCAGTCGTAGCGGTTAAACGTTTGTGTGTAACGAGACAAAGAGAGTGTGTGAGAGAGCGCGTGTGAGTGAGTGTGTGTGGTGAGAGTGAAAGAATGTTAAGGTGTGTATGTGTGTGTGTCTGTGTGTTGATATTGTATAAATTTATAATACTTTTCGACTGGGTCGCCGCCTCCCATGCTATGCTGCAATATGCTCTATGTAAATGTAATGCTTGTGCGTGTGAGTGTGAGTGTGTTTGTGTGTGCTTATGCTGTCCAAAGTGACAGCAGCAGACGAAAATGCTTGCAAAGCGGCGGAAGAGGAAGAGAGATGGGGCGCCATCTTGTTGCTTGTAAATGAAATTGCGTTGTCTGCAATCTTTTTGCGCTTAATTTGCTATAAAAGTGTCAGCTGAAAAGGGAAGGCAAATACGAGCGCATACTTGAGTACTAACACGTATATTTAGTCGTGTGCATGTGTGTGTGTGCCTGTGTATTTGTGCCTAATCACCCAGACTATGTCCGTTGACTCGTTGAAACAGCTGATAAGATTGCGGCTTTATCTATACGTAAACAGCAATCAACAAATATATATTGTATGTACATAATGTGTACATTCTTCGTTAAGAGCCTATTTATTTATTGCTTATTTGTAGTTATCAAAAGTACTTGTTACCTACCGTCCGTCCAGTGATAAGCGCAGTTAACTGATAGCATTCTCTCAGAAAGCAAATAACCGGCACATGGCCATTCGGCTAACGGTATATATGTATGTACAGTTGTAGGTGCTTGTATATGACCATGGCTTAAGAATATGCAGTTTAAACTGGACATTGCTGTCGTCATTGTTGACGCCATCACCCAATGTCACACACACACACACGCACGCAGGCAACTACAGCTGTATCTGCATATATATATGTATCTGTACCTAACTGTATGACGAGATTGATTGTAATCTCTCTTGGTCTTTAATCTAAATTTAAACGAGTTGCGTCAGCAATCGGCGCTTTGTTAATTATCGCGGTTTAGTGTTGTTTAATGGCAAAATCTAAATCAAAACCATGTGCTTAGCATGTGCAGGCACTTCAGTGTGGCGCTAAGTATGGCGCAACGGGATGAATATGTTGTTGAAATAAGGGTTCGATAGTTATGGATCGAAAACTTATACTTAGAATAATACTTGAAGCTAAAACTACTTTTAATATATATATATATATATAATATTTTTTGGGTTTCTCTAGAGTAAATCCTTATTTTAATTTGTAAGTATATTGAATATTTTAATATATCGATAACTTGTAATCGAGAAAAAATACAAGTTAGTCAACTCTTTTTAACTATGCCAACTTAATTATTTTCTAAACTACCTAAAAGACTGTTACTCGCCACATTATCGATGAACTATAACACTTATCGATAACATGTAATTGTTTAAGTATCGACACCAACTGTACATTTTATATAAAGCAAAACTAAGTAAACTATATAAACACTTTTTGGTCTTAATTATAGCACTCACACCACATGTATAATTTGAATTAGCTTTAATTTGAATCTTTTGGTTCATTCAGTTCGATAATCGGTTTTTCTTGCGTTCATTTACTTTGTTTTTGTATATATCTTTTATGTGTATATGTAAGTAAGATTTACGACACATTTAGTATAAATAAATTGATATATACATAAATATTTTTGCAACTTGGCGCTGAAATCAAATAATCCGAAAACTGGAAACACACGAAAACGAAGAAAACAAAAAAGCTAAAAAAAAAGCAAACAAATCTAACCGATAAAATAATACACAGACAATCGATCGACACGAAATGGATCGGATCGTCGTTCACACACACACACACACACCTGCTATATAGTAGCCATATATATTTTATGGAGTGTAAAAAAGACTAATTAAATGAAAAAACAAAACGTTTATTTTTTATGTTGTTGTTAATTGTTAATGTTTTCTTGATTTCCAATGATGTTTCTCCTTTCCCATTGCCCCGTCAACCTGCTCTCTGTTTGCTATCGATATATCGATTTGTTGTAACCTATTTGCTGTGTGTGTTCTTTATATACATGTGTGTATATATATATTATATATGTATATGCATATTTGTGGATTAAATTAATCGTAATGCAGCGAGCATCATTGAGAATGATAGCGATGAGTCATCGGAGTTTGCATTGGCCACGGCGCCAATCGTTTACTACGGCGACGCGATTGTCAATATCGGTGAGCCATTTTCGATAACGTGCGTCATACCGATAACCGAGCGGATACACTGGCTAAAGAACGGGGAGTCGATAACACGCCACAATTTGCGGCACGGGCACGACGAGCACTCGTACACGCTGTCGGAGAGCGCGATCGAAGGTGAGTATTTATTTGATGATTGACGGCTGATGATGAGCGATCAACAATCAATCAATCAATCCATCAACAAACTGCAGGCGAGAAGCACAAGATCGAGGCGCATTTGAAGGTGCGGCACGCCCTGAAGGTGCACGAGGGTCGTTATCAGTGCAACAACAACGTCAACAACAAGAATTATCGCCGTGACAGCGGCTTTCACATGCTGCACGTGCACAGCAAGCAGCAGCAATCGGAGACGCCGACCGAGAGCGGCTATCGCACTATCGATGAGCTGACGCCCAGCTCGGCCGATGAGATATTTACGCGCACGTGGCAGGAGCAACAGCAACATACAGACTCCTCCTCCAAGCAGCAGCAGCAGCACAATCAACAGCAACAACAGGGCAATGCCACAAGTCACAGCTATGGCTTTGGCAGCAGCTACGAGCAGCCAGCTACCACACGTAGATACAACGAATTGAGCACGTGGCATGCCACAACAACAACAGCTGAGGGCCAGGCAGCAGGTGGCATTCATCGGATTTATTCAGCGACACCGCCAGATTTTCCACCACCACGCTTGAGCCTGCTGGAGCATACGGTGGCGCCACCCGAACCACCCACCATACAGCTGTACAATCAAACGCTGCCGATTTATCGAACGCCAATCGACACTGCCACAGCGCATCACCGAGCGCAGCATCACCAGCAGCAGTTGCAGTTGCAGCTGCAGCAGCAACAGCAACAGCAGCTAAACAATTTTCAACTGCCGCTGCCGCCGCAGCCAAAGCCACCCACTCCTCAGCATCATAATGAGAAATATCAAACATATTCACCGCAATTTGTGCCGCCTGCTGTGGGCGGCGGGGGCGGTGCTGTTACCGTTACATCAGCGCCCACTGCGCTGACAACCAGCTACAGCGGCAACAACTTCGGTTTAATGCAGCAGCAGCCCAAGACGATCTTGCCTATTAAAAAGGGTGAGCCACATACACACACACACACATACACTCGCTCACTCACACACGCACAGTGACACAAATCAAAACATTATTAAAACTACATGAAATCAGATAAAAACAGCTTTCACTCACATACACACACAGACACATACCATAGCAAAATTCACTCAAAATTGCTCTCACACACACATACATACATATTGGAGTTGTGGTTCAATTGTTTATAATAATAATATATTGCTAAATTGTGAAGTTAAAAATTAAATTGAAAAAAAAATTAGGATTTATTGCGCTTATGATTTATTGCTTGTCAAAGCGGTAAATTATGATTATGATTGTTCATTTGCAACGTGTAAAATTGTTCAGTTAATAGCTACCTTTAGTGGAAAATATATTTCATTCCGTGCTCAAACGAGGTTAAATAGAATATAACATAAATAGAAAGCGTTTAAGATACTACTATTTTCTACAATAGTTAATAGATTCAATTAGAGTAGTGAATAGTGATCAACGAGAATATATACAATTTTCCACTATTGAAAATTCAATTTGAAGCTCATCAAAATATTGATGATCGCACATTTTCGAACCACTGTGAATTGGTTTAGCAAGTGCAACTCTAATACACATACAAAAAACTCACTCGAACTGCACTCTACACTCACTCACTCATACTCGTCTCTCTCCTCTACAACAGTATAACTGCATTTCAGTCATCGTGTTCGCATCTGAAAAAAAAACTCACACTTTCGTCCAATTCGTTCATTTGTTTTTTTTGTTCGTCTAAGCCTCGCTCTCTTTTGCCCGTACTCGCTCGCCATGCTCTCTCCACGCTCTCTCGCTCTCCCGCTCTCCTTTAATCAGTTCAATCAGCACGTCTACATTGCTCAAACTCCCACATCGTTTAGTCTATTTTTGGTGTTGTTAATCGTTAATCGTTCGCTCTCTTAGGCTTTGACTATTCTCGCCGATACTTAAGCTCGTTCGCCCTCACACACAAACAAACTCACATATACATGAACAAAAATATAGGCAAAACTTTAAGTTGAGCTTTTTTCTTCCTTTTTGTTGTTGCTTGACATATGTATTTCTTTTTGCTTTGATTTGTGTGTGTGTGTCGCTATTGTTGTTGTCATTGTTGTTATGTATTTTATATATGTGTATATTAATATATTTTATTCGATTTATTTTAGTTGTTTACCTTTGCTTTCGAATCACACGGCTGGCAGGTGCACACCCCCCTCTCGCTCTCTCTCAGTCAGTCGGTCGCCCTCTCTCTCTCTCTTTCCTCCGGCTCTTCAATTTGATTGATTGGCAGCCATTTTGTTTGACGCATATTAAATCCATGTGTAATTCAGAATTGGCGCTCAGCCGCTTGATAAGCATTGTTGTTTTGCCCCCAATGACTGTGTGTGTAACCGCGACTTAATGTTTATGCCTTTTGTTTCATTTATTCGTTTTCTGTTGTTTTTTGCTTTGCTTTTGCTTTTGTTTTTGTTTTTGTTTCTTTCGTATGCCGATAAGGACAAAGCTATCTGTGTCATGTTTGTATGTGGCCAAATGTTGTTTATCGATTATCAGTTATCGACAATTTAGCTGTTGCTTTAGTTTTGGCTTGACTTTGCTTATCGCATAACTCGATAACTATGAATAACATTTAGTATTTAAATACAGAAAAATACGATTATTGCTCTATTTGCAGCTACTTTTAAAAATACAAATTTAATTAATGTAATTAAAGAAATTATATAATTATTGCATATTACACACATATAATCAAATCTATTTGATTTCAGTCCAAGTTAAAAAATATCTATACTAAAAATTAAATATATATATATACATATTTTAATATATATATATATATATATATATATATATATATATATATATATATATATATATATATATATATATATATATATATATATTATTTTTAATAAAATACATGTATGTTTAGGCGAAATAAAATTCCAAAATATCATTAATAAAAATATGTTTTTATTTATTTTTATTCCAGTTTGTTTTAATTTGACTTGGGTATTATTTTTATTGTGGGAGCTATATAAAATTTTGAATTTTATGTAATTCAAGTTGAGTTTGCAAATTTATTAGATATATATTTATTTTGATTTAGTACAAATAGAGTTTGTGTGTGAAATTTTTATTGCAATTTCGGTTTTGATTTTGATTTGTTTTAGAAATTAAATACCTGTTAGAGTTTCAATACAATCAAACAAATATATATGTATATCTTATACCACAAACATCTCAGCTCATTTTTTAGCTCTCGGATCTTAATCAAAATCGTTATAAAATATAGAAAAAAAAACCCTGCGTAAACCCCCCTTTGAACACCCCTCATATATTAAGCTCTCGCCTCTACAATAAAACAAAAACTCGTTAATATATTTATACCTACCATAAACTATACCATCTATCTATATATTTTTTTTCTTTTTCTTATATGCATAATTATTTAGATAAACATTTTTTTATGTAAACGTTGTTTCCTACTCTACTCTTTTGGGATATACAATTTGTATATATATACATAGATATATCTATTTGATTTGATAAATATTTGCATTATTTTGATGTGTGTTTCTCTTTCTTTCTCTCTCTCTCTCTCTCTCTCTCTCGCTCTCTCTTTCTGTGTGGATACATAATTATGTTCGATTCAGGGCCAGATTCCTTGGTGCCAAATTATGACCATGTGGAGCGTCAACTCAAATTTTACGATATTCGAACGCCGCTTGTGCTCAGCTGCAATGTGAAAAATGTGGAGTCCGATGATCCACTCATATGGTAAGTCCAAAATATATATATACACTAAAAGAAAAATTTATGTTTGGTAGAGAATATTTTGTTAAAAGTAGAAGAGTTTTATAGTCAAGTTTTAACTCTGGAACTAGATTAGTTAGAACAGTAAAAAGTTAGAGCTTAAAAAAACAAAAATTATTTAAAATAAATTTATTAAACAAAAAATTTATAAACAAAAACTTTTATAAAAAAAATTTGTATATAATAAAAATCATCTCGAAGAAAACAAATAAATTTATAATTTTTCTCTCAGTGTACCATGTAAAAAATGTAAAACTTAAAAACAAAATCAAATATAAAAAAAATATTGGAGAAATAAAATAAGTAGAAACAACCTGTAATTTCTTGCAGTGTATGGTGAGCTTTGCCAATAGAAAGACAGATAGAAGGCAGTCGAGCAGGCAGGCAGTTCGTCAGTCAGGCGTCTCTCCGGCCTGACTCTGTCTCTGCCTCTGGCCTATAGCTCTGCATACTAGTTGGCAGTTATAAGAGCAATCATTTTAATACGGCACAGCTAAGCACTTTTGCTTAATTATGTTGCCCAGCCACGCCCCCCTTAACCAAGCACTTGACTGACGTAACCTGGAGAGCATAGCATAGGCGGCGGCGCTTGGCTGGGTGGAATCATTGGGTGTGTGTGTGTGTGTGTGTGCTAAAAAGTGCCCGATTACAGGGAGTGGACTCATCCGACTCTAGTTTGTGTATATGTATGTCCGTGTGTGCAAGCATGCAAATGTGTGCGTGTGGGTGGGTGCGAAACAGGCCTCGTAATGGTAATGACACTTTTTGTCGGTCGCCAGGGCCAAAAGACTTTGCTTTGCGTGCCTCACGTTGAATTAGTCCTGAATAATTGGCACCAAAAGTTCTTGAACTGAATAAAAATATGGGCTTATGGAATTTTTGGCTAACAATACCCAAGACCCCGAGCCCATACCCTATAAAAACTTTAGTTTTTTGATTGATATTAAATATGGAAAAATTATAATTGGAAAAATATAGTTTAGTTTTTTGGTATATATGGAAATGACTATAGTGCAAGCTTATCGGAGTTCCTCGTTAGTTTGCAAAGTTATCGATATCGGTTTCAATTAGCTAGCTATAGGAATAGAACTGCCTACTAGGTGCTAGTTGCCCTGGTTGGCAATTATTTTAGATATATCAATTGTTAACGAAAAATACAAAAATATCGATAACACATTCAGATTGGATACATGCAGCTATGTGCAAAAAACTATCTATAAAGCTCAAAAAATATATAGCTAAGCATTTATCGATAACACATTTGGAGTATCGATATAGAAGAAACATCAGAATGTAAAGTTCTTTAGCTAGCTTAAAGTTATAAGATACATAGTTATCCTAACTCAGTATTATTTATATACCAAATTATCGATAACTTCTGTAACCCCTTATCGACTGCCTTTGAAATTGTACTAACTGCTATGAACTCTATTTTGCTTTGTTTAAATAGGAAAAAGGGGGGCGTTAACGTGACGGACATCTCCGCACTGAGAGGTCGCTTTAAACTTATCCATGCCGAAAGAAAGTTCATAATTGATAGAGCGGAATCTAACGACGATGGAACCTACAGTTGTGAGTTCAAGGGCGTGTCCAAAGATATTCACGTGATTGGTGAGCAAACAAATTTATAAAACTTATGACAATTCATAAAAATAGATTTATTTCTTGTTTCGATTAGCTCGCGTGGTCGTACGAGTGCCTTCAAATACTGGTGTTGTAGAGGGTGAGAAAATGCTGATCCCCTGCACAGTTCTCGGTAGCAATCCTCAATTGTCATGGAGCTTTGGTGAGTAAACTAAGATGCTGCTGATGAATATTAAAGAGCTGAATGCATTGAAGTCTCCACTACTAATCTACCACATATATCAGGAGCATCTACGTATATCTATCGCAGCTAAACTACTTCAACTACAGCAAAGATCATCAAATTTATCTTTTGTTTGTCCTGAAACTAAAGCAAATACTAATTGAAATTTCCTCTCTTCCTCCTCGCAGGCAATTACACAAATGTCACAAATAGCACAGATCGTTATATATTGAAAGCGGATGATAACAATGTTGAGAATGCAATTTTAATGATTGAGAACGTGACATTGGATGATAGAGGCGATTACAAATGCCATGGACGCAATGAGGCCAATGATTATGCCAATAGCACCGTTGCCACCGATGTTGTAACCGTTCGTGTTAAGGGTAAATTATCATACTCCATTCACTAAAGATGCATCTCTATAACCGTTGCGTTCTCTTGCAGGCAAATTTGCTGCCTTGTGGCCTTTCCTTGGCATTTGCGCTGAGGTTTTGATACTTTGTCTGATCATTCTCATCTATGAGAAGAGACGCAACAAGAGCGAGCTGGAAGAGAGTGATACTGATCCACAAGAACAGTAAGTTGCCAACAACAACAACCACAACAAGAAACAACAACATGAAATCAACAAACAACAAGCAGTCCACAACAACAACAAACAAACAACACCAAATATTTTGTAACAACTATTTGAAATGCAGCAGCAAATTTACATTTTAGTTAATAAACTGCAAATTAAAGACGTTTGGAGCTGCATACGCAAATGCGCAACAGACACCAACACACACATATACAACAATCACACACACACACAGAGAGACATAAGCAACGTACTTACACACAACAGACACAGCAGCAGCAGCAACAACAAATTTAGCAAAATTTTTCTTAGTTAACAAAATTTAAAAAGAAAATTATTATAAAAAAATATATATTTATATAAATGCAAGTATTTATAAATATATATAAATATATCAATATATATATATATATATGTATATTTTGTTGGCGCGCAAAATGCAGCTAAAACCTATATAAAAATATAATTTTTTGTATATTTTGCTTTTGTATTTTATATATATATATTGCATATGATTTTAGCTCAGCTTTTTGCGTGCCAAAAAAATAGCAACAAAAAAAAAACACGAAACTTAAACTCAATAAATAAATTTATTGTTTATGTGCTGCCTAGTTAATAACTTTAAACAAACACAAAACTAATTTAAACTGTGTGCTAAACGAAAGAAAAAAAACATAAAAACAAAAATTGTGCTTTAAAACTGACAAACACGACACACACACACACACACACACACACACACACACACACACACACACACACACACACACACACACACACACACACACATACACACAAGCATTACACACTGAGTAGCCATATAAATATTATATATATATATGTAATTATGCAAGTATATATATATGTATATTTATATATATTCTGTATAAAAGTATGCCTTATCAAATTTTTATTGTTTGCTGCGCTTTTTGTTATATTTCTTTTTCTTCCTCTTCTCGCTGTTGCCCCAACTTATAATATAAAATTGCAAAAATATCCTCTTTTTGGTTTATATCGAGTGCATCTTCTTAAGATTTTGAATGTAAACGTAAACAGCAACAAAAACACATGTTATGAACTTTGTTTTTAAGTACTTATTGTTTAATTCTAATTTAAATAATTAGGCTTGAATGAAAGTGAAATTATGCAGAAAGTTTATCAATTCTATATATCTATCGTTACTTATGTATATTATTATTATGCCTTATTATAAATGACTATCTAAGCTTAAAAAATGTTTGGCAATAAATTCTTTGTTTATAAACAATAACACGACAACAACAACAACAAACACGGCTAAAATTAGTTTAGAAAACGACAAAAAATTTCTTAATTGCAGTTTTATTGATTTCTCTCTTTATTTGATTTGATTGTCAATTTGTTGAGCACCTATAACTAATTAGTCTGTACACACACATATATATACACGCACACCTGCACACACACACACACCTATACACAGAATAGTATTTGTTTTCTCTTTGCGCACTTTTTGTTTCTATTTTTTTCAGTTTGCTTTCGTTTTTCTTTTGTCATTTGTAAATTTCTTTTGTGTGAATAATTTGATATATACACATACATTTACCGCTACGTCTAGCATTATGTTTATATGATTTGTTTTGCCGTCTATTATTAATATTATAATTAAATTACATTTATATAAAAACAAAAATCAACAACTTGTGCTATTTTTTCGCTTATAATTTTCTAGATTGATTTCAAATAGAATGAATAAAAACACACAAAAAACAAATGTAAATGATACAAAAAAACAATTGAAATATAAAATGCATTTTTAATGTTCATACTTTGTATATTTGTATGTTTGTATATGATTTGCCAATAGATTTATCTGTAGCTGCTGTTGTATAGCTTATATAGAGATCTTCCCAACTCACACAACTGTAATATAGAACATTACTATATATATATATATATATATATATATATATATATATATATATATATATATATATATATGTCTATATATATGTATAGTTGATCAGTATTAATTGAAGATCAGCAAAGTTATCTTATTCTTTTGGGAATTACTGCTATGTGTTCGCTTCTTTTACAATTTGTATAATTTCTTTCAGTTTCGTTTAGCGCTTTAACCGTCGAAATTCGTAGTGCCAAAAAAATAAAATAAAATAAAATGAAATTTGTGTAGCTAATTAATCATGTGAAGAGCTAATCAAATTGTATTTCATTCTTTTCTTGTTTTCCTCCCCCCTCCATAAAAAAATCGAAAAAAAAAACATCGTCTAAAAACTAACAAAATTGTATTTCGTATGCCGTAGTTGATAAAATTCGCAATAAGTAAATAATTAATGCATAAGTAAATAGGTAAATGCCACAGCCTGCAGCTTGATTGATTGATTGATTGAATGATTGAATCGATTGTTGTCGCTAATGCTAAACCAAAAAATAAATAAAAGTAAAATCGATTCAATTCCACCTAAAATATAAAAAAATACCAAATCCCAGCGTGCAGCCGTAAACAGCAACAACAACAACAAACAACTATAACAATAATATTATTAACAAACAAAAAAAAAAAACAACAACAACAACAAGTAGCCTAATATTTGTACCAGCAACAACAACAAAAGTTTAAAAAATCAAAAAATTTGCAAACTTTTTTAGTAATTCGTTTTTTGGTTTCAAATGTAAATTTTTGGTTTCTTTGTTAGTTTCCTTGTTATGTATTGATTGACTGATTGATTGATTGATTGCCCGTTTAGTTCACTTTGACCTTCAATATGTTCTTCTAGTGTCACATTGCGCCAATCTCTTTGACTCATATGCGAATTTTGCCATTTGTTTTCTATATATTGCAGGAAAAAGAAAAGGAGAAATTATGATTAAAATAAAAAAAGAAATTCCTAAAGACAGCCTAAAAAATATAAATAAATACTAAAGACGAAATATAATTGAGAACAACATTAAAAACAACATAATTCTATTATATATATATATATATATATATATATATATATATATATATATATGTATAAATATATATATATAATATATGAGAATCCCAGAGAAATCTGCCCCTCACACCCGAAACTTTTCAACTTTTCACAAAATATTGTATGAAAGAACATTTTGTTTAGTCCAATTGTATTTTATTATAAACATATTTATAAATGAACAATTTAAAAAAATTAAAAAACAAAAATTAACATTAACAAACGAAAGTGATAGCAGTTAAATGAACACTAAAAAAAAAACAAATCGGAACTTTAGCAACTTTAACGGAATCTATGGATAATGCGGACAGATCGAAGACATGAAGCCAACACCGAAAATGCAGTACTATTAATAATACTACAACAACTATCAAAGAAGTCACACACACACACACACATACGTAGCACTCTATCCGCCATCTTAGTAGGAAAAAATACTAAAATACTAAACAAAAGTCCAGAAAATGTTGTACATAACCTACAAAACATGTTTATTGTTTACAACTAGTGAAAAAACAAAACAAAACAAATGAAATGCAAATTTAGTATTTATTTAATATATATGTCTGAGGTTTTCTCTTCATTTGTAGCTAGATTTTTGTCTCTCTTATGGGTTTTTTTTTTATTTCGGGGTGCATCAGTTCGAGTTCTTTTGGCTGCGATCAGTGAAAGAGGAGAAGAAAACCCTTATAAAACACAAAGAAAAAAAATTATGAAAAAAATACCAAAAAAACTGTTGAACGAGAAATGTTGAAAATTTGTTTATTAATATTAGTTAAACATAAAGTAAAGAACAAAATGAATAATGAAATGAAAGAAACAAAATGAAAAACTTTTTAAACAATTAAGTAGCGCGTTATGGATATATTTTAATAACAAAATAAATAAAAAAACAACAACAACAACATAAATGCTGTACGATTTATGATAGAGAACATAAACAAAAACAAAACTACATTGTATATTTGCATAATTTTAAACTATTACAAAACAAAACAATTACAATTAATATTAATACAACAAAATGCGTACTGCCAAAACTTAAAAAGTTCAGTACTAATTGCTTATACTATGTATTTTATGAATTATGAATTATGAATTTCGATTGATGATTGATGAATGATGAGTAATAAATGATAAATGATGAATAATGAGTGATGAATGATGATTGATGATTTATGATTTACCAATGATGTTGAATTGTGAACTATCATTACTGATTGCTGATTAAAGAATTGTGAGTTATGAATCATGACTCATGAGTCATGAGTTATAAATATGAATTATGAGTCATAAATTCTGAATCATGATTCATAAATTTTGAGTACAGAATCTTTAACAATCAATGAATTGTGAACTATGCCTAAATGAATCATGATTTTTGTACTGTGAATCAATAATGAATCATAAATCATGAATCATATATCATTATTAATCAATGGTGCATCAAATCATGAATTATAAATTGTTGATAGGTGATTGATGATCAATGATCAATGATCAATGAGTTACATGAATTATATATAAATAAATTTTGCCTCATTTTTGGTCAACAAAACTAAAACTAAAAAAACTAAACAAAACACTGTTAATTATTTATCGGTTTTTGTTAGTTGTTAACCTTCTTCATTTTTAATTTTTTGTTGAATATGTATGTATGTGTATAAACAAAAAATACTAAAATATACTAAAGCGGTCTTCAATTTTCGTCTGTAACTAAAACTGAAATATTTGTTTCAAATAATTTTGTTTCTTCTCCATATACTTACGTATTTTTATTTGGTTTTCCAATTTTTTGCCGCCACCAAAGCTTTAAATATTTATATATATATATATAAATAAATATATATATATATATATATATATAATAAAATTAAATAAAAACAACACGAGACATTTGTATAGTAAACTAATAAACTAATAAATAATAATCGTTCTTGTTATATACCAAAACTTAAAATTAATAAAAAAAAAACGGATATCGATAAATATAATGATCGATATACATGAAAAATTAAATATATAAATATATATATAGAAACAATTAAATAGCCTAGCAAAAAATAAATAAAAAAACATACTTGGAAACCGTCGTAATCGTAATGCTCTATCGATCGATAACATGACAAGTGTTATCGAAAATCGAAATTTGAACAATTCGTAGGGGCTTTGTCTATAAGTTTTTTATGGTACATATACATATGTACAATGTTTTGTACAGTTTGTGGCTTATTTGTGTAACGACTATATTTATATATATGTATATATATATATATATATATATATATATATATATATATATATAGACCCGATCTACATAATATATATGTATATGTGTGTATATTGTATACAAGAAATGTTTATTAAAAACCATTAATAAATTGCTTTAGTTTAATTCAAACACATTTTCCTCCCACACTCACTCCCACACATGAATACATTGTGTATATGACCTACATATATATATATATATATATATTTATATATATAACCTCTTGAACTGATTAAGTGAACCCACGTTGCTTATACACACACTCACACGAACAACATGAACAACAGCTACGATACCTATTTACTGCTATAATGTACGACGTAATATTACCCACAAAATAAAAACAACAAACACAACATTGAACAACAACAACTACTGAACATACTAAGAAGAACAACAATTTTGAAACAAACGTCAACTATTGCTATATATACTACAACAACAAACAACAATTACATATATATACATATGTATATATACATATATACACTTATATACAACAAAGTACATACGCAGTATTGTATGTTTTTTTTTATGTTAATTTTCTATGTACAGAAACAAGAACAAAGCCTGACAAAAAACAAACAAACAAACGAACAACAAATCGTGTATCCTATAAATCCTCAGTATATATATATTTGAAAAACGATTTCTCTTTAATGCCTTTCTTTTTTCGATTATTTACATTATGATTGTTATCGATAACAACAACTATAAAAACTGGCACACAATTTTAAACTCCCGCATTAAGCGCTTCATATACAACAAATAAATACTAAACAAAAAATACCAAAATTAAGCTAAGCTAAACTTATATATATATATATATACATATATCTATATATATATATGTATGTATATATATATGATAACAAGATAATTTTAATTTAGCTCTAAGCCACGTTAAAAACAATTTGGAGCAACTACGTATATCTCATGATATAGTATGCAGAAGTCTACATAAATTAAGCAACAAAATAAAGTTTCACCTACAATTCCTTCAGTTTCCAAACACACACAAAAGATATACATAAAAATACTAACATAATATATATAAATACTTAATTAGTTACAACAATTATAGACTCGAACACATGATCGATATCTAGCAAGTCACACGTTTTGATAACATTTACCAACACTGACAACAACAACACACACGAGAAGGCAACACTTTTTTGTGCTAGGCCACAATTAAAGAAACCAAATTGGCAGCACTTTTTGCGTATGCGCCGCAATTATGACAAATTGGCAGCATTTTTTTCCAATGGAAAACTCAAAAAGAAAAACAAAATGAATGAAAATTCCTTGATCTAGTTAGAGTTCCGCAAACCAAGTACCAAATCTGTTTTGCATACTTTTTCTTCTAATTATTTAAACTGTAGCATAAAATTAGTATATATATTAAAAATATAAATTTAAAGAAAAAAATGCCTTAGGGTTTCAGTAGGAATACAAAGACGAACAGCAATGAAACTTAAACTCTTTAAATGCCCAAGAAATAGTTAATTAAAATAAAATATTTATATAGAAAAAGTAAAACAAATCTGAGAAAAAACGTGTGGCTTGCTCTCAGACAGACATATATATATATATATAGGCGTATAATCAATTTGTATGAAATACTCTATAAACCAGTTAGAAATACGGGTAAAAAATAAAACACGTTAAAAAATAAACAAGAAAATGGTAGAGCAGCGACATTTATTATTATTTGTTAAACAAATGAAATCCCGACGGTCAGCCAAAAATAAATGAAGAAAAAGAAAAACTTTTGTAAAATTTAAAAGGAAGCTGAAAAGTGAGAGAAGGAAGCGAGAGAGAATGGAAGAGAGCTGCAGAGTTGAATCAATCAAGTGCCCCCACATACATATAAAGTGAAATATATACACACACACAGACAGACCTACGATAGCTAGCCTATAGAATATCTGGCAAAAGTTTATACATATATATATATATATATATATATATATATATATATATATATATGAATGAATATATATATATATATATATATATATATATATATATATATATATATATATATATATATATGTATATATATATAAATATATAGTTTTTTGATTTATTTTTGGCTGTTCGGTTTAAGCTGGCAGCAAATACATTGAAAATCCAGGCGTCTTCAACTAGGCAAATACTAACTAAACGCTAATTACAACAACAACTATGAACTATGAACTATGATTTTTTTAGCAATACAATATAGTTCTATATATACATATATATATATATATATATATATATATATATATATATATATAAATCACAAGTCAACAGGGCACAGCGCTTCTTAACTCTCTATATATATATATATATATATATATACATACATATATATATATATTCATTTCGAGCAACTTTTTAAAAAGCAAAAACCAACGCAAAACTTAAATTTAAACATTAAACTTTAACTATAAACTATAAAAATATTTAAAAACAAAAAAAAACTTTTTAAACTAATATTGAATTGAACCCAAGAAAGTGTTCATTAAACTAAAAGAAACAAAACAAAACTATATATATATATATATATATATATATATATATATATATATATATATACATATATATATATATATATATATTTGTATGGCTATTTAGCTAAGTAATTTAATGTAAAGAGTTAAAACAAATTACAAGCAAACCAAACTTAAACGCAGCCCTCAAAACTAAAAAACTAAACACAAACAAACATACAAAGTACATCAAAACATTGCGAAACAAACATAGAAAAAGAAGAAGCAAAAATACCATTTTACGAATTTCATCAGCATAAAAAATAAATAGAAATACAAATAAATAAAAGCCTAACGAAAACTTCTCTTTCTAATATACATATATAACATATATACATACATATACATATACATATACATACATAAATATAATACACACACAAACAACAAACAAGCGGCAGGCTTTCGATTTTGTTTAACAAAATTCAACATAATTAATTATGCATATGTAATGCATAAAATTATTTAAAATGTTTGTCAAATACACATACACACACACATCTACTCAAATTTAAACAGAAGAAGCAACAACTGCAAAGATTTATAACTAGGTCTACTACATAAAAACAAAGAAATCAAATTGCAATCCCATAATAAAAACAATTGTATTATATCTAAGTAAACCTCCCCCCATAACAAGAATAAAGAAATTAACTAAATAAAATTAAAAGCAACAAGAAAATAACTCTAAATTCATAAGAAAACAAGGTTAATTAAAGCTAAAAATGAAAATAATATATATATATATTAAAAAATATATATAAATGCAGCTATTTGTTAAGGTGATTGCGACTTTCAGCTAAAAACTAAATTAGTAATTGTAACATTAAAAATAAAAAATTAAAAAAAAATACAATATTTTAAAAGCAAGCGCTTGAATTGTAAATTTTTACAAGGCAACTGTACATTTAGCGCCCACGGCATAAAAACTTAAATCTAAAAAAAAAAAAAACAAAAAAAAAAAACTACAAAAAAAAAAACAATGAGTTGAAAGGCACAGCAAAATATAAAAACAAAAATAAGAAACATATAAATAAATTTAAAATAAAAATATAAAATACAAGCCAGAACGGAAATGAGTTTATTAAATATACATTTAAAAAATTCATAATTATAAAATTAAAAACAAAACCCAATTCGTTGCATAATATTTAAAACGAAGGTAGTATTAACTCGATTGCCTAATTCTAATATTAAAAAAAACCAAAACAAAAGAAAAAAAACAAAGGAAAAAACTATATAAAAAATAATTAAAATTAACAGGTAAAATAATAATAAATGAAAACAAAAAAAAAAAACAAGAACAACAAAAATGTTATTATACTTATTATACCGATTAAAATGAAAACAAAACACATTAAAATAAAAATTTTATTTAGATTAAAATCTTTTGCACTCCACAAATGTTTCCAAAGCACTTTACAGCTGAAAGGTAAGCATGGCAGTAGAACAGTATACGAAAGCCAAGTATAACAGTATATCTATGTCTGAACAGATAGTGGTACAAGAGTTAGTTACGATTCATCAGAGGGAAGCGACATATCAACAGAAACAAGAGAGAGAGAAAGAGAGAAGCATTCACAAGAACTCGACATTCTTTTCGAATTTCTAAATACGTTTGATAGTCAATTTCGAATATTTAAGTATAGTATATAGATTTCGAAATTTGATACAGTTTATAGTACACAAATTTCGAAACTCAATTCGTTTTTCGCCAAGTTGTGCAAGGTCAACTCGTTAGATTTATCAGTAAAAAATTTTATAGGTGTCCACATAAACCCACATTTTTTGCCGGCCTTAAGGCTCTTGATATATTGCAGTTGCTGCAGGTGTTATCAACCTCGAACACTGACGTAATAATGAAAAGAAATACGATTATATAATAATTGTTGCTTTATTTAAAAACGTCTCTACAAAGTTGTTGCTGATTAAGTGTTAATATTTGATTCAGATAACACGCAAGTCTATTTGTATTTCTAGGTAGGTTTCATTTAAAATTTCGCTACTCGCATAGCTCAATGTTTAGTTATCATATCATATCATTATATATATGTATATATAAATATATACACATACATAAGTAAACAGCGTCTTACCAAGGTACTAAAGAAATATTTGCCTTTGTTTGCCGCGAGATAAGGTTGCTGCATAGCTATGGGGTTATGGAACATCTTATCTCATCAAGCCGCTAAGCTCTTGACAGCTTTTAACTGCGAGCAGTTGGTAGATAATATAATAATATAATATACTTAGTTCCGACTACAATACTTTTACAAATATATAAGGACTTAGGTATGGAAAGAGGGCACATAAGCATATATACCATATATAACATCTTTTGTTTGTTTGTTTTTTGTGTTAAATTATGCACAGTAAAAATAAATATGTATAATATAAAATAATAATAATGCAATATATCCATATATTCAAAAGGACATTGACTTAAACAGCTAAAAACGATTCACTTCACTTCACTTCACTTCACTTCACTTCATGCTGCTTCACTGCTGTCCATTCGATTGATTCGCATTGTCCTTGACGTAGCTGGGCGCCTGCAGCAGATCCGTGTATTGCAGCAAAGCCTCGCGCAACGAACGGGACACCTCGGGCGATGTGGTTGTCGTGCAGTCCACCAAATAGGGATATAGACCGATCAGTAAATCCCAGGCGGGCTTATTAACTGAAAGTAACAATCACTTAAGTAAATACGCTTAGAATAGATATATAATAAAAATACCTTTGGATGCTGGTGCTTTCTTCATCGATACAACGAGTGTTGCAATAGCTTTTAGCACAAAGGAAATTTCCGAAAGGCGAAATCTGCATGAGACAAAAAGGATAATCAAACAGGTATTAAGTTATGCCTGATCAAAAACCCACCTGGGCAGCGGGCACTTGCCGCTTTGGCGTTCGTCGTCGTTAAAGCGCTTGAGCACCTCTTGGAAGCGATGAAGCAGCGCCGTCACAGCCAGTCGGCCGGCGAAGTCCTTATTAACAGCTCCTGGGGCACCTGGCCCCAATAGATTGGCATTAAGACGATTATTGTTGCATGCTGTGGCCGTAGCCTGGTCCTCCAGCAGCGAAAACTGCAGCAGCGTCTCGAAACAGGTTTTGGCAAAGATTTCGCGCAGCTTCCAGTCCGATTCGTAGCAAATGTTGCTATCCGAAGCAGAGTGAATGGAGCCCTTGTTGAGCAACACCACAATTTGCATGATGAACTGATGCGGCATCTCGTGTGCGAAGGGCAACACCTCATCGCGCAGCAGCTCAATCACCTGGCAATCTATGGTCTCATCGAGCACAATCTCCTCTAAGCCGCGATCCTCGATGGTACACACACTGATCGGAAATAGAAATTTGTCAAGTGTGTCGGCCAAATCATCCCACAGGCTGGCAAAATGTTGCGGCTTAGCGCGCGCCACTTTTAAGCCGGTGTGCAAAACGCTTATCAAGCTGGAGATGGCCAGCTTCCAGGTACTCGAGGATAGACACTTGTACTTCATGGCCAGTGGAGAGCGCAGCGCCTTGACAATGTCATGCAATATCTGCTCCTGCACCACCGATTCCTCGGTGGCTGTACTTTGGTATAGCTTCACACAAATGGCAATAGACTTCTCTCCAAATGGTATATAATTCATGCTGACTACCTCGACGGAGGCATTATTCGCATAATGATTTGCCGATTTGCCATACTTGTTATGCTCCACATTCTGCTGGAAAGTGGGCGGCGCACACGCGAATTTGCTGAAGATCAACAGCTGACGAAAGATGGCGGGTATCAATTGGCGTATGCTCGACTCAGACTCAACGTCCGGCCTGACAGCCTCCTTCTGTATCAGCTCCATGCACTCCAAAATACCATCATGCAGCGGGGTCAGCAAAGTATCCGACACAGTGGACATGATGTAAGGAACGGCATCCGTTTGGACGGGTATGCAAACGGCATTGGTCAGCACGGTGCAGAACTTATCAAAGTCCGCCGGGCTGAATCTAAAGTTAACAATAAATTAGTTAAGTCTTTGAATTGGGTTTAAGTTTAGTCAACTCACCTGCTTTGAATGTGCTGAAAAATAGCGGGAAAGATTTGTATGAGAGCCGTAAGAAATGCCTGACTGGGAATATAGAAATCCTCCTGGCTATCGCCGCTGCCACCAACTCCGGGCAGATACCTCGAAGTCGCTGACATTTTGGTGCTCTCCATGCCAATGCTCAGCCATATGTTCCAGGCAATCTGTTAAGTACATAAATTCATATAACAATCTGTAGAGTTGTCTTCCTTAGCTATTCAACATACATTCCAGATCTCTTCATCCTGTTGCTCTACTGTCTGGCCATCCTTAAGGCCCCGCTCCGTGCTGTTATGGTACATGATCTCCTGCAGCGACTTGAGTGCCGCCAGAGAAACTTCACCATTCTTGCTCAAGGCCGCATTTTGGATGAACTCCAGTATTAGTGACCAAGCACGCTCGAAATCGCCCAGCATTTGAAGCAGCTCACGCTTGGTGTTGAACACCCGACAAACACCTGAAAGGGTCAGCACCTGCGTTTCGGCCCATTGCTTTTGGGCCGTGTTGCGTGAATGGTGTATCAGTATATTGCCACTGGCGTCAACCTTCTCGTTGCTGGCCGAGCTGCTCAGAGCTCGCACGTTGTCCAGCAGTGGGAAGAGCACCTGCCAAACCAACGCCTGCCACGTGGGTGGATTCAGCAAAGTGCCATGAGCTGCAATCGTGGAGAATAGCGTTTGCCCAGCAGATTTGCGCACAGCTGGCCGCAAATCCACGCACAGTTCGCCCAGCTTGGCGTACAGGCACATCCACAGCTTGTCGAACTGTGGCATTTTAAGTGTGCCCGGAAAATCGGGCAATATAGCCACATCCTCAAGCTGTGTGGACATCAGTTTCTCCTGGTTTTGATTGAAAAAGTCTGAGATGTTCCACTGCAAAGGCAAAGACAAATTAATAAGCAATCCAATGACCATGACCCCTTAATCCCTTACCATGAGCCCAATGGCCGTCAGCGAAATATTTAGCTCCTGCGTTTGAGAGCCAAACTTCGCTGCTGTGCTGATGCACAGGGGCAGACAGCGCCAAGGCATGACCGTTAGAAAATCCGTAATGACCAGCTGCAGGCACTGAAAGGCGGTGCGTATCAGCGGCTCGCCATGATGATCATTAACAGCGCCAATTATCTCAATTATGGCAGGCCAGCCAAAAGATAATATCTCACCGGCTGTATTTAGAATCTGTAGCACGCAATCCAATTGGCGCTGACGTACGTCCGCATGCATGACAGTGGACAGCTCTGAGAGCGGACTTAGCAACATGGTTTGCAATTCCTGTGATTCGATGAATATATATGAAAATCTGGCATATATAATATATTATTCCACTTACCAAGTTCTCTTTGAGCGGCTGCTTGTGCTTGAATTGCAGCGCGGATTTCACCAGATAAGTTATAGCCTCAACACCCCATTCACGCATGCGTATATGCCGATGCTGGCACACCTCGAGCAGGTGATTGGTCAGCGGTCGCCAGAGCACCTCGATACGTGGCATGTTCACAAGTCCCGTTTCCATAAGCTTGGCCACAGCAAAGAGCGAGGGCTCACGATTGGCGTAGGCCAGTTCCATGGCCTCGTGCGAGAGCTTGCACAGAGCATCAATTAGATGATGCAAGGCGACATCATCCAAATACTGACTCGATTCGAACAGTTGACCGATCATTTGTGACAGCACTGGTAAATCGGCCATTACGGCCGTCTGTATGCCCACATTGGCTTCCACGGCGGGTTTCGGCATTGCTTGCAAGCTGCCGCCCGTCGAGGGTTTCAGCCCCAATATCCAAACCAAATGCTGCAGCGTCTGCAGCACAATGTGCCATGACGTGCCCAGAATACTGCCATTGTTGTGAGCCAGCAAAAGAATTGCGCGCATGCATTGCAAATTCTTATTGGTCAACATCACAGGAGCTTGCATCACGCTGTGCGGCAGCGAGGCGCTGGGCAATGGAGTGCCCACGGCTACAATCTGCGGTCGAAAATCGCCACCATCGGCATTGCAGCTATTAATAAACTGACTGCTCAGATCCTGACTGCCGCTGCGAGTGTGACCTGTTGATATATAATATAAACTTAGTATTTCTGTAATATAAATAGACATATATATATATATATGTAATGCCTACATCGGAGATCCACGTCCGGCTGCACACTATTGGCAAATATGGATATGGCATAGTGCGGCGGAAAGGAGGCGCGACACATGGCCATTATAAATGCGTCGCGTGGCTGGAACTGGTCCAGCATGCCACAAAGCGCTGCATAGTTTTGCATGGCCTTCAAAATATTCTCGGTGGTGCCTTCATCAATGGACGTTTCCACTAGCGGAATGAATGCGCTAAGCAGTCCAGACCAGCTCGAATTGATCAATTGTAAGCACAATGGCTTAAACTCCTCGTCCGTAATAATGGCCATATTGTGAGTGGGATGCAGCTCCGGTGTGCGCTGAATAACTCCGCCAATGGAACGTGTTATGTCCAACAGAATGGCATAGGCCAGGGAAATGCCATAGCTATCGGGTATGTTGGGCGCATCCAGCTTGTCCAGCATTTCCAGACTAAAAGATAAATTAGTTAGTAATTTACTAAGAAAAGAGTTGAAGCTGCTGCTTACTAGACAGCCTTTGGCAGGCCGGGTGCAAAGGTGGCCACCAAAGCCAGATAGGCGCCGCGGAACATGAAGCCACACTGATTATTCCCTCCACTGGACAAAGCTGCCAATGTACTCGGCTGCTGTCCGGCTGCTCCGATTCCCTGCTGCCCTCCATTGCTCAGTACAGCAGATGCGTTGATCAGTGAGTAGCGTATATAGCTACCCATTGCGGCAATCATGTCGTGTACAATATGCGTTGCATGATTCTTTAAGTCGTACGAATTGCAGAAGAAAGCAATCAACGTAGACCGTGTGACCAGCTTGTGGATGACCTCCAGAGCCAGAGCACGCTGCCAGTGTGGCTTGTCGGGATCCAAGAACTTAATGATCAGCGACAAAAAGATCTCGCACTCGGTAACCAATATTGTATGATACTTCTGTATCAATATGGCCACCAACCGAAGCAAACGCATGCTTATGGGAAACAGTGGCTTATCCACGGGCGTCGCAGCTGTTCCATTGCTCGGCGCTGGTAACTGACGATGCTTGACATTGGGCGAGAACAGTTTAATGACCAAAGCGCAAACACGTTCCTTTAAGAGCAAGCGAAACTCTTGATTCTGCAAAGAAGAGATGCATTAATATTAAATATAAAATGTATAGTTAGGTTTAGCTAACCTCATGGAATACAGCGCTAAAGTTGCTGAGGACTGCTTCTAGCAGCTCAAGCCCAAAGGTGCGCGTCATTTCTGTCATGCCCAGCAGCCAGAAGGGTTGCTCTGCATTGACGAGCTGCACCAGATCCTGGAACAGATGAAAGGCATCCATTGCAAATGTTTGCCCATCCTGTGTGCTGTTGACATCGTTATCGGGGCTATTCGAGCCGGATTGCTGCTGCAGCTGCTGCTGTTGCTGCAGACTGTGAACTGAATCCTTTTCCAGATAGACGCGCTCAAAGACCAACGAGACCAGCTGCCGTATGGTGGCGCCTGCCGTATTTACAATCGTCGGATTCTTGGTATAATGCAAGCGGAAGCACAAGACCAAAGCCTTAGCCAGCGTATCGCCATGCACCACCAGGTTGGTCGTCAGTAGCAACGTCACCGTTTGCAGCACCTTTACTTCCTCTATGTTGTGCTCCATCAGTGTCCACAGCGCGTTTGTGATATACAATGCGCCCTTTTGATCGACTACCTGCTGTGTAATCAGACGTTGCATCATACCCAGACAGAACTATAAACAAACAAAACAGGTAACAATGTCAGAACTATGAAATGGATAATGAATGACTCACCTTGATAATTTTCAAGTCTTTTGTTTCGCAGCCCTGTACCAGCGGATAGAGTATCTGATTGACGGTGTAGTAAACCGAATTTTGTTGGCTGCTCCCGGCGGTGCATAATTTCGAGATTGCCTCCTCGCATGCCTGCAAGAAAGACGGAGCTTAATGACCATAGACAAATCAATTACGACAAATTGTCATAAAAAAAATGAATTTCTTTTTATTGCTGACCGGTTGGCCTGATAGCAATTTCATAATTGCGTCGTTCACACACACACATACACAGGTGCAGAGAGGAGACGCACCCATGCTCCCCTCCCTCTCTGCACTCCTTGCTCAGCCCACAAAACAACCACCGTATGACAAATTGCCGTTATGATGCACACGTCAGCGGATCTAAGCAGGAGGCATCAGCAGCTGACCCTGGGCTGAGCCACTTACCTCTTTTATTTGCGGGTACTTCTTCTTGGTTTCAAGTGAGAGCGTCTTGAAGTCTGCCTGCAGGGCCTCAACAAATTTATGCACATCGGTGCCACCGCCCACTACCCCGCCGCCCATAAATGACATAGTTATACGGATTTTTTTTTGCTCGGTTTCAACTGCTGTTGTGTGCTTGTTGTATGAACGCGACACTTAGCGCATTATATGTATGCAACATTTAAGTACAACAATTAGGCTAAAAACACATGCGCTTAATCTCACTTTACGCTTATATATGAACCAAACAAATATACGCAGGCGAGCACAATAACAACGTCGGGTGTTGAAAAATTTTTTGTGAATCGTTACTGACAGCTGCAGCTGACGTACACAGTTTATCGATAAGTGCAATGGCGCTGGCGTTCGGGCATGTCAACAGTTGAGCAACTGCTGGCTGACTGCCAATAAGAATTCTATTTCATTTTAAACACTTATTCAGCTGTAATAGAAGGCGCGCGAAGTGCAATTTTTTTCGTTACTAATAAATTACATTTTAAAAGAAAAAATATTAGACATTTTTAAGAAGCGCAATAATTTAAATCATGATCAACATTATACTGTTATTAACAGCCTACCAACATTTTAACAGATTAACACATCCCTGTTATGCAAGCTGTTATTCACAACAGGGTGATTAGCATTATTAGTGGAAAAAGCAAGAAGAGGCAGAGCAGCACGACCAGCGGACGAACTCGGCCGACTCGCAGCACCCGTTGACGACGACTCGCGGAGTAAACAAAAAAAACTTTATTTGAGATTTATTTTAATGAGATTAAAACCCTAAATTCCAAACGCATTTGATTGCATACGTGTTCGCGATAAAGTGCATAAACCAACAAAAGTGTCATAACCCATATAAAAGCAACAGCAAATCGTCAACAAATGAAGCAGTAACTGAAAAAAAGGCAGCAGCAGAAAAAATCGCGAAACCTTTGCATACACAGAAATAAACGCTTAGACTGTGTATTTTTTGTTGCTGTAATGCCTGGCCTGAATGACTAATGAAACAGCTTGAAAGCCAACTGACAATAAATTTAGTCAAAACAAATACTCGGGCAGAGGCTACCAAGGCGACTCAGCCCAACTAATTATTGTCATAATTCTTGTTTTATATATTTTTGTGTGCATTGTCAACAAAACGTTAATTAATTATGAGCAAACACTAAAAATAGCTAATATTAAAAAAGGAAGAGAACAGGCCATCTAGTAATTATGCTTGACCCTGGTCCAACAATAGCCATAGCCACAGACCCAGCAGCGCCGACGACTTTGTCGCTGTCTTCTGGCTAACGCTGACGTTGACGCTGACGCCGCTGTCTCAGTCGCTGCTTCAATTAACAAATTTACTCGCCAAGTTGACGTTGACGTCGACGTCGCGACTAAGCTGCTGCTGCTGCAGGTAAGTTAGTGTGTGAAAGAGATATAAAGAGAGAGCGAGAGGGGGGAGGAGAAGGCGAGATGGATGAGGGCCAGTGATAATGCAATGGGCCAAGCGATGACTGCGTTGTTTTTTTATATTCATTTACACTCTGTAACTATTGCAAAATATTCGAAGTGGGGGTATAATGATATAATAAACTGTAAGAGGAGCTTTATATGAAAAGTTTGAGAAGACCTTAAGTTAGTTTAGTATTCCAATATATATTGGCTAAATTTATAAATAGCTACAACTTTTACAGGGTATATGCTGACTAAGCATACTGTTACTCTGCTTGTTGCCCAACATAAAGCTTCCATAACATTCTATTCTCACAGTGACTTTATCATAGATTAACACTTTGCACAGTATCTGCTAGTCGATCAGCCTCTCCTGCAGCACCTCTTACTGAGTTGATTGTTTAATATATTAACATAAGCATTATATTGTATTTTTTCAGTCTCTTTTGTTTTGTGAGAGATTGAGTAATAGTGGTTTTTGTGCTTTTGCTTTTTTCGTATTGCCAAATTGTTTAAAATTGGGAGCAAAGGTATGCTTCAGCTAAACGGAAGTGCTTTGCATGGAGATAGCTGATCAGCTCGATATACATATATACTTATTATATCAACCGCTAGCTAGCTCTGGTCAACGCCCTCTTTTTGGCATTTTGTGATGCGATTTTGATTGATAGCAGCATGGTCCAGCTGAAGATTTTGTTTCTCTACTTAGTTTTGTTGTAGTTTTTTCTGTAGTTTAGTAGGAAACCCGTTTTGTCAGTATAACCGTCGATTATCTGCGGTTCAATGTACTTATCAGGGTCCATATATTTTGTACAATTTCAATGGGTAGCAGTAGCCGAAGCTCTAGCTACACCTACATCTATATATATATATATATATTTATATTTATATTATATATACTTCTATGTATGTAACCTTCCATGATGTAATATAAATATATATAACAATTGTTATAGCTTAACAGCGCGTTAAATAATAATTGTAAATTTTAACGTATCTATCGCAATTCGACACTGTTCAGAGCTCATGTCAAAAGCTATACACTGAAAAAAAAACCATTTAAATATGGTATACATAGCAAAAAACACGTCTTGTCGGTTGTATCCGACGTGAATATTTCCGGAAAATGCAAATTTTCCATCTATAAAACTGTATCAAACTAGACTCCATACAACGAAATTGGGAAATTTTGCTTAGGTCTCAGATGAAGCTTCAGAATGAAATATTGAATATGAAATAATTATATTGAATATATTTTTAATGTTGTATATAAATGGGAATCTATATAAATATATCTAAATCATATACAAAGCTAAAAATAAAATAAAAAATTCCAAGATTCGAAAGAGTTCTCAGCAATTAGATTCATATGTAAATAAAGTCTGGAAACTTAGCAGTCATAAACATAATTCTGCTGAATAATAAACAAACTATATGCATACATATACTTTATATTAGCTGAGCAATATAATTTCATTCCAAACTGTTTTCATTGCTTCGAGTGTAGTCAACTGATAAGACGGAAGCTAATTAGTATGCTCCGTTGATTATGCTAGGGCGCAGCATGTCGGGCAGACCGGAAGTATTCTATTGATTAGAGTTTTGTATGCATTGCAGGCACGCAGGCAGGTACTTAACTAAAGTTCTTATCAGCTCAGATGACTCACTAGCGAGATGAAATAGCGCCAACCTAATCTGCTATAGTATAATGTATCGCATAATAAATATATAGTATGCATTACTTTCGCTTTTTCAGACATTTAAACGCGTCACGCTGCGGTCTCCAATACAGAGTAGATTATTAGTTTTGCTACTGGAACTGTTTGCATAGGGATTTACGTTTCAGTTTAGAATTCATCTTGGGATTTTCATTTGCTCTTCTTTGATAAGCTGCTAATGGCAGAGAGTGCGTCAAAGAAAACACCATAAACAATCTTAAAACAAAGAGACAACAATATCACACTGACAACCGCCGAAATATGTTTTCCCAGCAATCTTGTTTGTAGACTAATAACAACTGTACATTAAAACATCTACATGACTTGTATGTCTAATCGTAGAACAGGGTTTTCTGCGCGATTTGGCTTTAGCCAGTATTTATCTGCTAGAGATAAAGACTTGACAATTGGAAATTAGTTTTAGACATTGTTTGTCTGAATTGAAAATTTGAATATATATATATATTGTTGGCAATCTGTACAATCTGTACTGTACAATCATAAGTTGCATACGCCCTTTGAGGGTGTGACAAATTGATTGAGTCTAAGGGTTACTTTCAATAATGTTAAATGCTCTAATTGCATCAAGTGTTGACCTTCTCTATTAATAGATCAATCAATTGTTGTTGTTCGACCATTGGCTGGCTGAGAATTTTATATATATCGATATTTATCGATAAGTTCAAAGAGTATATTCAGTTGCTTGTGCACGTTTTTTTGTAAATTTTAATATTATCAGAAATTAAAAAAATAATCAATATTCAAAATGTTTGTCTGATTGATTAATTGTTAATTTTTATTTCCTTACGGAAAGTTTATAAAATCCAAAAATCCAATGATCATGATATTGTATATATGTATATAGTAATATAGTATGTATATATTTCCATAATATCGTATCTTAATTGCATTATCTATCAGCTACCTTGTGATTACAGTGTGCAACACAAACACATTTGGCAGTCGATTAGATAAAGACGTCCAGACACTGCCTACTATCAGTAGGAGGAATATTTCACGTTTTACACTGGCAGCCAAGCAATTAACGCCAACCAATTAACGCCAATCGATTCTGCAGATAATAGAAAGAGAAAGGCACATTACCAGCAACAATAATTAATTAATAATGATTAAAATATGTAGAACAATATTATAATATTTACGATTGAATGATTTGTTGCTGAAGACTTGGATTTTTGAATTGAATGGGTTTTTCTTTATAGTATGGAATGATTATAGCTATAAAAGTTTATGATTTATGACTTTGTTTTTAAAAAAAATTTTTTTTTAAATAAATAGCCCTCTTGACAATTAAACAAGTTTCTTAATGGCATATATATATATCGTAATTGTAAAAATCCACTTGAGCGATAAATTCGCACCATTCCAGTTAACGAGTCGCAATAAACGCACTCAGAATCTATAATCTCTCGCGATAAGCGAGGAAATTCGCAGTTGACATAGAGTTATTGGGATTAAACTACAGCGGCTTTCAGTTACCTGATTTCTAATCTGAAGTATCTGGTTCAAGGCAAGTCAAGTGTGTGTGTGTGTCGCTGCAATAACAATCGACGAAATTACTTCAACTTCAACTTGTGAATTCAAAATGGGTCAAGAATTTTTTAACTTTGTTCAAAAAGCTAACTTTATTATCTCTCTGCGCATGCAAAACAGCAGCGCGACGTAGCAGCAATTCTATTCTGGATGCTGACTGACCAGTGTTGCCGGCTCTTGAAAGCCAAGAAAAAAGCCAGTTTTTTGTGTGTGAACAATAGAAATTGTTGCTTGCTTTGGTCAGGTTGAGTTGGCTTTTAGCTACGCTTCACATGGATTTATAGATTCAATATTTAATGTGCAATGAAGTATGAAAGTCATTTACCAACACTAGTTGTCAGTGTGTGTATGAGCTGTTGGAGGACTAACTGTTTTTCGTGTCTTAGCTGATAAATGGCATATTCGCTTTATTGCTTATATGATTTAACTTTTGTAAGTTTAGACATTTACCAACACTTTACTAAGTTACGCCAACTTTGGCAGCTCTTCAATATTTGATTTAACTTGCAAAGACATTAACCAACACTGCTTGTTAGTGCGTGCAACTTTAGCTATAGCTAAATGAATGCAAAATAGTAGCCAAATCTGTTGGGAAACTGTCCGCACTGATGCTGTCGTTATTTATGCGCATTTGCAACATTTGTCCGGCTCATTAGCATGGGGCCAGTATACCAGCTGCTAAAATCTTCATCTTCAGCAAATTTTATTTTAAATTAAAATAATTGTTCTGCATGCGTCAGCAAACGTGTTTTGTATACTTATTTTAAGAAAAAATAAAGAAGAAACTTCTATCACTAAAAATAAGAAGTTAAATAAGATAAAGAAGAAATATTAATGGAAGTTTCGAAAGCTCCTGATTTGCTTAAAAGTAATGAGTTCCCTAAGTATTCGATAAGTAAACCATATTTTTCTCATTCCTAATTATTAGCATTTTGAGCATACAAAAATCGTACCGATAAATGAAATGTTTATTTCCTTTTGACAACCAACATGTTTCTAGTTTGACAAAAAAATGTTCCGGTTCTTATAAGAAATTGTTCAAAAACAGTTGTGTTTCCGTGGTCTTTCGTATGTATGTATGTATATACATGGGGGACCCATATCAAAGTATAGTTCTTATCATTGCCTCTCGGAATCGAAAAAAGATTTTTGGTTTTTGTTGAATTCAGGGAACTGTATTAAATGTCAAGCACAGAATTTATAGCATTTATAAATACTTTCAGAAATAGGTAGGTTTCAGAAATGGGTAGCGATTTACGCAGGTGGAAAATTTACTACATAGAGAACAATTCAAATAACCAGAATGATATTTTTCAAGTTCAAAAAGTAGAAAACCGATGTAAAAATACATTTAATAACTGCAAGTAATTTATTTATAGAACAAAAATGTCCTTGGTTCGCGAATGAACCGAACCAATCAAAGCGTGAACTGGATTCTATTTGCAAACTTATTTTTTGAAATACCGACTCATTCTCGCCTTAACTAGTTCTTAAACAGTTCATCAACCTCGATTCATATCTGAACCGAACCGATTCACATACGCTTCAGCTAACTCAATTAGCGATATATTTACAAAACAGAAAAGGTTCATCACTATTAATGCTTATCGTATTGTAAATTGTATGCACACAGCTAGTTCGCCCACACAAAATAGATAAGATAAATGATAAACACCTCGATAATTACTAGGAACAAAAATGAAGAGAGTGCGAAATGTTATTTCAACTTTGTATGTGATTTAATAAGTTTATTTCTTAGGCGCTTTTTTTTTGTTGACTAACACTTGACATACACACAGCGGCAAAATAATGAAGTTGCCTTTTGAAAAATACATATGTATGTATGTATGCATATATGTATGTATGTATGTGTGTATATAAATTCCTATTCTGAAGTAACTTTTGTTGTTTATTTATAATTGCAGTCGCTTCACGTTCGTTGGGTCGCGTATAGCAAGGCGCCTACCATATATATAAATAAGCAAAATAGTATTTAAAAAAAAAACAACAATACTTCAGCTTAACATTTGAGATTTATAACTGGAAGATTCGAGATGGCTGCTGTTGGCAATCTACACAATACGCGCATTTTGCGCTTTCTCCTAGTTCTAATCGTCGTCATACTCACAATATTTATCTATGCTTCATACTCAACGGCCGGCACGCTGACGCCGACGCATATGCATGCAGCAGCGCCGCCGCCGACGCCGCAACAGCTGACTGCAATTGCGGCCGCTGGACATCAACAGCAGTTGATGTCGGCGCCGAATAACACAGGCGAATTCGGCCTATCGCCCATCGAGGAACTCAGTATCAGCAACAGTAACAACAACAACAAAGTAAAGCAGCAAGAACAACTTCAACATAAGAAACCACAACATAGACTGCCCACCATCGACGAGGATGCTCTGCTCGATGGCGGTGCAGCAGGCGCTAGTCCCATGGCAATGGGCAGCGAACAAGGCGATGAGCTGCTCGAGGAGCCGCAATATGTGCAAAATATTGATGCAATTACAGGTGAGTAATAACACTAATTGTCACCAACGCTATTGCTAACTAATAACAATATTGCAGGCAACATCAATACTAACAGCAACAACAACAATAACAATAGCGAAACTAAACAAACAGCAAACGCTGCTGTTGTCCAACAGCAACAACAACAACAGCAGCAATCGCCTTCGGACGCTGATATTCTGATGATACCCACATCCAATTTGCAAAAGTTCATCGAGAATGCTGATAAGATACTGAAGAACATGACAGGCAATAGTAGCAGCAGCAACACGGCTGCAGTTCCAGCGGCAGCAGCAGCAGCTCCAGCGGTCGTTGCCTCCGCGCCCAGCGAACAACGCACGGGTTGGTTAACTAATAATGGGCGTGGCATGTTGCGCTAAACACGTGTCGTTTTGTGCAAATTAAAAACAACATAGAACAAAACAAAAATATCAATACTTCTCTGTGGCGAGCCGGAGCTGAATACCCTGGCAGTTGAAACTAGTTGTTAGCAAGGCTTATGGAGCAACTTAGACTTTAATAGATCAAAGATCAAAGATCTCTGCTAAGTGAGCTATATATCATTATGTCCGATCTTCGCCCAATACTTATCTTTGCGTCTAGCTCCAATGACGATCCTATATTGTAGTTATATTGTAGTCATTTTGATTAATCAGTGCTATATTCCCAAGCTAATCATTTCAAATAACTCACAATCGTAATCTCCATAGTCTTCAAATTCTTTTTATATCTGGCTTAGCATATCAAACTAACTGGCAAAAAGAATCGACGGAGCAAATTGCCTTATCATAAGTACGAAAAGTCTGTTTATAGAGGTTTTTTTTAATTTGTTCCCTACTGCAAGGGCATGTTATATATACATTCACAACTCTAAATACCTTTCAGCAAGAGCTACAGCTAGCCATTGCTCATTAGCTGAAACGTCTGTCGTTTCGTTAGCTTTTGTTTGCATTCTAATTGGCAGACAGTGCGAAGTATCGCATTTCCTTAACGGGTCTAAGTGGCGGGGCAGACAAAGAAAGGTTCGGCTTGTTTGTTTGCATATTATACAATAGCAGCGCACATGACGTGACAGTATATATAGATATTTATATAATATATATATATATATATATATAATTGAGTTTTCCCAGCTATTACTCACATTTCCACATTTGTTTGCAGATAAGACCAATCAACCGGCTTTGATGGACGAGGCGCAATTAAATTTGCTGGATAACAACAATTCACCTGTTGCCGCCTACGTTGTAAAGGAGACCGCGGAGGAGGAGAGCAAGAAGAAGGCGCCAACGGCTAAACCAAAGCCTAAGATTGTCAACAATAAGCCATCCACTGGTCCAACAGATCCCTCAAAGGGCATACCTGCAGAGCGAATCTACGAGAGCGGACATCTGAATGAGGAAATTGATGTGGAACGTATATGTCCTTCAAATGGCTTGAATACTCGTCTGCTTATCCTGATCACCTCTGCGCAGACCCATGCCGATGCTCGCATGTCTATACGCCAGACATGGGGACACTATGGAACAAGAAGAGATATCAGCCTGGCCTTTGTTTTGGGCCGTGGCACGAATGAGACAACGAACATGGCTTTAAGTCAGGAGAATTATATGTATGGAGATCTGATACGTGGAAACTTTATTGATTCCTACAATAATCTAACGCTAAAAACAATCTCATCGTTGGAGTGGACCGATCAGCATTGTTCGAATGCCAAATACATATTGAAAACGGACGATGATATGTTCATCAATGTGCCCAAGCTGTTGAATTTCCTGAAACAACTCGAGAAGCGCAAGGAAAAGCGCGCAATCTATGGCCGATTGGCCAAGAAATGGAAGCCCATACGTAATAAAAAATCAAAGTACTATGTGTCGACTGATCAATTTCCTGCGTCCTTATTTCCATCCTTTACAACGGGCCCCGCTTATGTGATGACAGGGTCGATAGTTCATGATCTATATGTTAGATCGCTGAAGACGGTCTATCTGAAGCTGGAGGATGTCTTCACCACGGGCATTGTGGCACAGAGCTTGGGCATTGAACGTTTGCATGTGAATGAGTTTGTCAATCGACGTATATCGTTTAATCCTTGCAATATACGAAACGCGATTAGCGTCCATATGATCAAATCGAATGAACAGTTCGATCTGTGGAAGAAGTTGCTGGACCAGGCCACGAAATGTAAATAGTATTTTAGGTTTAAGCTGTGAATTTAATGTTTAAAGCAAAAGAAAAGGCAGCTAGTGGCAGCAAATAGTAAATACTTTAGTATAATTAAGTACTAGAAATATGTATCTATATCTTATATATACATATATACATATATACTCGAGTGTTAAATGCATACGATTTTAAATGTACTATCACATTTGTTTTTAATTACGTTATGTTTTGTAGTCTAATTTTAGCATTATAAATGCCATTAATTATGTAATAATTAGCTATAATTCTGTTAAGAAACAATCGAAACAGTCTCAAAGAAAATTATGGTCTAACGTGGTCATCAAATCATCTGTGTTTCTTTATTTTTTTGTTTTCGAAATATAAAAAGGCAGCTCTATTAAGAATAGCAAATTGTGTTTAAATCTATTTACAACGATTTCTATTTAACTGATTTTCTTTAAACAAAATTTAAGTGGAAAGGCAATTTGAAAAATTTAAACGGCAATTGAGAACATTTCGATATCCGATTATTAATTTCATTTTTCGGTTTGTACTGAGTGCCCTTAATGAACCGCCTCAAAAAATACTAGTGATATGATATCGATTAACGCGGCGATATTCACAACCATCCTTGGTAAAGCCATTAAATTAAATATTGTAAGCAAATATCATTTATCGTGCGTGGCAGATTAAAATAATATAGTATTTAATAAATTATATTTTGATTAAGCGATGCCTATTTTGAATAAATAACGGCCACCGCTTTTTTACTTGAATTAAGCAAAACTAACACAACTATTAATACAACCTTTCTCTTAAGTGCGACACTATCATATAATTCTATATAGAACAATTAAAATGATATATGATTCAGATAATAACAAATTGTACAATGTAATTCAAATATATATCGTAGTGATCGTAATATCATTTTCAAATATATATCGATGTCGATATCGATAGCATATCAAAACTAGCGATAGTAAATTTTAAATCGAATTGGAACTGAACGAAATGAGCGGAGCGGAGCGGCATAGATTCTTAACTGAACGCTGAACGGAACGCTTAGCGCAACTCTGGGGAGTGTTATTTTTATTTTGTGTTTAATTTATGCGCAACAAATTATTAACGTGTTAATTTGGTGAACAGAAGTGCTTCGATAAGCGTGCGCACATAGACGAGGTTCCAATTTCGCTTTGCGCTTCATGTGTCGTTTAATGCGCCAACGAGACAGCAACAAGTGGTGCCACCACAGACAGCCAAGCGATCAAAGCCAAATCAAAAAATAAAAATCAACAAAATAAAACCAAAAAGTAAGCGAAATTATTGTCAGCTATTTATAAGGTAACAAAAAGTTTGCGTGGTTGTTCCAAAATATATATAAATCGCCTTGTAATTGCTAAGCAAAGTAAGCTGACGCTGTGCGTGTGCGTGGATGTGTGTTTGTGTGTATGTGTAAGGCTGCCTGCTTAAAGTACGCTGCGCAGCTCTGTTTGGGCCAGCGTCGCGGCATATAAAACAAACAAAACAAAAAAAATTCGGCCAGCAATAACAACAACAGTAATACAAACGTAACGGGGGTGTTTGACTGCTCTCTTTGATTGTCTGTGTGTATGTATGTATGTATTTATGTATTATTTTTTTGGTTCGCCTTTGCCAACCAAGCCATTATTTTTTAGTCTTATGACGTAAACCACCGAAAAATCAAAAGTGAGCAGAGCGACACAAACACACACACACACACACACATACGCGTACATGCATAACGTAGCGAAGGTGAGCGCATTTATGAATTCTTTTCTTGCTTTAAGTCGCGCCTCTTGTTGTTTTTGCTGTTGTTTGTTAATCGTCTCTTCTTGGAATTTCAGCATTCCAGAGCACGTTTCGTTCATTTCAAAGCCGTTATTTAATAAATTTGAAAGCCCGCCGAAATACGTTTGCATTGTTTACAATTGCCCTACATGATGTTCATTAGCGGCAAAGTGCATTAGCTGCTATGTAAACAAAAGTGTTTTGTACCCTGGAATCAAGCAAAGGGTATATTAGCATGTAAGCATAATGATTTCAATTAAGTTCATATCATAATGTAGTTCAGATCATAATGTACAGCTTGGCATAACTTGAGTTACATATACCCGTTTACAGGGTATTCACATACTCGAACAATTGCTATAATTGCTGCTGCATTGGCCTATTCAGGCAGTGAAGCGATTACAACAGCAGCGGTAAATTCTTGAGCTGAAGAAATCTTGTTGAAAGCATTTCCTACTCGACATGAAAAGAAATTGTGTGTTGCCCTCTGCTGCTACTGCGAAGTAGCTGTTAAAACTATTTTGCAATCCACCAGGCAGCCAGACAGAGGCTGGCGAGCACATTTGCTTAAGATCATTCACAGTTCGACAGTGATGACAACATCAGGCAGCTCAAAAACCAGTCTTTCAAATGATTCATCAAGCAACGAACATCTATCGATAGAACCGCGAATTCAAATATTAACTGCCAAAGTTGCATTGGAGTGCCGCAAAGTGATTCACACAAACACACATACACGCGCAGAGATGACCCCGCGCAACTTTTATCGTTTGCTTGCTCTCCCGCTCTCCCTCTGTCTCTCGCGCTCTCTTCATATTTTTAGTTATTTCCTATTTTGGTAATTATCGCGTCATGTTTTTTGTTGTTGTCCCCAGCCCACTCAATAATGCTTAATGTTTATGTGTTTATCAATTTGTTTAGTTTAGCTTTTTAATTTCAATGCCTTTATTTGTGTTTGCAATGAACAGTTTTCACGCACCACGTGCCGCGACTTCATTATATTGTTTGCATGCTAATTAACAACTAGAGATCATGATAATCAGCGCAATTGCGACAATTATGATCGATTTAGTCTCGTTTTGTTTATATGAATTTACGTAAATGATTCATTTCGCGATTAAACTTATCAGTTTGATATCTGCTTGCTTAGCGCTATGGAAGTTGTACGCCATTACTTCAAGCCCACACTGATTCAAGTGAGAACTCTGGATCGCTAGTTCTTCGAATTCGAATTGGTTCATATGAGCGGCGGCACGCGCGCATCGCTAGTCTAATTGTAGCTCTGCTTTTACTCCGCTGCCGGTTTGTTATTACGGTAAATAAAGTAGCGGCTGCAGCATCATCATCATCACCATCATCATCGTGACTACATTTCCAGCTGATTTGGCGGCGGGGGATGCGTTGCGCGTTAGTGCCTCGCCGCAGCTCGGGGCGTGCAGTTCAAAAAGAGATTGTACTTGCTCCCGTTTGTAAACAATGAACAGCTGAGCAAAGCAAAACGAAAAAATAAAATAAAAGGAAAAAGCTGCGCATGTCCAAGACAAATAAACATAGACACACACACGCATACAAATAAGTTTTACCTTAGTGCCGCAAAATGCGTCTCAAGAAAATACGGTTCGCTTGCTAGTCCAATTGATTTTTAATTAATTGAACTAAATTCTATTATTTCTTTAATTTATAGAATGTCGCGGCATGAAAAGTCGAAGTCGGTGGGCGGCGGCCTGTTGGAGAGCTGGTTCGGTCGGCCCTCCAAATCGAAAGGCAGCGGTAGCTACAACAGCAATTCGCTGCCCCACGGGGCCGGCGGTCGACCCCTGTCCACGGATAACGAGGGTGGCGTCGTCGGCGTGGACGAACTGCAACGGCACATTCAAGATCTAACCGAGGCGGAGGTGAATGCCAGATTTCTGGAGATTATCGAAGATATGAATATACCCAAGGACAAGCGTGAACCGCTGCTCAGCAAAAATATGGAAGAGCGCCAAAAGATGATATTCATGCATATGAAAGGTAAGTCGAAGAGGAGCAGTGGGAGGTGGCGGGTGGCACAAAGACAGGCAGATAAGATTGACAACTGCACAAGTTGAATAGATTGAATGCTAGACAAACACAGTGCTTGTTCGCTAAGTGGGACGCTAAGAGTGTAGACTTGATTGACATGAGCAAAAAGAATTGTGAAAGAAATGTAAACGAAATATTTGCATTTAACTTTAAGCAATAAATAAATAAATGATTGACTGATAAATAATCATATGATCTCTTAGAGAAGTTATATACTACCCATTAATAAGTATATAAACAAATACTATACCAATTTCTGTATACTTTGCTGCTATTAGCTGATTGATTGATTAATTGAATGACTCACTTTCTAATCCTGGATAAACTCAAAGCTTGAATGTGAAGTTTTTAAACAGAATTACAGTATTAGTTTATATTCTGTATATAGTTTTGCTCTGGCTGATTGATTTTATGAATGACTGACTGACTCTGATTGATGAGCAGCGAATACGAATAGTTTGCTGTTTGATTGATTGACTGTCACAATCACTGTCCGAAGCATTTAAGCCACACAGTTAAATCGCTTAGAGTAGTTAAGTGTATTCAGTGAAACAAAGTAAACAACTGCATACTTAACTAATTTTTAATGGCTTAAAGCTGCCGTAAGTTCTCATTTGCGACTGATTACTGTACGATCATCATGTGTTGCCACGTTCTGTATCTGAGTGGGCAGAATTTCTATTAAATTATCACCTCGCACTGCGCTTCTGCGCTATTTTAGCTCATGATTCATTCCATTTGGCACATTTCTATTGGAATGTAACGTTATCGTATATTGGTGTAGTTCGTGTATGATGTGGATTGCGTTATCTAAACTTGAAGTGGCTGCAATAAAGGCCAGCATAATGCCTTTTGTACAGGTCTAAAATCCAAAATTGATGTAATTATAAGTTTTGATTTATGATAAACCTTACAAAAGTTGCAGTTGCACATGTCAATTAACTGGCTAAAAAGAAACATATGCAAATCCACACACACACACACACACACCTGACAGGTAACACATAGGCCTATCTAGAAACGAGCACACCAACAACAACAACAAAACAGTTTCATTAATTAAGTCAAGCGACGCTCGATTGTAGCATTTTAATTAACAGCTGCTCATTGTGGCTGTAGTTGAAATAGTAACGCACAATTAAATACACTTACTATAGATAAATATTGTACTTAATTGGCACAGAGTTATTTAATCAAAATTGTTTAAATTTACCTGTGTATTTAAGCCAAGCAACGCCCATTAACCAGCGACGCGCTATCTATGTACACTATGCTAGCGCCATCTAGTGTTGGGTAGATATTTTATAATAGAAATATTCGTTGATGCATGTTAGTTTGCATTGAAGATGTTAATCATGAATGTTTATTTGATAAATATATAGGGATTAATATATAGGGATTCCTATAGGTTGAATTATAAATGATTTGATTTAAATATATTTATCTCAATTTTTTGTTTTATTTATTTTAATATGTTAATCAACTTTTTTTTGTATGATGTTAAATTTGCCATGATTCTGTAAACATTATATTTATATATTATATATAATATATTTTTTTTAGCAACAATTTGTGAAAAATAACTTTTTTCTTAAAAAAAATCAGGTCCAACCGCTATCTACTCCACTGCAGCTGTTTACTAACAGAATCAGCAAACTTTTTTTTAAAGCGCATGTTAAGTTTTGCAAGGCATGTGCAATATATTTATAAGCATTATATATGTATGTATGTATGTATGTATTATATTTATAATATATACTGATCATAAATTCGTTTTGGATAAGTTTTATTGTTGGAGCTATCTGAGGCTCAGCAGATAGTTGTTAAATGCACAGTTTATGTTAACATTTAACATTGATTTTACATAATTGTAAAAACAATTTCAATGCTCCCCATAGCTAGCTTTATCAATTTGCGCTTATGCAACTTAAATCTTAAGAAGTTGACTTCACAGAGATGGCATAGATAAAATTTATGAGAATTTAGCTCTTTCAAGTTGATAAGCAAAGCGCTATCTGAGCGATATATAGTCTGTGATAAGGTTATCATAATTTATGCAAACATTTAATAGCTACAAAAATTCTACTAAAGATTTCAAATCCTTAAGCAAGCAATTGTAAGCACTCACTCAACCCATAAACTCTATTTCGTGTTCATACAACAAAGCATAAACATATACTTCTACTATATACTACATACATTTGGAACTAAGGGCGCTGATGCTATATATACAACCACTTCGATTCAATGATTCTTGTTCGTCTTTTGTTATTGTTTATTTTACTTTTTTATTTGCCAACCTGTGGCTGCGTTTCACGCCTTCTCCGTGCTCGTTTATTGAGCATCATTTGGATTTATCATCGCCTTTTACACAGCATTTATTTTCAGCTGATTCTGTCATTTAAACACGTAGCAAACGCACACACATAGACTCGTGTATTTGTGTGTGTGCGTATATATGGATATGCATTACGTGTAAAGAGTATAAAAAAGAAAGCTTTCGGCATCGATGATCTATGAAGTTCGTCTAGTCGCACTTGTCTGTTGCCTGCTCTCACTCTTTGCATCCTCTCTTGCAGAGAGGACGGTTGAGAGAGCGCATTGTTTGCTTAGTTATTATTGCTGTTGCTGGACAGAGAGTGAGAGAGCGAGAGCGAGCCTTGCTTAGTTATTGAGATTGCTATTTTTAGAGTAACCGTTGCCGTGTGCATTTTGCACTTGAATTTTGCCTTCTCAAGCTATAACGATTGCGAAAAAAAAAAAAAAATAAATAAATAACAACAAATTCAGCGTCTAGGCGTCTGCTTCTAAAGCACTTGACGTAATTTGGTTCAATGATAATTCTTAATACATATGTATATATATGCATATAAAGGCCATAGTATGATGTGCATTATTATGTATTATTATTACGTATAAATGTATCTACATATATATATTTCATCTTTATAAATTTTTTTGCGCATTCGGCTAATGGTTTGAGTTACTACTTAAATAAAAGAGTCAAGGTCACACTTCAAGTAACCGTTAAGAATCGTTTCCTCTCGCTGATAAACTCCCACAGCATACGCATGGTAAAGCTTCAGATAACAAAATAGCAGCGGCAGCGGCAGCAAAGCGAGTAACTGGAGCGAAACGAGCCGAACGCTTGGCGTGCTTGATTTACAGTTAAAACAACGCTGTCTGCTGCTTATCTCGCATACAGTGGTGCAAGCCTGTGTTTTAACAGCGGCTTAACAGAATGTTAAGCCCGTTTAAATTAGCATATGCCTTGCTGTGGCCGTTTAATTTACAGTTTACATTTTTAACAGTGTCTTAACAGCTGTTCACGCTTATGATAATTATATGCATTGGGGCTGTTTGCATAAAAGCTATAAACTGTGCAAATGATGCATTTTTTAAGCAAAAAACTTGACTAACTTGACACGTAAGAGAATATGTGTTTGTAGGTTTCTTAAATCATTTTCAAAGCACACCAAACAAGTTTCATGTTGCAATTGTGTTTTCGAGAATCTGACTAAATGGCTTGAAATTATAATTTACATATGTTGTAATAGTTGTCTACTTGAAAATGGTACGTGACATATGCTACATAATGCTCAGTACGTGACTTAAATATTTTTTTATATCTCTTTAACGAAGCGTCCGTCCGTCTAGATAACCCATTTGCAGGAGGATAATCTTCGGAGATACACCGAGTTATTGTTATTATTATATCTTATATAATTTAGTTTTAACTGATTTATTCATTTAGTTATTGAAGCATGCAGCTCATTGAAAACCCTTTCTAATTTACACGTCCATTCAACAGGTAAAAACTCACTGGAGCGCAATACGAATTCCCGTTTCGAGAAGCCGATCGACTATATCGAGTATTTGCAGAATGGAGAGCATAGCGAGAATAAGGTTTATCAGTGCGTGGAGTCGTTGCGTGTGGCCCTCACCAGCAATACAATATCCTGGATCAAAGAGTTTGGCGAGGCGGGCATAGGGCTGATCGAAAAGCTTTTGGCGCGTGCCAAAACCGATCGCACCTATGAACGCATTGAATTTGAGGCTATCAGATGTCTAAAGGCGATTATGAATAATACGTGGGGCTTGAATGTGGTGCTGTCACCTGATCAGCATAGTGTGGTACTGCTGTTGGCCCAATCTCTGGATCCACGCAAGCCGCAAACCATGTGCGAAGCCCTGAAGCTCTTGGCCTCCTTTTGCATAGTGTACGAAAGGAATGGCTACGAGAAAGTGCTGAGAGCTATAACAACCATTGCAGCTACGTCCTACAAGGCCAGCGAACGATTTAGACCCATTGTGGATGCTCTATTCGCATCCGATAAGCAGGATCCCAAGCGGGAGCTGGCAGCACATAGTCTGATCTTTATAAACACGTTAACAAATACGCCCTCAGATTTGAATTTTCGCCTCCATTTGCGGTGTGAGATAATGCGTATGGGTCTGTATGATCGGCTGGACGAGCTGAAGGAAATTGTCGAGAGCAGCAACAATGAGACACTGCAGCAACATCACAAGATCTTTAAGGATGTGCGCGACGATGACTTTGAGGAGTTTGTGCAGCGCTTCGACAATGTCACCTTCAACATGGACGACGCCACTGACTGCTTCGAAGTGCTGAAGAATCTGGTCACAGACACCACATCCGAACCCTATTTCCTGTCCATTTTGCAGCATTTGCTGTACATCCGCGACGATTTCTATTTTCGACCCGCCTACTATCAGCTGATCGAGGAGTGCATAGCACAGATCGTCTTTCACAAGGGCTATTGCGATCCGAACTTTGAAAATCGCAATTTCAATATCGACACCTCGCTGCTGCTGGATGATATTGTGGAGAAGGCCAAGGCAACGGAGACGCAGCGATCCGAGGAGTATGAGAAGAAGATCGAGGCGCTGGAAAGTGCCAAGCAGGAGGCGGAGGCCAAGGCGGCGCATCTCGAGGAGAAGGTCAAGCTAATGGAGGCGAATGGTGTGGCAGCGCCATCACCTAACAAATTGCCCAAAGTCAATATACCGATGCCGCCGCCACCGCCAGGTGCAGGTGGTGCAATGCCACCGCCGCCACCTCCCATGCCCGGCATGGCTGGCGGACCAAGGCCGCCTCCACCACCTCCCATGCCTGGCATGGGTGGTCCGCGTGCACCGCCACCGCCCCCAATGCCCGGCATGGGCGGTCCCCCACCTCCGCCAATGCCTGGCATGATGCGACCTGGTGGTCCGCCACCACCGCCCATGATGATGATGCCCATGGCACCGGTGCTGCCGCACGGACTGAAGCCCAAGAAGAAATGGGAGGCCAAGAATCCAATGAAACGTGCCAACTGGAAACCCATTGTGCCCGCCAAGATGTCAGAGAATGCCTTCTGGGTGAAGTGCCAGGAGGACAAATTGGCCTCCGATGATTTCCTGCTAGAGCTGGCCGTTAGATTCTCCTCAAAGCCAGTGAAGAAAGAGAACCAGAAGGATGCTGTGGATAAGCCGACAACGTTGTCCAAAAAGAATGTCGACTTGCGTGTGCTCGACTCGAAATCCGCACAGAATCTATCCATCTTACTTGGCGGCTCCTTGAAGCATCTGTCCTATGAGCAAATCAAACTCTGTCTGTTACGCTGTGATACGGACATTCTGTCCTCCAATATCCTGCAAAATCTTATACAGTATTTGCCTCCACCCGAGCAGCTGAAGCGTTTGCAGGAGATCAAGGCGAAGGGCGAACCATTGCCGCCCATCGAACAGTTTGCGGCGACCATAGGTAAGAAAGTACAGTGAAAGCTCAATATAAAGGGCATATCTAAACCCTTCCATTCATTTCTTTCAGGTGAAATCAAGCGCTTGCTGCCGCGCCTTCACAATCTGAACTTCAAGCTCACCTACGCGGATTTGGTGCAGGATATCAAGCCGGACATTGTGGCCGGCACGGCGGCCTGCGAGGAGATACGCAACAGTAAAAAGTTCTCGAAGATATTAGAATTGATTTTACTGCTCGGCAACTATATGAATTCGGGTTCCAAAAATGAAGCAGCCTTCGGCTTTGAGATATCCTATTTGACGAAGTTGACAAACACCAAGGATACGGATAATAAGCAAACGTTGCTGCACTACTTAGCCGATTTGGTCGAGAAGAAGTTCCCGGATTGTCTGAACTTCTATGACGATCTGTCGCACGTGAACAAAGCGTCGCGTGTGAACATGGATGCCATACAGAAGAACATGCGACAGATGAATGCGGCCGTCAAGAATCTGGAAACAGATCTGCAGAATAATAAAGTGCCGCAATGCGACGACGACAAGTTCACTGAGGTGATGGGCAAATTCGCAACCGAATGTCGGCAGCAGGTGGATGTGTTAGGTGAGTGTAAAATTATGGTTAGTTTATAGGAAATGTAAATTACCTGTAATTTTAGCTAAAAATTATCCACTGATAACTCAAATTTCCCCATTCGCAGGTAAAATGCAGGTGCAAATGGAAAAGCTGTTCAAGGACCTCAGCGAATACTATGCCTTCGATCCGAGCAAGTATACCATGGAGGAGTTCTTTGCGGATATAAAGACCTTCAAGGATGCCTTCCAGTCGGCGCACAACGATAATGTGCGCATACGCGAGGAACTGGAGAAGAAGCGGCGCATGCAGGAGGCACGCGAGCAATCGCAACGAGAGCAAATGGAACGACAGCAGCGAAAGAAGGCAGTCGTTGATATGGACGCAGCACAGGCGCAGGAGGGCGTCATGGACAGTTTGCTGGAAGCGTTGCAAACGGGCTCGGCCTTTGGCCAACGAAATCGACAGCCCCGTCGACAGCGACCCGCGGGCGCAGAGCGAAGGGCCCAGCTAAGTCGCAGCAGATCGAGAACACGAGTGAACAATGGGCAGCTAATGACGCGAGAGATGATACTGAGCGAGGTTCTGGGCTCGGCGTAGTTTCAACTGAGATTCACCCAACTGGATGTACATATATAAATAGACATATATATATAGACAACTAAGCGCTTAGACAGAATGTATCTGTATCTATATATCTGTATTTCTGTATTGTATCTGTAGCTAAGCGAAGCTATCGAAAGACGAACTAAAAGTAGTAGAGCACATCAGTCAACAACAATCACATAAACTCGTATATAGACAAGGCTTAAAGGTTAGCCAGAATGTATCTGTATCTATATATTTGTAACTGTATCTTTACCTTGTTTTAGCTAAGTGAAAGACGAAAGAAACAAAAATCGATTTATGATTCAATTTTAAACAAAGATATCTATACATACAGCTATATATGGCATCGGTCTTGTCAACCGATCTATATTTTTGATACGCTTTTAGCTAACTCTTTGTCACATTTAGTCAAAACACTTTCGCTGACGGCTCTTTGGATTCCTTTATATATACCTATATATATACTATATATTATTGTTGTACTATTGTCAATTGTTGTGCACTTCGTTTTCGATGCACAAAACAAAACAAAATAGATCTTAATATAATATCCGATTCCTTTTGTATTTAATTTGAATTTAAGTCGCATTTTATTTTGACTCCCATTTTTAAGTGGTTTTTCCCTTTAACAATTTGTTAATTTATATATAAATACTTATTTTTTTTGGCAAAATTTATGGTAATCGTTTATAGTTTAAAATTAATACTAAATTAACGTTGCAAATGGAGCAATAACATTAAATTTTGAGAGATAAAAAACTAAATTTTAACTTTTAACTATGTAATTTTCTATAATTTAGGAATTAAATTCCCACAAAGTTCTAAAAACTATTTGAAGTATTGAAAAAAGATTTTTTATTTGAAACAAGGGAAATGCAGTGAAATTTCAGTGAGAAGAATTAAAGCGCAAGTTGGAACGGGATACCAGGGTTCAAATTGGTTAAGGATTTTAAATAAATAAGAGATATAACAAATAAATATAAACGAATATGTTTGCTCTTTTCTTGCAGCAACCAACCATTTTTTTTTAAATTTTAATTTTTATATCAATTAAATATTTATTGTGATTAACATACCGTTACCTTCGTGGCAACTTAATTTAATATATGTATACATGATATAAAATTAAAAACTAAACCTAAAGCTATGGATCTAGGAGACTTAATAGTTAGATTAACAAAAATAAGTATTAATTATTTAAATAATATTCTTCTCGCGCCGGTGCGTGCAGAGCTCTGTGATAGTCTCCTGGCCAGGCTGTTTGTATGTAGTCCCAGTCTGTTTTTATACATTTTTTTTTTAATCATGTATTTCTAGACTTCAATAAGTTTATCCATGTTTAGCAGTTTATATTTTTTGGCAATATCTTGGTTTTATTGCCGATTTTTGGGATCTTGAGGTTTCGCTCAATATCTAGGGTTCTCATGTACCAAGGGGCGTCCACAATGCTCCTTAGAGTCTTTGCTAAGGTGAGTTTTAGCAGCTATACCGTAAACTTGTAATATAAAATAATATACATTTGTATATTTTGACCTTGTTGTCAAGTACCAACCTTATGCCACTCCCCAATATCCGCCCCTGAATGCTATGCAATGAAATTTTATAGTGCATTTTCAGACCAAAGATATTTTTAGTTTTTCCATTGGCATTGCTATAAATATATATATAATATAAAAATATATAGTTATATAATGTGTAGTTTTCACTAAAGAGAAGGTCAACAGAGCCTCACCAATATACGACTTTCGCCAATTGCCGTTGGTCAAGCATATTACTCATAGTGAAAGAAATTATATGAAAGTTCTTGGCTTAAACCATAAAAAATAATCGCATAATCAAACTTTCAGGAAATTAGATTAAAAATCAATTAGTTTTAGTATACGCTGTTTTATTGGGAAATTTCGGTGCTCATAATTCCACAATCCAAAAATACATTTTACTTAATACATTTTGTTTTTCGGGGTTTTTCTTCTTTAAAAACGAAAAATAATTTCGTTGTTTAATTTGTTTGATTAACAAAGATATTTTATCGCGGTAAACACAAAGGCGTCAAATGCACAGAGCGCGGGGTGGGGCGGGGCGGTCTGTTGTCAACAAAAGAGGGGACAGGTGGCAGGGGGCAAGGGGCGTGCGTTTTTGGGCTCATTTGCTGCGGAGTCATGGCTATAAAAAGAGGCGACAGAAAAAAAGAGAGGCAAAAGCAACAGACGACAATCCAATCAAGCGAAGCGACGGCAAACTGCTGAATATGTATCCAAATTATATAGGCACATATATGTGGATATATATACTTGTATATACTATATATGCGAGGGAAGACTGAAAGGTGTCAGCATAGAAGTCTTACTCAAGAACTTAAAGACAAAACAACTCCGAACTTATTTATGTGATATATGATGACAAATATCTTGTATTTCTTTTAAATAATTGTAAGAAATTTAAGTTTTCGAATTTTTTGTAACTAATTTTTTTTTGTTTAATTTTTAACACTATTTCAATTATTTCAAGAACAAAAAAAAAATATTTAAAATAAATTTTTTTAATATTTTTATTTTTTTTTTTTCATAATTTACCAAAACTTCTCCAAAAAATTAAAATTTTAGAAAATAAATTATAATAAATAATAAATATAATAGTTGCATTTACTACTTACAACAGTAGTTCATACTGCCCTCGCACATACACCTCATTATATATGTCGTATATGGCGTGCTGTTGCTCTTGCTGTCGCTTTGACTATATCAATCCATTCTCGCCCGATCTGCTTTATGGCGCTTTCTTTATGGTTTTATTAACATAATTGCATTTTAAAAAGTTCGTTTTTTTTTCGAATCTTTTTTGTTGTGCATTGTTTACGATCATATTCTAATTTACGAGCCACAGAAGTGACTCACTCTGATGGATGGTCAAGAGAAGGGCAGAAGGCAGAGGGAGAGGGGTAGCTGTAGGAGAGAAAAAATGGACAGATTGCGGGCCGCCTAATGACTTCCAGGTAAACATGATGATGGCCCATATTACATGACTTGGCCGGCTAGGTAAAAAGCAAGATGGCCTAAACAAATTTCCCCAGAATTTTAGGTGAACTGCCAAACTGCCAAAAAAAAAGTGGGCTGCGGGCAAACTAACTGTAGTGCGAACTTTATGATACCCTCTAATATACGCCTTGTTTGTTGTCCTCGAACCCTGTTCTTGCCTGCTCGGCCCATAAAACTTCAATTGTTTGTCTGTTTGTGTTTGTTGTTAAGGGGTTTTTTGTTTACCCAACACCAATGGCCGCTTAAATATGTCCAGCCAGCGAGGCCAACGGCTGCTGCCGCTGCTGATGCCGCTCTAGCAATTCGGTCTGGTCGGTTTGTCTAAAAGGTTTGCATTGTCTCACCTGAATGCATTTCTAATGATTCGCGCTCACTGTGCAAGCGCGAGCCTCTCCCTCTCTATCTCTCTAAATGTATCTACAGCCTCCTAAACGATCAATGAATTCGCCTTTTTTACGCTAATCCTCTAGAGAATTCTGCGTACTCCGAGGCGGATTACTCAATCGGGCGGGTAACAGATATGGCGAAGGCAAAGGCTGACTTCTTGCAAGTTGCAAAAATTTTCCGTTACTTTTTGTTGTGGCTGCCCAAGCAACAGTTAGAGTTGACTACCTTTTTTTTTGGCTTAGGCCAAATAATGGAATAATAATAATAGAATTGCCTCTATATGTCGTGAAAAGAGGCTGGCATTCTTCTACTTTATTGGGCATAATTTGTATACAAATATATTTTTATTTAAAAAAAAAATCTTGAAGATATTTTACTTCAAGAAAAGTTCTTTGGGCTTCGGGTTTGCATAGATAGAATGTTGTTTTACTGATGATATATACTTCTATGTAACCTAACTTCGCAGCCTCTTAAAGGTAGCTTATAAGATCTGTCTAGACTGGAAAAAATACCAGGAACACCTCTTCTACTTGATTCTACCTGAAATCCAACTAAAAGTTCTTAAATTAGATACAAATTCCCATCATTTTCTGTTTCAAAAGATATTTTTTTAAATTTTCTAAATATTGTTAAGTTATCCTAAAAAGTATTCTAAATTTTAAATATATATTTAAATATATATGTACATGAATAACGTTATTATTCTCAAGACTTGCTTAGGGTTTTTTTAGACAACATTTTATTTTACAAAAAATAAGTCTGAAGTTTTTCAGCTCTCATACTTAAAAGGCTGGCATATGAAAAATAGGTTTACCATCTATTCTATTTCCATCATATCACATCACATTTCAAAGATATCTTAAAGGTTGTTTTACTTCATCTGATACCATTATTTGTACTTAAGTTCTTCAACCTAAGAGCTCGAAAACTTCTTGAAATAACTCAAATTTCATGTTAAAGCATTCATGTTAAAGTTTCAGGTCTTAGATCTCACTCCTGAACTAATTTTTAGAATTAAAATTAAGCAGAAAATTTAAAAATATTATCTAATATATTATTATTTGTATATTACAACTACATATATATAAAAATAGTTTTCTATATGAACGAATACATCAAAGTATTATATATCTTTATTCCAATCTTTTCCTTATGCTCACTCTTCCTCTTCCGTAGTTCCATTTTCTATAGTATACTTATATAAAACAACTGAAAATGCTTTTTGTTTATCTTAAACAATTTGTACTTTGGATTTACGGCTCATATTGAAACTATATGGTAGGCGTTATACCACTTATGATGCAATTAGCGTGATATTTATAAGGAAAGTATCAATTGTACAGTAAACACACACACACACACACACACACACAGACCCTATTAGCTATATAAAAGTGAAGTAAAAAATCTAAACACTAAAACGTTGATTGAGGCTAGGAAGAAAATGCCAAAGGCTGAATGGATGATATGCACTCATATATACATATATATATATATATCTATTGATATAGAGATATATATTGGCTACAATAAATGAAATCCGTAGTTATGGCACTACAAAACATGGATTTTACAGCCACTAATTGCATAATGCACACACAGTCGCATGAAATTACTTAATTAGGGACACAGCCAACGGCAATATTAGTTTATAGTACAAATCGAAGCAGTTGTAAAGGAAAAAGGGGTCTTTTCTTTTTCTATACGCCCACCGTCTTGTTACCTGGCTCAGGTGAGTGAGTGTGTGCCTTTGTGGGCGGAGCCTATGCGGCCAGCCATCACGTACGCGCAAGCGAGAGGGTTGCTTGCTGGCTAGTCGGAGTGAGCTGCAGCGCAACAACATAAGCCATCTTGAATTTCAAACACGCAACGGAAATGAGGGTTAAAAAACAGCCCATTTAGCCGGCTGGCTGGGTGTGCGAGCGAGATGACTAGCTATTACTATGGCAGTTGCGCGCTGCCGCGATTCCCTTTTCGTATCTTGGTTTGTTTTTATCTGTAATCGCGTTCGTTGCTTTCAGTACGTATTCGACTGCGGTTAACGTCGCAACAGGCCATACGCAACGGCAGTTGACACAAACCGAAAAACGTAGTACAAATTGTATTAAATAATTACGCGTGCGATATTTAAATTGCAAAAAAATACCAAGTAAAGAGTTAATCGATAGATCGAACCTACACCAACACAGAGAAAACAAACTGCATAAACGTGAATGCGTGAGTGTGTGCAGCAGAGCGCACGAAAAGGAAGCGCAACGAAGTTTTTAATGAAGAAAACTTGCAAAATGTGCCTATAAACGGAGACATAAAGTGCTAAAAAGACAAAACTAACAAGAATTATATTAATATAATTGTATTTCGTAAATAAACATTCGACAAAACAGCCTACCGCGCTCCCTAACCTCAAAATGGTTTCGCACTATTACAACTCTCTGCCCTATTCCCAAAAGCACAACGCCAATCTGGCGTACGCCACGGCAGCTGCGGCCGGGCAGCCCTGGAATTGGACAACCAACTACCATACGCCGCCCAATCATCAGTTTCTCGGCGAGGTGGATTCCCCGCATGCCGCACACCATGCCGCCGCCCACCAAATGTACTACAATCCGCACATGTTCCACTCGGCGGCGGCTGCGGCCAGTGAATGGCATTCGCCGGCCTCCAATGCGACGACAGCGACGGGTGAGAATTTCGCCCAAAATGTCGCCCATCCGCTGATGCAGCAGCATCATTCGCACATCAACAGCGGTTTGCCCAGCGGCGGCTCGAGCAGCTCAGCCAGTTCGGGGAGCAGCAGCTCGGCTCCAGCGGCTGGCGTCACGCAGTTGAGTGAGCCCAACGATGCGGTTGTCCATGCGCAACAGCAGCAACAACAACAACAGCAGCAGCAACAACATCAACATATTGCCGAGGGTTTGCCTTCACCGCCGATCACTGTTTCGGGCAGCGAAATTTCCAGTCCAGGTGCACCCACCTCAGCCTCATCGCCGCATCACTTGGCCCATCATTTGAGCAGCAACAACAACAATAGTCCCTCCACGCACAACAACAACAACAGCGTGACGGCCAACAACAACAACCATCGCACGTCGCCAGCGAAGACGCAATATTACGAATGGATGAAGAAGCCTTCATATCCATCGCAACCACAGCCTGGTAAGTTCGCATACATACATACATAAGAGTAAATTGTATACTAACATTTTACATGCAGTGTTAGTTGAGAGAGAAAAGTAACGGAGTTCTTGTGTCTGAATTGTCCACTTTGTTGTGAGTGTTTTTCGCATTCGAATTGAACTTAGCGGATTAAATCCAAGGGCGTAGTCAGGTTTGGTCAGTTGTGGTTATTGCCCATGAAAATGTTGACACCATTGACTTCACACTTTGACATAATTAATATTAAAAAGCAAAAATTAAAATTTCGATTTTAATTAATTTCTTGTAGTTTCTTAAGCCTACTAACATTTTGTCCGTGGTGTGTTCAAGCATTGAGCAGAAGAAACTTAACGGCAGTTAAACTCGCTCTCTTAATTTGACTCTAATGCTCACTCCTTCGACGAAAGAGAATGCTCTTTGTTACTTACTTTGTTTCGAACTCGAATTCGAATTCGTAGTTAGTCATCTGTTTTTGGGTTTATCCCGCATCCGCATCGACAGATCGCCAACACAGTTCCCTCTCATTGTCTTCCATGGTCAAAGCTCGTGCTGTTCGCGCTTTAAAATTAAAGAGGGAGCAGGAGAGAGAGAGAAAACATAATTGTATAACAAACCAAACCGTAAGCAATTTGCTTGCATTTGAGTGCGCCTCCAAGGGCCGGCCATTAGCTCATAAAAATCAAATGTTTGTCTTCATTTTACGGCGCACACCGCCTTGATTTATGTGCCCCAGGCTCAACAGGCGCAGCCAAACTTGTCGACTCTGTTGACTAATTTTGTGTCGTAAATCAATTTAACTATAAAAGAGAGAGAAAACATTCAATGGGCTGCGATCAATTCCACAGTTTCTAATGAAAAATGCAAATAGAGCTGAGGGCAGGCAAGCTGCTCTCACAGCAATTAGCAGCTTGAAAAGTGTTTCAAATAGGTATGCAATAGAATAGCTTTCAATACAATTTCACTCTTTCACTCACATTTGGCACATTGTGCACTGCTCTTTGCTAACTCTCAAAAGCTGAAGGCTTCGTCCCTGCTTGGCGGCCATCTTTTGTGTTCTGCGCTCTTCTCACACTTTTGTTTTGCTTCAATCACTTCTGCGTTTCTTGTGTGCTTTGCATAACAGCAGCCAACAACACGACATTTAACATTTACAGCAATGCAAATGCCAATGCACACACACACTCACACTCACGCACACGCACAGAATTTTACAGACCCACAAGCAAACACACTCATGCCAAAACACGTGCGCAAGCGCTTACGATTTATGACCGCTGCGTTTCAAAAGTTGACGACGTTCGATATCGACGATATCCATTAAGCCCATAAAATCGGTTGGTATGCAATTAACGTTTATTGGTGCCCGCCGGCCCGTTGTTGTCTGTAATCCTTTAACGGGTCAAGATGACAAATTAAGATTATGCATTTTTATTTATTATTCATATAAATAATAAACAGTACGAGCAAACTGTTACAGCTAAGCGCCATGCTAGGCGAAATGATACCCTGTGCCTGTGCTGGCATGCCTATGGGGTATACGTGACTCTCTGCACTTGATTATTATTGGGTGTGGCAATAAAGTTCTTCGGCAATTGTTGCTGTTGTTGTACTTTTTGTTTTAATAGCTGAGGCGGGGTTTTCGATTAGATTAGCACAGGGCTGGCAGGCAGGCAGATCGAGGGGCACGAGGGGCAGGTGTGCTTCTATAGAATGGAGCACCTTTGTGAAACCAACGACCGCCTGTCAATGGTCGGCGATGGGTACGTTCGATGGGGTTTCTATGTTGCTTCAACACAATTTTCTATATATTTTGTTTTTTTTTTTATTTTGGCTGATATGAAGTATCGAAACGTGTGCTTTATCTGTAGCCTGGTTATAGGGCCGATAAGAACGGTGTATTGATTAAAACAATATAGCCAATAAACCAATAAAAATTAGTATTACTTCCAATAAAAACTAAATAGCGACATTTATGGCCAAATCTTTGCAATCATTATTAAAAAAAAAAAAAATTAGCCAAATGCCCATAACATTCAGGAAGAAACCTTAACTTGACTTGACACAAAGATAAGCTGGCATTGGCTAGGTTAAGCTAGTTGTCCACAAACTGGGGCTGAGTGGGTTTTAACATGTCTTTGGGCTACACCAGCTGGGGATGGGACTGGGCCTAAAATTGAATGCCACATGACACATTCAGATTTAATATGTCAATAGCCACAAAAGTTATATACGATTCCAGCCGAGAAAGAGGTGAGAAGGGAAGTTCCAAAGAGAGAGAGAGAGAGAGGGGAAAACTATCTATAGGGCAACACAATATATGCCATAGCATAATTTTTCGTAGCCCCAATGTCGTCAGACCGAAAAAAAACCCAAAACTAAACTATTTGAAATTTTTACACTGTAAAAAATGGAAAAAATAAAATATAAATAACCGTAAAGTAAAATTAAATAATGAGCGAAACAATTCTTTGATCCACGAAATAAGAAATTAAAAAAAAAAAAAAAGATTGTCTATCCCTAACTATCAGATATTTTCGCACGTGCTTAGGCATATTCTTGAGATACTTTATAGGCATATATAGAAACTATAACTGAGTACACATTAGTATACATTAGTCAGTAAGTCTTTCGCTCAGTGTACGCCTAGAGAGGCGTATGTGTTTGCTAGATACTATATATAAACGTGCGTTATTTGGCTGCATGATAAGCCATTAAAAATGGCCACTAGCTTAGGTTGCAGTTGGTGTTGGTTGTCGTGTCGCCTGTCGCCTGTCGTCTGTCCAACTCGAACTCGAAGTCGGCGTCGACGTCGACGTCGATGTTCGATCGTTATCAGTGCTATCAATATTTGGTTTTTGTGTGCGCATTGCCTTCAACGTTTTGTGGCTCTGGCTCTGTGGCCGGGGCATGTGTCAAAATGAAGTCCGCCGCTTGATTAGCCCAGTTCATCATCATAATGATGATCATAATGATGAGCTAGCTATATGGGCAGAGCGACATTGCGTCTGACAAACGCTAACCATGATTGACATGCCAGGATTAGCACACACGCTCTCTCTCTCTCTCTCTCTCTCTCTCGCACGCACACTCCCTCCCTTGCCCTCTCTGTCTCCTGTGACTTGTCATCAGCGCTCCATTTGCTTTGGACTTAGTTGTTTAAATATTGTGCTCCATTATTTGTATTGGCATTGATATTGGTAATAACTAAAAATTTCTGCGGCCGTTGCTGTTGCCGCTAAGTAGCTGCAAAGCCCTGCTCATATATACACATGTACTATATGTGTTCTATAAGTTGTTGAATATTGAGTTAGATATGTGTGTGTGTAGCGAGAGCGATATTTATGTGTATATATATGGATATATCGCTTGTTGGATGTGCCTTGTGTGGTGCGTTGAGGCGCCTTGGATTTGGGGTCTTATAAATTTTTAGCCAGACAAAGAGAGGGTTCAAAATTGATGATTGAATTATAGAAAATCAAATTCATAAGGCTTATGAAGCTAATGGAGGATAGAGCAGGAGGTATTGTGATAATTTATAGTGAAAGATAATTTATTATAAAAAAGTAGAGAAGAGTTTATATAAATCAGAAAATAAACATTATTTCAATGCATTTTATATGAATTAAATTACATTATTATTATTATTATATTGCAAATTCAATCAAATACGCATTCCCCACTTATTTCATAGACCACATTCTCATACACTGCTCAAAAAGTAGCCCACTTAACTCTTCTATTTGTCTAAACAAATATGAATGAATCATTTATATATGTATATTATATGAAATAGGCATTAAAAATGTGTCCAAAATTTGTTTTAAAACTGTTGTACGAATCAAATCATTTCCTTTTGCCATAAACAACGAACATTTCTAGCTGCTGCTCGCTAAGCTCTGCCAGCGACACCTAAAGCCGATTGTCAATCAAAATATAACGCATTCGACGCGTTGTGTATATGTGTGTGTGTGTGTATGTGCTTGTATTCCGTACACACATAATGCCACTGATTGACGTAAATATTTAGAAACGTGTCAAGCTTAATGAGAAACGTTTCTCTTTTTATAGCCAAGATTTGCGGGCCAATGAAGCTTCTATATATATGTATATAAATATAAATTGTGAGCGCAATGCCCGTTAATCGCTTAACAATACAATAAAGTAGCAATAATTATAAAAAAGCAAAAAGCGAAAAAAAACTAAATGTTTCTTTAGTCAACAGAATATTGCCCTAAAAATATCGCTACTAAATTATATGCCCCCCAAGCCAAGCCAACCATAATAATGAATATTGTTGTATATGGTAGCAATATTCTGATTTTTATGCCACTTTAATTATGATGATTACTATTAACTGTTATTGTTATTAGCCTGGATTTGTTTTGATTTCTCAGCCCATATCTCAGTTTTGTAGTCTAGTGCTTAGGCTCCCTTGCAGCTGCATCTCGGGCACGCTCCGCTGTTTGCCCAAAGATTATTCAAATATTGTTGCACGTTGACCCAAAGCGAGAATTTCACCTCGTTCTCAGATAAGAGCCCAAAAGTCGAGACAATTTATAGTTCACACCCCTAGGAATACACAGAGCCGAAATTTATTGCATATTATTTTCATTTCTTTAATATTTTTATGAAGCGCAAATTATCAATAGATGCTCTTATAATGCTCTCGTATATTTAGGCTGTCTGTCTATATGGGACCATATAATAGGAAGTTGGTTAAGAAATATAAAGCATATATACCTATATATATATATTCCTTTATTGGAATGTTGAAGGCAATTTAGTTTGTCGTATTTAATTGAACACTTAATTATGCTGTCAAATACTTTGATACTATATTGCCTTTGTATACTCTAATAACATTCTTAGCTCTATAGAAAATATCGAAAAATAATTATGATATACGAATTTGTAATCAGTTATTTATAATAGTTATACATCATTGGAATGGGAATGGGTATGGGTTCTTTTCTAGCCTTTAGCTAGATTTGAAACTCTTATAATTTGTCTTATACCCTGTTAATATTTGATTAGTCTTTAACTTGAAATATAAGTAAACTCTTATACCGTATCTTATACTTCTTTGGTATATGAATCTTCAACTTGAGATATAAGTAAACTCTTATATTGAATCGTATACTTATAATATTGGATTTGACATTTATAAGTATAACCTCGCCTATAATTCTATAAATATTGCTTTTACTATCTGATCAGTTTATATATAAGATCTTAAACATATAAATTCTCTTATAATCCTTTTAATATCAGACCTATAAGATGCTTAAAACGTATCTCATAATTCGCTTAACACCTGACCAGATATAACTCTTTAACTAGACATATAAGCTAACTCTTATAACTTCTCTTCTACTTCTACTTCTACTCTGACAAACGCACCCATTCACAGAGCTCTGCAGCACGCCCAATTTAGAAGACTTTACCGAATTGCTGGAGGCAGGTGGTACGCATCCCAAATTCTAATTCTAACTCTATCTCACTCTATCTATATGTCTACATATCCATCTTGCTTACTCTTCCTCTTGGTTTTGTTTTTGCTTTTTCTTCTTGCATGCGCCGCTCATAAATGAGCTCGACTCGTATATCGCATATAACTATCTATGTATGTATTTATGTATATATATATATATGCACATATGCATGTCTATATGATTGTAAAATGTTTATTGCATGCCGCGCAGTCGCAGTTCGAAATAATTAACGTAAATTTGAAAATAATTTTTGTTCGTCAAATTTATGACTTTAATGGCAACTTCGACGTCGACGTCGACGACTTCGAAACCAAGTTCGACTTGCGTTCGAGTTCGAGTTCGAATGGCGGCATTTAAATTGCGGCCATTGGCTGGCATTTTCTAAGCCTACTCTCTCCCTCTCGACACACTCATAAATGGGGTCCGCGGGCAAAATGGCGTGTTGGCCACGTTTATATGGCCAACATCCTCCGGCTTGCTCCGCCTTTGCGTGCCACAAATTTGGCCACGGCACGTACGTGCGGCATTCGTTTGTGTCGCTGCACGCGATCTGATAATATATATACAGTTTTTTTCTTTCTTTCTTTCTTTTTTTACTCTTGCTGCATTTCCTTTTGGCATTTATAACGGCTGCGTGCCGGGGCGCGCCTTTGGCATAGAGTGAGAGAAAGGGAGAGGGAGAGGGAGAGGGGGAGAGGGAGCGGCCGTCTGTATCTGTTTTTGGAGGCGTTGTACTTTTTGCATATGCATGGCACACACTCATAAAGCCGCCGTCTGCCTCGCATGTCGCATGTTTCCACTTTGATGTACGCCATTTTGAATTGCTCTCCCTCTCCCTCTGCCTCTGCCTCTCTCACTCAGTGTAGCGCGCGTGTGTACGAAAGAGTTATTTATTGTGGCTAGCGTGCATAGCATTAGTGGAACTTTAATTATGCTCGATGGAAATTATACAGCTGATCTAATTTTCCTGATGAGCAATGAAATGCGCAGTATTTTATGTTAATTCTGGAGGGGAAGAAAACTAGTATAACTAGCATGGAGGCAAGTTTTTCTATTTGTTATTAGGCATAAGGCTGCCCTTGCTAGCTACTTAAGCGCCTACTGCAACAGTCTCCACTTTGTGTAGACATTGAAACTCTACAGCTAAATCCCCCATTGATTTATATATGTTAAATCGCCTTTGCCGCAAAGGTGGTAAATTTCCCAAAATGCAAAAGGCAAGAAAAAGGCAAAAAAAGGAAAAAGAAAAATAAAATAAACGTCAAATCGAATCAAATGATTTTATGATGTAATTTGAGCTAATATTTACGATATAACAGCATCTAAAACAGCAGCAAAATGCCAAATAAATGTTATTGTTATATTGTCGCTTGGGTGGTGAGCTTTAGATGCTGTTATTGTTGTTGTCTCTCTGCCTTGCCACGGCCATCACAATACATTTATGATGCTCACACAGCCACACGCTCTCCCTCTCCCACCCACTCGGGCGCTTTGGCCAAAATTTTTGCTCAACTTTAAGTTGAGCTGAGAAACAAATTGTTGAGTGTGTGCGAAGAGTCAAGTGAGTGGCTGCTGTAGTGCGCGGCGTATCCCTAGAGTGCCATAACGGAAATTGCTGTGGAGTAGGAGTGGAGAGTGAGAGGCAGAGCCGAAACTTTTGACCCAGACTAAAGCTTTAATATCGAAATTTAAATAGAGTCAGAGAGAGAGAGAGAGCGAGAGAGAGAGAGAAAGACTGTAGACTTGTCAGGTAATAAATGTCTCCCAATAGATTTGTTTTCACATGCTGTGCGCTCTTCAGCTAGTTTGCGGCTATATTTTGTCATCATCTCGGGCAATGCCCACACGCACCCCCCACAGATAAAGATGTACCGCAAGTGACAAATTAACACACGCAGCGAGCGAGCAACCACCAACTGGCCCGTAACTAACCGCAACAGTTAACGGTTAACTGTAATGCAACTGTCCTTGGTCGCTATTGTGATTGGCCCGCTGGGAACTGTGAGCATAATTGCCGCAATCTTCTACCGTACGCCTGTCCGTCCGGCTAGCTGTAGCCGTAACCGTAACAGCTGTTTGAAAAATCAGCGCTACCTACTCGTATATTAATATAATTTATTGCACAAATTGTCAATTGAGTCTCCTGACAATCATTTACGATTTAGCCTGGCTCCATTTTGCGGCCCAGTTAAATAGTAGTAGAAGCAGCTAGATACTCTGATACTCTTTCATATAAATTGCATAATCCTCGAGCGCTATAAAATCTTGAAAGACCCATTGGCATTTGCTGTTGTTGTTGTTTGCACTATTTCCCTTTGTCGGCGAGCTGCTCACACACACACACACAGATAGAAGACACGAATACATTTGTTGCACTCATAAAAAAGGCGTTCGCCAGTTGTGAATTATTACACTGAGATATATTATTGATAAGGTCAGGGACATAACAGGAGCAAGTGCTTATATTTACTTCGATTTTATATACATAATATCTATAGGCAAACAGTCTAGAAATGTGGTTCAAAGTCGATTTTGATTATTTGCAAATGATTCACAATTGGTGGAGTGGGAAGTGGAATGATTATTTATAATGGGAATTTATAGGAAATCTAGAGTTTATGATATATAAATTAAATTTGTAGAGGCGGAAGAATATATAGAAGCTAGATAAATGGATAGATCATATAATAATTGGAGAGATAGATGGGAAATAGATAGAAGTGGAGCGATATAATATATGATATATGATGGATAGGTGTATAGATAGATGGAGAAATGGATAGATAGATGATCGAGAGTAAAAGCTAGATTGAACATATAAGAATTACATATATGGATAGTTATGATAATTTTATGGATCTGTATATTATATATGATAGATACATAGATAGCTAGCTGGATGGATGAAAGAAAGTGAAATGGATGAGATGAAGATGATGGATAGTTATATAGATGGATGAATAATGAAGAGTGAAAGCTAGATGAAAGAATAGATAGATCATATGACAGATAAATAGATAGTTGGATAAGTAGATATAGATGTAAAAGTAGACAGAGGGAAAGATCAATAGATAGATAGATGGGTGTAAAGACAGATAGTTCGACAGGTTAATAGACAGAGAGATGGAGGAATAGCAAGCCAAAAAGATTAAGAGAGATGCAGACAGAGAGAAACGTTATGTAAACTTGATGTATTTAGTATAACTTCTATCTTTTGCACAGTGTACGCAATGAAAGTGCTATCAAAACTCTAAAGACATATGCAATAACACTCAGTGTGCGACAAATGGCGATTAGGGCTTATCAACGAAGCCTTTGAGACTCTCAACTCCAACTGCAGCTCCAACTCCGATTCCAATTGCAACTGCAGCGCCTTATGTTGCCTCATTTGTGTGTTGATACAGACCTCAATGGGGATTACGAAGTGCGTGCATTTGATCTATGCCGCCAAAGGTATATATAGCTGGATATATAGGCAATTGATAGCCAATGTCAACTAAGCCAACATAACGACAGGCCCTACATACATACATACACATACATATATTTGTAGAACAACTTTTTCAATTACAAATCACATTTGGTGCAGTGCAAGCCTCTGCTTTTTGGCTTACCCATGTACTATATCTATAAATATATATATAAATTACCAGCCTGAGCCCCATCCACCCGCCCTAAAAAGCCAGTGACAAAGTCGTAAAAAAAAGTCACACCTTTTCCATTTATGCATTCCAGCATTTTATTTAATCATACAAACTACGTGTTTGCACAACTAGACGAATATATATATACCCTATATATTTATTTAAATACCCTATATATAAACTGAATCTTATTCTTCTTCGAGCTCCAAAAAACGTCGTGTTTCTTCTATTTGCGAAAATGACATTTGATATCTTTTCTGTTTTTGTTTTCTGCTATTGAATTATGAGCTTTGGCTTAGATCTTATCAGAATCTTATCGGATTCATTCTGAAGATCTGTGCACTGTTTGTCCAGACTGCGTTTTCAGTTAGACTTGGTCCACATCAGCTATATATGGGGGCTATATTCGCTCTCTCTCTTTCTGTCCCTCTGTCTCTGCTGAGTGTGTGCTGATAATAAAACACTCAGTTGGGTTTTAGCTGGCTTTATAGTTTTATATATGGTATACACAATTTATTGGATTATGGCCGTGAAGGTCAGATACAGCCACATCTAGCACCAATGTCGTTTAAAGCAACAACAACAACAACAAGAGTATCTGCTCCAGTTCTTCTACTGTTTGCACTTTGTGTATCTTTTAGGTGTGAGAAATTTGTACGCAAAGTGCCAAAAGATAAAGAAATCCACAAAATTTGTGCATAGCTTAAACTGAGAAAGATCTTGAGCATGTGGAAAAGAGTTTATGCTGTATCACTATATATACATATATGTATATTTAGGACTTAGCGAACTACGAGATAGTAGCAGAGACTAAGACTTTATTAAAAGTTAGTTCAGGAAAAAATAATATTTTTGCTGTAGAAAAAATAGCAGGGTTATACAGTGCCTGATTTCAAAATTTTGAAAAATTAGAGATTTTACGATTTTAATTTACAATTTTTTGGTCTATTAAGAAACAACCCAATCCATCTGAAATATTAATTTTTGTATGATTTATAATCATTTTTTCAAGAACCCTATGAAAATTGTTTGCTTCATCTGAATATGTTTGTCTTTTAAAACTATTTAAAAATTTTTAAAAATTTTATACTTTTAATTCGAGTTCGTTAGTAGAAAAAGAAAAATATAAAAAATATAAAAATTAAAATAAAAAAATATATTTATCTAGCAAAGACCAACTTTGCTCTTAGCTTAGGTTTCGTAGTCTATCTTCCATGCCAAGAGCTTGCGAAGCCATGAATTAAATATTAGAGTATGGGTACCCAGGATAGGTATCTTCGTTTGCTTTTGCTTTTTCTTCTGCTTCTTATTTTTCTTCTTCTTGATCAGATTATGCCATCATAAAAAACAGTTTTTCAAAAGATTGCGAAATAAAGCTAGGAAAATGTAGCAGCAAAGGTATAAATAAATATTGTATTTAGTATGTTGAATTTACTTAAGGAAATACTAGTCAAATATACAATTTGTATATATATACTATATACACATATGTATATTTTAATTCGCTCTTTTTTTGCCTCTTAATGATGACAAATATTTGCTGTGCAGTTCCTCAAATCCAGCGGCGCGTCGTTGCCAGCCAACCCAGCCAGCCTCGTCTAAGTCTGTCTAAATACACTTTTCGGTTTATCAGCATTAGGCGTATTTTTATGGTGGCCAGCCACGCCCCCAGGCACCATAGAACGCCCACTTTATCAGCTGAGCTCGCCAAGAACACGCGCAACTAACTCACGAAAAACAAAAAATGGCAAAAAGACAAAAAATTTGAGATTTATTATGAGAGCGAGACGAGAACTGTAGATAGATTAAAAATTGTGTCGACTTTAGCTGGAATGAGGCTTTAACTTTTATATGACGATTGCCACATTTGTGTCTAAGCAAATAGAAGAAGAAGCAGACGATGGAAACGACGTCGACGACGACGACGACGACGACGTTCTTGATGATGATGAGGCGAATGCTATAAATTTTCATGTCTAAACACAAGTGTAAAGAATAAATACGAATGCGACTCGGAGCAGATAAGAGCTAAGCAGAAGGGGTCTTAACTGCCAGCTGCTAACTGCTAACCGCTAACGGCTGTGCCTTAACTGTTTTTGTAGTACATTTGGACTGGAAAGTTGGCGAAAGGTTTTTTTCAGGGGGTTTAAAGCTAACACCTTGAAACAAAATTCCCAATATTAATATTATTCACACATTTTGTAGGTGAAAATTAAAAAAAAACAGACAATTTTCCTTCAGGAATATTTAAGTTGAGTTTTATAAAAAAAATTGTAAATAATTTTTATTTTTTACTAAAACAAAACTAAATATAAATATTTATTTATTCATTTTAATTTCATTTTTTCTTGTACACCTAAATTCGAGCTAAAACTTTGCAGTGTACAAAATAAACGAAAGTGTGTGAGAGATTAGCAGAAGAAGCTTAACATTAATTACGCAAGTTTTGTTTAAGAAACACGGTAAATAAGCGTAAAAGAGAGTATATTCGTTTCGATAACCAGAGTATGATATAAGACATACATTTAGAAGAGTTCCAAATATCTTAGGCATTATAGGACTACATTCGAATTGAGTTTGAGCATCAGATAGTTTATATATTTTACAAGAAATCACACTTTAATCGAGTTGGAATTGATTTGACATACAGAAACTATAAACAGAGTATCAAGCAGTCAGTAAAAGTTTACATGGGTCCTATAGCGCCGCAAAGGTTTTAGCAATTTGCCAATGGAGTTTGTAAATTTCATAAATTTCAATAATTTCAGCAGCTTTTTGCTCTTCTCTTTTCAAAACAGAGAGAGCGAGAGAGGGAGAGGGAGAGGGAGAGGGAGAGAGAGAGAGAGGTAGAGCTAACCCATATAAACGTAGTATATGCACTCCCGTATCATCGTATATCATTGTAGCGCATTTTTAAGGTCTTTAACACCTACGCGCTCCGTTGCTCCACTTGGCCTATCTCTCAGCTAATGTCGCTTGAACTTATCATCTGTGAAAATATTTGTATATTTATGTTTGCTCGCTTGTTTGCTCGATTTTAATTGTTGCTTACAAAGCAGCACATAGAAAATAGTATAAAAAAAACAAAATTAGAGCAAAATCCCAACCAAAAAGTGTTTGCATTGCGAGCGAGCGAGCGAGTTGTGCTCTGTGTGTGTGTTTATCACGTAAGCAGATACAACCACTATACACTATACATACACACATACATATGTTTATATATATATATATATATATTTCATGACTTGATCCCGTGGCCTTTTTCATGCCTCGTCTTTGGCTGTTGTCATTTATTTGAATTTTGATTGACTAATTGCGCAGCGAGCGCCACAATTAAGCGACACTCGCAAAGGTTACCTTTGATGCGACAGGTAACTCTGCTGAGGTGTCTCCTCGTTTTCTTTTTTTCAATTTTGATGTTTACCGCACCAGCGGGCCTGACAAGCTTTTTTGATCGTGACATGGCCAAACGAGGCGGTTTTTTTTTTCATTTTTTTATGGCCTATCTTAATTCAAATATTGTCAGCAAACTGCAACGCATGAGGCTGGGCTGGGCTGGGCTGGGATGGCCAACAGAGTGAACTGTTTGACTAACAGAAACGCCACTCAGCCAGTCAGCCAGTCACTCACTGCACGTGGCGTTGAGTTGTGACGGCAACGCGATCTTTGGTTGCCAACGCAAGATATCTTAAAATAATAGTTGAACCATCTAGAAATAGGGGTTTCTTCATATGCAATTTTATGGCTATAATGGGGTTTATTGAGTTAATACAAGATTTTTCTTTGAGTTAAATATTAAAATAGTATTTAAAGGAAAAGTGGGAAAAGTTCTATATGATAATATTATTATATGATATAATAACCAGTTTCTTGGATGACAAATCTGGATTTTTTCCTCTTTAATTAGAGTTTGAGGATTAAAAAAAAAAATTAGAATTTTTTTTTTATTTGGAAATTAAAAAAAAATGAATTTTTTTAGTACTCGAATTTTTTACAATATTTTTCAATACTTTTCTCAAAGAACTTTTTGCTTAAAATGTTTGTCTTATACTTGAAGTATATATTATATATAGCTTTACTATATAGCGCATGCCTAACATAATAATCTCTGTAATCAGAAACATGCTCTAAACTAATTACTAATTTAACTTAACTAAAATAATTTAACTAATCAAAATCTCCCTCTCTCTCTCTCTTGTAGGCAAAACCCGCACCAAGGACAAATACCGTGTGGTCTACACAGACTTCCAGCGGCTTGAGCTGGAGAAGGAGTACTGCACGTCGCGCTACATAACCATACGCCGTAAGAGTGAGCTGGCCCAGTCGCTGTCGCTGTCGGAGCGCCAGGTGAAGATCTGGTTCCAGAATCGGCGCGCCAAGGAGCGCAAACAGAACAAGAAGGGCAGCGATCCAGGTGTGATGCAGCACACGGAATACAGCCAGCTGCTGGATACGAAAGCCAAGCTGGAGCCGGGCTTGCACCTGCAGCATCCGCTGCACAGCATGAGTCCCATGGCGGCCATGAACATATCCGCAATGCGCTTGCACTCACATCCTCACCTGGCCGCTCACACTCATTCGCTGGCGGTGGCTGCCCATTCCCACCAGCTGCAGCACAGCAGCCAAATGTCCGCTGCGGCGGTGGGCGTGGGCGTGAGCACACTATCAATGTGACCTGATTATGGAGCAGGTGATGAGGTGCATGGCTATCAGAATGGGGGCGGCTATCTAATGGAGCAACAACAGCTGGAGACCAGCTATGCGACGTGTTCCAGTGAGCTGGCTTAGCTTCTAGTTATAGAAAAGTGGGCGTGGCAAGCAGTTAGACTGCTTCTACAGGCAGAGGAGGAGAACGAGGAGGAGAAGGAGTGGGAGTGGGAGGTGGAGTCGGAGGCGGCGGCGCCTTTGAATATTGCACGTTGTTAATTTTTGTGATTGTATATTCGCAGCGTTCAACGCACGCCTCCACGCCTTCAACGGCCACGCCCACAGGCAACACAAGCAGCAGCAGCAAGAGAAATATATATATATATGTATAATTAACTAAAAAGCACTTGAAGAAAACCCCTATGTTCAATTAATTATATATTTTATATATATATATGAATGTATATGTAATTTTTTTATTTTGTAAACAACTTTTGTATTATGTTTTGTTTTTTCGTTCTTAGTTAAAGTTTAGCATGTAAGGAAGACAGAGACACAAATATATAATTATATAAAAATAGTGCTTAAGTTCGCAAAAGCAGAAAACAAATTCAACAACATGAAAAATACATATATGTATATTAATATATATATATCTATATATACATAAACAATTTGTATAGCCGTCCCGCTTATCTAATTGGAAACACAAAACTACAAAATTAATTTAGTTAAATGCAAAAGAAAAATGTCTAAATATTTCTTTAAGTGCAATTTGATTACACACACATACACACTCCCACCCACACACCCACACACACACTTGTACATATAAAACACAACAAAACTTTTAACGTTTATTACTTAAATGCAATGTAATAACAACTAGTTAGTTAGCTACTAGACTAAATTGAATTTAATGTTAATAAAACAGCAAAAGCAACTGCACATACATTCACACACACACATACACAATATGTATATGTATTAAGTAATCATACAAGTTGCCCACATATCAACATTTGTCCGCACACGTTGCATGTAAATTTAATATTTAGTTAAATTATGGCTGCAAAATTAATTTATGTAAAATCCATGTGCTATTTGAAATAAACAAAAAATAAAATTAAAAAAAAAAACCACAACTGTTTTTCAATTTGAATTTATTTACAGTAGATTCGCTCAGCTGTTATGCTCCACCTACCCGCTGTCAACTTGATTTTGCTTTGCCTACGCCTTCTTCGCTCAGACACCATTGAAGTGTTTGACACTATTGCGTGCTCTGTTGCACTCATGACAGAGGGGCCGGCGCTGTTTGCTTGTAAAGTGTGCAAGTTGCATGGTAATTGAATTGGAAGAGCAAGAGAAAATTGACCTGCAGAGAGAGACACACTCACAAACACATACAGGCAACAACATATCTCTCTTTGTCATGTTGAAGCTTTGTTTAGGCGCATGGGCGTCGGTATTTGATTTAAGCAAAGGATCTATGCTTATTTGTTATGTTTATATGTTTATGCATATATGTTTAAGACGACAAAAATGATCTTATAACGTATCTGTAAGACTTTCTCATGACGCGCGTGCTTAACCCTGAGAACTAGCTCAAGCTACGCCTTTGCTTTGAGTATGCAACGTTACTTAGATTCTGCCTCTTTCGCTCACATGCATACACTCATACACATATAGCTGTATCTACATATGATAATTACATGCACTTCTCTTTTGAGAATTATTGTCTTCGACTCTAAGAGCATGCTGATCGTTGGTTATTGACGGATATGAATCGAAATCTCGCTTTCTCGCTTCGATTGATTTACGATGTTCGCTTTTCGATTTATTGATGGCTGCCAATTAATACATAGTATTCGTTACGAGCACCCAGTCAATGCCAAGGCGAAAGAGCGCATCAAAAGACTCAACTATGTGCAGAGTCGCAGGGCGAGAGAAGACAACAAAAACAAAATGGAAAGAAAAAAATGTAAAAGGCAAATAGACATAAAAAGTGTGTAGAAGGAATTAACATTTTTTCACAGCAATAAATGCATAAACGTCAAATATATATACATTCATATGGCCGATATGGCATCAAATTTATAATCTTTTGCATTGCCGGATGGATGGACGGATGGATGCTGCATGCTCAGCCATTGTCATCGCTAATAGAGACATACCGAAACAGCTTGACCGGCGAGTGTTTCCAACTGAACGAAAAACTTCAAATTTCGAGCGAACGTTACTTTTTGGCCTGCCATAAACTTTTATGGGTACCAAAGACGACGACGGCGACGGCGACGACAATGGCGCAGCTGTAAGCAGAAGTTACGTTGATTGGATAATGCTGGAGAGTGTGTGTATCTCTAGGGGTCGATTCTGACAATCCTATGGGTGCCAATTAAGACAGCAACAGCACCCAGCACCCAGCACCAGCACCAGCCGCCAGCCGCCATATCATAAAACTTTTTTCCTCGTTCGTGAGCGATCTTAAAAAGATCATTCGTACATTTTATGGCAGCTGGACAGTCAGTCAGAGAGATCGAGCTGCCAACTGCAGCTCCTATACTATTCACGAGAAGTGAGGTTATAAATCACTTGGCATTTGCTCGCTTTTTTTTCAATGCATGTCAAAGTTCTCACAAGATGGCGTGCACACACACTTACACACTTACATATGTAAGTTGTGAATTCCCAGTAATTGCAACTGCAACTGCAACTGCATCTTGCATATGTGTAATGCAGTAGCTAACCCGAAAAAAGTCGGCAAAAGTCAAACAACATTTTTGTATTGCGTTACGCATGGCCAAAAGAGTTGAGTGTTTCGAATTTCGATATCGAATATTCGACTGGGCACAAATGCAAACATGACGTCGAGCGCCTGCACAGCCGCAATCGCAATGTCCGTTCGCCCGAATACCGTTCGCTTTTTTTCTCATTTTTTTTAGCATATAGGTGTGAAAATGCAGCACACACTTCCTTTATCGGTCGGTCGGTCGGACGGCCTGCAGCTTGTTTGGTTACTTATGTTGCTTCTCCCCCCTCTTCTTCTCCCTCTCCTTCTTCTTCTTTTTTGCATTGTGCATTGCGCACACATAAAAGTCAAAATATTTTGGGTTCACCAGATATATATTGTGTATATATATATATATATATATGGAGGAAAACGTTTTTAGCAATCGATTCGCTTTGATTCGTATCAAATCTAGACAGGTTGTATATTTTCATGGTCTGGACATTTCCGATTTAGTTAATCTGGCGCATTATAAATCAACTTGCTCCCGAGCCTCTCCGAGCTTGTTTTTTCCAATCGTGGTCGAGGTACTTGAGCCAAGTGCTAAAGTTAGCATGATTTCCTTTTGATATTCTTGTTGTCACTGCAACATATACCCTGTAAATCTGAGTACAAGTTTATATAAGACTGAGAGAGAGAGAGAGAGAGAGAGAGAGAGAGAGAGAGAGAGAGAGAGAGAGAGAGAGAGAAGAAGAGGGAGATAGGAGGACAGAGGGAGAGAGAGAGCGAAAGTTAAAAAATAAGAATAGTACACTTGAAAGCTCTTTAAGATTAGCTAAAGAACTTTAAGATCGTCAGATAAAAGATACAAAATAAATAAATAAAATAATAAAATGAAATACAAATACATATTTCACAATTTAAAATTATAAATAAAATAAAGGTAGTAGTCTAAAGGATTACTAAAGGACTAAAGGATTAATTATTGGAAATTAATTAAACGAATGAGCTTCTATTCGTTAAAATAAAAATATTTAATATATCATTAAATAACTTTTTAAGTTTCTTTAAAATTCATGTTAGCTAAAGTTTTAATTTTTTAAAAATTTTTTTTTAATATTAAAAAAAATGTTAAAACCTACATTAATAACATCTTTAGTACCTTTGAAAAAATTTCTTGGTCTTGGATATTTCAGAATGTTTTCTTTTCTACTTACTCCCAGAAATATTATAAACTGTTTTTCGAACTGTACATCTATATTGTCATATGTATCTATACGTGATGTTCTATTCTAAATCAGCAGAACGTTAAAATTTAATTTGAGCAACAGAAATTTGATTGGAAAGCAGAACGAACGGGGCTAGAGCACTAGCTCAGTTGCTGCTCGCATGTCATTTTCACAAATATAACTTGTCTAATTATAACTAATTGAAATCAACACCCACACCTCAATCACATGACACGAACGCACACACACAACAATAATAAAGTTGCCCAAGCGTGAAAAAGATTTGTAGCTGAATGCAAAAATATTTACATCATTTATTTTGTTGCCGATATCGAGGCGTGCAGCTGGTCTGCTGGCTGAGTCTTAGCCTTATCTCAACCATGATCGAGATAATTAATTTATGTCTAGGTACATATTTGCAGCTTCACACAAATGCGGCCTATCTGGCTATCTGCCCCACGGTTCTATCCGGCTTCAAGTTCAGTTTGGAGGTGAGCAGCAGCCGCAGCCGCAGCCGCAGCCGCAGCCGGAGAAACAGACAGTGAAGCAGACAGTGGCGATCTTTGATGCGGGAGTTTGATTAACACAATTTGTGTTTGTGTTTATGGAAATTAAGCAACAAGTTTTATTAGTAAGCATGCACTAATTAAACTCTGTCTATATTGTTTTTATTTTTGTCACTCAAAAGCTGAAATCGATTTTTGTTTCTCTTGTTGCTGCTCTGTGGAGCAGTGGATCATAAAAGCCGCTAAAAGGTGTGGGCGATTTCACAAATACAAAATATTCAAAGCAAAAAGCACAAGACGTCAAAAACAACACAAATTGTTGATTGAATTGATTAGAGTCAGCGGCGAGTGTGTTAGGCACGAGATTTCGGACATTTGATTAAGAGTGAAATTAATTACAATATTCTACGTACAGGCCTTGACAACCAAAATTCAAAATATTTCCACAAAATTAAAGCTTGACAGTTAAGTTTTCAAAATTAATAAAAGTAAAAGCTGAAACAATAAAATTTCTTGTGCATTCAATATAATAAATAAAATTCCAACTTACATTTGAATTTTTAAAGAAAGCGCGCACTTAAGGCAGATAAAAGCTGTTTGCTACCATATTCCTTATACTTCAATAACAATATTATCGTTATCGCTGCGTTAAGTTGCCACCTATCGTTACTTAAAAATTGACTAAATAATCGCACGCAGCTAACTTCACGTCAAACTGAATTCTGTTTTGTCATCGTAAAGTAAAACTCCTGGAATAACAAAAATTCGTATTTAAAATGGTAAGTAATTAGTTGAAATGTAACAGGAATAGTTAATAACTAACATATGTTTGGTTTCTAAAGAATCAGCAATCGCTCAAAGTACGCCCCACAGACGTGAATGTGCTAAATGCATCCGGTAGGGCGACGCTGCCCACGGAGCCAAATTGCTTAAGTCAACTGGCGCACGTTCATCGTCTCAGAGATTCGGAATTGAATTATGCTGATCACAGATACAACATCGATATGCAAATGCTGCGCAATCGTGAAGGCCTGGGTGCCCCCTTAAAAATGGGCATGGATCGTTTTGCGGCAAAGAAGATTGGACGATTGCCGTTCTTGCAGTCCAGGTAAGTCGCATGAAATTTGGCATATAACAGGTGTATATATTTATATATATATAATTTCTATTGCAGCAACTTGATGGACGATGTTTTGACTGGCCGCTGCGATGAGATCACATTTCAAGACTTCTTAGGTCTACCCGAATACAATGAGAACCTGCGCCAGCCGCACGCCGTCGTGGAGAAATCTTTGGGCATTTATCTTTAAATAAATCGATTAAAAAAACTTTACATACCAACTTAAACAATTAAACAAATCTCTCTTTGATTCACCAAGTGAAATAGTGTGCAAATTTTAATTTGAGCCAAATGCGCATTTTATTTGTCATCAACATTTTGCTAATTATCGCACAAACTTCAACTAAAAACTATAAATGAAAAATATATATTGGCAGAGTTTGGTTTTTTCTTTAAATTATATGTATATAGACGAATCGGTTGTACTCGAGAGATTCATTAAATTATATATGTATAGTCCGTATATGTAAATGATATGCATACAAAAAGTTTTATATATAGCTAAGGAGCTTTCGATTTGCCTCATGAAATGCAGAGAAAACATATAATTAAAATTAAAAACAGCTTGCAAATGGACGAATTCGTTTCATACAATAACATTAGACTTAAGCTTAAGGAAAACAATATTAAATGAAGCGGAGGGCATTTTAAAATTATACAATATTGCATACACATAGAGTTATATATATATTTTGTTGGAATTCAATAGATACTATATAAAATTAGAAGTTTTCGTTATCGGCTTGCATTGCGTTCTAGTAGATCCAGTTGACGGGCACCCATTGCTCCTCGTGACTCATCTGGTCCAGGGTCTCGACCACCTGTCGGAACGTCTCATCGAAGTCCTCGTTAACAATGACCATGTCAAAGTATTTGCCATATTTGCGCTGGACAAAGCTGCTCTCCTCCACCGTGGAAATCAGATCGTCGTCCTGTTGACAATAATGAGAATATGTGTTAAGCAAGGTTTGTGAATTCAAGCAGAGATCTAAGAGCGCTACAAAGGTGGCCTAGTGAGTGCAAGGGATTATCGGCATGACTCAAAGATTAAAAGTAATCCACTTGGAAGGCTCGCTGTCTGTTTACCTCATAGAGCGATGCCAGGGATTCGAGGGTGCGTGCGCGCCTGGAGCTGAAGCGTATGGAGCTCTGACGGTCGAACTGGAATGGGTTGTAAAGATTAGCAGTTAGCACTACAGCTACAACTAGCTAAGCAACAATGTATCTAAACCTACAGATAGATTTCTATTGGAGCCGGTGGCACGACGATCCGCATAGATAGTTTTCAGCTGCTCCATGCCGGGCGCTGCGATGAATATTACGAATGGCATCAGTTCCTGGCTGTTGTGCAATATCTTCAATGCATTTGGCGCACAGTCCAATATGCACATGCGACCGCTATTGATCACGTCCTTGATCGACTGCAAATGTGTGCCGTAGAGATTTCCATTGTGCTCGCCGTACTCGAGGAACTCGTTCTGTTTGACAGCCTCGTCCATTTGCTCCCGGTCCATGAACCAATAGCTAACGCCGTTCTCCTCCAAGGCGCGCTTCGGACGACTCGTGTCTGTGGTAATATAATTTATAATTAATCTCAATTGGTTTCATATGGGGGCGTCAGCATTTACGTGGAATGACAGCTCCGAACTTGTCCACATCGCTGTTGATCAGCCGATTCTTGAGCGTGCGTCTGCCCACGCCAGAGACGCCAATTAGCACCAGAGTTTTCCTGCGGAACGGAGGCATGCGTGTCACCTCCTCATAGAGCAGCAGCTCAGCCTTGTCGAACTCACAGTTCGCTACGGAGCGATACATAGTCTTGCGCTTGCGCTTTGAAATCTGATAAAGGGTATATATATAGCAATACTATAGATCTTAGGTATAGCTCAACCCACCCTTGTGCCACAGATGCCAATTTTGTGCACGTAGTCGGCTTCGGGTGCGACGAAAGCCTTGCGCCGTTCCTCCAGCTCCTGCGAGGGCACCAGCCCTATTTTATCCGACTCGGCAGTTATGTTCTTTGCCTGCCACCAGTTGGGATCCTTGACATTGATGATCTAAGGGATCAAGCAGATTAATGTTTCTTTCGATATATCTAAATAGCTGCCAGCCTACCTGCAATATATCGCCTGACTTGAAGGGCAAACCAATATCCCTGCAGGGCAACAGGGAATCCTCCGAGGGATTATATGAGAACAGCGCGCGCATATAGCACTGGAGATTGAAATATTATATAGATCTTTATTAGATTTAGATTTATTTAAAGTAGTTCAATTTTTTTTTTTTTGGGTTTCAGCTAAGTTTTACTTACTTTAATGCAGGTCTTTTAGAATTTAGCTAGCTTCTTGGACTAATTAAAACTTTATCATATAATATAATATAATATCATATCACAATTGTAAAATGCATTCAAATATATCTTGGTAGAATATATATAATATACAGCATAAGTATATATAATATATATCTACTTGAAAGTAAATCAGCTATAATATTGAGGTACAGTGATCGCCCGGAAACTAGAATTTCTAAGCAATTGGTTAAAGATTGAGTTTGAAAGATTCGAGAGATAAGGTTGGGTATTAGGCAATATTATTGACCTATATATTAATTTTAGTTAATGTACTAACAGTCTTCTCGAGTAATCACTGTAGTTAGCGAAAGAAACAAAACATTTGCAGCTAGTCAAAAATTCTCTTAAGTTTCTACAAATTTATAATCCATGCAAAAAAGTAGCAAAGTCTTCTTAGTATTCAGAGCCAACAGAGAAAGCTTTAGCACAAAGCACACAAACATTTATCACTTACCGTTAGTTTCTTGCCCGATTCTAGATTTGTGATGCCGTTCTGTTTTACCTGACCCCCACTGACCGTATAGCGACCGCTTTTGATCTCCTCATCGACATTCGGTCCGATCTTCAGCGTGAGATTCTCCTTGGCCCGCGAGACCTCCACCTGGAGATCATCGGGCGTACGCACCGCGGTGCCATTCACCTCCAGTATGACATCGCCCACATGGAGCATGCCCTGTTTGTCGATGACTCCGCCGGCCAGAATGCGCGCCACCACCAGCTGCTTGAACTCGTCCAGCTCGACGGTCAGGCCCAGCGGCTGCTTGGGATCGCGCCGCAATCCCACCATTTTGATCGTCTCCACAGGCATCTTGCTGTTCAGTATGTCTTCCGTATAGAGATAGGTGCCAGAGGGGCGTTGACTTGTCGCCTCGAGTTTAGTGATAGATCCGCCAGCACTTTTGAAACGTTGCTCGTACAAATATCCTATCTCATCGTGAGCACGCAGCAGAGCCTGAGGTGGGAAAGAGAAAGGGAGACAGTGAGTGTGACTGGGAGAACTGATTAACTAACTTTAAAAGTGTGGATGAATAACTCGAGAGAGAGAGAGAGAGAAAGAGAACTGAATCAGAGTTAGTTAAAAGTTTAGTCACTTAGACTGTGATTGATTGAAGGACTGTCTGACTGATCAAAGATTTGTTTATGCTGATATTATAGAGTGTATAAAATACTTACACGAAAGTGTGGTTGGGCCAAGAGCTTGGCTAGTTCGCGTGACTCTAAACGTCTTGAGGGCGAGAACTTGCGTATGATATCGTCACAGATCGGCTTGTTGTTCAGATGCGCTGGCAAAAAGGCGGGCACGGGCTGCGGCTCGGTTGGATTTAGCTAGAAACAAATGAATGTAAAGTAAGTTAAAGATAGAGAGAGACAGAGAGAGAGATAGGGGAAGAGTGAGCAGAGTCATATACGCATAATTAAATTTGTCGCATTAAGCTCCGAGTGGGGCGTTGGACAGAGACATCTCTCATCGTCTCGCACTGCCCTAGGTCAAGTCAACTTTACTTCTTCTTAATTGACGCTCGCATCCGTTAATTGGTGACTTTTTGGCAGTTTTGTGTCTCTCGCCGCTCTCTTTTATGGCCTACCCCCATTTAACCCCCGTGAACTTTGCTCTGTTCCACATTTTTGGTTGTCTTAGCTTGGGTCACAAATTGGGTCGTTTGTGCGTGAAATTTGGGTCGTTTTGGGGCAGACTAGGACCCTTGCCCAACATACTCGAATTCTCCATCTGCTATAATTGCATTAAATTCTCGTCTTCCGGCGCTTGTCTTGCGAAATTTATTTACTTTCAGCGTCAGCAGCGTCACCGTCCGCTCTCAGACGTCGTCCGTCTCCGTGTCTTTGTTATTTCTGTATTTATTATTATTATTAGTATTATGAGTCGGTGCCACAGTTTCCGCCCACGCTACAGCGACTCACTCGCATGCAATATTTATAAGCTAGCAAAAGTTTACTCTCTACTTGACAAACGCAATGCAGCAAATTATACGTAGTATTTGGTCCATAGAGAATGAAAGCCATGTTGACTTGTCTTGGAGTGAGTCTATTTAGAAGGCAAACTATTGAGAGTTAAACAGAAGAATTTGTAGAGAAAGGAAAGCTCTACTATGCAAGAACATTATGTATATATAAAAATAATATAAAATAACAAATATTTAAATAAAATAAATATTTTAATAATATTTTTTAATATTTTATATTTATTTTTTTATAATTTTCTAAATTTTTACAATTAAATTTTGAGCTTATAATTTGAGCATAATTTAATTGTTGACTTCAAAATATGTTTACAGTGCTGCCTGCTGGGGCAAGTACGTAGAAGCAAAGTTAGCCGCTAGATGGCGGTTTCACTTTACTTTACACTTTACTAAACAAATCCATTCTAATTTGAATATTGAATATAATTCATTAAAATCTTTTGATTTGAGAGTCTTTTATACTTGAGAGTACTTGTACTTTTGTACTTGAGAGTCTTTTAAGCCCAACAAGCAATCGACTTAAGCCCTTCAATCTTCTTCTATTTTCCTGCCGCAGACAAAAGCTTGGCGTTATCGCTAAGCAGCGATTATTATTTATTTATTTACACATAGTTTGTCTGCTGCATATCGAATTTCAGTTCTTCCGTGTGAAAAGAAGCCCCACAGTCTGCTGAGCTTCCTATGCTGGCCCTAACAGCTACGCACACACGCACACACATACAAATGACAACTGTTATTGACACGAAGCTTTGTTGTTGTTGTTGTTGTCGTTCTGCTTCTTCTTCTTCTTGCTGGTTGCCAACACAAAAGGGCTTTCACCTTAGAGTTTAGTGAGTTGTGTACGCTTGTTGTCACAACAAATTGCGCAAAAATGACAACAGGTAATGTCTAGTTAGTTAAAACTGTTAATTACACGTACACACACATACACATATATAATAAATAACAATGAATGCTAAACGAATGACGTTTCTTTAAGAAATTTAACCTTAAAATTTGGCTTTTAAATAGGTAAACAATTCAAGTCAAGTTTGAGCGAAATTTGATAACATTTGTGAAATGTTTTTATTGTATTTTAACTAAGCACTTTTCGTTTTTATTATTTTTACTACTATTTTTCACTTTTTTTGGAGCCACTCCCAAAACGCGCGAGCGAACGAGCGAGCAAGAAGAGCGGTCCAAACGTTGTTTGTATGTGTGTATCTGTGTGAGTAAGCCGGAGAGTAAGCTTCAGCATAGGTGTGTGTGTGTGTGAGCACTCACGATTTTGGAAATGCCAAAACACAGCTAAGACGTTACACAATCGACCAGAGAGCGGGCTCGACTACGTCATCAAGTAAGAAGTCTCTTGGCAGTTAGCCTGGCTAAAACAGAATTTGGGTTTGGGTTTGTTATTGACTGAGTAACCAAGGCAGCACATGGGCAAAACACTTGTTCCAATTGTGCCCCATTTATTGAGTGGCACACATATGCAAAAACAATCACATTTACAGTTTTATTCATAGAAAAACTTTGACTTCACATTAAAAGCGTCTTCGAGTAAATGAAATGAACGCGACGCTGCCGTGAGAGCGAGAGAGAAGTGAGCGCAAGCGAGCGATCGAGCGGGTATTCAAAATTAACTGTTGCATGTTTGTTGTCGAGTCGCTGCCCCCCGTTTAAGCCATGCTCAAATGAGCAAAGCGCGCACACATATAAACCCGTTCTCACGTACGCAGTGAATCAACAGAAAAAGTCGTCGGCGCAGAGCGCACGCAACAACAGCAGAACCTCACCTTAGCACAGCTCGCAAGTAACTAACTGACTGACTCACAGCGAAACCCAGTTGAGCTAAGCAGAGTTGGGTGTGCGCGCTACGAGAGTGAGAGCGCGCTCTAGGGCTAACTGTCCAGAGCTTAGTTGGCGCTCTTAGCAGGGCGCATTAGTATTAGTGCAGCACACTTGTTTCTGTGTTCATGAGCATTTACGTTACAACTGTACGTCGCTGTTACGAGCTCTGTTAGCTAACAGCGACTCAGTGGAAGCCGCTCTCTGAGCTTTTAACATTGGGCAGCCGCCGCTGCTGCAGCATTAGTAGGCCAACCACTCAGTCGCTGCTGCATTTGTTGATTTTGTTGCTGTTGTTGTTGCGGCCAGGTAGCATAAAGTTTTTCATAATTAACACATGCATGCGCATTTACTTCGAAAAGCAATTTTTAAAACCGGTTTACAAAGCTTCGCTTCCACTCTTTTTTCTTAGGGCGTTGCTGTTGACGTCGCCGTCCCCGTCGCCGTCGTCTGTGGCGTGCTTTTTATATGCGTCGCTTTAATAGGCAACTGGAATTTTAGAGTGACATTTCATATGTGGAATTTCGCTTATCAGCAAGTCTCGTGACTTGTAATTTCTAATTACTTTCACTGCCTTTCCCAACAGCAGGTCACAGTGTTACAACCACTGAGGTGTAATCCCCCCTCCCCGAACCATGCCAAACTGCTTATTCTAATTATTCGCGGCACGCGACGTCGCTTTTGATTATTTTATTTCGTGAGCTTGTTGACTTTAATGTGTGTGTTTTTGATTTGCCAAAAACAACAAAAGCCCATAAAAAAGCAAATGTTGTTGTTACTGATTTAGTTAGATCTCCAACTTAGTGGGTATACTTTATTAGTATATTATTGCGAATTTCATAGCTAGAAGAAATCAATAATAATACAATCCCTAATATATGCAAATCAGCCTAATTTAAGTCAGTTTAACACTCGCTTATTATTCAATTATTTGCATCATTTTATTCGCATACCATTTGGGGTCAAGTTTAATGCGTTAACAAGCGAGAGAGTGCCAGAGAGACGGAGAGAGAGTGAGAGGGGAATCTGTGTTAATAGCTATGCCATAATGATTATCATAAAAGCCGACGCTCGCAATGAACACAAGTGGCATCAAGTGCTTCGCACTTAGTAAAGCAGAACAAAAGAGAGAGACCAAGCAGAGTGATGTACCGTTATTGTTTGAGCGAAAGCATGGCAAACGCTCATCCCTGACCCTTTTACTTTCGAGCACTATAAGTAATCGAGCGTAAAGAAGAAGGGAAATGATGTAACAAAATTAAAGACAAAACATAAGAAACAGTACAGTAAACTGAAATTATTGCTCGAAATATACAATAATAACATATACACAGGGGAAAGGCCAAGAGTCTCTGCTCTTAGTCTTAAATGGAACTAAATTTTATTTTCTAAGTATATATATTTTTCATATAATAAATCAAGTTATTATTATTATTAATTATCTGCTAATCAGCTCACTCTGCTCTTCAGCTTAGAGCTTTTCTCACAGTGTATGCACGCACGTATCTGTAGCGTAAACAATGATTTTTCTTGTCTGCCACCGCGTGTCAGAATGTATGTATGTTCAATAATGTGGAAAACAAAATACGGTACATCATTTTCTTTTTTTATTGGCAGATGGCTTGACTACAAATGATTCTGCAACTGGGTCATGCGCCAAAGAATAAGGTGTGAGCACTTCTGATTACGTACTCATTTACATACTATATACACACATACATACATACATACCATAAGCTCCTTGTGAGGCGTTGTTGGATTGCTCAGCAGTAGGCCCTTCAGAAAGATATCATCTGTGTGCGTAAGATCAGCCGAATTGCGAAAGGCAGCTAAAGGGAGCAAAGAAGACAGAGCATGTAAGCAGCATATTTAATAAGAGTAAAAGAGATAGCATCTGTACATACAAAGCATAACCGCAACTTGCCTGCAATGGGCATTGTTATTGTTTGGCTTAAGTCGCCGTTTAAGATAGTGTAATTTTAAAGCACTTACCGTTATCGGAGTTGTCATCCTCGCCAATTCTGTTGTTGCTGGCGAGCAACTCCACCTGGTCCTGCCGCGCCCGACGCGAACGTGCACTCCAGCGCACCATGCTGGCGCCACAGAATGACTCAAGCAAAGTCAAATCAAAGGATTGTACTTAAAGGAAGTCTGACGTCACTGAAGTAAGCTCACACACACACACATACACACACGAAGATGAACTAACACTCAGTGGCCGCCGACTGCTAATTTTGGCAGTGTCTCAACATATGTTCAAAAGTAATTTTGAATAATCGCTGTGTTTTCCTTTTCCATAAACACACAGAACAATAATTCCGCCACGACAACAACAATAACAATAACAACAAGTTGGCAAGACGCGCACACAGAGCCAAAACACGCCAACGATAGCAGGGCCAGAGAGCGTATAACTGAAAAGTGTTTTGTTGCATGCTACCTAAAAAGCTTTAAAGCTTGTTGTTCCGAAAACTTTTGCAAGCAACAGCAACAACAACACGAGCATCAAAAACGAGTTTTTCTCCCGCTCTATAACGATAGACTGAATTCTGCTTGTCATTTGCCTGCCCTGACTGTCTGGCAACGCCGGCAGCAACTACGGGAATACAGCAGCCCTAGAAATTTGGTTCGCCTCTATAAATCCAGTCGCATGTTCGGAGAGCCACATAAGTGATTTTAATCTGTAATATAAATAATATAAAATTAAAGCAAAAATGCCGGACGCAGTGCAGCAGAGCTTTGTGCGCTCGTTTATTGACTATCTGAAGAAGCAGGTGGATGTCATGTCGCCGGATCAGAGCGAGAGCATTGAAGTGGCCATCCAATGCCTCCAAGCCGCTTTCGATGTCGGCGAGGAGGAGGAGGCAGAACAGGTGACCCAGAGCGTTACAACAGATGCCGCACCTGGCGGCACCACACCTGGGGATTCAACTGCATCCAGCAGCGCCACCCAGCTCGCTGTCAATACAAAGAACATTGATATGTTTGAGCTCTTCCAATCGCTGTACATTGAACGTAATCCCGAGTCGTTGGCTTTGGCCGAGTCCATCAAGAACGAGGGCAACCGCTTGATGAAGGACGGCAAATACAATGAGGCGCTCTTGCAATACAATCGCGCTATCACCTTTGACCCCAAGAACCCGATCTTCTACTGCAACCGGGCCGCCGCTCATATTCGCCTGGGGGACAACGAACGCGCCGTAACCGATTGCAAGTCCGCTCTGCTCTACAATGTCAACTATAGCAAGGCATATTGTCGTTTGGGCGTGGCCTACTCCAATCTGGGTAAATTCAATGAGGCCGAGCACGCCTACGCCAAGGCTATTGAGCTGGAACCGGATAATGCGGACTACAGGAACAACCTGGAGGTGGTTCGCAACGCACGCAATCAGCCACCCCAGTTGTCCCAGCTGAGCGATGGGCTCAATGCCATGTTGTCTAATCCTACTTTACGCAATCTGTTCGGCAGCGCTGAAATTGATCTGGAGCACTTGCAGTTGATGACACAGAATCCGATGATAATGAATACAATTGGACAGCTCTTCAATTTGGGCGGACCAGCCGGTGCCGGGGCCCCCGGTACGGGCGGTGGTGCGCCCGGCCAAGTGCCGCCAATGCCTAACGATATGCTGCAGCTGTTCCAGAGCCTGGCCACCCAGGTGGCTGACGCCCAACAGAACCGGGATCAGACAAGGGGCGGCAATGCAGGCGGCCCACCTGGTGGCCAGCAGCCAGGCAACCAGCCGCCACCCAGCGTCTAGATGTGTGCATCCATTTAGTGTTAAACAGAAGAGCGCATCATACATTTACTATGGTTTAAGCTGAAATCAATTGTGTTAAAAGTTTATAAAAGATAGAAACACACGCATATATACACACACACACAGATAAATATATATTTATAATTGATAATAAATAAAAATAAACAGAAGTTTCTCTTTTGTGGAACTGATATACGAGGCAAATGCGGGGGATCAGCATTTCACAACTTGCTAAAGTCAACTATTGTCAGGCTAAAGGATGTGAGTATGTATGTGGATACAGTGATGACCTCATGCGTGGACAGCGAAATAGGAAGATTAGATAAACATTGTTATTTAAGATTAGCTGACTAAGTGAACGACTTACGCACACACAACATTAATAACGGCCACACAGGGATGCCCCCTAAGTCGATCCAGATTATATATAGCGAACTCATTGTAGATGAGGACTCTGGGTATAATAGTCTTGAAAATGTATGTAACAGGCAGAAGGAGGTATGGCGACATCATAGAGTAAACATATTCTAACAGCATACCATGATTAATAAAATCAAAAATCAATTCAAGCATTAATTTCCCACAGTACAGCTGAATTGGATTTTATAACGCTTGGAATAACTTTGAGCATGATGCAGGGTATCTGTTAGTCGGGCACTCCCGAAAACACTTGTTTTACATACATATAGGCATATACCTATATAAATACCTTTTACTGTTAAATGTTAACATATATATATATATATACCGCCAAGTCTTCAAATATAACACCATATATCTTGTTTCTCTAGAAACTTTTTTTATTTTTCCGATTTATTGAAATTCAATATCTGTTTTCGTGCTGTTGCTACGTTGTACAATAGTGGAGCATAATATGTGTGAACAAACAAAAAAAGAAAAGAAAATATGAGAATATGCTTGTGATTCTGATTTTGATTGGGATTTGACAAACTCTTTCGTTTATCTTGTGCTTCAAAAATGTTAATACGAGTGTTTGCATTTATCTTTCATATATATATTATATGTTGAGGATGGGGACTTCTTATTTTTGTTTAATTTGATTTGATTATTTATATGTGGTTAAGAGCAGATATTGCAAGTTGAGTCGTTACAAACTATTTTTATATATTATTACATCTAGCATTTTGGACAGATCAGAGAAAAGGAAAACAGCCTGGTATGTTAAAACAATGTGCCCACAGCCATTGCCACTGATCGAAATAAATTACGCGTGAGACATTGTTTTAAGATATCAGGCCTGAAATTTGCAAACATCTTTGTTTCTTTTTGTGTGTGAGTGATTGAGTTTTTGTTTGAAAATAAATCAATTGATAAGAGAATAAATAACCATACGGCATTTTTATTTGTTGAACTGCTGCAGGCTCTGAAATAAACCAAAGGTAGACAGTTACATGGAAAGATTACTCGATACTCACCCGAAATCAAAGGGCAGGATCGCTGGAGCAGCTGAGCTACCAACTGAAGGAAGCTGCTGCATCTATAGCCATCTCTTGTGTAATTTTTTATAGTTGTTTATTAAACGCGGATCGTTTGTTAGAGAGATTCTCTAATCCTAATATCTCCTTATCTTTTTTTTTTTTTGTTTTATGTAGTTTCTTCAGTTTGTTGTTGTTTAACGACTAGGATGTAAAAGTTGATTGTTGGCTATATCTGGTACATCTAATATCTATTGTATCGTCGATTCCTAAAGTTGCCACCGCCGCCGCCGCCGCCTCCTCCACGTTGCCGCGCGCGATTGTTGTTGCCATAGTTGGAGTTCACTTTGCCAGAGTACTTGCCCGAAGGTGGCGAATAGAATTTCTGTTCATTGGATGGCCGTGATTTCTTGTCCTGCTGTTGCTCCTGCTCCTGATTGCCATTGGCGGCGCCCTTGTCGCCAAATGTGATAGGCACATGTCGTTTGCCTAGTTTGATCTACAAGTAAACTTATATTGAAGTCGAATATTCAAGAAATTTAAGAGATAATTCATACATTTTTGGGTACAACCCACGAGAGAACAATATCGTGCTTGAATATGGGTGGTGAATGAAATAGATCGCGAATTAAAACGTTTATATTTGATGTTGTCTTCAAAGCAGTTTGTTTCAATTGATTCTCCTCAGTTTTCAGCTCTTCCGCTGATTTGCCTTTAAGAGCCTCCTCCAGTTTCTTAATGTAACTGAAAAATAAAACAAGTTGTTAGCACACCAGGTTTATGACTTTTTCTATTTGATAGTTACCCCTGTGTACCGCGCGCTAGATATTGCAATCTAGCTCGAAAGTCTTTTAGCTTTTCAGCGTCCTCGACAAATGTTAAGTTGCCTGGATGCTTCTTGCCCAGCGTGTGCAATGCATAAAGCAAACATTCAGCATGCGAAAATTGAAATGAGGGCGGCACGTCTGTCGTATCCTCATCACTTAGTTTTGGCAAGGGCATATATTCCTGTACAACAAAGAGAAGCGATTAGCAAATGCTTCGTTAAACTGTAATACAAAATATTTACCAATAATACATTGTAGACGGCATTAATGCGCTCATTGGCATTATCTAGCCTGTCCGTGTTGGTAATCATCTCAGCGAATACTTTGAGCAAACGCAACTGTATTTGATCCTGTGACACTGCGGTGGCAATCAAGTTCCATGTGTTGATTGGCAACAGTTTGTCACAAACGTAGCCCACAAATTGCGTTGATTTAATGGTTTTCTAAATATCAGAGATTTGATTTACAATAGTTTATCAATTTCATATAAACCTCCAACTTACGGAAAAGTAAGGTGCAGCTGCTGTGGCACATTGTAAAAAACGCTCTACAACTTCATCATCTACTGCTAGAGTATCTGCATCGACTGCGTTGAGTTCAGCCTGTTCGGTTGCCAGCTTGACCAGCTCGGCGTGGCCAGTTATTGTGCTACCCAGCTTGGTGGCACCCAGTATGGTCATGCATAGATGAAACTCGTCGGCTGTCACATCCTGCAATGCCTTCTTCACCTCCTCCACAATATAATCCTCAATCTCTTTAGTTATGACATTCGGGCCCATTGTCAACAGTTTTGTTGCAATGAATTTAAAGCAACGCTCACGCGTTGTCTCATCGCCAGTTGTTATTTGCTGGAATAAACCAGTTATTGCATTCTTCGTATCCAATTTAATGATGCTAAGTAGCGAATTGTTCACTTGCTGCAACTCAGTTGCATCGTCCAAGATAAGCAACTGGGCCAGTGTGTCGCCCACGCGTACGGTGGCCTCCGGATTGCCCTGGCAGAGCTTAGGCAAATCTTTGATAGCTTGACGCCGTATCTGAAAGACGGAACAGTAGTATTTGTTATATATATAATATATAGAATGCTACCATAGCAACAATCTATATTTGAATGTCAGCTAAACTCACTTGTGTATCATCATCTTCACATAGATCGAATTGTGCATCAATAGCGGTATCCGAAAGTTCAGGAAAATGTTTGAAAAAGTTGCCAATGAATTGGGAAGCCAAACGCTTCTCCTTTGATGTGCCTTTTACGGCTTGTAGTATCTCTTTGTATTCCGCAACATGCTGAAAATATTTGAAATGCAAAAATGATATAGTTTATTTTATATTATATGCACTTAACTAGCGCCGGCGCGTATATCAAATGTGTACATACACACACGCTCATACACATCTATACATACGAGACATTGGCAACTACCGTTCATTTTGACGCGTTTTTTGTAATGGCGCTTACCTCAGTTATTTTATCACCCGCTTCGGATAATATTTCGTAACACTTATAAAGTCGCTCAATGTTGTCCATTGTTATTGCCTAACAATTATATTATTAATAATAAATATTTTTACAATCAAGTTAAACACAGCAAAACGTTTTCCACGATTTTTTCTCTCAAACAAAATGGTGTGTCTAGCCAGTGATGTCACTTGATGACGATGACTATGATTCATCGGTAATACTATCGAGTACCGTGTAGCGAACGTATAATGTATCGATAAATATATGAAGTGTAATTTAAGCACTGCTTGACTGTAGAGCATAACCATGTAAACTACATCGATGTGTTTGAACTGCAGTGCAGTGCTTGAGTGTAGGGCATTAACAGACAGAATAACAATTCAAATTTTCCCGCTCATGTGCTTAGCCAATATAATGTAGCTGTAATAGACGCTATCAAGCTAGTAACATAAAATACTTTATTTGTTAAATATGTAAAAATTGAATTAATATTTTAAGCACTAATTGCCTTTAAGGCCTGTTCAAAGTAGTCCACCATCATGGGATATATCTCATCATATTGTTGAATATTCTTGCGCCTGGCATTATCCCGATACCTCTGCAGTGCACCAGATATCAACTCTAGTTTTTCACGCTCTGCCGTATGCCCATCCAGCCACTCAATCAGGCGCTCATTTGACCAATTTGCAGTTGTGTGCGGTGACTGGAGTTCCGCTCCAGCATGGCCAAACATAAGCAGGAGCACCACATAGCTTGGCACCAGCGAATCCCCGCCTACAGATTGCTTCACCAGCTCCTGAGCGCTTTGCACAATCAGCAGCGACATTGCCCGTAGCAGACGCGAGGGTTTGCCTAGCTCCGCGAAATTGGGACACAGAGGTTTCAATGCCTGCTCCATGTGCTGGCAATCGTGCTTCAGCCGCTGCCTGCCAGCCGCGCTCAATGGCCGCAATATGCACAGATTGTGAATGAAGAGCTCAATGCAGCGCTTGGCCAACTCTTGGCCACATTTCCCGGTCATCTCCTTATCGTCGAAGAGTTCGATGTGGTGCGACCAAGAGCGCGTAACAAACTCCTGCGAAAATAGAAGAGATGTGAGGAAGAGTCATCGATGGACACACTCCACTTACCTGAAGCTCCTTCATATACATGGATGGTCCCGTCGTGGACAGCCGATCAGTGTTGAGGCCCGGCTCCCGATGCATGCTTAAAATAATAATGCTGATGGCTGTAATTATCGACTCCATAATCTGCTGCAGTATGGTGCCAATCAGCAAATCCGCTTGATCCAACGAGCGGGCGATGTTCGTTCGGGCCGCACCTGGCGTTCGCTCGAACTGCAGCTGCAGATCGCTCAGCATGCGACGCACTGAATCCTTGTAGTAGTAGAGCACATTGGCCAGCTGCGTATTCTGCTGCTGCTGCAAGTTGGGCAAGTCCACGACTTGCTTCGAGTCCGCGCCCAGCTTGATCTGTGCCTCCAGCTTGGTGCACAGCTCCTTGCCGCAGGCAGTGAAAACATTTGCGATCGCGTTGCTCAGCCGACTGTCGATCAAAGCGGCGCTCAGCTCCGTGGAGGCGACCCGTATGAAGTTATCCACGGTCTCATTGCCGGGCAAATCGACGCCAGCCAGGCAGGCCTTAAGATTTGCTGCGCACTTGCTCACATAGCCCACCTCGAGCGGGGCAAAGAGTTCGTTATCGAATTGGAATTCATTGTTCAGCCGCTGCTCGAGACCACGCGCTGAAGTCAGCAGCTTGGACAGACCCTCCTGCAGGGTCTGGTTGACGTGCTGCGTGCACTCGTCGAAGGATTTGCGCAGGAGTTGCTGCACGCGCTGCCAGAAGCGCTGTGGAATGCATTGATCTGATGATTCACTAGTATAACCAAATTGATTGATCTGTTCCAGCGACATTTTCAGCAGCTTGATCTGGGTGCAGCTCTCGTAGAGCTCATCGTAGAGCAGCCAGTGGAGCGATTTCCAGAACTTGGCGCGAAAATTCTGAGTTGTGGTTAACTGCGGCGCCTTGCCGGGTCCTCGACTGGCTTGAGACTTGGTCGAGCTGCTGCCTCCGTGAGTGGGCGAGCGCACGGCATCCGCTTTGTTGAGCACGGATATATCTGTGCCGGCAAAGCACTCCTTCAGCGACTGCTCCATGTCGGCGATGAATGTGGCGAGTAGATTCTCAAGCGATTTCTCCAGCGTGTTGAAGTTCATGAAGATCTACAGGTTGGGATAAAGAAGTTCAGCAACTGGCAGAGATTTCAGCTAAAAGATTACCTTCAGAGCATTCACCACTTGCGTCTGGTTGCGCTCCTGCAGCCCGGTGACCAGCTGCATCTGTGTTAGGTTGCGTATTTTTTGCCTAGAGCTCAACACATAGGCGCGCTCCTCTTGTATAAACTCAATGTCCTTAAGGTCCTTATCTTCGATCAACTGTCCTAGCTCGAAATGCAGCTCGGCTTGCCTGAGCACATCCTTCGTGTTCTTTAGCTTGGCCGTCAGCGTGAGCAAGGTACCAGCGGAGCGCAGCAGGTGGGACACGTCATGCAGTCGACCCAGCACTTGGGTCTGGTTCTCCACCAACTGGTATTGGCCATCAACTTGGCTCTTCAGTCGATGTCCTGTGGTTCGCACCCGTTGCACATCCTCGGCCAGCGAGTTGAGCGCCGCATCGAAGCGGCCTGCGTGTGTGGCCTGCTGTAGTAGTGCACCGTGCTTGTCGCGCACCTGCTGATGCAACTCCTCAGTGGTGTTCTGCAGCCGCTTTGACAGCTCCTGTATCTGGACACCAATTGTGAGATGTGACATGGCCGAGGTGTAGTCGTCATCACTATCCAAACTAGATTGCCTCTTGCTGGCTTTGTTTGTACTGGTAGCCATCGTATTGGACACCCTAAATGAGTGTTATAATTTTCGATTTATTTAATTATTGTATCAGTTATTTTAATATTTTAAATAATAAAGCAATACACGTACATTGCCGTTTGTCTTGCCTACAATTTAGTATTTATATAGCCGTACAGCCTTATTTAGGCAATTTGTGTTTGTTTTGGTTCTGTAAGGAATAGGTATTTTAATTGTAGGGCAAATATGGACCATTTTTGCTTATTATGATATTCTAATTTTTGACAGGTATGTTAATATGTATTATTCTATTTTTTTTTTTTTTTGCAATAGTTTTAATTAGTAGACACCAATTTTGTTTAATAGCTATATGACATTATTTGCCTGCTGTAAACCGCTTCATTCAAATAATAAATTAACTGTATTTTGCCAATAGTTTGATTTGGTATTTTTGTAAGTTAAATTTAGTCAATTTTCTCCTGTTTGTTTTGTTTAGCGCAGAAGAAACAAATTATATTATATATTTTTACTTTTGTTAGCTGTGCAATGTCAGATGACATTAAAAAGTATTTCAACGGTCTGCTGCAGAAGTAGGTGTTGTTTCTAGCAACAGCTAACTAGCTTGCTAATTGAAAATGTCATTTTGTGCAGGGTCAGCGGCCTCTACGTCATACAGATAACGGACCGAGATGGAGTGCCACTCCTACGGGTCAGCAACAGCCAGGAGAAGAACGTGGACTTTGCCTTGATGCCGTCGTTTATACCCACATTCACCACAGCCTGCGATCAGGCCAGCAAACTTGGCCTAGGCCGCAACAAAACAATTATTTCTATGTACTCCAACTATCAGGTGGGTGGGGCGAGAGTGTGTCACATACGACCCAGTTCTGGGCAATACCCATACATGCAAACAGTTATCAACATGTTACTCTTCCCCTACAGGTAGTGCAAATGAACAAATTGCCATTGATTTTGACATTCGTTGGCGCGGAGGACTGCAATACGGGTCACATTTTGGCGCTGGAGCACCAAGTGGATGGCTACCTGGAGGATATCAAACTGGCCGTAACAGAGCCATGAAAAACGCTTTTGTACGAATACGAATGTAGTAGTATATGTGTATATTTAATAAAAAATGAAACTTTTTACTTGGCTTAAATGCATACGCTGAATAATATTTGTCTACGACTGATTCGCACAATGATTAGCGCCACCTATGGGGAATGATCGGCAAATCACTTTACACTTCAATTAACTTCCCTCCTCAAACTGTGTCCTCTCTTCTTTAAAACTAGAATACATTCCAAAGATTGTTTTTAGCTAGTTTGTTTCTCTTAAAGCTCATCGTGCTGGCTCTGCGCAGAGGCTGCGTAGGCATCGCTGTCGCAAGCGGCGGGCGTCTCAAATTCATAATAGTATTCGCAGCGATTTGGCTCGCTGACCGACGTGATGCGCGGCTCTACGGCACACTTGATATTGATGATGGCCGATCGATGTGGTCCATTCCAGCAGGCAGCGCCCTGTGTATACTTTTGCTTGCTATATTTGTTGGCGCCTTCGCCTGCCCACTGCTCCCAGCGGCCCAAGGTTGTTTCGGCGCCGCCGTTGCGAGGCTTCTGCGATACCCGATCGAAGGGGCAGAGCGTATAGACATATTCACGATCCTCAAATGTATAGCACTCGCCATCCAGCACCGACCACTCCTCATTTGCTCCGTAGTCCTTGCCCTCCTGATCGTCGAGCTCTTTGATTTCTTGCTCAATTTCACGGATATGTCGAGCTACCTCCTCGTACGCATTGCGCGCTTCGTTTGCTTGCTCGATGAGACGCTGAGTTTCCGGATCGTAAATGGGAGCAGCCGTGGTTGTCTCGCTTTCTGGCGTAGCCTCACCGACGCCTACATCGGGATCCTCATCATCGTACTGCTCCTCATCCTCGCCATCCTCCTCATCGGGAAGTTCCATATCCGCATGTTCTACAAGCAAAATATTCAATAAAAAGAGAGCTTACATAAATCACATTTAATGCCCACCACTAGTTGGCTCTGGATCCACGTGCTCTACATCCTTTGTGTTCTCCTGCTGCGTGGTTGGCTCCTCAACTGGTGGCTGGAACAGACCATCCGCCAACATTTTCAGTGGCTTAATGCGTGGCCAGGCCAGAGTGATGAAAGCGTCCAAGTCCATGCGATCGCGCTCGTCCAGGAAATATTTAGCCTCCTCCACGGTGACAACGCCGTTGCGATCGCGATCCAGATTCATGTCTACCATCAGTTCGGTGACCTCCACGAAGCCATCCTTGTTTGTATCGTAGCGCACAAAGGTGAGGGACGCCTCCTGTCGCATTTGCTGTGGCTCCTGTTCCGCCTGCGCCGTGTCCGCATCCAGTTCACGTTGCTGCTCCTTGAAGGCTTCCACTGCCTCAGTTTCTAGTGCTTCGGCATTGTGTTTGAGCTGCTCCTTCTCAGCTTTGAGTGATTCTTGTTCCTTGATGCGCGCGTTCAGCTCGGAACGACGTGCGGATCGATCCGCTTTCATTTGCTTGCCACGATTGATCATCTCTTGTCGCTTCTCGGCGCCTTTCATATGCAGCTCCGCTTCGTTGCGGCGTTTAATGGCGGCAGCGGCACCCAGAGCGATGCAAGTGTTTTCACATCTCAATTCCTCCGATTCGTCGCTACCGTCGCAACAGTCGCAGATACCGTCTTGCACCAGGGAGCTGGGAATGTCCACGGGCTGGTGACCGTTGTTGAGGCAATGGAATTTTGAGTTGGCACACGCCGCGGTTCCGGGCTCATCACTGCCATCGGCGCAATCACAGTAATCGTCATTTATCTGCGTAAATGGTATTGTTTTGCTCCCATCGATGCAGGTCCATTTCCCATCCGGTTGCGGCTGGTAGAGCGGAACCTTTACTAAAGAAACGCCGCGAGGTCGTGGTACATCAATGCTTTGAACACCGCTTAGTGCATATATTAATAAGGATAACAACATTAATACTAAAAGTTTTTGCTGCATATTAAAAACTGAGTCCGCGCACTTGGTTACCAACTACGTGGAAATTTTATACTCATAAATGCCGGTCAGCGATTAAGTGTGTCGCAAGCTGTTGCTACGAAAATACCAAATATGTATTACAACGCAAACAAAGAAGTGCCTCAATGTGGGTCATACACGTCAGAATCTGAACATTTCCACTTGTTTGTACATACTTGTAGAATGTTATGATACTAAAACAGGTATGACAAAAAATACTGAATTGTTAAATACTGCTGTCACTTGATGCATGTCAAACAAGTGGCAACACAGCTGTGATTCTATTTTGCCTTGTAGTACTTTACTACAACAGAGATAACTGTACGCGGTTCATATTCCAATATTTTGTATGCTACAAAATACTGCTCAAACATGTTGTAACGACTTGTTTGTTTACACTTATTGTATGAGCAGATAGCAACTTATGCTGCTGGTCCACGTTGTAGCGTGTATGTGTACACGTTATTTTCGCGCTGTGGCAACTCTGGGAATCAGCTGCCGGTTTGTTATTTAACTTACCAGCTTAGGTTGGTAGCAAATATTGGGAATAAGTGTAAATATGGGTTTCCTAACAGAAGTTTGGGCCAAAGCGGTAGCGGCAACAGACCCAGTGCCTCCAGCTATCGTGGTGCCAGATGATAATCCCGTGCAGGACACAAAGCCAGATCCTGAACAGCCCAAAACTGAGCGCAAGGAATGGGGTTATGATCTCTATCCGGAACGTCGAGGCGAAACCTTCAAGCCCAAATGGTCGCGTATACTGTTCGGTCTGGAGGGTCAGGAGAACATCGATCGCTACAAATGTGAACAGAATGTCTATTGGTGTGTGAAAAACGGTCCACTGGTCAAGCTGATGATGGGTGCACTGCGCAGCTCCGGCTGCCCCATGGATCTGCGTCGTCACATCTCCTGCGAGGTGTGTGATCCGAGCGTAACCGGCGGCTATGATCCAGTGCTCAATCAGATCGTTGTCTGCCAAAATATGGCCAAGAACAAGAGCATGGTGCACGGTGTGCTCACCCACGAAATGATTCACATGTTCGACTACTGCAACAACGACATGGATTTCCGCAATGTGGATCATCTGGCGTGTACGGAAATACGTGCCGCTAACCTGGCTCACTGCTCCTTCCTGAGTGCCATGATGCAGGGCGACGCGTCGCCCTTCAATGTCAAGGAGGCACATCAGGTAGATGAGATTATATGCTTATATTTGATAAATCTAATCTCCTTGAATCTTCCAGAACTGCGTCAAATCCAAAGCCTTGGCCTCGGTGCTAGCTGTGAGGAATATAACCCACGAACAGGCCGTCGCCGCAGTCGAGCGCGTCTTTCCCAAGTGCTATGCGGATCTGGAGCCCATCGGACGTAGAATACGGCGTAATTCTACGGACCAGCAAAAAGCGTTCATGGAGGCGCCCATGTACGGCTACGATGTATATTAGTTTGCTTTTATTTTGTTTATTTTCGTTTTTTAAAAGCCTCAAAAACTGTTAAATAAAATTAAGTTTTAAGACCACGCCAAGGGCAATTATTGCAATGGATTATTAAACAAACGATTTGTTTCTATAATTGTTTTAAATTAAATTAATTTTGACCATCAAATTTGATGGCTAGTTTTCAAGGTTGAATGCAAAAATAAACCAAAATTTTTAGATTTATATGAAGCCAAAATGCTTCGGCTTTAAAGTTGGGTCAAGTTTTTCTCAGAGCGCTCAACATGGAGGATTGTGAAATAATTGGCATCATATTCGAGTTCATAGGCGACATACTGTTTGGCTGTAAGGAAATCAAAGGAGATATATGTATAGTATATAAATTTTATATTAATATAACTCTGCCTTTGCTAGCTGATTCCGACGATGACGATTACAATTAATAAAATGCGCTCGAAGTAGTCCAACTCTGATAAACCAATCAAAATAAACATTAATTAAATTACTAAAAAAAAATTATAAAATAAAAAAAAAAAACTAAAAAAACATTGAAGCTATAAAAAGCCGGGTAAGAATCGTGGAAGTATTTAAAAATTATATAAAAATGGACTGCTGCGCCATTGTGGAAATATTTCTGGGCTTTCTCAACGATTTGTTCTTCTCGGATATCAGTAAGCTGTGATCTATGTATATCTATATCTATCAATCTATATATGTCTGTCTATATACATATATATATCTATACCAATGTCTATATCTATATCTATAACTATATCTATATCTATATCTATATCTATATCTATATCTATATCTATATCTATATCTATATCTATATCTATATCTATATCTATATCTATATCTATATCTATATCTATATCTATATCTATATCTATATCTTTTTATCTCTCTCCCCCTTTGCTCTAGCTGATGAGGATTACTTTGGCGAATACTATGATGATTACTAGACTAAAAATGTCCAAGATCTATGCAATCTATAAATAAATTTGTTTTGAACATCAATTTTTTATATATTTTTTCAATCAACATATGCGATTGACCCAATAGTTCATGTCTAACGATCAATATAATTGCAATATTATCGAGATTGATTTAAGCTAACTTTCCGGCTCATTAAGCGAGCTCCATCGGGCACAAAAAGTTCCAAATGGGCAGTCGCTTTGATTTAGTTACAGTACGTTAGGCTTGACGAGCAGAATATGTTTTGGGATCTGTTGGGCGGCATATTCGATTTCATAATGGGTCTCATATTTCCCAGTGAGTAAAGTTGCCTCGACTAATCATCAAGTAATCCAGGTATTACATTCCACAGGCTCTGATGATGGTGACGATGAGCCAGATTCCTCCGAGGTGGAAACTACAACTTAGTAATATATATATATATATGTATATATACCCATTATAATATAACCAAAATCACGTTGCATTGTAGTTTGCATGATATAATTTCGTATTCAATTCATAAAACACGGTGCTTAAATATATAATCTACGAAGGGTATTATATACCTAAAACTGCTTTATTACTATTCCGGATAAGTAAGAAAGCCAATTAAAATGTAATATTTACAGGGTATGTGTAAAAGTGTTTGTGTAGGTGTGTGCTAAAAACAATTTAAAATTGATTGCTTAAAATAATTTATAGAGTTTTTTTAGTTCCTGCTTCTTCCATTTGGGCAGCTCATCGAATTCATAAAAGGACATTTTAAAGACGGAGACGAAATCGTCATGCGTGAGGTGTACCTAAAGAGCAGAGATTACAGCATATATTAGCTAATTGCTCTAACTAAAGTATATTAGTTCAACTAACCTCGCGTCTCAGCGGATTGATTTCGGGCGGCAGCATATCCATTTCCTGCACCAGCACTGGCATCGGATACTTCTTGTGTCCATCGAAATCCTTTTGGTTGTTGTTTAGCATTAGGGCGGAGCCCTCTTTGAGCCCATTGCTGGGCGCGAGGGTGCCCAGTTGCTGACGTATCTTCTCGTAGCTTGTAAAGCCCTGTAGGATTGGATAAAGTTGATTAGCATGATTCATCTGTATATTTATATAAGCAATCCCTACCTTGCCGAGGTCATTGTCCCAGGTCTCGAAGAAACCCTTGAACACATTCGGCTCCGCATGCTGGCGCACCACAGCCAGCGCTGTCACTGCGCGCCTGCCGAACGGCGCATTCTGCACGTAGCTCCGGGCCACGGTTATGTAACGCTCACGCTCCTGGCAGACCGCATGCTCGCCCAGCCACACATAGGCCAGGGTGCCCGTGTCGAGTATGTACGTGCAGTCCGCGCTGAGATCCTGCTGCTCGAAGCCGAGTATTTCCTCGCAACGCAATTGTCTCTGTTCCCACCACACCAGAAAGAGCTGCACCGGCGGACGTGGTTTGACGGGCATCGTCGTATTCAAATAGCAATTGTTGCTCAGTGTCGGGGAGATGTTGCCAGTGCCGTTGCCGTTGCTATTGTTGCTGCCGTTGCACATGCTGCCGGCGCCGCTGCTGCTGCTGCTGCTAGTGCTGCTGGAGCACGACTGGCCATTGATGACCAGCGTCTGGTTGAAATACATGGCCACCGACTGCCAGAACTCCTTGCTCTCCTTGCCCTCCAGCACCAGGGAGCTCTCGCCGAGCAGTGCGCCCACCGCCTTGGCCATTTCGCGGGCATCGCCCGTGCTGCTCTGGCCACACCAGACCCACACATGGTTCGTCTTGATGGCATAGCAATCCTTGGAGCTAATCGACACCAGCGGATGCTCCTCGACAGCCTTGGCATTGTAGCTGGCGTCGCCATAGATCTTCAGCAGGAATGTCTCCAGCATAATGTTTGTCTTGAAGTCCCAGTTCAGGTTGTTGTTCGAGTGCAGCAGCTCGCTCCGCTGACCACGCATGATGATCAGTTTGCCCTCGAACAGTTGCAAAAAGTGCGGCGTCTCATCGAACTCGTAGAGCTGCACGAACATGCCGGGCTCTTTCAGCGCCTCGAAGCTGGCCATGGCATAGCTGTCGGCCTTGGCTATTGTCTCGGCTGACGCCTCGGAGCCATTCCACTGATAGATGATGCTCTTAATGCCCACCGAGGCCAGATCAGCGGGCACAACGGTCGCGCACTGAAATATTTGTGTAATATTTCGGTTAATAATAATATGCAGCAATATTTTCACACTATTGTTGCGCTTTGCAACACAATCTATTAAAATACAATGGCAAACTGCGGAGATTCCCTAGAGTCAGCTCTGAGTTGTCCAAACAAACATCTGCATATTGAGGCCATAAAAGACGCCGATGCAACTGGTATCAAAATTCCAGCAGACAGTTACAAAGCTGTTGACCTTAGCTGGGATTAATGAGAATCACAGAGAAAGGCGATTTTAAACAGTGTGAGTGGGGGAATGGCGGACTTATGGAAATAAATATAAAGAGAGAATGAGACAGATCAATAGATCATAGAATTTTTGACAATCTGCAAGATAATCAAAAGCCCAAAGTTTAGGCCACTCCACATAATTAAAAGCGTAGACAATAAACCACGAACCATACTAATTCGCACCCACCCAAAGCTGCTCGCCACCTCAGCTGAACACAAAGCGGAAAAACCCAGTCAACAGCACTAATTCGACCGCCAACACTGTTTGCGCACTCACCTGCACCGTATAGTTGACCACATAGGAGGCGTTGGTGGTGAACACCATTGCCTTGGCGACTGGCAGCTGCTCCAGCTCGTCGCCGCAGATGCGATAGACGATGCGTTCGCCGCGTCCATCGTCGACCAGCTGCGTATCGGCGGCCATTTTGGGCCTTTCGCCAAGCAGAACGGCATCCAGTTTGCCAAACTTGGTGGAGACGGGCTTGTGGCCGCGTGTATTATCCTGCCAAACGCTCAGCCAGTTGCCGAAGAGGCGCTTGAACTCGACGGGCTCGCGACCCTCCAGCACACGCACCACGAGCGTGTTATTCGGATACTTCTTTTTCTTGACAAAGGCGCGACCGTTGCCCATGGCAGTGAGCGCATCCGCCTGGGTAGCCTGGGCGCCCACCCACAGCCAGATGCTCTGCCCAAAATTATCTAGCAAATAGACGCCGTTCGCATCGCTCAGATCATCCTTGCTGGGCATGCCCACGTCTAACTGATCCAGATGCAGTCGGCCCCGCTGATTGCATTTGTAGATGCGAAACTTGGCGTCGCTCTTGTTGCTGCCGTTGAGGCCATTGAGGCCATTGAGACCGTTGAGGCCGTTGATGCCGTGGCAGTTGCTGGCGTCGTAGTCGCCGCCCTGCTGACGTGCCTGATAGACCATGCGCTGCTGCAGCGGCAACACCTTGTTCCACAGCTCCTTCTGCTCGCTGCTCATCGACTGCTCGTAGCCATCGTCCACGACACAGAGTGGCACATCCTTGCGCTGCTGTCGCTGCACCCAGGCCAGCGCGCTGCGTCGCTCAATCCCGGCACTGGAGCGCCCAATCCAAACGAATGTCATGGCATCCATTAGCAGCACCATTATATAATCCGAATTGAAGTGCGTCCAGTCCACATTTGCAAGCTCAATGGCGCGCAACCATTTACGGCCATAGAGCTGAAAGAGACGCGTCTGCTTGGGCGCATTCAGCATGGTGCCGGAGAGCACGCTGAAAGACGCAACAAGGATATTAGCAGATGGTCTAGCCAGGATAATAGATAAGCAACTCACTCGTAGCCATTCTTGAAGTAGGATAAGAAGCGTGCGCTCTCATGGTGCTGCGACTCTCTGTAAATCGAGGCCACGTTGCCCAGATACGAGTCGAGCTCTTGGATTTTGTGCACCACATTGGAGCGATTCTGCTCGGAGACCTGACTGCCCAGCCAATAGTGTATATAACGCTCCAGCGGCACATTCGGTTTCTGTTCCCGCGTCTACAAAGGATTAAAGATACAGTTTATAGAGTCTATAGATATCGTATAGTTATATTTACAATTGTCTCGTGACTGGCATAGTGGCCCACTAGATTGGCCGCATAGATGATGTAGGCGCAGTTGTCATAGAAGGTGCCGTATTGTGGTCGGGCCACTGCCTCCAGGCGATCCTCGTCGATTTTCCACAGCGCAAAGCTGATCGCATGCTTGGGCACCTTACGAAATGTGGCGTCCACTTTTAGGTCCGGTATTGTATCCGGACGCACCTCCTACAAATTTAAAAAATTAAGAAGGTTTTAGAATCAAATTGAAAATATTCTACAGTAATAAGATATTCAATAACTTCTCCAGCTACTCCTTAAAAAACTTTTAGCTGATTATTTCAGGTTTAGTATTCAGCCCGAATTCATTAATATTTAATGGCCTAATCAACTTTCGAGCCACATTTTCTGTTAGTGATTTTCAACACTTAAATACAGTAATTAAAGACGCTTGTCAGGCTATTAAAACGAAAAACACTTTTCAAATGGTTCACAATTGTTTCCCCAAACATGAGACACTTTTCACATAGCTCGCAGGCTTCGACAAAGCAAAAGGATGCACCAAAAAAAAAAAAAAAAAAAAAAATCGAAAGAAAACAGAAAAATATAGAGACAGAAAAACCTGCTGAACGAGCACGCTCTGCATTTGGCTTTTCCCGATTGCGTTTGCGCTTTGCGCTCCTCGGCCGGCGCTCGTCAAATGATAGTGAAAACTGTACCAGAGTGACGGGCAGCAAGTTTTTGCACTCGTTCAAGAGAGTGAAAAGAGTATATTGGTTGTCTGTGTGAATACTATAGCAGCTGTAAGAGATTTGCTTAGATTAAAGCTAAGTCTTGAAATTGGGAATATGGATTATATTGATATCCCAAAAATATATATAACTTATATATATACGCCCACTAGGGGGCATGGTAAAGTAAGTCCACCTATAACTTCCACAGCTTGGAGTAAAATAAAACTACTAAATTAACGGTTGATATTACCAAAAATGATCTATAAATTATAGATAGGTAACTCCAGAGGACGTGGCATATCGGAAAAATCTATGTCTTAAAAAGTTTTCGAGCTAGAGCTGACAAATTTTACAGTTAATCTACTGCTAACTTCCTCTTGAGATGTATCAAAGCTTACAACTGTTTTTCGTCCTCTAAACGAGTATTATGCAGTCAGTACTACCCGTCCGCAACATTCTTTCTTGTTTTTTATTTTTTATTGAACACTCATTTTCTTATATATTTATGGAACGTGTGGAAAGTGGTTGCCGTTATATCGGCGATTGGGCGGCTCCTCAGCTCAATTAATTTATCGTATATATGTATATATGGTGCATTAGCTTAATGATCTTTATCAGAGTTCGTGTCTTTGACACTGACTGCATAATAGCTTTATTTATGTCTAAATATTTAACCAAATGAAAAACTTTTTGATTTTTTTATTGTGTTTTCCGTGTGCAGTGACCAAAAACGAGTTGAGGCTATGCCTGACTGCTATGGGGGCGTGGCATGGCTGTATGAAATGACGCCATCGAAACCTCGGAATGACATTTTGCCATACAGAAATCACAGCAATTATAATTGGAATTGTTAATTACCAATAGAGAAGACAACTACAATTTGTGAAATTAAATGTTAAACATTTTAATTATATTGGGGGACTCTCTGTGGTCTCTGATAAACAGAAAGAAGAGGATGATGAATGAGTGCTGACAACGATTGGTGAAGGAGCGCCACCGTTGACAGCTTCCACTGCATTTATCAGCAGACATTGTCGAGTCTAACTGGCACATCGGAGAAACACAGATACAGATATAGATTTATATATACATACATAATATATAGACACACATATCTAAGGTTGACACATGAGTCACTTTTTGACACTTTGACAACTTGTAGCTAACTTTCACAGCTTTTGTTTTCACTCGACAGCAATTAGTAACAAATTATCTGACCTAAAAGAAATGTTCTTAACAAAAACAAACAGAGAAACAACAAAAACTACATGACTATTGGTACAGTTAAAGGTTGTTAACAAAGAAAACGAAGCGCAAATTGTTGTGAATGAATTTCTAAATATTTAAAAATTATTGTGAAACTTTAAAGACATATAAATATATGTTAATAAAATAGAAAATAAACATTTATAATTTGTTAAAAAAAAAAAAATTCAGTTAAAATAATAATTGTATAAATATGTGCCAACAAAGTGGAAAATAAAAGAAATTATTCTTATTCTTTTTTTTTCAAATAATATAAATAAATATGTGTAAAGAACATATAAAATAAAAATATATTCGTATTTATTGAATAAAAAAAAAATTATAATAAAAAATATAGTTGAAAACCATATTGAAAGAAAATAATATTCTAATTTGTATAAAAATAATAAATAAAATAGTAAATTCATTTAAAATAAAAAATATAATACATTTTATAAATTTACAATTATTTTCATCATTATTTAATTATTATTTTTTTCAATTTTATGTATATAATAAAAATGTTTAACTGAAGTAAAATACTTCATAGTTAAATTCATTAAATTTTATAAATTTTGATTTAATGTTTTTATAATTTTTAGAATCAAGAATTGTTTAAAAGAAGAACTTATTTCAAATTGAATGTTGCCATAAAAAAATATATTTAATTTCATTAAGAGCTATGTTTATTCATTAAATTATACTTTTATGTTTCTCTAGTGAACATAACCATTTATGTGCAGAAACTACGCATATAATTATATTTATAAGTCATGCAAAATATGTTTAATGTCAAAAACAATTAGTCTGAAGCCATTCCACATGCTTAGGAGTTGTTTAGTTGAGTTCTGTCACAGTTGATAGAGGAGCTTTATAGATATGATATAATGGACTTTGTCTACTGTTTTTAATGAGCGAGTGGCACGAGACACGCGATTCATACATATATAATATATATTGCGTATATATTTATAAATATATATATATATAATAAGTGGCAATTAGTTAAAACAAACATGAAACATTTATGAAATTAAAAACGAAAGAGAACTAAACTGATTGCTCGAAGAAATGCGAAAAGATAATAAAGAAGGAGCTAAACAAGAAACATTTATATGAAAAGTAACTAGTTTTCTAGGAAAGAAAAACTTGGGAATATACAAAGGCATATGGTACATATAAACTGTATATAAAGCCTTGATAAAATATTTTAAAATTTGTATTTAGAATATTAAATTTTGTTTAGGTATCCATACTTATATATATATATAGTCTAGTCAAATAGTCTACTCATTGTAAAACCAAATATATACATCTCTGCAAACTATAATATAGTAAAAACAAATTAATAAAAATTTCTAATTTCTTCCAAAATATATATGAAATATTCTTTTTACATATAAGTTATGAAGAGTTCCTTGATCAATATATATACAATTTGGTATAGAAAATTGTGCAAAAATATCTTTAACATATTCTTGTGAAATAGAACAATTTGGCTTAATTATTTTTTTTTTTCTCAATTCCCAAACACGCAAAAAATTCTGCAGAAGTCATGCTAAATGCCGTTAAAGCATTTCAGCAATTAGTAAGACGATCCTAATCCAAACACAATAACATTAATAATACCGATAAAAACATATAGTAAATGTCAGCTCGTGATTAGAGCTGGAAACGAGCAAAGCAAGTTGTTGTTGACTTTTAGAGAGATATATCCAGTATATAATCGAATGAAAGAGATACGCCCGATGCGGACGCTAAGTATGCATAATGAAAAGCCTGTAAATTGTAAATACCGTTTCTTTCGCTAGCTCCATGTTGACAGTATCTCTGCCTGCCTCAGGCTCCTCTCTCCCGTTCTGTCAATCTGAATCTGTCACTGTTGGCGGCAATAGATTGGTGTACAGCAGCAGCAGGTAGGCAGCCTTGAACTAGTTTTCAATTGCCGGCGATTTGGCACTCAAAAGTGAAATCCTTTTCCCCCAACACGGCAGACACATGTGATAAATATTTGAAAATCGCGCACATCAACTTGAGTTTGCACAGCTTTTGTTTCTTTTTGCTTTCAACTTTTTTTTTATCTTTTCTTATATTTTTTAAAAATAACTTAAAAATTTAGTACTGTATTCTGTGTAATCTGTTGTCTACGGAAATTTTGTAAAAAAGTAAAACTAAGTAAAAGTGAAGTAAAGTTGATTAGGAGGCAAAGGCCTCACAGATTGTGCAAAACGAATTCAGGCAACTCGTCGTTTGCCTTTCTCAGAGTCGCGTATAAACCGTTAACAACTTGTGTGTGTGGAAACTGAGCGAGCGAAGTATGGAGCAAGTTTCGCGACTTAACAAGCCGCGTGCGTCGTCGCTGCCAGAAAGACAAATGCAGACTGGTCGCAGCTAATGCGATGCCATCAAGTTTATGGCCAGCCAACACAGAGCTAGAGCCCGAGCCAAAGCCGCGAACCGGGGAACCGCTGCTGCGTCTGTGACTCAGAGAACGACTTCGTCTCCAATTTGCGGACGGCGACTGCGATGACGACTTCGTGTGGCTTCGTGTGCGTCTTCAACTTCGACTTCGTGTGGAACATGAATGAAATTATCAGTTATGTGTCTTTGCTCAGAGAAAAGTGAGAAAAAGCAGAAAGCGCAGCGCCAGCGGCAGCGCTGCATTTGCTTGCGGTTAGCAAAAGGCAACGGCACATCAAGCCCCGCATTCGCATTCGCATTCGCTTGTGCGACTCGATATAGCAAAGCTAGAAAAGGGATAGTTGTTGATAGTTGCTGTTATTGTTGTTGTTGTTGTCATTCTGTCATTACCCTATAAGTCGTTGCAATTGCTATGCCCCATGAGGGTATGGACACTATGCCTGGTAGTTGGGCAACAATTTTTATGTGATTTAAGTCTGGCTGGGAATTCATTTTGATATTTCTTGCTTCAAATATTGGCTTAAAAAATATATTGCAACTAAAGTGAAGCGCATTCTCATTCTATTCTATTTTACTTTTAATTTCAACTTTGACATGAGCTTTGGAATGAACTTAGAGATCTTGATATTTGTAATATGAACTCTATTGAAAAGTTTTACATGAACAACTTTAGTATAGAGTGCCTGAATAGCTGCATTAATAAATACAGTTTTCGAAAGTATTATTAATTAAAATTAACATGAGCTTTATCAGCTGATTAAAAATAAAAAATAAAAATTCTAATAATAAAAAGTATTTTATTTAATAAATCTAAACTTTTGCCTCATCTTATACTTAGTCTATATAGCTAACATGAACTTTACAAGGAACTTAGCAATGCACCTCTGGTAAAATGTGTCAGTTAAGGGTATATTATATCTGAAAGGATATTTTCAAATAGCTTAAATATTAACTTTGTATATCAAAAACTAGCTTTATCCATTTCAATTTTAGCATTCCATGTTAACATGAACTTTACAACCAACTAGCAAACCACAAACTCTCTCAGTCATAAACAAATATTTAACTACCATCTAAAGGGTAGTTTAACAAGTCGTCTTTACGTTGCCAGCTCTTGTTTGGCATTAGTATTAGCCACTTGCTGTGCCGCTGACATTTTCCACATGCAATCATGCATATAGAGAGAGGTAAACGTATGATGCATATTAGCTAGAGTAACTGGCATCTATCAGGTTTCCCCCGATGGTCTGTCAATTGTCTTCGCCTTCGCCTCGCTGGGCACATTTACTTTTATGATTTATGCATAAAGAGTTGGGACAAACATTTGACTTAATCATTAACGGGAACCGATTGCCAAAGACTTCAAAATTTCTGTTTCTCAATAGTTGGAAAAGCACTCGAAGTGTTAGCGAACTTCACTTTATGATTTTTGTTTAACAATTTAATATTGTTTCGTTTATAATGCAATTAAGCCAACATTTGCGCTTTGGCACTTTAATGAGTTTTCAAGTTTGCTGTGAGAGGCTAATGGGCCTTTATAAAGCGCCATCGGCTTGAACTAAGTGTCTAAGTATCTAAGTATCTGGAAATTATTATCGATTGCAACAATGTGTTGCCTTTCAAAAGACGGAGATCATAAATTAGAGTGCTTCAGTTCGATGTGAATGACTGGAAGATACTCTACTTCTAACATGAGCCCATTAACAATGGGATATCTATACCCTGATTATGATTGGTATGTAACAGGAGGCGTGGCAGACCCCATAGAGTATATACAGGTATATTCTCGATCAGGCGAGGAGCCGAGTCCATTTAGCCTGGGCCGTCTGTCTGCCTATCCATCCGTAAGTATAAACCCGTTGATCTCGGAACCTATAAGACCTAAAGACTTAAAATTTGGTATGTAATTACTAAAATGAGAAAGATTAAAGAACCCTTTTATGCTGTTAGATAACCTAGTAATATATGAGAGTTAACAGTTGAATACATCATTCACAATACCCTCTAACACTCATATTGAATGGGATGCTGTATTGACTTACAGCATAGACAAAAAGTCTCCTTCAATTGCAATTCAAGTTCAATCAACCGTTGGGGTTGAGGCGTGAACCAAAAAAAATGAAAGCAAATGGTAAATGCAAAGTATTTGGTATTTGGAAATGTGCGACTTTTAGCATACAGTTAAACAACACTAACACCAACAATAACAGTCAACACAAAAAGAGGAAAAATGATGAAAATGCAATTTACAATTTATGGTAATTACACACGTCAAGTCAAAATGCAAACAATTGACTTTTCCTTTTCACAAAATACAAGACAAAAGGCAGACCACAAATAAGTGCAACAATTTGATTGTTTGCTTTAGTTAAACTTCTTTTTGTTGTTGTTTGACAGTATGCGCTCCCAGCTGCAGACAAACAACGATTAACGACATTTACGTAAAGTTTAAACAATGCCAGAGGAGCGCATTAAATGCATTTTACACAGTTGCAAACAGACTTGGCCAAGACAGACGGTCAGTGCGAAGGGGAGTACAAGATACCGCTTTGATTTGTAGTATTCCATCTGCTTTGGCCCCGATTTGGTTCTTCTTCTTCTGGCTCACTTTTTCGTATTGCAATCTGTGCTCTGTGTATGCGGCCTTTTCATTAGCGCAGCCATGGCCAAGCTATAGATGGCTTGAAATATGGCAAACATGCTGCACACGCTCCCAGTCTTTGAGTCCGATTCCAATATCAAGACATTGCACAAAGCGTTCTCTTTGGCGACCGCACGTTAATTGCCAGCGTTTTTTCATCAGACCAAAGACTCGACTCGTCCAGACCAGGCTACAGACCAGACTAGACTAAATAACCAGCTATCCAGCTGTTTCCAACACAAATGGCAAAAATGTTCCTGAGCTTAAAAAACAAATAGGAAGATGGAGCATACGGAATATGTCATCTAACTTGAAATCAGCTGAGATTAGATGAGATGACAGATGTAGGCTTTAATATAGTCATTAGAGTGTCTATTGGGAAGTATTGAACTGAGGATCAGCAAATGCATATAGAGAAGTCTGTTTGCCTTAGCTTAAGATATAATATAATAATAATAAAATAATAAATAATATAAATTACTTAAATTTTTGAAATAAAATTAAAAATTAATATTAATTAAAATTGAAAATATAAATATTAAGTCTATTTTCCCATTTAACATGAATTATTAAATATTTATATTAATTATTATTATTATTATTATTTTTTGTTTATGCTTATTCATTTATAGTTATATATATTATAGTTTGCTTTAAAAATTCAGTGTACTTAAAGTTCGCTCAGTACAAAATGCAAACAATAATTATGAAATCAAAGAGCTCTAAAAGGCATTGCTCCAATACTTAAGCCTTTATAATTGATAATTTATAATGATATAGAAATACATAAAATGAGTGAACATAAATCAATAATAGTATTTCGAAAGTTAAGAGTCGCAGCTTTAATTTGAATTTGGATTTCGCTTTGTATTGATTTTGGTGCATTGCACTCGATGGCTACCGTTAGTCAAGCCCTTAAAAAGTAAGAGATCTGTCGGCTGCTGTCTTCCCACGCTGAAACTGAAAAACACTTTTGTTGTGGGTGCGAAGACATTGAGAGATCTGAGTTCAAAATAATTTCAGCGTTATTACAGTGGGTGCTCACAAAGAGCGAAATAAAAGAAAGCCAGGCAGGCGGGCAGGCAGCAGGCAGCAGGCTGGCTGGCTGGCTGGCTGGCAATTGCACAAGAAGTTGAACAACAATTGCTTGAATTGAACCATAACAGCCGACAGAGAAAGAGAGTGAGCCAGACAGACAGCTGCACAGATGTACGCTAACCGTTATTTAACAGTTATTTAACATGCAATTAACCTGGCCATAGTTACTTAAAAAAGAGTAGAAAAAAAATGCAAATATATGGATCGGGCCAACCTGAACTCCATAGCCTATTTGGCTGTCTAAATTTTATGGTGCAATAACTTTCTAACCAAGCCTCCCGAAGACTCCAGCTTGGGCTCGAACTCTCTCGGACTTGGGTCATTCATCTTAATTATCACACGGCCCAGAAAATAAAAACAAAATAGTAGCAGCAGAAGAAAAGAAATGTAAAATGAAAGAAAAAAGAAAAGCCTTCGAAATTAAAGCAAAATGTTGGCTTTAATGGTCTTGGAAATTCATTAGGCCCAGCCCAAGTCGGCCGCCAGCGCGCCACGAAATATGATCGCATCCCCGGACTAGCCTCCTAAAACACAATCCATTTGCATTTTCGTGTCTTAAGACAAAGATCTGCTGTCCGAAATATCACAGTTGTAGAAAGCTCAACGAAGCTAACTGTGGCCCATAGACCATCCGTTGAAATTATTCCCACCTTTTTTTTAATATCTTGTTCTATTCTCTTTCCATTTACATCTTCTTGGCTTTTCTGGATAATGTATTTTCAAGTGGAGCATGATTGACTCTTGGGAGTGAATGTCGAATGCTTGACTGTTGGATGTACTATATATTATATAGATATTAGAGATTATATATTTTTATACTATTCATTCAGCTATTGAAATTGACGAAGATAAAACGTAAGTTCCAATGCTTGATATTCTCCTTATTTGCATGTATTAAGTAACAGTAACTTTAAGTTAAGTCTCCAATTAATGTTATAAGCACTTTAAACTTATTACAGGGTATATTTAGGTCTAGCAGTCTCTGCATCAAACTAGCCTCGTTTCATCTCTCTGTTGTTTTGAATCTTTAATCACCGGAAGCTATCTCCCGGAGCATCTCTAAGCAACTGAAGCTGTAGCTGAAGCTGAAGCAGAAGCAGACACGCTTAATTACAAAAGCCGCGTCTCCGTTTCCAGCTGTGTGTTTTTTTTTGATTTTGATTTCAGATAAATCTATTTTCGTAGCGCTCCAATATGAGTTGTAGTCGTATTCAAATTCGCTTTGTAGTGTTTGATTACATTTCCATTTCCATTTCTCGTTTCTGCTTTTCAGTAGTGCCAATTAGACACGTCTGTCGCTCTGTTGTTAAATACGACTACCGCCATTTATAGCAGTTATAGAACTCTAGATATGCTCTATCTCTCTCCTCTCCTTCTCTACTAATGAGACATCGTAATGGTGGCAGATATTCAAATTAATTAACTGTGCAACTTGATGTAGAGCAAAGCAGAAGTTATTGATTTGTTATCATTTAGATAAGGCAAGCTACCAAGAATATGTAGTTTGTTTTGCTCTATTCTGATATGGGACTCATAGTTCGTAAAATACAAATACACAAATATACATAACTATATATGGGATTTATTAATAACTGGAAACCATTTAGCCTTAGAAGTTATATCATCTAATGCAAATACAGTTTTTCCCTTAATATGAGGTCAAAAACCTCTTGGTTTAAGGTGTCGAAATGGCCTAATGTAATATCAAATGTAAGAGAAAAGTCGTGATCTAGAAAACACAATTTCCACACACGCGTTGTCAAATGTTTGTTTGCATGCTTTTGTTGTTGTTGTTTTGGGAATAAGTAGTCGTGACCCTTTTTTTCCGTCCCTAACTGGAAAACAATAAAACTTTCAGTTTATTCAAGATGTTACAAAGTTTTCTATAGAACAAGCAACAATTGTTGGCTGTCAACTGAAGAAGTGTAAATACCTTTAGCAGTCATAAACATATTCATACATACATATAAAATAATAATATTAATAAAAAATAATAATAATAATGCATACAAATAATTTTTTTGTAGAAAAAATAAAACTATTCTCAATGCTTATTAGAATTTTGTAAGTTGCCAACGACCTCCAATTGGAGATGTGATAAATTTACGTTCATAAAATCTACGTTTCCAATTGGCGCCTACGATTTACTCATCCAATCAGAATACAGTGCTGCCAGATTAATTGCAGTCATTTACAGTTTCATGTTTACATATATTAACAAACGTACATACATATGTCTTTGCATAAATAGCTAAATTTAATTGGCTTGTGTTAACATACGCAATAAACACTTTAATATTAATTTTCACACTCACCTGCTTAATGAAATTAAACGGCGGCATTTTGTGCACTAATTTGTTGTTATTTGCTTTTCTTGTTGTTTTTGTTGCAGTCTTGCAAAAATGCAAACCGCAAAGCAAAACGAAGAGAGTGAAGAGACCAGAAAATAAGTTGTAAGCGACAAATGCAGCTGTTTGCTTTTATTGCAGCTGCTGCTGCTGTTGTTGTTGTTGTTGTTGTTGTTTTTGTTGCACCAGTATAAAAGTCGCGCTCCCCAATTACAGCAAACAGCAATCAGCAATAAAATTAAAAAATTTTAATCTTTTTCGCACTCCTTTTGCTGTCACCAACTAACGCAAATGCCGCTCTTATTGTCGCTGCTCCGTCTGTCTTTTCTAATTCGTTTTTCGCAAATTTACCGTTGCGCGTGCGCACACACACGCACACACGAGCAGGCTCGAACTCGAAAGAAAGAGAGACGTAGTTTTGCGCGCGTACGACTCGGGCGTGCTAGTATAATTAACGTTGTTTATTTATAATTTTGTTTCTTTTTTGCGTAATTTATAATTTCTTGCGAAAATTGTGCAGCGGAAATAAAAGCCCGGCTGTGCTCACTTTCCAAACAAATTAACCCGAATTGTTAACGGAAGCAAGCCACCACCAATCACAAAAATTTCGAGCAACAATTGTTAATGCGTGAGTGTCAGAGCGATGGCTTAACCTGCGTAAGGTCGGCTTATGACTGACCGCGTACACAGCGCACAAACCTTCAATTGAAGCGCGGCTTCGTCGCATGTCAAAGCAGCGACGGCGACGGTAACGCTGGCATCGCTGTTTTGTGAGCCTTTTGGGCAGAGCTGGAGTGTGACCACCACTGACTGAATATGTAAGTACATATGTATGTATATATGTTAGACAGCTTCAATTGAAGCTACAGCGCCGTCGACGTCGCAGTCGATATTTCGTGACCCTTTCGTAGCATATTCGTGTGTATGTGAGCGTTTCACAGCAGCGACGCGACGTCGATATTTTTGTGCCCCCTTTGGACAAACTTTTTTTTTGGCTGTTGCTCGAGTGTGACCATTCCACATGAATGTGTGAGTGAGCGGAGTGTGAATACCACCTTTGTGAGTGTGTGGTGTGTATATTATTGTCAAGTGTGAAGAGCGTTGCCAGCTCTTGAGGGCTTCGGCAAACTAGATCAACTAGAGTTAAAAAAGCCAAAAATAGCTAAATAACAAATATAAAATCCAGAATTAAAACTTACGCAATTGTTATGATGTAATAACATAGAAATCAGTTTAATCTGATTTTGGCATCACCAGTAAAGAAGCTAAAAGAGACGCCAAATTATGCAGTATAGCTACAATTCCCGCTAACCGCTACCTAACAAGTTCAGAACTGTCGGGAAAGGAGCCGAATTGTCAACACTGGTCCAGTGTGGCTATCACATATGTGTGTGTGTTTGTGTGTGTGTGTTAGTTCTGGGAACTTCACGCATTTTGTTGCTTTGTTTTGCTCTTTTATTATGTCACACACACACTGTGGAAACAAAGTCAGAGACAATTAGCACGTCGTATTGTGACGTCACTCGTCGGTCCAATGGTGGTGGTGATGGTCGCGCATAAGCATCAGAATGCATTCCCTGACCAGGACACGTGCATGGGCAATGTCACGCAACAGCCGCTCCTTGGGCGCACGCAAACCAATCGCCGCTGGCCCCAAATTGGTCTGCATTTCCGCAATGACACTCAACAGATTGTCATAGATGTCCACAATGTTGGCGCTGCTCGCAATGCCGTTGGTCTCGCTGCTAGGCATCTGGATGGGCTTGCTAGCGGCCAGGCCATAGAGCAGATCGCCGAACCCATTGCTATTCGACATCAGCTGCAGCTGCGCCTGCACATACCGCGTGTACTCCAGCTTGGCCAACACCTGTTGATACTCATTCGAATAAGCAACGGCCTCCTGGTTTAGCCTATGCTGCGGCGGTTGCTGTTGCTGGTGCTGGTATTGCATCATCATCGGCTTGCTTGGCACACTTTGTGGCATGTTTATTGGAATGATTTCCACGCGTGTTGTCTGCGACATTTCCGCTCCGCTACCAGCTGCATCCCAGTACTCGCGCAGCGTCTCTTGCTCCTTCACCTTTTGTGGCTTGGCGGGCACAGCCGTAACCGTTATGTCGCTATATCTGGAACGAAAAGAGTCGAGATCCAAATAATCCATTTTTAGTCAATTTTGCTCTTTCCCTTTCTTTTTTTTGTGATTGGTTTGTCAAGACTGACAGATCTGTTCGCATGGGTTGCTATATTTTTGAAATGAGTTTGACTTAAGATTTATTTTTGACATATACGGGTAGTAACAGGGTAATCATCTCCTTTTACTTCAGAGTGAAGAAGAGGTAAATGTGATTAGGGTCCCAAGGGCAAATCTCTACAATCTTTGGCTGGCAGTATAATATCTATGTCCCTCTATATATATCTATCCATTCAGAGATGCTCTAAAAAGTTTAAGGCCTTATTGAAAATATTAAAGAATTTTTATATATATTTTATTTAAGGTTTCCACTCCTTTTGGCTGCTTATATAACTTCTAAATATATATACAGTAGTATTCTGAACATTTTCCGATCTGAATCTAAAGATAAAGCTTCCAATTAGCAGCTAATGTGATAATTTCTAAATATTTAAATTCTATAATTTATGTAAATCTGATAGCTTTAGCTTTGTTTCTGCTTGGATGGTTCCCTGAAAATCTGTTCCTTCTCTTAGGGTTAACATTCAATAAAGAAAACATTCACTTCCTTCTCAAACTTCAATTGGAGGGGTAAATTCAACGTTCAATGAGAGAGGGGGAGCGGGAGCGGGAGCAAGGTTCTGTTACACTAACCACCTGTGTTTCCGCGTATCTTATTTTAGGGTCCAAATGCGACGTGCGGGTAATTACCACAAGCAGAACAAAGCCCGATTCATGAACAGGGCAAGCTATGGCCAAGGCATAGTAGAGAAGCAGCAGAGGCAGAGACATAGGCCGAAGCAGAGGTACTGACAGAGACAGAGGCAGAGAGGCCGTTGGCAGCGGCAGCCAGTGGGAGGCACTGAAGCGTGCTTCCCGCATTCGTGCAACCCCCGCGGGCAGCATGACGCATACAATCCCAAAGGCACCTACAAAAAGTTGTAGTTTTTTCTTTTCAGTATTCTATTCATATTTTCGTTGCTTTCCTAATCTCGATATTTGCTAGCCAGAATTTACATATTGAAAAGTTAAACAAGTGTACAACAAAATTTGAATACTACGTCAGATTCGGGATGAAGGATTGTTCGGATTTTCAATTGCTGTTCTGTTGCTGGGCACGTATGATCTCTTTGATGTCACGCTGCGTGTGCTCGCCGCACTCGAAGCGATGGTAGTCGACAATCTCCATGGCATTCTCCTTGAGCACTTCGCCCACGGTCTTGTCCGCGTCCAATAGATATTCCTGATGTATGAGGCAGGTCTCATCATCCTTATTCTCTGCCGGTATATCCTTGCCGTATTCACCTACTTTAACAGGTTTCATGCCCACAATTTGCTGGCAAATGCCCTTCTGGATCTCATGATCGTCAACCTCCTGCTGCGATCGGAAGGCCACAATCGCACCGTATTTGCCCACCTGCGTGATGTTCTGTGTGGTGCTGACATTCGTTGGCGCCGGATGAGCATAGCCCGCTAGCCTCAAATCGTTGTTAACCTTGAAGCACAGAGCACGCCTAATGCTCGCATTCTCGCCCATCGCGCCAATCAGCAATGCCAGATGATCGGCTAGCGATCCGCCTTGCGGGGTTTCCAAGTTCTTCAGGGCATCCGCGTCGAAACCGAGCTGTGAACACAGGAAATAGAAATCAGAATATAAATATAGAATATATAATAGTTAAAGAATGTATATTCTATTGCAAATATAAGATTCAAGCTACTCAGCCTATGAGCTAGTTAAAAGAGCCACACTTGACCTCAATGACTCGCCTTGACCTTATATAACATTCTTAATATATAATAGGTATATCTCTCCTCTTCTACTGCCAAATCCTCAGTACCATCATACTCTGCCATTTAGCTTATCTTTTTCTCTGTTGCTATTACATCTTTTCCTATGAACACTCTCATGCTGATAAGGTTAATCTCATTTCGGCCTAGTCTACAGCTTAATTCCCTGCCCTGCCTTCTTCATGTAAGCCTATACTCTGTCCCGCTGCATTACCTTCCATAGATCTCCGTCGAACTCAGTGAGATCAGTGTAGTGCAAGACAATGCGTGAAACATGATCCACAAAGCGTTTGAAGGTATCATTGCGTGCCACAAAATCCGTTTCACAGTTGAGTTCGACCATGGCGCCGCGATTGCCGCTGACAAGGATGCCAACTAGACCCTGTGTGGTGACACGATCAGACAGTTTGGTGGCCTTTGACCAGCCCAGCGATTGCGCCTGTTCGTGCAGCCATTTCTCTGCCTGCAAAGAACCGAATAAGTAACAGTGTATCTATATAACTGTAACGGACTGCCCACCTGTGTGACATCGTTGTTATGCAATGCGAGCGCCTTCTTGCAGTTGGCAAACGTGTAGCCTGTCTTCTTTCGCAGCGTGGACAAGGCGCTCTTCTCCAATCCAGCTCCTGCGCTGCACAACTGGCGCGTGGTATGAAAGGCGCGTGCGAACGTTTTTTGTAGCAACATTTTGATAATTTTTTTGTCGGTTTTTATTTTCCTGGAAATTTGTAGCTTTTACCAGTTGTGGTTTCTATGTTTCGGAATAGGAAATGGCGTTACTTGTTGCGCTTGGCCTGCTGCCAGGGACGACGCTGATTTTGTTGTTGTTTTGTTTTTTCTATACAACAAAATTTGTTTAATCAATTTATGGAAATTTTATTCTCTATGGGCGTGCGTGCAATTTGCATTTGTTTTCAATACGTTGGTAAGTGCGCACACCGGTTGTCTGAGTCTGCTAGCATTTAAAGGAAATTAATAACAATTGTAATTATTACAATTAACAATTAGAATAAACTAGTTGCAAGTAAGTTGAACGCTTTGCATGTTGTTTTGCTTGTGCAACACTTTGTTTCCCGTATTTAATTTTGATATATTTTTTATTTGGTGTTTTTTAGTGCGTTTTGAGGGCACCGGCTTTTGCCGGTCTATCGATTGGATAGCCTAAAGAACTATGCTGCTTTTGTAATTACCTAAATGCAAGTAAGTAAATAAATTCCATTGCTGATGCAACACTTATTTAACGCCAATTAATTTTAAAAACTTTTTGTGTTCTGTGTTTCTAGGTCCTATCGACTTTCCTATCGATTTGACAGCTTAGACATCTGTGTTGCTTTCGATGAATCGAAAGCATCACTGAAATTATTTATACTCGATAAAAATATATATTTTTGACCAGTGCTGCCACCTTGTCGCTGTTGTTGCGCGCCAAATTTGAAAACAGCAAACAAATAAGATGGATAAAAAAAACCCAAACAAGAATATACCCAGCTTTACGTCTGTCTGCGGCGTGCACCGCGTCTGCAGCAAATCGAAAATGCTATACACACGCCCCAAGCCAGATGTGCTCCAAAGCATTCTGCAATCCAAGGCGAACGCGGACTATAAATCTCGTCGCCTGTGGTACGAGCTGAATATGCCCGAATGCACCAGCCACTTGTTCGATGGCCAAATGCTATCCGATATGCCCGACAGTTTGACCGGTGCGAAGTCTCGATCACGGCGCAAGACATCCGAGAAATCCGAAGATGGTGAGTTCCGAAGCAAAGCCACGTCCAACTACATGGTGATGCGGCAGGAGCGCGAGCATTTCCGAACGAAGCTCGTGGAGTTGATCCTGCACATGGACGATGATCAGGAGGGCACTGACTCCTTTCCCGATCAAGGCGAACGCGAAGTCCTACGCTATTATTACTACATTAAACATGGCATCGACACCATTCACGTCTCCACCATCAGCAAGAAGACCCTGAAGAGGTGAGCGCCTGATCTTCTACTCCAGTTATAGAGCTAATTAACTTTTGCTTGGCAGAATTGACAATTTGGTGCCGGTTCTCTTGAAGAAATGGGACTCAGCCTTTGTTGAGAACATTGCCGAGGTGCGCTCCGACTATGTGTTTGCCATGAAGAAAGCCGTCGTCGACTTCGTCTTACGTCATTCCGTCTTGGATCGGCTGACGCAGGAGGGCGCTCCGCCGAAATTCGATACGGCCGAGAGGCGAGAAATTGAAAGGCTAATGAATCATTTCCGATATCGGTGAGTTTATAGTTTCCTTTTATTGAAGTTTAATATGCGCGAGGGTTGTTTCATAAATACTCAAGAAATATGAGAGAAATTCTTGTAAAATTCAAAATTATAGTATATGATTTATTAATTTATTTTTTTTTTTAATTTTTTTATTTATTATTTAATTTGATTTATTTCATATATATTTTATCATTATTTTTTTTTTTATTATTTTTTAATCAATTTCTAAAAGAAGAAAATTTTATTAACATTTTTCTTCAGCCTTCGAAATGTAAATTGTTTTGCCAGGCAATTGGGCGACCCTTTAAAGTCGTTAAAAACTTTTCAAAATTGAAGGGGAGTTTATATGGGCATGCAATTGACATGCAATTACACACACGTACACCCACACACACCCACCACCCACACACACCCACCACCCACACACGTGTGAGTAAACTCTTGAGAAAGGGCGAACTTCATTCAAAATGAATTGTGCTGGCGCTAAATTTGATAAAATAACTTGACAATAAGTCGCTTATATATGCATCTTACATATATATCTCGTATATAGTATATATATACTATATATAGTAGCTGGTTGGAAAAGTTGTCGCGACTTTATTAAGAGCTGCCAGCCATGGGAAACGCGAGAAATCGCTTTGCGTCGTGCCAAAAAACTTTTTAACCGCACTACAATGGCTGCTTCGGCGGAAATGGAAAACCAGCGGGTACCCAAAAAGGGGGGCGTGGCTGCTGGGGAGTAGCTATTGCCTTGTAGAGCAGGCGTGGCAGCCGCAGCAAACCAAAAAACGAAAAGAAGAGAAGAAGCAGCAGCAGAAGGAAAAGTTAAGTTCTCCTGTGTATTGGTTTGACATTTGATGAGCAACAGTAAAGCTGCCGCTAGGATGCTGGTTGCCTGTGGGCGTGGCAGACATAAGTTGTAAAAAGGATATGCTTAAAAATGAATTGAACTTGTTTGGGCAGGCCTGGGGACGCTGGTCAGAGCGCGGTGTGGCGCGGTCAAAAGGCAAAAGTTTTCATGCGCCACAGCCCGAAGTGGGTCGCCCATCGATAAACGCTGCTCCCAGTGTGTGTGTGTGTGTGTGTGTGTGTGTGTGTGTGTGTGGATGGCAGGGGGAGTGGCTGGGGCTCCTCTAATTTATAGCCAAAAGCATTTGGCTTCATTAAAATGTAGGGCAAGTTAGGCGTAGGCGTTTTCGCTTTGGACCAATGCCTTGCCTAATGGGCCGTGTTAAAAGCAGCTCAACTGAAAAGTTTTAGCGAGCTCTCACAATTTGCATAAAAAGAAATGATTCAATAAGAGAAACTTTAGCAATTTCTAATGCTCTAGCAGAGGATATTGCATTGACATTGTTAAATTTATTAGTATTGCGATTAGTAAAATTTTAGTTAATATTGTTATGCTAATTATTAGCACTAACATCAGTGTTGGCATTAGCATTATCATTAACATTAGCTCTAGCATTGGCATTGGCCTTGGAATTGGCCTTGACATTGACATTGAGATTGCCATTGATATTGACATTATCATTATCATTATCATTATCATTATCATTATCATTATCCTTATCATGAGTATTATGATTGATACTAGCATTGACATTTGCATTAGTATTATCACCGATATTAACATTAGCATTATCATTGGCATTAGCATTACCATTATAATTATAATTAAAATTATAATTATTATTATTATAACTATTATTATTATTATTATTATTATTATTATTATTATTATTATTATTATTATTATTATTATTATTATTATTATTATTATTATTATTATTATTATAATTGCTTTGTCGTCATTAATATCATCATTATCCCTGGCATATAGATAATATATAAGTTCTCTTGAAGTTCTAACCTCTCTAACTTAAATCTTTAAAAAATCTCTATTGCCAATCTATTTAATTTTCCAAAACTGTTTCGTCCCTGTTTATTTCCAGCTATGACGAGAATCGGAATCGCTTGAAAACCACACTGTTTTCCATCCATCGCAGTGTGGCCAGCATTCTGGAAGTGTGGAGCATGAAGTACAGCAGCAAGACCTTGGTCAACATTGATGAACTGAGCAAGATTGAAGAGCCATTCACTTTATTCAATTTTATCGTGAGTTGCACTAAATACGGAAAATTCAATTTCGAGAGTATACCTTAATTGAGTTCCCCTGTGCGCACACAGTATTTATGCGGCATCCACATCGAAAGCGGCAAGAACATGTTGGAGGATGTGTGGTATGGTGAGATACACACAACTTTGTTGAAGGCCAGCAAACGTGGCCAGTTGCCGGATATACGACGCATGACATTGGTCAAACGCTTCTTCAACTGTGTCGCCGCTCTGATGACCCAACAGCTCGAGGACATTTGCATACGCAGCCTTAAAGCATTTGCCAATTACGTTTGCGATTTCGGCGTAAGTGCCTAAGTGCCCATAATTGTCGTAGGAAAACTTCCTTCCTTCCTTCCTTCTGGATTACAGTAATCCAGTGAGTAAGCACTGAAGAGTTCCAAATGGTCAACTCATCAAGGGCCAGAAGGAAGGAAGGAAGGAAGTTTTCCTACTCGAATTTCTATTTATAGTCCTAGACATATAGAGACTAAAGAAAGCGTACCGTATCGTCCACTCTAGGCAGTACTAGGTCCTGCAAATTTCCACTTATCTTAATCTAACTTAAGCTAACCTAAGCTAGATTTACCTGACACAACCTTTTATTAACCTTATCTAAGTGTAGCTATGACAATCTATCCCAGACTAAGGGAAGCTGGACTCATTGAATCTAAAGCTTTTCTAAGCAACTCTACGAACATGTTAACCAATCCATTTCTTTCCACACGCAGCATTCGAATCCTGGCTTTGAAATCGCCTGCATATTGGCGGAGGAGGATACGATAACATTTAATCCGAGCTTTTCGAAAATACAAAGTGAACTTTTGCGCTTGGTTGATTCGATTGTGCATGCGGTGCAGATAATGCCGCGCATCGAGGGTAAACTCTATACGGACTTGAAGATATCGAAGAAGCTATTCCTAACGCCCACGGTGCCGGACAGCATTATTGCCGATACGAAGAATAAAATATGCCAGCTGCTTGAGGAGCAGCGCATTGGTCCGGAGCTCCGCCTGCAGGACTTTGATGCGTTCATTGACCTGATCAACGGCATGGACTCGGAACGCATTTCCCACTTTATGGAAAGTGATGCCAGCTTTCAGGCGTACACGGAAATGGTTTACGAATATCGGGAGAAGGAGGATCGCATTGCGCGGGAGGTGTGGGGCGTCATACGTATGGGGCTCTATGAGTTCCATCGCGATAACTTTATTATCCATGTCGAAACGCTGGCCCGCCAGATCCAGACAGATCTGCTCGCCCGCATGGTGACCGACCAGCAGGCGCGCATCTCCCGACTTGGCAGGGAGTACGATATGATAGCGAAGAAGGCGCTCACCGTGCCCAAGGATACGGCCGAGCTAATGGAGCTGAAAGCTTATGTGGTGCATGCCGAGGAGAATCTGGTGCCGGACATGGAGGCGCGTCTGAAGGTCAACATGACCGAAATCCTTTGGCTAATGGACCACACGATCTACTCCCCGTTGGAGATCAAGAATAATAGTAATTCTTTCCAATGGTATTTGAAGTTGGCCTCAGTCTTCGACCAGCATCGCGTCATCATAGCCGAAAAGGTGATCGAGTACCAGGAGCTGCTCAAGAAGCGCATTGAAATGTTCCGTCGCGAGCTGCAGAACTATTACGATCAGGTGCAGCTCTACGATACGTGGGGCGACATTAAGCAGCTGTCGAAGTACAAGAAGCGGGCCGGACTGCTGGACCAGCGGCTGGTCAATGCCATGGACACCATCGATCAGATCAACGAGGAGGAGACATCCTATGGCTGGGACCTGTCACAGTATGCCGTGCGCAAGAAGGCGCACGATCAGCTTAAGCCCTACAAGAATCTCTTCGATGCCGGCCAGGACTTCGTGGACAAGTGGGAGCTGTGGATGTACTCGCAAGTGGGCTCCTTCGATCCCGATGAGATCGATCAGGATGTGTCCAACTTTTATCGTATTGTGCAAAAGCTGGAGAAGCTCATGGGCGATCATCCCATTACCATGCAGCTCATCATGGATGTCAAGGAGCAAATGGAACTCTTCCGTGGACATACGCCCATCATAAATACCCTGGGCAATCCGGGCATGAAAGCGCGCCATTGGGAGCAGGTTTCGGAAATCATTGGCTTCCCCATCAAAGTGTCGCCTGAGTTGACGCTCGAGAAGATTATCGATTATCAGCTGGATGAGTATGTGCCCAAGTTCGAAGCCATCTCGGAGAGTGCCACCAAGGAGAACAACCTTGAAAAGGCCATGGCCAAAATGGCCAACGAATGGGAGGGCGTTGAGTTTGGCATATCGCCATACAGGTAAAGTTTCGACTGAAAATATATGCTTGGCTGTGTGTGTCTAGTCTAATTGAACTGTCTGCCGCAGGGATTCTGGTACCTTTAAGCTGTCCGCCGTGGATGACATACAAATTTTGCTGGACGATCAAATCATCAAGACGCAGACAATGAAGAGCTCACCCTACATCAAGCCATTCGAGGCGGAAATACTGTGAGTGCACTCTAAGCCTGTTTGTTCAGCACTTGTCAATGTCAATCACACTCCCACATAAACGCACACCCGCTGCACACCTCTTACTAATGCTCGTTTTGTACACCTGCAGCAAGTGGGAGGCGAAGCTCATGCTGCTGCAGGAAATTCTGGACGAGTGGCTGCGCGTGCAGGCCACCTGGATGTATCTGGAGCCCATTTTCAGCAGTCCAGATATTCAGCAACAAATGCCAGAGGAGGGCCGACGCTTCAGTGCTGTGGATAAGGTGGGTGCATGCTCTAGATACCCTGTAATTGGCTAGAATGGTTGACAGGGATCTGAGATGGATAAAAAAATATATATAAGTACAGGGTATTTAGTAGTCAATCACACTCGACTACACTTCTTTGTACTCCTTAAAGACTTCAAGTCCCTAGCAGCTCTGATGTTAACCCAATTTCCGCTCTCTTCCACCCGTCACAGATTTGGAAGGAGCTGATGAAGCAGGTTTCGCTGGATTCACGTGTGATGACCGTTGTCCAGATCGACAAGATGAATGACAAGCTGAAGCGGGGCTATAATCTGCTGGAGATCATTCAGAAGGGTCTCAATGCCTACCTGGAGAAGAAGCGTTTGTACTTCCCTCGTTTCTTCTTTCTGTCCAACGACGAGTTGCTCGAAATCCTGTCCGAAACGAAGGATCCCACGCGTGTACAGCCGCATCTCAAGAAGTGCTTCGAGGGCATTGGCTCGCTCACTTTCACCGAGGAATTGGAGGTCACAGCGATGCGTTCGTCGGAGCGAGAAGTTGTCGTGCTGGCCGATGTCATCTCGACAGCCAAGGCACGCGGACAGGTGGAGAAGTGGCTGCTGGAGCTTGAGTTCGACATGAAGAAGAGTTTGCACCAAAAGATATCGGAGGCCTTCTACAGCTACGTCAAGATGCAGCGCAACATTTGGGTGCTCAGCTGGCCGGGCCAGTCCGTGCAGTCGATATCGCTGACCTATTGGACCCTAGAGATCACTGAATGCTTCCTAAGCGAAACGCCAAAGGAGAGCTTAGCTAAGTACCTACAGAAGTGCATGAATCAAATCATGAAGATTGTGGATCTGGTTAGAGGTGATCTAAACACACAGAATCGCATTACCTTAGGCGCTCTGGTCGTGCTCGATGTCCATGCCCGCGACGTCCTGGCCGAGATTGTTGAGAAAGAGGTCGAAGATTTGCAGGACTTTCAGTGGCTGTGCCAATTGCGCTATTACTGGGAGGACAACAACCTGGATACGCGCATGATCAATTGCTCCCTGCCCTACGGCTATGAATATTTGGGCAATACGCCGCGGCTAGTGGTTACTCCATTGACAGATCGTTGCTATCGCACGCTATTTGCCGCCTTGAATCTGCACTTGGGTGGCGCTCCTGAGGGCCCGGCTGGCACGGGCAAAACGGAGACCACCAAAGATTTGGCCAAGGCCGTGGCGAAGCAGTGTGTCGTCTTCAATTGCTCAGATGGCTTAGATTATCTGGCTCTGGGCAAGTTCTTCAAGGGTTTGGCTTCCTGCGGCGCCTGGTCCTGCTTCGACGAGTTCAATCGTATTGACTTGGAGGTGCTGTCCGTGGTCGCCCAACAGATTCTCACTATACAGCGTGGCATCAACTCGGGCTCACCCACTTTAGTCTTTGAGGGCACGACCTTAACACTGGATCCTACTTGTGCCGTCTTTATTACCATGAATCCTGGCTATGCAGGACGATCCGAGTTGCCTGATAATCTGAAGGTAAGACTGTTGAAGGGGCTAGACCCCTAGGGGGAGGTAAGCGGAAAACTTTGAAAATATCTGGAAAAACTAGAATTTCATATGAAAAGCAATTTATTACAATAATTCTTTCCTTAGGCTCTGTTCCGTTCAGTGGCCATGATGGTGCCGGATTACGCTTTAATTTCCGAGATCGAATTGTACTCCTATGGTTTCCTGCGGGCCAAGCCACTCTCGGTGAAGATCGTGGCCACCTATCGCCTGTGCTCCGAGCAGCTGAGTACCCAGTGCCATTACGATTATGGCATGCGAGCCGTCAAGTCTGTGCTGAAGGCAGCTGGAGCCTTGAAGCTGCGCTATCGCGATGAGAACGAGGACATACTGGTGCTGCGCTCCATCAAGGACGTCAATTTGCCGAAATTCTTGAACCAGGATATCCCATTGTTCCAGGGCATTACCTCGGATCTGTTCCCGGGTGTTACCCTACCAGAGGCGGACTACGTCGTCTTCAATGCGTGCACGTATTTGGCATGCGAGAGACAGAACAAACAATGCACGCCGTTTGTGCTCGAGAAGGTGCAGCAGGTGAGTCGGAAATCTCAATTAATATAAGTTTATATTATTCCTGATTTGATTTCGTGGCAGCTCTACGAGATGATTGTGGTGCGACATGGCTTGATGTTGGTGGGCTATCCGTTTGGCGGTAAGACCACAACCTATCGTGTCCTGGCCGAGGCGCTCGAGTGCATGGAGAAGAAGGATGGCTCCGAGAATCGAGCTATATATACGATCATCAATCCAAAGGCTATCACCATGGGTCAGCTGTATGGCCAATTCGACGCAGTGTCCCATGAGTGGAGTGACGGCATCTTGGCCGTAAATTATCGCATCTTTGCTGTGTCCGACTCACCGGATCGGAAGTGGCTCATCTTCGATGGACCCGTGGATGCCATTTGGATTGAGAACATGAACACGGTGCTGGATGATAATAAGAAACTGTGCCTGATGTCTGGCGAGATCATTCAGTTGTCCAATACAACCAATTTGGTATTTGAGCCCATGGATCTGGAGGTGGCCTCGCCGGCCACTGTTTCACGCTGTGGCATGATCTACTTGGAGCCCAGCTCGCTGGGCTGGGAGCCGCTGGTCACCTCCTGGAAGAACACTCTTCCCGCTGCCTTTCACACGGTGAGCAAACAGCTCATCTCCATGATGATATCGCGCTTCTGCCCGCTGCTCCTGTTCATCGTGCGCAAGGGTCTGCGTGAGATCGCGCCCACGTCGGACACCAATCTGATGGTTAGTCTGATGAACTTCTTTGAGTGCTTCATCGATGATTTCCGCGATGAGAAATATGTGGCGAATATCTCGGATTTGGATTTTCGTGCGCAAACCGAAGGCATTTTCCTGTTCTCGGCAATTTGGTCGATAGGAGGTTCGCTGACTGCCGAGAGCCGGGAAAAATTTAATATAGTCTTCCGTGCGCTCATGGAGAAGACATTTCCACAAAGCCTGTACGATATGTACGGCGTCACGGAGGATTTGTATGTGGAACAGTTGTCCAAGCCCTTCATATTTCCCATACCCAAACAGGGTTCGGTCTTCGATTATCGCTACATCAAGGAGGGCAAGGGCAAATGGAAGCCCTGGCAGGATGATGTCAACTCGGCACCGCCTCTGCCCCGCGACATACCCGTCAATCAGATCCTCATCCAGACCAATGAGAGCGTGCGCATAGCAGCGGTCCTGGATCTGCTGGTACGGCACGGCAATCCCCTCATGCTGGTCGGACCAACTGGCACGGGCAAGAGCGTATACGTCATAGACTATATGCTAAAGAAAATGGATTTGCTGGTGTATAAGCCACTGTTCATCAGCTTCTCGGCGCAGACGTCGGCCAATCAGACGCAGGACATTATAATGTCGAAGCTGGATAAGAGACGCAAAGGCGTCTTCGGACCACCGCTGAACAGTCGCTTTGTTATCTTCGTGGACGATGTCTCGATGCCCTTGAAGGAGAACTACGGCGCCCAGCCGCCAATTGAACTGCTGCGCATGATGCTCGATCACATGATGTGGTACGATCGCAAGAACATTGTGCCCATGAAGCTGATCGATCTGCAAATGATTGTGGCGATGGGTCCGCCCTCGACGGGCAATACGGTCACACCGCGTTTTCAGCGCTTCTTCAATGTGATCGCCATTGACGACTTCAATGACGAGATTATGAATACGATTTTCGGCAAGATTGTGCTCTGGCATCTGGATGCGCGGTAAGTGGGCTCTGTGGTGCAGCTAGTATATTTAATTACAATTTCCTTAACAAATAACAGTGGCTTCTCGAAGGAGTTTGATCCTTGTATTGATGAGATTGTGGGTGCTACGTTGTCTGTGTATAATGACGCCAAGTTGAATCTGTTGCCCACGCCGGCCAAGTCCCATTATCTGTTCAATTTGCGTGACTTCTCGCGTGTCATACAGGGTGTTCTGCTGTCGGTGCCAGAGGCTACGGAGGACATGAACTCGATGCGGCGACTGTGGGTGCACGAGGTGTTGCGCGTCTATGGCGACCGCTTGGTCGAGGACAGCGATCGGACTTGGTTATTTGGGAAATTGTGCGCCACTGTTCAGGAGAGCTTCGAAATCGAGCCGGCGCGTCTGTTTGCGCGCATAATGCAGGGTAAAAAGCTGGAAGAGTCCGATTTCCGGCAGTTGATTTATTGCGATTTCACCAATCCGAAAGCGGATATGAAAAACTATGTGGAGGTCCTGGACGTGGAAGAGTTGCGTACGGTTGTGGAGTCGTATCTAGTTGAATATAATAATATGTCGAAGAAACCAATGAATCTGGTGCTTTTCCGCTTTGCCATCGAACATTTGTCGCGCATATGTCGCATCATAAAGCAGCCACGTAGTCATGCTCTGCTCATCGGAGTCGGCGGCTCCGGGCGCCAGAGCTTGACTCGATTGGCTTCGCATATATGCGACTATGAGCTCTTTCAAGTGGAAATAACTCGATTGTATGGCCCTTATGAGTATCATGAGGATATCAAGACCATCTTACGTAAAATTGGGGCTTCTGAAATGCACGGCGTATTTCTCTTTACGGACGTTCAGGTGGGCTAAGCATACCAACATTTTCGACCAATTACTCCCCACGTGTCTAGGGTGGCTTGTTAACATTTGCAAGACTTTTTAGATCAAAGACGAATCTTTCCTTGAGGACATTAACAATCTGCTGAACTCCGGCGAGGTGCCCAATCTGTTCACCAATGAGGAGAAAATCGAGGTGGTCGAGAAGATGGCCCAAATCGACAAGCAGCGCGACAAGGCCGTACAGACCGATGGCAGTCCCGTTGCCCTATTTAACTTCTTCGTTACGGTGGGCGATCAGCTGCAATTGAATAATTTTACTTCTGATTGATGACTAAGATAACACCTTGATATATCCTTGTAGACCTGCAAGGACCAGCTGCACATTGTGTTGGCCATGTCGCCCATTGGCGATGCATTGCGTAATCGCATACGCAAATTCCCTTCGATTGTCAACTGTTGTACGATCGATTGGTTCCAGCCGTGGCCCGAGGACGCTCTACTTGCCGTATCGACACGTTTCCTGGCCGCCGAGGAGCTCACTGTGCTCGAACGCAAAACAGCCATCGATATGTGCATGGAGTTCCATACGTCCACACAGGAATTGTCTGCCAGGTTCTTTACGCTCCTGCATCGGTATAACTATGTGACGCCCACGTCCTACCTCGAACTGATACAGACGTTCAAGGCTTTGCTGGGCCAAAAGCGGAAGTGAGTGTGGGTCAGGGAGGAAGGGCAGGGGTATCCTTATTGCTCACATACATTCAATCTTCTAACTTTACTTAGCAACATCACCACAAACCGGAATCGTTATTTGACGGGCATTTCGCAGCTGGATATTGCCGCCCAGCAGGTGGCCGTCATGCAGGAGCAGCTGCAGGCGCTGGAGCCCAAGCTGAAGGAGGCCTCCGAGATCGTGGCCGAGCAGGTGGCCAAGGTGACGGCGGACAGCAAGCTCGCTGCCGAGCAGCGCGAGCTGGTCAAGGAAGACGAGCAGGCAGCCAAGGTGCAGGCAGCTGTTGCCCAGGAGATCAAGGACGAGTGCGACGCCAAGTTGGGTGAAGCCTTGCCCATTCTGGAGGCCGCCTTATCCGCCTTGAACACTTTGACCACTGCCGATATTGCTGTGGTCAAGACAATGAAGAGTCCGCCCATCGGCGTGCGCATTGTCATGGAAGCTGTTTGCATTCTGAAGGAAATGAAGCCGGATAAGGTGCCCAATCCCAGTGGCGTGGGCACTGTGGAGGACTATTGGGGTCCTTCGAAACGTGTGCTGAGCGACATGAAGTTCCTGGACAGTTTGCTCAACTTCGACAAGGACAACATCTCGCCGGATGTGATGAAGAAGCTGCAGCAGCGCATTCTCAACAACGAGGCGTTCGATCCGGAGAAGATTAAGATGGCATCCACGGCCTGCGAAGGTCTTTGCCGCTGGGTCATTGCGCTGTCCAAGTACGATGTGGTCGCCAAAGTCGTGGCGCCCAAGAAAATCGCCCTGGCTGCCGCCGAGGCTGACTACAACGCGGCCATGAAGCTGCTCAACGAAAAGTTGGCTCAATTGGCCCGAGTCGAGGCCAATTTAGCGGCTATTCAGAAGATCCTCGACGAACAGCTGAGACAATACGGGTGAGTTGGAAAAGTATTCTGAGTTCCCAGCACAGTTAACTCCTGCCATTTGCTCCCTAGTGTTCTGCTATCGGAGCACGAAGCTTGTACGAAGAAGTTGCAGCGCGCCCAGGAGCTCATCTCTGGCTTGGGTGGTGAGCGCACTCGTTGGTCCGAGACGGCGCGCGTCCTTCAAGCGAGCTTCAAGAGCGTGACGGGTGACGTGCTCATTTCATCGGGAGTCGTTGCCTATTTGGGACCGTTCACCATCGACTTTCGGGTCAAGCAAATACGCAAATGGGTGACGAAATGCCTGGACTACGGCGTGACCTGCTCGGCGGACTTCCAGCTGGCCGTTGTCCTGGGCGAGCCCGTGGAGATTCGCTTCTGGAATATCTGCGGCTTGCCAACGGATGCGTTCTCCGTTGAGAGCGCCATCATGATGAAGTGAGTGTGCCACGACATAATTTATTCCACAAGTTTAAGCTTCGACTAGGAACTTAGTGTAAATCTTGTTGAGCTACAGTGGAGCACTTGGCGCTTGTGCCCATTAATAGGCAACGGGCAAAGTTTTATGGGCAGCTACGCTTCGTTAAAGCCACAGAAAGTCATTAGCTTACAAATCGATGCAAAAAGCTTTACGCCAGGAATTTCATTAATTTCAGCGCAGCTACAACAGCTGCGGCTCAGCCAAGCCACTATAAATATTTATATATATGGAGGTATATACATACATACATATATATATATATATATATATATATATATATATATATATATATATATATATATATATATATGTTTTCATATATAGTATATAGCTACTTTCAATTAAATAACCTGACACGCTAATTATGGCTGAGCGCCTGTCAGAAGCAGAAGATTCACAGTTTCTATGTGCTCTGAGGAAGAGGGTATGAAGGAATATTTATGTAGGTAGTTCACTTGCTGAGCTGAGATGAGCTGAGCTGAGTTTATATACAATGCTTGTGACACTCACATCAAGGAAAACTTTACTTAACTTTGATCTTAAGAGATCTCTAGAAACAGCAAGTTTAATCCGCAACACCTATATTCCTTATACAGCTTCGCTAAGATCAGACCAGTCAAATGTTCAAAACAGTGGCGAGTATATTATGGAATATTTATGTATATAGGAAGTAGACTTTAGGCTTATATAAGCTGCATATTGTATCAAGTTTGTGAGCTTCAAAAAAATCTTTCACCTACTTTAATCCCAACAGATCTCTGGAATCATACCCTAATACAGCTTCGCTAAGATCAAAAGATTCTATTACAATTTTTATTTTGAATTTAGATTTTTTTTTTTAACAGTTTCAATTTAAAAAAAAAATTTTTCTATTACTTTTATTTTAATTTTTTATTTTTTACAATTTCAATTTAAAACAATTTTTTTTCTGTTACAAATTTTATTTTGAATTTTTTTTTAACAATTTAATTTTTTTAACAATTTTTTTTGTATTACAATTTTTATTTTGATTATTTTTTAACAATTTCAATTTTTAAACATTATTCTTTTTATGTCTGCCACGTGCTGCATTTGATTAATGATTTCTCTTAGGGTATTAACATGTTCGTCATACCCGATTTCGGTACGGTTTTTGTTTCTAATTACAAGACACAAAATGTTGGAATTCACGCATATTAAGAAAATTAAAGATATGCCGCTTAGCCTCGGTGCGTGGAGTGTGAGAACTGCGCCGGATGCTGCACAGGGTTGGGTTGGGCTGGCGGGGGTGGGGGTGCGTGTGCGTGTGCGTGTGAGGCACCCGCATATTGCCCAAGCACCGGTGGTTGCTTTAGCTCAAGGTACACACAGCTAAGGGCTGCTAGGCAGCCGTTCGTCGTTCGGTCCACTGTGCTAGGAGGTGGTTTGGGCCCAGAAAAGAATTTTCACGTTTGATGCGTGCGTTTGAGAGAGAGCAGATGCGTAATCTGGTGAGTTTCCACCAAAATATAAGGGGGGAGGCGTTGCGTTGCGTCGCGTTTGCCACATGCCACATGCCACTCTTCTCATGTCTCTCCATTTCGATTTAATAAAGGAAATTCCTGGCTGCTGCCACGCCACGAGTGTTCAAAGTAATTTGGAGCATGCCCAAAATACCTGAGGTGTGAGCCACCTCTCTGATGATACTCCTCCTGCTACCGCTACTGCTGCCGCTGCTGCTGCTGCTGTTGCTACTCCTGCTGCACAAAGGATAAGCAATTGATTAATGTGCGCTCCGGGCGCATTACGTTTAATTTTTACCCATAGACATGGCAAATGAATGATGTAGGGATTTGTACAGACGCCGCTAGTTATACTATCTGCAACTCCTCTGGCTGCCGGACACAAGACGAATGAATTTCTATTTGTTTTTTGTTCAGTCTTTTGTCCTTAAATACCCTGTAATTGGGCGTTGTGGCAAAGGGTAGTGGAAGATATATTGAGCAGAATAACTCGTTGATCTTAGACGCAGATGAGGCTAGCAGAGCTCGGTCTGTTTTCTGAAACTATCAGGTTGCATATTTAGCGGAGTATCCTGCTGTCATTATTTGAATCTTCCTTTCTTGCCTTTTCCCAGGGTATTTGCTAGTCACTCGCTCTCATTTATCGCAACTCTCCTTATTGTTTCCTTAGCTCTGCCTGTTTTATTGGGGGCCGACACGTCGCCCAGCAGCTGCCTTCCGGCAACTGCTTCGTAAATTGCTAATGTGGGGCAGCAGGTGTGGAGTCCTTCAGTGTGGGTCCGCTTTGGGTCGTGTCTCTTTGCATAAATGTTTGATTAAATAATGTTAATTGGGATGAGGGCCAATCCATGCATTGAATTCCCAGCGCACGCTTAAAGTGCTCCAGCTTTAAGTCATTCCTCATATTTATTGTCTATTGTCGCAAGCCAAGTGGAAGCTTTTCTGATTCACAAACGTTTTCCTCTTTTGTTGTCAATTTTGATTTCCTTTATTGCATTTACATTGTTTACATTTTTTTGGTTTTCCTTGGCGTTCGCGTAGTCAACGTACTCGGAATGTACTTCCCAGTGCTGGTTGCCTCTGTCTGCTTTTTTTTTTCAACTCTCGATATGTTTTAGAATTTTCAAACTGCCTTGCAAACCTTCTGATACCCTGTAAATTTTAAGTGGCTTTTGAGTTAGACAAGAGTGTAGATCTCAGCAAATATATATAAATATTTTAAATATAATGATATATCAGCTACTTCTTTAAAGGATTTAGAGAGGATGAGTTTGGCTCTTTAGTTGCTATTTAAATAATATTTTTATATATCTGTCTAAAGGATAACAGTTCTTTAAGATTTGATATCCCTAAATATTTCTTACCAAGTAGAGATATAGAGAGAAATAACTATTTTTTGATCATACCTTGAATCCCTTGATGATTCTGATTACATTAGACCTTATACGGCATATCTCTTAGTCGAAGCACTCGCCAGTTGCTCGCCTTTGTACAATTGTATTGGTAGGTTCAGCGCGAAACATAGCTATACTCATATATATATAAATATATATATATATATAAACATAGCTATATACACATCTATATATATATGCATAGTTATATAGCTCGTTTGGTATGTTGTATGCGCATTTATTCGCTGACATTTTTTGTGCGCCCTGCTCCAGCTCCTTTAACCTCCGCCTCGCCCTTCCTCTCTGCGGAGAGAGCTTGAAATTGGCTCCTTTGTTTTTGCATCAAATATTTTTCATTCATCAAGTTTTCAATTTACAAAAATGTTCATTCATTCGCATGAACAAATTTGTATTCGGTGTGAATTTGTCATGTGCTCTGCATCGCTGCTGTTGTCGCTGTTGTTGTTGTTGTTGTTGTTATATATGCCTATTGTATCTTTAAACTGTACATCTGTGAGTTATCGCACAGTCATATAGAGACTTTAACACACGCACTCACTCATTCATATATATATATATATTTATATATATATATATATATATATATATATATATATATATATATATATATATATATTTTTTTTTTTTTTTTTTTTTTTATATCAAGCTAATATTTGCATGTGTTCGTCGTCTTTTCTCTCTGGCTTTCATCAATTCATTTGGCTGGTTGATACCTTGTTCACAGTTTCTGTATCGTAAATAAGCGCTTATTGGAATTTTAATGCACATTTTTAAAGCGTTGTATAAGTGTGCTCAAAATATAGAACGGAATTCATAATAATTAATTTGATCAAATTATTAATAGTATTATTTGATAATAATTAAATAGCTTAAGTCTTTTTAGTTACAGTAAAAGTATTTACCTATTATTTATTATAATATAATTTATGTAAACATTTTTTAAAATATATTAAAATTGATGTATTGCTTAAGCTTTATTATAAATTCAAATTCATATTTATACAAATTGAATATTTAGTCTAGATCAGCTTTAAAAATTCCATGAGCTTAATCGATCATATTTTAATGAACGAGTTTCTCGCTCTTAATAAAAATTTTTATATTTATTTATACACTTATTGCTATCAAATCTCACTGATCTATATCAGTAAGAAGGGCAGAACTAGAAAAAGTGACTAAAATGACTTAAAAGAGAAGTCTCTCACTAAATCATTTACTATATCTATATATATATAATAGGTTCTTGAAATAGCTATACAGAGCAGCTTCTGCCCTCTTTGTTTGGTATTTTTGTGTTAATCTTTTATTTATGGAGCAGTTATCATAAACTAATACAGTAGCCCAGCAAATTGATCATATATGTTAAATAATTAAAAGTCAGCATCAACATTCAAGGCTATATAAACAGCCCCAGCTGATAGTCTCTATGAACTGAGAGACTATAAGAACTATAGACACAAAACTTACTACATATAATCAATTTTGCAATATATAATTTAAATTACTTAAAACCTTTAAAAACTATTAACTTTTTTTTTACTAAATACAATTTTATATCTTAATTTTCCTTTATGAATATTTTTCCTTTATGAATATATTTATAATAATATTATTGACAACAAGCGATGTCTGCAACAATTCACAGCCTTGCCGCAGCCGCAGCCGCAGCCGCATTTCCCTAACCATTTTATTTCGCAAATTTAATTTCATATTTTATTTCATGTGTGCGTAATCGGTTTATAGGAATGCGCGTCGCTGGCCGTTGATGATTGATCCGCAGGGACAGGCCAATAAATGGATTAAGAACTATGAGAAGAACAACAAGCTGTGCGTTATACGTTTGAATCAGGCGGATTATACGCGCGTGCTGGAGAATGCCATTCAGTTCGGTTTGCCCGTGCTGCTGGAGAACATTGGGGAGGAGCTGGATCCCATACTCGAGTCCATATTGCTGAAGCAGCTGTTCAAACAAGGCGGCACCATGTGCATTAAGCTAGGCGACACGGTCATCGAATACAATAATGCATTCAGGTCGTACATATTTATTTATATTTGCATTAATGTGAATGTATCAACGTTGAGCTTCCATTTCATTTAACAGATTCTATATGACAACGAAGCTCAGAAACCCCCACTATCTGCCCGAGGTGGCGGTGAAGGTGACATTGCTGAACTTCATGATTACCACGCAGGGCTTGCAGGATCAGTTGCTGGGCATAACCGTGGCCAGAGAACGACCCGACTTGGAGGCGGAGAAGAACAATCTGATTGTACAGGGCGCTGAGAACAAGCGTATGTTGAAGGAAACTGAGGATCAGATATTGGAGGTCCTTTCCTCGGCCGAGAATATATTGGAGGACGAAACGGCTGTGCAGATTTTGAGCTCGGCCAAAGCTCTGGCTAATGACATTAGCGAGAAGCAAATTATTACAGAGGCCACTGAAAAGCAAATCGATTTGGCTCGTCTCAGCTATGTGCCCATAGCCGAGCATTCGACTATTCTGTTCTTTACCATAGGTAAACTGTAGAGACACTGTTACTTAACATAGACTTAACATTTTCAGTTAATTTTATTTTACAGTTAATCTTGCTAACATTGATCCTATGTACCAATATAGCTTGGTCTGGTTTGTCAATCTGTACATGTCCTCCATTGACAATACGGAGAAGGTGGATGATATTGAGGCGCGTCTGCTGGACTTACGCAATCACTTCACCTATAGCCTGTACGTCAACATCTGTCGCAGTCTCTTCGAGCGTGTAAGTACTTCCATCCTCCAATGTCAATTATCATCAAACGCTAGTTCAGCTGGGGTCAATGCTGTGGCTCCCATTGCCGTTGCTCTCCCGCTCTCCCTCCCTCTCTCTCTCTGTGTGTGCGTGTGTAGCGTAATTGCGATATAATCCTATTGCGTTATATTTCAAGCGTATTACTGGGCGCTTGAATTTTCTTTGTGGCTGCGTAACGGTGCGCTTGAGTGCGTTTTAATAATTCCTTAGCATCAGCTTTAAGGACTTGCTGCGTTGCCGTCACTTCCAATTGACAGCGTTCAGTTAATGCTGTGTGCCAGGTGCGTGTCTTACGCACAGTGGAAGCTTTAGAATGAATCTAGAAGAAAAGAGGCTTATCATGTATGGCTGTCAATATTGACAATCAGCTTAACTACAAGTAAATATTGATGTTTTCTTTTAGATTTTTATAATACACTAATCTAACCTCTTTCTTCTCAAGTGTCTGTCAAAGTTGACACTCACTTTGACTGCAAGTTGTTATTTACTTTCATTTTGAGCATTATATATATTTTCCATTCTCTTCGTATTTGGCTGAAACACATATTTCGAAGTGTCTGTCAATTTTGACAACAACTTTAACTAAGAGGTTCTCATTTTTGTCATATTAATTCTTATAACAAAATCGAACCTTATAGTTTATCGTTAAAGCAGAAATTTTAAAGTCCCTGTCAAAGTTGACAATCACATTTCTTCGGCTTGAATGGTAATAAACTTGTCAGTCACATTAACATGCAGGTTAAAAATTTTGAAACCTTAAATAATGGACAGAAATATTTGCATTATATAAACTTTTTTATTTATTTTTTTGCTAATAATATTTAATTAACAGATTTTTTTATAATCAAAGAATATCCAATCATGTTCTAAAATTTGTAGTAAAAATTGTCCTTAACGTTTTGATTTAATTGAGGTGTAAAAGTATGAAAAACATCCTAGCTTCTGGCCACTGTGCAGCCACACAGAGGGCCATCAATTTTTAACCTCGTTGGAATTATGGGGCCAAAAGAAAAGGGGGATACAAGGGAAAATTCGACTAAGTCCTTTTTGGCTTGATGATGTTTTCAGTCAATTATGCTCTGCCTGTGTAAGGTATCCTTTGATCCTTGGCCATCGGTTTGCTCTGCAAAAGAAAATGAAAATTGTGAGAATGTATCTGTGAGCCATGGCTTTGATTGCTTATGTAACCCCATTTGAAAAGTCCGTTTATTGCGTGTCCGAAAGATGAGAATGAAAAAAAAAAAGAAAAATAATTCAAATGAAATTTTTATGACAGGATAAGCTCTTGTTCTCCCTCATATTGAACATTAATCTGATGAAGCACGAAAATTTGATTGACAATGGCGAATGGATGTTCCTGTTAACTGGCGGAATTGGCCTCGAGAATCCGTATAAGAATCCCACCGCATGGCTGGGCGTTCAAAACTGGGATGAATGCTGCCGCTTATCGAACATGCCCAACTTTAAAGGACTGCGCGAGGATTTCGTCGCTAATCCGGAGAGCTGGAAATTGTTATTCGATTCGAAGACGCCTCAAGACAACGAATCCATACCAAAGGAGTGGAAGAAACGCTTGAGCGTCTTCCAGCAATTGCTGTTGCTGCGCGTCTTTCGGCCGGACAAACTGGTGCCAGCCGTGCTGAACTTTGTGGCCGGCGAGATGGGTCAGCGGTTTGTGGATCCGCCTCAATTCGATTTGATGGCCTCTTTCGGCGACTCCCATTGCTGTGTGCCATTAATATTTATTTTGACACCTGGCTCGGATCCGACGGCCACTCTATTGAAGTTTGCCGAGGACCAGGGCTTCGGCACAAATCGTTTGTTCTCCCTGTCTCTGGGCCAGGGCCAGGGACCCATTGCCATCAAGATGATCGACGAGGGCGTCAAGCTCGGCAACTGGGTGGTTCTGCAGAATTGCCATTTGGCGGCCAGTTTCATGCCGTCGCTGGAGAAGGTCTGCGAGAATCTGTTGCCCGACTCCACGCATCCTGATTTTCGTCTCTGGCTCACCTCATATCCGGCCGATCACTTTCCGGTTGTGGTGCTGCAGAATGGCATCAAAATGACAAATGAGCCGCCCAAGGGCTTGCGCTCGAATATCACGCGTTCGATGCTCAGCGATCCGATTAGCGATCTCGAGTGGTACGAGTCCTGTACGCAGCCGCGCGTCTTCAAGCAGCTGATCTATTCGCTGTGCTTCTTCCATGCGGTCATCCAGGAGCGCCGCTACTTCGGCCCCATCGGCTGGAACATACCCTACGAGTTCAATGAGACAGATCTCCGTATTTCGCTCATGCAGCTGCGCATGTTCCTCAATCAGTACGAGACGGTCAACTACGATGCTCTACGCTATCTAACGGGCGAGTGTAATTATGGCGGTCGTGTCACTGACGACTGGGATCGTCGCACCCTGAAGACCATACTGGATCGGTTCTACAACCCCAAGGTAATTGATCTGGAGAAGCCCTACTTTCTGGACGAGACAGGCCATTACTATGTGCCCGTCTACAAGGACGTTGAGTTGTATATCAACTTCACACGCGACTTGCCACAAATATCGCCGCCCTCGATCTTTGGCTTCCATGCGAACGCTGACATCATGAAGGATCAACAGGAAACGGATATGTTGATCTCACATACGTTGTTGACACAGGTATGTGCGGTACAGTGCGCGAGCCACTCCTCCATATATATATTATACATAGTTGTTTATATTTGATAAATATTAGCTTTAGTAGTTGGGCGCGAAATATGTTTGTAAACGAACTGATTTGCCTTACTATTGAACACTTATATGCCCACTTTTAAGACCTGCTTTGTCGTATTGTAAATATGACTTTAATTGCTTATTACAAATTGGTTTCATTCAAATAGTTCGATGAAGCTGAGAATTATATATAGGGTATTCCCTCTACTGCAATCAATGCAGAGTTTCGACTCTGTTTGAGTCTGTCCTACTCTGTCTAAATCTGTCCCTGTCTGTCCGTTTACTCGTCCCTTTTAGTCCCACTTGGGTGTCCCTCGTGTCACTTCGGGTCACTTCGTGTCACTTCATCTCTCTTCGTTTCACTTCGTGTCAGTTCGTCTCCCTTCGTCTCCCTTCGTCTCCCTTCGTCTCCCTTCGTCTCCCTTCGTCTCCCTTCGTCTCCCTTCGTCTCCCTTCGTCTCCCATCGTCTCCCTTCGTCTCTCTTCGTCTCCCTTCGTCTCACTTCATCTCCCTTCGTCTCCCTTCGTCTCCCTTCGTCTCTCTTCATGTCACTTCGACACTTCATCTCCCTTCGTCTCTCTTCGTCTCACGTCGTCTCCCTTCATCTCAGTCCTCGCCACGACTAGAGCCCTACCAATTAGATCGTGCCCAACTTTATGTATTTTTATAACGCTTAACTTGTTGCTTAACGTTTGCTTACTTATCTCACTCACTGCCGCTAAAAAGGAACGCTGGGTAAGTTATAAAAAGTTCTTTTTTCTATACTTCTACACTCTGAGAACTTTAACATAATAATTTTTACCTCACACTTGCCGCACAGGATCTGCATGAGAAGCGCGTAAGTTGCTTGCTGCGTGGTATTTGCTTTGTGTTTTCCGACAGCTTTTCTTGTGTATTTTTGTTGAAACGCTTGCGCTTTAGAGACTGGAGAAAACCCAAAGAGTTTATGTAGATGTGCTGTCGCGACGCTATCCCGAAAACCTACACCTACCCAACTATCCGACATGCCCGCCCTACCTTTCACTCTACCAAATCCCATTGAAGGATACGAGCGCGTCGTCAGATGACAGCGAAGGGTCCAAGGCTCTGACACCCGAGGAGGTGGTCACGAATGTCGCTACCGATATCTTGGATAAATTGCCCAAACTGTTCGATCGTGAAGCAGCGCTACTGCGCTATCCGACCCAATATCATCAGAGCATGAACACGGTGCTGGTGCAGGAAATGGTGCGGTTCAATGTCCTGCTGAATACAATACGCACCAGCTTGATAACTCTGAGAAAGGGCATCAAAGGTAAGTGTTTGTTTTTGCACTTGTTTACTTTTAATTTTCTCCAATCGTTCTTTAACAATGTAACTGTCGACAAAATTTAAATTGAAAACTATTCAAGGTGTGTTTGATCTAATTTGTGTGTTGCCCTCCCTACATATGATCTACCTTAGACGACGATCTAAGTTCGCTTAGTTCCAATTCGTAATTACTATACGTACCAATTTTTGCTTCGGATCCGAGCTTAGCTTGGAAAAACGATTGTAGGTCATGGCGAGACTTGATTAAAGAGTCATTAGAGTCTTCAGGGTTCGTTAGCATCGAAAAACCCCCTTCCTTGCTCATTGCCGACTTGTCATCCGCGTTATCTGCCTTATCTGCGTTATCTGCGTTATCTGCGTTATCTGCGTTATCTGCGCCATCTGCCTCATTCTCGACGACAGTGCCTACAATAGAGATTCTATTGCTCTGGGATTTCTCGCTTCCGTCGTCTTTGTCGCCATCGTCAACGGTGTCGGTAGTGATGTCTCCGGTGTAACCGGGGGCATCGGTACCACCCTCGCCATCGTCGCCAGAGGCATCATTCCACCAACTACTTTCGTCATCTGCTTCATATTCGGTATTTTCCTCCACATCGGCATTATCGACATAATCGACAACGACTTCTTTGAGTGCCCCAATCAGCTGATCGACTTGCTGCGTCTGAGTTTCCGTGGTATCGACTGCCATTGCTATGGGGCTTGTTTCTTCTGACGATAGACTCTCCGGTAGTTGGCGAAGCAGCTTCAAGTCTTCCTCCATTACAATGTCCATGGTGCCCAATATGTGATACATCTTAGTCTCTTCACTTGGAAGATGCGGTAGCGACATCAACTTGTAGACCTCTGTCTTGATATGTTTGTCGTGTGAATCGTCCTTTTGATCTGCAGTGGGATCAATATCAATTTCAGAAGGACCTTTAACCAACTCTCTCGTGATCTTATCATTTTTGAGTTTCCTCTTTAACGTCAATATTTGTGTGGTTATCAACTTTTGCGAGTCGATATCACCTGATAGGCGCGATTCTATTTCTGAAGTATTGAACTCATGTATGTTGTCAACATTCAAGATTTTAGACGTTGAACGATCGAAACGCAATGTTATTGGTTCAATCGGCGGTGGATCTGCATTGCATTTGGCGATAATTGCATCAAAGACATCATCTAACAGACTGAGGTAGTTCTCATGGATGATTCGCTCGGTTTCGGTCTTCCAGCGTCTGCCAGGAACAGCTTGGCGTATGAGCTTTCGTATGATGGCCTCCACCTCATTGCGCTTGGGCGATTCGCTTTCGCTTTCGGTTGAAAACAAATATAGATCATTGTCAATCAGGCGATCAATCAGATCGCTGGCTATAGTGAAGGAGATGTCGTAGTTCTCCAGCTTATCCCAAATGTCCGGGAAGAGGACGTCTTCCACAATGTATTTGGCAATCAGCTGTTTCTCGTATTTCTCGAGCAATTCGCTCAATTCCGGGAAGACCATCTTGCCGAGCATCTGACGCAGCGGCACATATGTCAATGGCGTTTGGATGAGCTTAAAGCTCTCCAACCAGCGCTCAATATCCTTATCGATCTGTTTGGCAATGGCCACAACCGACTCGGCCGCCTCGCATTCGGCCACATGGGCCATATCGGTTGTTAGGATCGTATTGATATAGTCATCGGTCACCTCACCGTGCACCACATTGCTCGACTGGAAGATGTCCTCGTAAATGGCTCGCATGCTGTTCTCCTTTTGGCGTAGACCCGCCTCGGCAGCCTCCCTGCGCCAGCGCTCCTTTTGCGTTAGTATCGAGAAGAAATGAAGCTTGCGCTGCTCCTTGAGCCGCTCCATTTCCTCGGACAGGAACTGCATTATCCAGCCGATGGTGCTGCCCTCATACATTTGCAGCAAATGCTCCAGATCCTCGCTGCGGCGCTCTCTAAGCAAATCTTTGGCCAGTTCCGGACGGCGAGATTGACGCCTCTCATACGCCATATGGTGCTGGATGGCCAACATCTGCTCCCGCGTAAGCGCAGCCTTTGTCTGCTCGTCGTCTGGGCGGCGCCGGAAGAAGTCACGCAGATCCACCTCCTTGTAGTTGAACGAGGGGCGCGACTGACTATCGGACGGCGGCTTGGGACGTCGGATGAGGCACTTGGGCGCTGTCTTTTGTTTGGATGCTTGGGAACGCAAACTCTTAAGCGATTCGTAGAGCTTCTGCAGATGTTTGTCAGAGCAGAAGTTCTGTTCGTACTCCTTGATGTATTCTTTGGGCTTGGACCACTCCTTGAGCTTGGTGAAGCGGCACTGCAGCTGATTCATATTCACACGTTTCTCCAGGTCATCGATGCGCATATCGAACGCCTTGCGGCCGTCGCCAACGAAATTGCGACGCACCGGATCGACGCCATGACGGATGAGGGGTCCGTAGAACTCGGAGCACGGCGTGCCCAATGCATACATCGGACTCTGCTTGACCCAGCGCCTCGAGATGCCAGCGTTCTTAATTTGAAGACGACGAAATGCCCGTTGATACTCGAGTTCATTCTTGTTGAGGCCTCGTTGACGTTTCTCCTCGATATACTCGCAGGCCTTCTCGATGCGCGTCTTGGACGCCTCGTGCATTTGCTTCTCGCGCTTGTCGAACATGCGGATGACTATCTCCAGTCGCATCATCTGGCACTCCTGTATGTACTCCTCCCGCTCCATCCAATGCTCCCACTCGAAGGCCTCCAGTATGGGGCGATATTTGCTTTTGATCGCTCGTTCGCGCTCCTCGTCCAGCTGCTTCTTGAAGTTCGTCTTCAGCGCTTTGTTGAAGGCCCAACGTTTGCGGGCTCGTTCCAGGACCTCAACCTCATACAGGCCCGGTGGCTTATCACCAGGCAGCAGTGTGGACAAACTGAAGACCTCTAACTTCTCATCCTCATCCTTGTCCATAATTTCTGGCAAATAGGCCACAGTCTGTGCCGAGGATTCCCTGCGTTAAGGAAATAGACTGAGTCTGAGGCTGCGAGTCTGAGAGAAACTTTGATTTAATTACCTGTAAAGCGTCTGTGTGGTTTGATCCTTGAACCGCCGATCGTCCACATATCTGGGAAAGTAATCGCATTTTGAAGTATAGTCCTTGATGATCGGCAACGACTCGCGAATCTTCACCTCGAATGTAACCACATCGGGTGTCGTCTGTCCTCTAAGAAAATCAAGTCCCGGTGCCCTGAATTGGCATTCGCTGTCCGTACGGGCCAGCCAGCCCACTTTACGCTCCGCCGGATTATTGGCACCTGCACGGGACACGTAATTGGCAAATGAATCCATATTTCAATTTTCTAATACACTTACCGCCTGCGAAGCGTGGATCGAGCGAGGGGTTGGTCACCAGGCAGGAGGTGAGGCCCGTTTGCATCTCGCACTCCTTGACAGTGGTGTGACGTGGCTTCATTTGTACGCGCTTCTTGTCAAAGGTCACACGCTTGGCATGCTTGGGTGGTTCGACTATCAGTTGCTCCTTGGATGACACTTTGCTGACCTGCTCAACTTTGGGTGCGGAGTAAGCGGAGGTGGTGCTGCTGCGGCGCATCTGCTGCGCCTCGAAGAGCACGTTCATGATGTCGCGCTGTTGCCCTAGCATCTTTTTATCGTTTTGTTTCTTTTGACCGAGCTAATTAAAAGTTTATTTAGCTCGAAAAATTCGAAAAATAATAATAACTTGTTTTAATCATTTAAGTGTTAAGCACGTCCGCTAGCAGTTTACTAATTAAATTTTCCCTAGTTCTTAATTGGGCCCGTTTGTTGCCTCAACTTGACAAAGTTGTCTTTGCCTGCTGTGCTGCTCTCTCTATTTTCTTCGTTCATTTCTTTTCGTTTCAGGTCTCGTGGTCATGTCCGCTGCCGTGGAGGCGGTCTACAAGTCTGTGCTGATTGCCAAAATCCCAGCCATGTGGGCCAGCAAGTCCTACCCCAGCCTAAAGCCCCTTGGCAGCTACGTGGCGGACTTTATGCGTCGCCTCGAATTCCTCCAGGTGAGTTGCGTGCACCAGCGCCAAGCATCGAGCTAACAACAATCACATGGCAACGGCACAGCTGTTGCCCTGGCAACACAAACGCTCACTAGGCCACTTGTCCCAGCCCTGACCCCCATTGCAAGTCAATCAACTTTTAAAAGTGGGTAAAAAAAGGTTGTAATCGAAATATATACTATCTAGTAGCTGCCAAAGTTGTCTGATCGATGATAAAATCATGCAAATAGATTGAATCAGAGTTTTAAGTAGAGTATTAGCGGCTAATTCATATGATCTATCTAAAGTTGAGGCAGAAAGCCAATAGAATAATAGAAAAATATTATTATAAAATATATGTTTATTCAGCTTGGGCGTACTTAAGCAAAGTCTTTTTTTAATTCCCAAAAATTGTTTGTATTATTTTTTTAACTAAGATATATAAAAGACAATGAATAGTTCATTTAATAAATATTAAATATTAAGTATTTTTAATTGAGGTTTTACATCATCAAAACTCTCTAAAAATTATTTTAAAAAAATTATATATATTTTTGTTTATCTAAGACTTAAACACATCTAAAAAAAAAAAAACGAAATACCAAATATCCTTAGTAAAAATAAATTTTTAAATAATTTTATTTGAGCTCTTGCGTCATCAGAAACTGTTCAGCAAAATATATATATTGTAATATATATTGTAATATTTATTTATTTTTTTTTAAAATATTTTTTTTATATATTTATTTATTATAATATTAATTTATTTTTTTTTATTATAAATTTATTTATTATAATATTTATTATTTATTTTTATATATTTTACATATTTTTGTAGATTTTTCATCAGCTCTAAAATTGCTTCTAGAATGCCTTCTACTTATACAATTTCCAAATAAATTCTCATATTTGCTTACTTTGCAGCACTGGTACGATGTGGGCGCACCTTCGACCTTCTGGCTGTCCGGTTTCTTTTTCACGCAGGCTTTCTTGACGGGCGCCCAGCAGAATTACGCCCGTAAATATGTAATTTCCATCGATCTGTTGGCTTTCGACTATGAGGTCCTGTCGCTGGAGGAGAGTGAAATCGGGAACACCAGTGCACCAGCCGATGGCGTGTTCGTATATGGCATCTATCTGGAGGGCGCCTGCTGGGATCGCAAAAACAAATACCTGGCCGAGTCGCGGCCACGCATGCTCTTCGATACGATGCCCTTGATATGGCTGCGACCACTGAAACGCGTCGATCTGCCCGAGCGCCACAACTATCTGTGTCCACTCTACAAGACGGCCGAGCGTCGCGGCATCCTCTCGACGACGGGACACAGTACCAACTTTGTGGTGGGCATGCTACTGGACTGCAACCCAAACACGCCCATCGCCCATTGGATCATACGTGGTACGGCACTTCTCTGCCAATTGAGTTTCTAAATTTAATGTTCGGCATACATATATATATATGCATATATTAACCTTTGCCATTTGAGCTTCCGTGCGTGTAATAGTAAATTGATAAAAATGCTGCAGTTGCTCGAGAGCTCTGCTCAGACGTATATTAAAATTGTGTGAGGCTATAACCGTCTTTGGATTTGATTTCATTTTTGGGCAGACCCCAAAGTCCCTCGAGATTTGTTTGATTAAAGGGTTTGGTCGTTGGCCTAATTGAGGCTCATCAATTTTAATTTAAAGCGGTAAGAAATTAACAATTAACTGAAAGATTAAATATCCATTCTTCTTTATTAATATGATTATAATAATTATTTCTATACCATATCAGCACAAGTATGATTAGGCTGTTAAAGGTCAAACTTAGCTTGGCCGATTTTATTCATTTGCCCATCTGTCCAATCTGTTTCCTGTCTAGCCAATCATCCCTCCTTCCATCCGTCCATACGTGTGTATGTCCATTCCTCTATCCGTCCGTCCACTATACAGAGCATACGTCTATCCATCTGTCTGTAAGCTCATGTGTCCGATGTTTTTCTTTAGAGAATGTATATGAATCCTTATCTCTACTTTACGAGAATCCTTCCACTTTAAAATTCTCGAGGAGGCAGGGACAAAAAGTAAATTTTAATCGAAAAATTTAAATTTAAATTTTCGAGAATTTTAAAGTGGAAGGATTCTCGTAAAGTAGAGATAGGAATACATACACATTTTAACTAATATCTGCTCCTCTACACTTCAATGCCTCATCTTATATCATGCATATCTCATTATCATTATCTCATATTATACGTACATATATTTCGTATACTGTAAAGTGTCAGGAAACAGTGTATCTTTCAACCCTGCCTTAAAGTGATTGTTATCCTTGCTCACAGCTTTTCCCTTGGTTTTTATTCAAGTCACAATAAAAGTGCTCAAAATCCATGCCATAGCAGCATTTGGGAGTCGTCTGGCACGTTAATCATTTATTATCTGACATGACTGTGATTATTTAACTTTTAGCCCGGCTTGCCAGCCATATTTCATCTAAAGCTGGGGGGTTTTTTTCAATTTTAAATTGTTGCACAGTTCTGTGCTCCTTGTGCGACTAATTTTGCCGAATAATTTATGGCCAAAGTTTTTCATTGGGCCAAAGTGTTGTGATAATAAAAACAGAAGTGCCAGACGATTATGCGCAGCACTTGATATGGCGATACCTGCAATAAGGCCAATTATGAATTATGGACGAAAATGTGTGTAGTACGAGCTGGCATTGAACCAATTGTTGCCGGGCCATCTCTGGGCAGCTGAGTGGCCTTCAAGCTACGCATTAATTCCAACACTCTATCGCTTGGAAATGGCTTCACTCCATTTGCCCATTAATTACCACCTTCCCGGCCGAGCAGCCCATTTATCAGCAGCCACTCCCAGTTGTCTCCTCTGCTGCTCACCCATTTGCTCTTTTCCTGCGTGCGCTTGCCTCTGCGTGACCCCATCAAAGATAATGATGCTAATTAAGCAACAACATTTTCACAAACTGTTTAAACCGATTAGATAATTTCGAAATCTGCTGATGCAGGGGCAGAGGCTGCGGGAAATCCCCTAAATCCGCGCCATTTCTTAAACAGAAATAGATGCTGTCGTTGTCTAGATTTGATGTACCCTCTAGACTCTGAGGGTGAGTTAAATGGGTCGCATGGAAGTGAGTATTAGTCAAGCTGAAGGCTGGGGTCGTTTTGTGTGCGGAGATTTGAAAGTAGCAGCAGCATGAGCACTATTAATTTTCTAAGATTTATGTTTTATTTTCTCTGTGGTTTCCAAGTAGTCCTGATGCTGAGTAAATATTTAAAAATTGCTAAATATTCTCTACCCGAAATTGATCTTCATCTGCCTCTTTGCAGGGTAGCTTCGTGTCAAACAACTTTAATTACCGCAATGCCGCTTGATTTTCTACTTGCCTGCTATCTTTGCCTGCTTTCGTTTTGTTTTTCATTCGTTTTCATTTTTATTCTGCCAAATAATAATGCGTATTTATGAGCAAACAACGAAATTATATTTACTTGCGCCGCTCCGCCAATATTTGCATGCAATTAATTTTCCAGGACCCAGCGACGAGGACCGCAACAACAAGAACAGCGACAACAACGGCCGCAACAAGAGCTGAAAATCAAACGAAGCGTAACGCAGCTTCCGCTGCCAAAAAGCATCTCCGCCTCCCCACCTCATCCACAGCAATTTATTCTAAAAAGTATTCCTAACGAAGGAATCGAAGATAAATCGCTTTGTTGTTGTTGCTGCTGCTGCTCGGGTTTGTTGTATCTGCTGATGCTGTTGATGGTTCCGATAACGATGCGCCAACTTTGCTCAAGTTGCCACGCCGCCCTTGCCAGCTGCCATGCCCAAGCCCCGCGAGGCCCGGCGCTAATGCCAGGCAACGTTTTCTTAAAAACTTCGCTTGAAATGTTTTTCCGAGTTTTTTAATTAAATTTTCAAGCGTAAGACAAATAAAATGTGCAAAGTGCTGTACATATATATATATATAAATATATATATAAAGATACATATATATGTACATAGCGCTGGGCTCGAACAAAATGAAGCCATTTAAGTAGTAATGCATGCAGCTCATTTTCCTTAATGGCCGACTTTTCAGCCCTTTTGCGGATCAGTCTATTTCATTTTTATGTTATCAAACAAATATTTTTCTCTCTTTCGGGTGGCACTTAAATTAATTTATCGCTTGGCTACGCAGCATACCCGTCTTGCAAAGCCCATATCAATGGCTGTGGGTTTTGCCCAAATAAATTAATGCTCTAAGCACAACAAAAAATTGTAAATCAATAATTTTGGGTTAGGGTATTTGGGGGCTGGCTTGGTGGCATGTGTGGCAGGTACAGCAAGGGGCAGAAGGTGAAAGTCGATCGGTTATTTATGTGAGTTAGCAAAAAGAAGAGCATATATTCGAATGATATAACTAGCTGGCATAAAAAACTAAGTTTTTGTTTGAATTTTATATATATTTATTATATTTAAATTTTTTTGAAAATTAATCGAACTGTTTTACCTAACTTTCAGTCTATCTATGCATAACGAAGCTACAATTATCATTCGAAAATAGGATTCTTTTTTAATTTTGATCGATTTATTGATTTATCGATTCGTCATTATCTTTATCTAGCTGTATATCTATATGAGGAAGTTACTATTTAATTTGGTTTATGTATAGATCTAGGACCAATAGATTCATATACTGAACTTTTTAGCGGTAAAATAGATTAATCATAGATCAATCGAAATATAACCAATTTCGCTAGAATACATATTTATCTCGCATACTATGTTCTAATATGAAATCTAATAAAAAGTAAGCACATTCATCACACATAAGAGCATTTAACGTTCGGCTTAGCAGATTTCTGTTTTGCTGCTATTCTCGGGTTTTTTTGTCCTTTTCATTTTTTTTTCTTATATCGAACATTGGCTTTGTGTAGGCTTTTTCGCGCTTATATCGTTAAATTTATGACACGAAATGTTTGGGGGGTTTTATCGGCGGCCAAGTTCCTGGCTAAAGGTGGGCGTACGCTGAGCTCGTTAGGCGTGGCATATGCGTGTTATGACACACCCACACGTAGAAAATCATAAAAATATGCTTATATATATACACGTATATGAAAGCGCAATATGTTTGACAATTTGTAGATTTATGCTCAGAAATTTACATTTTTTATATGTCGCTGTTGTTGTTGCTGTTGTTGTTGTTGCTTACTAGTTGAGCGGATAGAGTCTGGGATTTGGCTTTGAGATTTGTGCTCGCATATTGAATGCGTACTTTCGGGCACCCACTGGCTGCCATTTATCAACTCCTGGGCCAAAACATAAAATTGCACTTATGCAGCAGAGCAGCCAAGGCAGCCAAACCAAGCGACCAACCGAACAGCCAAACGACTAAACAACCATAACCGAAAAACCCAGTCAAGTGCATGTGTCCTATACAAAAAGCATATATATTCACATACACACACACACACAGACAGTGAGAATATGTGAATAGTGTACATGGATGTGTGTGTGTGGCTGAGTTGCTTGAGTCCTTTCGTCCTGCGCCTCTGCGGCAGATACAACCGCATAAATTGCTTTAGCACCAAAGGGATTTGTGTCAAAATCAGACCAAAAAACCAAAAAAAGATGAAATGAAATAAGAAAAGAAGAAGCAGAGCAAAAGGAAGCCAACGCAAAGACAAGTCGCATTCAGCCCAGTGCGATACTCTGTCTTTGGCATGATGAATTCCAAGTTACTCTAGCAAACTTTTAACGTTTCCAGGGCTTTCCTAGGTGGAGTATTATAGTCCCGAAATAAAGTTCTTATTTATGACTCTTTCGGGATGCTTTTGGCAATATTTTGTGTAATAGAAATGGGTTTTTTTATTAGACTTATCAAAAATCTGTAATATAATATTTTGTATTTTCTTCCACTAAATGTTTTTGATATATTTAATATAATAAATTTTTCATATTTATATAAAGTTTTTTTGTATTTTCTTTATCTTTAAAAATTAAAAAAAAAAACTAATTAAGTTATTTATAATTATTTCATACTCTCCAGGCTTAGCTAAGAATCTACATAGATATTATTGGAATACCTAGGGCTCTTCATGCTGTCAGCTCTACTTATGATTAATCATTTTTGAGTTCTTCAAAACTTTCTCCATAAATATTTCCCTCTCTTTTCATATACTCCACACAAAACTTTTCAACAGGCTCTTCATTAAAATTGAAAAGCGTCAGAAAAGCGCGGAAAAATGTTGCTCATCTATATATATATAGGAGCACATATATATAGCTAGCATATGTGAAATCGGAAATACAAACTCCAGCACATACGGTACATGCTCTCAGCAACTTCACGAAACGCGCTAGAGACGAATAGCAAAAGTTTTGCCTTAATTTTGAGCATTTGCTTTTACAGTTACAGCCAAAAGTTTTTCTACTTCAGTAAGCTGCCGGCAAAGCGAACTCATACACAAAATGTGACAGAGTGTGCGTGCGAGTGTATGTGTGTGTGTGTGTGTTGGGCATATTACTCGTATGCTCTAGCAAATCAGCTTACAACTTAAAACTTCCTTGAGAGCCTTGAGCGGCAGCAGGATGCGAGAGTATCTAAACAATATCTGAATGATGGCGGGCGGGGGATAGCGAGGCCGTATGCGTGGGCCTGGGCGTGGGCATGGACGTGGATGTGGGTGTGGTTGGGGGCGGACAAGCAAAGAAACCGCCGCTGGCACAATTTAGTTCCTGCGGGATGTGTTGAAGTTCTTCGTCTGCTTGTTGTTGTAGTTGTTGTAGTTGTCGTTGTTGTTGTTCACTTGCTCTATTTACCATGCTACGTATTAGAGCATGTGTGTGTGTGAGTGTGTGTTGCTTAGCATTAGAAATAAATCAAGGGATTTTTGGGATTTTGGGTTTTGCTTAGTTTCGTTTGCTTTTTATATGTGATATACCCAGTATAAGTATAAAAGGTAGGGTAGCATAGACTTGAGATATTAGAAGTGATGGGAAAGGATTCTAATCTATATAATTTTATATATATGTTTCCAATTCGACATATCAAAGTGACGCTTATCTAAAGCATTATTGATCTAGATACCATTCCAGTAGCTCTAATACTGGGTAACTCATAGTCTGCCCCATACACACCCAGTATTTTTGTTGTTTCTTTTACTTTCTTTGGGATTCGTTGGGGTTTCTTGTCTGCACATGTGCAGGTCCTGCTCCTTCGGGTTTTTGGGGCGCATTAGTTTGGAAAATTGTTTAGTCCACCGCAAACCAAAACGAACAACAAGTTGTCGTTTTCAGGGTAAATCAAGTTTAGGAACTCAAACAGAAATTGAGAAACTTTTGGCCCATGCAATTATGAACATTTTTCGGCAAAGAATTCGTTCAAATAGAATCCTATTTGTATAGAAATTAAGCAATTTGCTTTAATTCAATTTCCCAGTGCGTGTGTTTGTGCTGCACTTGGTGCTAATTAGAGCCAAAATTCTGAGGCTGAATGCCAATCAGGAGCATTGCCAGAACCACTGTGCATAATTGATAGTATTCGGTTGGGGTCCAGGCTCCGGCTACCTCTAATTACAAATGTCGCATGGAGATCCTTTGATGTCCTGCCGCAAGAAGCTTGCTGGCATTTCAGAGAAATAGCGCAGGCAGTGGGAGCTGAAGCGGTGCCTCGGTAAATGTGGTTAATTAAATGTAATGACATATTAGCACAATCATTTCAAACATTTGCGGTATTTACTGTCACACACGTGGGCATCTGCGTCTGTGTGTGTGTGCACCTGTGTCTGCGTCTGTGTGCGGGAATGTGAGTAATTACAACATTATTCGCTGCCCAAATCCAGCTCAGCTAATGGAAATGAAAAAGAAAATTGCATTTTCATGCAATTCCTAGCGAAACATAAAACGTTAATACGATTTCACTTTGAGCTGCGAAGCGCAAACTGCACAAAATGAATTAAATAAATATCTGTATATACATATATATGGTCATATATATATATATATATATTTATTTAAAATCACCTTCAACTCTTATTGACAGCTAATTAAAAGTCTTTGGAATGCAGATGCAAATTGTATTTCTCTTAATTAAATGACTTGTGGACTACGCTGCGTATGCGTATTATTTCGCGCTGAATTAACAGCGACAAGGCTATGCCAGCTATGCGTTTTATTTAGTATATTTATATATATAATATATGCGTATGGAGATAAGTAAAAACTTCAAAGACCGCGTGGCAAATACATTTCCGTGGAATTCGCTTGTGTGGAATTCTTCATGCTGCGTTTTTTTCTATGCTTAATTAACTAAGTGCATTTAAGCTGTGTTTCAGCAAAAATTTAAAGCTCTGCTCCCTATACACTGCACTTACTTGAAAAGAATATGATAGACTTTATTGTGTATAGAAATTTCTGTTCAGGATTATTATTAATTAATTATGGGATGAGTTCGTTTATACAGCTCTGAAGCTATCTATCTTTCTCTCTGCCTGCTTGCTCTTATAGACACGGGGATTTCTTGAACTATAATAGGTAAAGATTTGAAATGTTATGCATCAAAAATTGTATAGATACCATATACAGTAAAAGCTTATATATTTTGTATATCTTATTCGATAATAATCGATATATATAACAACTGATACCGATCAAAACTAATATCTTTATGAATCGATGTCTATATGCTATGACTAAAAGAAAAATAATTAAAATACTACTTGTGTACACTAAACAGTGTATTTCATAGTCAGTAACTCCCCACTTTCCAAATTTCACTAATTTATGCAGACACATAGTTTTAATCCATTTTTTTTGCATAATTCTCTAATTAAACAAGTTTTGTATATTATTTTTTTGTTCACATAAATTTAAATCTCATTTGAGCCCCACTTCCAAAGTACTTTAAGCTTAAAAGTTTATCAATTAATTGTAAATTATTGCTATATTATCAGTAGCTTTAATCCCTTGCAAAATTTCTATGGGCTGCCAGTGAGTATTAAGCAATTAGTTCTTGAAAAAATCAATAGCCTTTAATATGCACAAAGAAGACAAATATTTAATTGGCCCAGCAGCTCCTAAGTCTATAACTCATTTATGCAACTTTCTTGTGTATCAATAAATCCCAGTTCCGAATTGATATTTGAAAGCAAATTGCGCAATTGTTTGGCTTTTATTCGGTTATATCTTCAAAATCAAATCAAATGCCAGTCGCATCAAACAGCCGAATGCCAGAGTTTGACATTTAATTAAATAAGAGACCAGCAGCCAAAAAAGCAGAAGAGCAAAGCAAAATAACAGAGAAGGGACAAAAACATGACCAATAACTTTCTACCTATGGTCGCAATATTGCTGTTGCTTTTCTGCTTGATTTTATATACAGTCCGCTCTGTATACTGTTGATTTGGGTGCATTAGTTGAGGGACTGATTGTGTGAGAGTTGGATGCGAGTCTGTTGATTAGCGGGGATGAAGTAAAAGTTTTTTTGTGAAACAAATTTTTTAAGTATATAGAAATTTATATCAGTTAAAAAAGTTGTAATATTTGTTGTAAAAAATTCTTCTGAAAAATATTTTTATATATAATTATTATACAAAATATTTATATATTTTTTATTTTTTTATTTTTTTTAATAATCAAAACTGATGAAATCTGGGATTAAGTATAATTTTTATACAAAACGATTTAAAGCATTCGACAGAAGTTGATAAAGTTTTTTAAGGAACTTTTCTTGTTTCTGAGAGACCTTAGTTCGAATAAAAAAAGTGGTATTCTTGAAGCCTACATGGCATATAATTTAAATAAAATTGTTTTGTATTTTAAATATTTTGTTAATTATTATTTGTTAACTAATATTAGCTATAATAGTGTTTTTTCCTATTTTTTTAAATACATATTTTTAGTAGATTTAAAAAAATATTTTTTGGATCTATATCTCAATTTCAACAGCTTGAAGCAAACCATATTATGTCTTATAAATAGTACAGTCGAAATCGACTCCATCTCCTTTATATGAACGTTTATCTAGCTTACAATTTTCATACATATATTTTATTAGAGTATATAAGCGGCGACTTCTCGTTGGCATTGCCTTTGCGCTTGATTTCGGTGAACTTTTTTCATTTATTTGCGATGCTGGTCACAGCTGGGTGAACGCGCACTTCCTTTTACTTTTTTGTTTGCCATTTGCCTTCTCGCACTTTGCGACAGCTCATAAAATGTGAGCGACACGCATTAAAAGTGTGTGTGTGTGTGTGTGTGTGTGTGCTGGCTTTGACACTGAAGAATGGCCTGTGGGTGCGCCTGCTCCTGGTTAGCGCTGCTGATCCTGATGCCTGAGCCAAGGGTGCGACGCAATATTATGAAGAGCCGTGGCGAAAGCAATATGAAAATGAGGCAAATGCAGAGCGACGCGAAGCCGCCAGGCAAAATGTGCTGCATACTTGGCGCAAATATAAAAAATATATATATACGTATATTTCCTAATAAGCAGAAAGCACTCAGATGCCTAGCGGCTTAGTGGCATGCCCCTAATAAAAGCGGATTGCCGTGCACTAAATAGCCCTGACATTTACTTAATTGACATCTGTGCGAGGCATCATTAAATATTTGCTTATTTATCAGAATTATGCGAACTGTACAAATTGCCGGAGCATTCGAACATTTTTCTGTCGACAGGTGGTAGTTGATAAACACGTTCGCATACGCACACACGCGCATACCCCAAATGCTATGCAAATACATTGACATATATCTGACGTGTGCGAAGCTGAATTTGAATTTTCAATTTACATGTTTTAAGGGCGTTTCCATCTTACATGCCGAAGCTGACTTGTGATGTAATCGTATAAATAAATATATTCAAAAGAGTTTCAACGGATGCGTTGGGATTAGACTCCGGGACATAGGTAAGGGTAAAGTCTTTTATGGGTTATCTGAAGTGCAAAGAATTTGAATACGCTCAACTGAAGAGCTTAAGTATTTTTATAATCAAATAAGGATAAAATATTCTGGAATATATTTAAGTCCCTTTCTCTCTCTCTCTCTCTTTCTTTTATATATATATATTAAAGCCTCTCTCTCTCTCTCTCTCTTTCTTTTATATATATATATTAAAGCCTCTCTCTCTCTCTCTCTCTCTCTCTCTCTCTATCTCTATATCTTTCTATCTCTCTATCTCTCTATCTCTCTCTCTCTCTCTCTATCTCTCTATCTCTCTATCTCTCTATCTCTCTATCTCTCTATCTCTCTATCTCTCTATCTCTCTATCTCTCTATCTCTCTATCTCTATATCTCTCTATCTCTCTATCTCTCTATCTCTCTATCTCTCTATCTCTCTATCTCTCTATCTCTCTATCTCTCTATCTCTCTATCTCTCTATCTCTCTATCTCTCTATCTCTCTATCTCTCTATCTCTCTATCTCTCTATCTCTCTATCTCTCTATCTCTCTATCTCTATATCTCTCTATCTCTCTATCTCTCTATCTCTCTATCTCTCTATCTCTCTATCTCTCTATCTCTCTATCTCTCTATCTCTCTATCTCTCTATCTCTCTATCTCTATATCTCTCTATCTCTCTATCTCTCTATCTCTCTATCTCTCTATCTCTCTATCTCTCTATCTCTCTATCTCTCTATCTCTATATCTCTCTATCTCTCTCTATCTCTCTATCTCTATATCTTTCTATCTCTCTATCTCTATATCTTTCTATCTCTCTATCTCTATATATTTCTATCTCTCTATCTCTTTCCATCAGCCCACTTTATTATTCCGTTAATATTCACATCCTGAAATTGGGCAATTTATATAAATTGGAAAAATTTACTTTTGCGTATGCCCCGACCGCTCGTACTTTATTTCATATTAATTATACCGCTATTTTAAATAAGCTTTAGGTGGTTTTATTTTTAATTTTTCTCTCTTTATTTTTGTTGTTTTTTTGGCAGCCATTTTGTGCGCAATTAAATTGCGTAATCGTTTATTGCTCCCGGGCGTACATGGTTTCTGTGCTTGTGTGCTTGTGGGTGTGTGCGTGCGTATGTGTGAGTATTATTATCATTTACATTTATTTGTTGTCATTTTTTGTATTTTCTTTTTGGTTTTGTTCAGCATTTTTATATTTAATTGGTTTTACTTTTTACAGAATGGCTGCATAACGAGCCCGTTGCTAGGCAGCCATTAACGCAATGCGGTTGCATACTTTTTATATGCACTGTAATTTTGCGCCCATTTTGTTTCAGCAGCCTCATTCGCTTCAAATGGAGTGCGGCTTCATTAAATATGAACATTTCAGCCATTTGCTTTAATTAAATATACATAATTTACAAAAAAATTAAAACAATTGCATTTTGATTGGATATTTCAGAGGCTTTCCCCAAAGCTGAAAAAGTTAACGAATTTTTTTAAGGGTACGAAAAACGATTTTAATTATATTAAAAACCTTTTTTTGCCTTAAGATTTCTGTTTGGATATGCCAAGAAAAACCTTTTAAAATTCTTTTATAATTAAATTCGGTTAAAGATTTTTGCAATAGGAGTTTCTATAAATTTTGGGAATATTTTCAAGAAAAATTTCAACAAAATTCTAGAAACTACAAAATATATTATTTTTAATATTCAAAGCATCAACTTCAAAATTCAATTAAATAAAAAAGGGAAATCGTTTCACCTTGATATGCTTTGAACCCAATTATATGCACACCTAATAAATATATACGTATACGTATACATTTTGTTATTATAGTATGCCAACTTTACGCTCAACAAATTTTATAAAATATGCAAATGCGAGTTATTCGTTTTTTGCATAAATTCATGTCCAAAACTTGAACGGAAGCAATTTTGTGATGTAAATTTTTGGGAATATTCAAAAATTTCGTTGCCATTTGGCGCAGTTTGGCATATAGAGTGTTAATCAAACACAGCGTTGCCCCGTTACGGCAGTTGGACAGAGATAGACATAGCTATACATGTACATTATATACCTAAAGAGATGGAGAGAGATAGCGATGAACATAACAGAAATTGGCTTAAAGGCTTCGGGGCAGCCATTGGGGATGTGAAGCCATGTGAAGCCAATTTATTTGCATTCTGTTTCTGTAGCCACGGCAACATTTTTATGAAGCGCGAAGCATTAAAAATCATATAAAATTTCCCTTTGACAAAGCACAAAGGGCAGCTGGAAACTCGTAGACAGAAGAAGAGCGGAGCCCGAAAGCCCGTAGTCCAATACCGAAACCATCGTCCTCGTCCGCACTATTAAGGCTCCGGGCTATGTGCGTCTGTCCGTCCGTTGTTTCCCTGGTCGACTCTGAGGTCGTGGCTGAGCGCTGTGAGAGAGCAGCCAAGCATCATCAAATGCAGCACATGCCGGGCAGACAGTAGTCGAGTAGTCAAGTAGCAGTCACCCTTTGCCCTTTACCCTTCATCATCAGTCAACGAATTCACCATTTACCGTTCATCGTTCAACCTTCCGCCCAAGCGCCTCAACCCTTAATCGCGCCGGGGACGCGGCCAACCCCCGCGTTTTGCGCTGATTATAAAATGCAAAACTAGCTTTACCCAAAAAACTTGCTTTTATGTTTACATTAAATTTATTTTCCAGCTATCTCTCTTTGGCTTGCAGTGTTGCCACTCTCTCTCTCTCTCTCTCTCTCTCTTAGTCTTTGAATCCCCCTAGAGCGCTTTGAATATCTTCATGCATGTAGATAATAATGCGAGTGGAAGAGATTTTTTGCAGTTTGGGCACATGGCAAGTCCTTATAGCCTTTCAACTCATTGTTGTTGTTTTTGTTGTTGTAGCTAACATTGTTGTTGTTGTTGTTGTCATTGTTGCTATGGATGCTGTATTTCATGTGTCCGAGCTGCTGCAAATAATATGCTGCTGCTGCTGCGCTATAATTTGCCTTTTGCTGCACAGATTTGCTAGCTGCAGCGCACAGTGGGTCGAAAATGGAAATTCATGCAATAAAAAATATTTACATAATATTTTATAAAATTGAAGGTCTGTTTGTTGTTTAAATGATAAAATTCTTGAAGTTAATGCTGATTAAATATTATTTAATCTAGTAATATATTGATTAGGATATGTCGACTAAAATGATATATAATAGATTATGCCCAGAATACTTAGGATATTCTATAATTTCAGCTGTGGAGTCTACTCTCCCTCTCTCAATACTCATATAAGATATAAAATCAGCTCTACTCGTTCACCATAAGAATTTCTCTTTTACTCTCTCTATTCACATTCAATATTTTGTATATTTTATTAAATTTTTATTTAATTTTATATTTTTCAGCTAAAACAAAAAATCATAATATAATTATAATTTTTATTTTATTATATTTTATAGCTTGATTGTATTTGTATTTTTATTTTATTATAATTTTTATATATCAAATTTATACTCTTGATTTTGGCCCATTCGATCCACTGTGCCATGCAATCCACTGTGAAATGCTAATTAAATTCTGTTCATAGCTGGTTTTGCTTGGCTTGGCTTGGCGCTTCGAATTTCTGGTTGCGCTATTCGATATATAATTATGGTTAGTTGATATTGTGGTCCGTTGTTCCTGCAACTTTCATCTGCAGCTGCTCACATCCGCAGCAACCGCCCAGTCGCCCAGCCGCCCAACCGCCCAGCCACCTAAGCAGTCTCTATAAACTGGCCGAACTAACTGCCGCTATGTCATGGGTCTCAAAAAGAAAAAAGGTCGTTTGTATGAGAGCTCACACACACACACTCACTCATATACACCCACATGGCACACACACACAGATATATGGGAGGTCGTGGCCCTGGACCGAGGTGCTTACGACCCTCAGCCTCCGTCCCTGTCGTAATCAGGTTGCTGCACGACGTCGACGTTTACTTTTTGACTGCCAGAGGCAATTGCTTTATTAAGAGTTTCTGCTCTACTTGATACGAGCACAGGCCCTCGCCACACACCCTGTAAATCTCTCCCTCTCGCTGTGCGAGTGTGTGTATCTCTTTAACTGTGTGTGTGTGTGAGTGTGTGCATTGCTAAAGCTTAATCTTACTTAGTTAACTTTAAATTAAATCTTGATATTCACATATCGTTGACTCCAGCCCCCTACCTCGCTTCTGACCTCGCCCTCAGAGCCCTTTGCCACAGCGCTGCTGTCTCGTCTCGCAAATGGGCGTGGCAGCAGGGCTTTAGCTGGCAGTACATGGCGTTGTTTTAATGTGCAGGCGTACTGTTTAACTGAGTGTGCGTGTGTGTGTGTGTGTGTGTGCTGCCAATTTTCCTGCGGTCTCCATGCACCCTTTTGCACACACTCACCCACACAGACAGCCACGTGCATGCACTGTGGCGAAAGGGGAGGCAACTCGTATTATTGCCAGCTAGCAGACGCGTCTCATATTTTTATTTTCATTGCTCGCCATACATGTGGGCATTATAAGTGTGCGTGTGTACGTGTGTGTTACCATAGAAATTGTATTTTAATATTTTTTTAATGAGCATGCTAAAAATTTAATACATTTTTGGTATATGTGGCGGGGCCTTTAGTTGGTGTTGTTGTTGTTGCTACACTTGCATTTATTTTGTTTTACATTTTCTTATGGCATTTATTTTTTATTTTCACTGTTTTATTGCACAGCCACACAGACAACATGAGAATTACATGCTCGACGCTCTCGCATGTGGCTTTGCTACTGAGGCTTTTGCGGGCCTTCAGTTAATGGAAAGTTTATCCACTGGCATCTCAGCTATTTAAAGCGTGTGTTTCGCATATTGCATTGCATATTTCATATTCATTTTTATTTATTATGGCTACATGACTACAAGCGTTGAAATTGCTAACGAGCTTTTCTGTCTTCTTTTTTCTTTTTTAATTTTTCATATCACATATTGAGTTAACTTTGACAGTTGTTTCTATTTGCTTGCCAATTAATAAATAATTCAAAGCCTTTGATGCTGCGCCAGGTGCTTCATCATTGCCTATGAAGCAAAATAAATATGTGAAAACTGAAGTTTCATAAACTTTTCAATTAGTTCTCGCTGTTGCTGCTGTTGGTGGTGTTTGAGCTCGCTTTGCAAACTGTTTGCTCATAGCGTCCTATCATATCATATGTATAGTTAGCAATAATATTTGCATGCCCTGTAAAGCAGGAAAGTTTTTGAAAGGGGTATATAGGGTTGTGGAAGTGTAGATATAGTACAAGTTATTATTTATAGTGATTGATTATAGTGCTATATATTTTATCTATTTAAATAGTTTATTCATATATCTACTGTAAATAAAATACAATCTGTGACTGTATGAGATATATAATTATTTTATGCATAGTTTTTTTTTTTTTTAAGAACAATAATATAATAATAATATTTGTATTATATTTTCCAATTATTCTCTATTATCTGACAGACTTTTAAGATATTAAGCAAGTGCTTTTTATCAGATCTTTATTGAAACTTTTCGGATTCTATGGCAAAAGTATTTAAATTTATACTCTATAAATAAAGTATCTTCAAGTCACGAGGTATACGTGGGTATTATTTGGGCATTATCTAAACTTTCAAAATTTACTCAAGTTTTCTCTCTTTACCACTTTTATAACTTTCCATACAGGGTATCTTCAAGTCACCTACTCTCACCTAACACTTCTGCAGCCCTATTTAATTTCAACTTAATTAATTTTTGAATGACTGTTGATTCAAAAAAGAAGAATCAATAAAAGAAATATATGACATTGATAGGAAAATGGCGTAGGGTATATAGAAGTCTGCCAAATAAAGTGAAGAGAAAAAGAGATAGAAAGAGAGAGGGTGAGGGAGATGGAGACAGAGAGTTGGCGACATAAGCTGGGGAATACATGAGAATTGGGTTTGCTGTTTCGAGTCATTTGACAGCTACGATACGTACTGTTCCTTAATGCGAACATCATGGATTACAGTAAGACCTCCTAATTGACACATCGATAAGACGAAGCGAGTAACGAGGCGCCATAGCGAGCTGGTCGCCAGTGTTGTACAGCGACTGCGAAAAGTTGATGCACGCTATTCAGCTCCATTGTTTAGCCATCCATCCGCCTCGCTCCATCGCTCAATGGCTGCAAATTTGTTGCCAACAATTGGTGGGAGGGGCGCGCCTTTGATGCCGGCTACAGCTGAAACGAAAGCAAAGAAAGCAAGAATGTTAAAATAAAACAGAAACAGAAAATAAACTTGCCAACTAATAGTTGAAAGCGTAATGGGAATCGGAATCGCAATCGCAATCGCAATCGGACTCGCAATCGCATTTCGGAATGGCAGCCGAGTGCTAGAAATGTGAATAGAAATGACAAGCAAAAAGGACACTTGGGTCTACACAGGGCGTTGAGTGGGTGTGTAATTTCTTGTAAAGTGCTCAATGAATCGAAATTAATTAGTGAGGGAGAGGAGTAAGAGAAACCTAAGCCAAGCAATGGCAATGGCAATGGCTCAGGCAAAGGCAAAGGCAAAGGCAATGGCAGATTCCAACAATTTGTAACCTGACGGAAACAAAGTTGAAGAAAATAACGAAGCTAACAGAGAAATACAAAAAGTAAAAAAAAAAAACACACACACACAGCTGGAGGAAAAATAAAATTAAGATTTCCTTTTGCCCTTATACAGCATTTTTATTTTTACTTTTTTATTCGTCCCTTTGACTAGCTGCGGGGTCACAATTTCGCACATTGCCCACGCTTTGAAGTGTGGAAATTTAATTAAATTCAGCTGGCTTGGTAAAAAAAAAGATATATATATATATATACTCCAGATGAAATAAACTAGGCGACAACACAGTTTTGCGGGGCATATTCCCTTTAGGTTTGCTGCCGGGTTTTGTCCTGGATATTCGCACTTAATTAGAATTGCGCTTACGAGGTCTTAGTCCGTGCGGCTTTGTACGCTCTCCTTCAAGTAGTTGGCACATTTTTGCGTAGCTTAATTAAATTGCTGGGTCACAGCCATTTTAAAGGCGCCCGCCCACTCGCATCAATTTCACGTTTAATGGGACTGAGCAGGCGCACGTGCGGTTCCCCCGTAATGCAACACTTTTTCTTCAATATCTGGGCGAAACCTTTTTGGCCAAAGCAATTTTCCAAATTCGTTCTTTTAATTCAAATGGAATGGATGAAATTGTAGAAAAGTGTGGCAGCTCTTGGTTGATAAGCTGACAAGCTATTTTTGACACGTTGGCAACAAATTAATGAAGACAAATCTGTAAAGAAATTTCGATATAGTATATGCATGTATATTTGCCTAGTTCTCATAGAATTATTAAAATCATGAAATTTTGCGATGCCATATATGTTATATAAGGCAATGTGGCAACGCTACATTTATCGAAATATTTTTTTTTTTAATTTGCAACTTTATTTTTCATTAATATGTGCCATATGTGTTAAAAAATATTAGGTGGCAGCACTGCTAAAATGATTAACTGAAATGATTTTTAATTATTTATGGAAATATTTTATATTACTAAAGCAGGCGCATCGGCGTTGCCATATGTATTAAGCAGCTCTAAATTGCTCAGCTATGTTGTGTGGCGTTGCCCTATGTGTAATATGTTACTAAGTGGCAGCACTGACAGTGATCTAGATATGTTGCTCGTTTCCATATCTTTTAAGGACTGTTATATATGAACTCTGTTTATTTTTCTAATTGAGTCTTGAGATTCACCAAATATATGTATTTTAGTCAAATATATTTGTTCACTTCAAATTTCCACTCATTAATGTCTCAATTTGAGTCTCAACTGCACAACTTCAAATCAAAATGTTAAACTGCCTGTCAAATTTAACAGCAACTTGCACAATTTCACAAAGTTCTTGATTAACTTAAATTTTAATTGAAATCTTTCGGTCACACACTTCGAAAATTATGCTTTACGCAATTCAGTTGAAATTGCTCAGAAAATAATTGCAATTCACAATTTTCGGCAATTCAATTGTGAATTTCGTAGAGATTTTGGGAGGCACAACGCACACACACTCACACACACACAGAGAACACACAAAGTTGTTTCGGCAACAGCAATTATGATCAACATTTATGCATGGCTGCGTTGGCTTGGGTTATTGTTATTATATATTTTCAAGTCTGTGGTATTTTTCTTATGCTCCCTTTTGGCCAGCTGGGGGTGAGGTTGGCCAGGTCCTTCAAGTTAACAACGGTAACATTTTGCAGCTGTGCATTGCTGAAGTGCGGCCAACCTACTCGGCAGCAAATCTAAATTACTTATGCCGGTGCGGCTCCAACTGGGTTGTCTCACTGCCTCTGGCTGTGGCTCTGGTCCTGGATGCTGGGAGCTGGGGGCTGGGAGCTTCAGCTCATGTCCAAATTCGAGTTCCAGCCACTTCATATGCTTGCCGGACTTTGGCACTTGGCAACGGCTAAGAGGCACTTATTTTTATTAACTTTTTGGCAACTAAGTGCACTTCAAAGTACGCTTTGACTATGTGTGTGTGTATGGGTGGGTGTGCGTGTGTGTCTGCTTGTCTGAGTGGGTGTGCACGTGTGTGAGCCTGTCGGTTGTTATGCGAACGAATCATCTGATTCACTCGGATTGTCCTTCGGCCATTCTACGCTGTGCGTGCTATTTACAAACATCATAATAAATTTGTAAAGCTTCATATGCTCTATCGCTGGGCAGATAAATTGGAGATGCTATGCAAGAGATTTGGAGCTATGTTAAGGAGACTTGGGCAAGAGTTGTTTAGGCCTTTAGCAATGTAAGGCAAGATAAGAAGCATGACAAAGCAATTGTTTGTATAATCGATATTTATCGATAAATAATTAGCTTTAAGCATATACTTATATATTTCTTAAACTCTTCTTCATATGATCTAGAAATAATTTTTAAGAATCTCTATAATTTCATGCAACCCATTGTTTGTCTGCTTTAATGGAAGGCATGAAAGTGTTAGTGGATCGATAAATTAGACAATAATCGGTAATACTCGACAATAATTCTCAAAATCAAGTTTTGTTTAGGTAGAAATATGCACACATTTTTCCTATTATCTAACATCTAGCTCAGAGTTCACCGAATATCCATTCTATATATACAGTGTATCAGCTAGTGCATTTCAGACTTCCAATCAAATTGTCAAAGTTTTTCAAAATTGATTGCATTTATTGGCATTGGCAAAGCTGTCGTCACACTTTTGAGCATTGAAATCTGTTTCGAAATTCGCAATCAATTTTCATTTCGATGATATTTTTACTCTTGGTTTTTGGCTGACAGGCGATATTTGCGTCAGTCGTCGCAACTTGTGGACCATTTTTATTTACCCCGCTGGCAGTTCTCTTTTTTGCGAAAAATCCATAAGCTGAAACAAGCAAATACCATTTGAATTGACTTTTTTGAGCTTGGGTTGTTTTTGTTTGTCGCGCGATGGCTAAACGCAAACCAGTATGAATGTATGCCTCAGTCAATATGCCGCATAATCCCACGCCGCCCTCCCTCCCTCCCTCTCTCTCGCTCTGTCTCTCTCTGTTTTGCGAAAAGCTGAAATTGAAAACTCAAAGTACATACAATGGTATTGCCATTATGGGCGCTGCTGACATGCATATGTGCAGCAAATTTTCCAGTTCTTTGCATACACACAGGCACACACGCATAAGCACATATATGTCTGTGTGCGCACGCACATTCATCTAAATACATATGCACATACATGAGCGCAAGCACCTGCGACACAAACAAACATTCAATTATAGCATACTTTTGTGCGTTCGCTCAAAATGGCGTCGCGCATTTTCGCACAGTCAGCAGAGCTACATTTGTCGCTCGCTTTTTATTTTCTTCATTTTGTTTTTGTTGTTGCTCCGCTGCTGTTTTTTACCCGCTCACTTAGCTCCACATTGGGCATATCATATTTAAAAACTCATTTGTAACAATTTTTGGGGCATGCAAGAAAAAAATTTGTGGTAAGTTAAATTTAGTTGTTATCAAATTCATATTTATGCTCTGAATCAATTTTAAATTAAATAATAATATAGTGAAGGGAAGCAGCAAGTTCATTTAATTCTCTGATATCATTAAGATCTTATTTTTTTTATATTTTATTATATTTTTATGTAATTTCTTTATTTATATTATTTATTTATTTATTTTATACTCTCTTTCAGCTCTCTCTGATGTTAGGCTATACAGTATTCGCTCTGTCATTTTAAGAACTTGTTTTGTTTCACATTTGGAGCTTACCTGGTTTTATGACGCTGCTGCTTACTGTTGAAAGGGGTATATTGGTTTTACTCATTTGGCTGTATTTCATGTTAATAAAGCTCCACTCGAAATTCAGTTTTAAATAACCTGAAGTATAAATAAAGAAAAATAGGTTATTAAAGATCTTTTTTAAGCTTTAAGTCAAATACATTTAATATCTGTCTATGTGTCTATTACTACTGTCTATTACTCTCTCTTTTACTCCGTAATTTTCTATCCATCTCTGATTTTTTATTTACTTTTCTGTCTCTTATACTCTCAGATTATCTCCAGTTTTCTGTTTCAATTATATGTGTTTCTCTCTCTCTCTCTCTCCTTCTCGTTCTCTGATCGATATCTCTCTCTCTCTCTCTCTCTTGTTACTGAATTTCTCGTTTATTCTGTTTTCCTTTCTCTTTCGATCTTTCACTGTTATTTTCTTTCACTTTGACTTTCTTTCCCACTCGCTCTCCCTCTCTATCTGTTGCTCTTTCTTCTTCCCTTTCTCTTTCGCTTTCGCTGTCTCTCTGTCTCCCTCTCCTTTCACTTTCATAATTTCTCTCCCATTCTCTCCATGTTTCTCTCGCTCACTTTCTGTTACTCTTCTCCTCTCTCTCTCTCTCCCGCTCCCCCTCTGCTTCCCTTGCTCGAGCATTAAGTGCCACTCATTGCACTCTACAACAGATTAAACCAAATCTGCAGCCAGCTCTTTGTCTGCAAAAAGAACAGTGTACACTGCAGTCGAGTGGACTGCCAACTGCATGAGATTTTCCATTTTCTTTTTTTTTTTTTTCTTTTTTGGTCATTTTTCCTTTTTCGTTGGCACAGCATGCATCGGCTTTGTGCCGGTGTGCAATGGCGATAGCTTCATTTGGCACACAATAACGTAGGGCGAAAAAGAAAAGCAGAGAATGCACAGATGAGCTGTTGCCTACTCGAATGTGTGTGGGTGTATGTGTGTGTGTGTGTGCGTGTGTGTGTGTGCGATGGGTGCCACTAATAGTTTGCAGCTCGTAAAAGCTTTGCTTCGATCTTGGGCTGACTTGCTTCGACTTGCTTTGTGTATCATTTGTTGTTGTTGTTGCTGTTGTTGTTATTGTTGTTGTTGTTGTTGCGACTGCTGTAGTGTGCTTGGCATGGCGGAAACTTCCCAGGCAATTTCCGCTTTAAGTACCATTAAATTCGTATTCGTTTTAATGAGCTTTCAACATGATGCTGCTCGAACCGCAGCGACCGCCTGTGCCTCGCACCGCCCGCCCGCCCGCTCGCTGCCTTGCCTTGTGCTGTCTTGTCTTTATTTTAATGACATTCGATTCGTGTTTATCCTGCAGCTCGACAGGCATGCTGTTATTCGATGCTTAGACAGCGGCAGCCGCAACACCAGCTGGAGCAGCAGCAACAACTTGAGAAGTTATTTTGGCATTGATGTTTGTTTGGCTCGTTTGTTGGAATCACTTGCTGGCCAACAGACAGTGAAATCTGCTTAAGTTGGCTCACCTGCTGCTCAAACAAATCGATTCATTATCAGCTCGCTTGTTAACCACAAAGGCCGGCTCAGCTCCACTCCACCAGCTGCCGAACTAATTAATTTTCTTGCTTTTGAAGATTGCGCATACGCCACGGTACACATAATTGCTTGCTTTTGCCAAAATGAAACCTGCTGTTGGTCCTGCTGCTGCTGCTGCTACTTCTAATGCTTCTGCTGCTGCTGTTGCGGCTGCTGCTCCTGTAATAAATAATTCAAAGCGCATATGCCTCTAAAATGGAGATGAGCGCGCCACGCGTCCCTGCCATACGGCACAAAACTGCGTAAAGGCATATTTATTACAAATTACAAAAATTGATTTTTAATGGGAATAGATGAAAGCGATCAGAGCCGGCAGGAAACATAAAGCTTATTGAAGGCTTAGCTTGTTTAGGCGATGAATTTTAAGTTGATTCAACTGATTTTGGAATCACATCAGATTTTCCATGAATGTGAGCTGAAAGTAGAGTCGGTTTCTGATTTAGAAAAGATATTATAAAGAAATTGTTAGTGATTGAAAATAATTTTACCCAAGTTACATTGACTCAAACTCAAGAATTCCTGCTTAGAGACATACGAGTTTGAAAAGGTATAAACTAGGAAGATTGAGTGAGTTAGGACTTCGAAAATTATTGTGGAACGTGTTTCGGACTCGGATTAAATATTTAGAAAATTATGTTTGTTCTGCAACAGCTAATTGATCCACTAATATCTTGCTTTTATTTCATTCCTATATGTATTCCTATTAATTCCGATATATATACTATATATCTTGCGTAGATTTTTCCATCTCTAAAGAAAACCAAAAGCTGTTACAGCAACAAAGCAACCAAGACGCCGAATACACGTGCAACAACAACAGCATTTTACGCCACTATTTGTTGTAAGTTGTGAATGGATTTTGTTTTTTGACTAGCATTGGGAGTGGGCTGATCGGGCGGTATGCGGGCTATATATGTATATATATATATATATATATATATATATATATATGCATGTTCATCTATTAGTGCGAGCAGACGCAATTATTTGAGCGTAAACTTTGAGAGTTTCTGGCAAAGTCTTTGCTCTGCCCGGCAGTTGCATTTGGGCTTTAACTTACATTATCTCATTGCGTGGCCACGTTTTCAGTTACCATTAGTTGGGCGAGTATAAATGCTGGCTGGAGCTGCAAAAGTTTTTAAGCTCTGCTTTTTGTAGTTTACTGGCTTAGTTTTTGTCTCTCGTGTTGTTGCTAATGGTTACCTGCTGCCACGCACCGCCCAGCACTCAGCTCTCAGCTCTCTGCACCCAACTGGATTAGTCAGCCAATGCTAAGTGACTGCGTCTTTTATTACGAGGAAAAGCAAGATTTTGCTGGTGGTTCAAAGAGATAAAACTGCGAGCTCTTTTTGTAAAAGCAGATTTTACATTGTATTTCATCTGTTAATATTTAAATTTTCGATATGCACTTTAATGTGCTTGTTGTGATCAAAACAGAGATCTTACAAGGAACCTTAACATGCATGTTTAACTTTGTAAATAACATAACCTTTTTTATTTCAGAAAAATCTTTAAGCTAAAGTAGTTATAAATTTCTAATTTACCTGCTCATGAGCCACTCATCTACCATAGGCTTAAAACATAACATGTACTTTAACATGCATGTTATATCTTTATATAGCATTCAATGCAAACAACTATACCAAATGTATACTATTTTTTTCCAATATATAATATAATCAAAAATTAGCCAACCAATAGTAAATTTAACAGTTACTTTAACATGCATGTTAAATTGAGTTTTATGTTAATTTCTATCTGCTTTCATAACTAATCAAGTGCAACAACTCAATACATTTTACAAATTTAAATAGACTTTCCAGCAACTTTAACATGCATGTTAAATTGATAGAATTTTCTCTGATTTTCTTAAACTTGTTTTCAGTTTACACCGACTTAAAGCAGCTGTAGCAGTTAATTCTGATTTTCCTCTTCTTCTATGCACTTCTCACACACACAGTTGAGCTTGAAGTGCCTCCTACACTACTCGAGATTGTCGCATCAAATCAGTCTGGCAGTGAATGCTAAATGGCTGCTACGTGGACGCCCAATCCGCAATGCCATGCTCAGCAAATTAAATAAACAGCTATTTGGCATGCAGATAGCAAAATGTGCAATTACATTACATGAATGTTTACACTAGCATCGGTGACATACCGAAGGCAACTGGCAGGCGACATTTGCAGTCAGCGGACGTCGAATTTCCATAACACATCATTTCAAGCAGACAACGCGATGCGCAGCACAATTTATCATATATGTTGACATGGCAACTGTCAGTGCTTCAGGTGCCGATGCCGCTGCTGGTGCCGCTGCCGATGCCTGTCAGTCAGTCAGTCAGTTATTCAGGCCCGCAGTCTGGGCAGGAGGCACATCATCAGCTTCAGCCACCGTACCAAAAGGCTGCAGCATTATGTGGCATTTTGTATTACGGCTTACGGTTTACTTGCCACTTGTCACTTGTCATGCCGCTTTATTTGCCACATTGCAAGTTTTTGGCCGTGTTACTTCGTATTGCCGGCTGCCAGTTGCCAGTTGCCAGTCCCCTGGAATTTGCAAGCTTTTTGTTTTTCCATATACTCTGCACAGAAAGTGATACCAGAGCTTATGGACTGTAGGCGGAGAAAGAGCTTCGAAACAACATACAATTATCTTCCATTTTTAAGTTGGGATTTGTATATGCATATATCTGTTAGTCTGAAAGGAATACCTTCCTTATGGTAGATTAAATTACAAAAAAAAAAAACAAAAACTGATAAAAGTTCAATTTATAAAATATACAAATTTTAATTCTAAAAAATATATAAAATATATTTTAGTTGTTAAAAATTTGTAATATATATTTTTTAGGCATGTAAAATATATCTATTAGATAAAAAAATATTTTAATTAAAAAAATAAATATTTTATTTATGTACATCCTTTTATGTGTGTTTATTCATACATTTCTTTAGTTTTATTATATTATATATTATGTATTATATATTTTATTTAAATAAATAATTTGTTTCTTTTTATATAAATTTAATAAATTTCTTTATCAATTTTTTGCTTGATAAAAATTCTTTATATTATTTAAATATATTCTTTGATCGTCGAAAATTGTGCAGTCAACCCTTCGCATAAGCTGGATAAGCTTTAATGGTTGCCCTAGGGGCCAGCAAATGGAGGTACAGATTTGATATAAAAACGAATAAACTTTCAGCGTGTTTTAAATTTTTTTTTGTGTAAGCTGCAGGAATTTGCAAAAAAAAAAATCTCTTGGGTTTTTAAGCCCGATGGACTGGTAACAAAATAAAATGAAGAATTCTATGGAAGTAAAAACATTTTCAAATTCCATTTAAGCTGCGTTTTTGTTCGCTGATAGCTCTATGAACAGAGTATGGACTAGTCAGTCCCACGCGATTGTAGCATTTGTAGTTGTTTTGCTGTTGTTGCTGTTCATCAACTGGCAGCCGAGCGGCATAGGAGAAGGAGGCGCAGTGAAAGGAGCTGAGACGGAGAAATAGTAGCAGTGGGCGAGGTTGACGCTCAAGACGACACTTAATTATGTTTTGTCAGTGCAGCGGCACAGAGGACGAAGTTTTTGCCAAGTGCAAGAAAAATTGCTGGAAAATGTCAAAATGATTTCCGCCCGTTGTTCAAAGCCGGGCATCATAAATTATTGAAATTGCCAGTCTGTCATAGCCATAGTTGCCTGTTTCTGCTGCGCTCTATTGTGTTTTAGTTTCTGCAATTCTTTAGCTTTATTTCGCTTTTATTTGTGGTTTTCTCTCATTTTTTTCTGTTTTGTTTCAGTTTCTTTTTTGCTATTTAATTTGGCAGCAGGTGCAACGCAACGACCCCGTCTTTAACAGAACTAAGCAGCGCAGTCACAGCTAGCAAAACTTTTCCACTTACTTTTCCCGGGCGCCGCAGAGTGAACAAAAAATAGAAAATGGAAAAGGAAAAACGAAAAATATTTTCTATTTTTCTCTTTATTTTCGCTCTGCTGTGCGGTCGGAGCTAAACTATTTGCCAGTGTATTGTGCAGCTCTGTGCTGAATCGGGCGGGACAGGGGTCGGCTTGGGGGTCATGGCTGCTATAAAATTTATTTTGTTTTCGCATAACTTGCAAGTGTTTTTTTCACCTGTCCTGCGCTGTTTCTGTGTGTGTGTGTGTGTGCGTGCGCGCCTGCCACTCAATAAATAACTATGCGAAAATAAACCCCAACTCAACTGCTAAAACTTGGGTATAGTCTTTTCAATGGCTTCTACTGATGCTGGCAGCAGGTCGCGTTTACATGACAATTTGACAGCTCCCCTTTGCTGATGAGCTTTGCAAAAGTTTTTGGCCCGAGTAACTATAGAGCAGCATATGAAATTTTAAGCACAATAGATAGTTTTCCTATAATGCGAAATGAAAATGTTTCAAAGTCTGTCAGGAAAACAAGTAGCAACTCCGCAGGTCGGGCGTGAACGACTTTCAGATACGTGTTCACATACAATAATGAATAATAATAAAATAATAATTATAATAGACAGTAAAAAAAAATTAATACATAAATAAAAGAGTAGAAAATAAATAAATAAATAAAAATATATATAAAAAATAATTAAAAATAAATAAAAACTTTTTCCAGTTCATCAATGAGAATAAAAATGAAGCTAAGATGCATTTTTTTCACTGTAAAATATTTTAATAAATTATATATATAATTTTAATTATTTATCTATAGTAAATTAATTTTTTAAAGATGTAAAGATGAATTTATAAAAAATGTAGAATTTAATTAACTACTTAATCAACAATTTGAAAAGTAAAATAGTCCAAGTATATTTATTAGGGCCAAAAATAGTTTCATTAACTCAATTTGTGAGGGTGGATGCTTTAGACAGCTACAATAAATAGTTAACCGAGATTTGAAATGCGTTCATATTTTCGTGGAAGCTTTATGATATTGAAGCGGTATCCATTTGATTTCTACACAATTTTAGTGCAACTCAGATAAACAGTTGCTTTGCTACTCATGCAGCGGATCAAAGCAATTTAGCCCGACTTGCAAGAATCTGGAAATCCTGATCCTCAGGGTACCAAAAAATATATGCAGAAAGTACTTAAGAAAAATTTAAATAAAACGCATTGGGAAAACTCTAAACAAGAACAATTTAACATGAAAGTATGCAAGTCTCTCGTTGAAATAATTTGGAAGAGCATATTTTTTTGGTGTTTTTCTATAATCAGGTTTAAATGCAGCGCCGCCGATCACTTCAGCTGCTTGTCATCGTGATGCTTGAACTTGAGTCCGTCGCCAATGTCTAAGCGGTGGCGACTCAGTTCGACACGTGAGCGACGCAGGCGCTTCAGCTCCAGCTCGACGAGCTGCTGTTGATCGCGACGACCGCGATCACGATCACGCTCGCGTTCCTTTTGCTGCTGGTGCAGAAAGCTCCAGTCGTAGACATGATCAAAATGATGATTGAGCGTGCGAAAGAGCAGGCGAAACAGCTGACGCAAGTAGACATAGTCCGGCTCGTCCTGGAAGCGCAAGTTGCGCGTGTACTTCATGAACAGAGCGAATTCGACGGGCCACGCCTTACAGATCTCGTCGATGCACATGCTGCGCTTCATCTCCAATATTTTCTCATATTTTTGTTGCTTATTCTGCGCCACTATGCCCTGCCAGGGCAACTTACCCAAATTGAAGTACATAATACAATAGCTGAGAGACTCCAAGTCGTCGCGGCGAGACTGCTCGACTCCGCGCTGGGCATTGACCGAGGCATAGCGTGCCGTGCCGGTGAGATTTCGACCCTCGCGATACGGTATGTGCTGGCAGCGCTCCGGATCCTGGTACCGCTTGGCCAAGCCAAAGTCTATCATATACAGTTTGTTGCAATTCCTACCGATGCCCATGAGAAAGTTATCTGGCTTGACGTCACGGTGGATGAAACTATGCTGATGCACGCACTCGAGCCGCATCAGCAACTGATCGGTCAGCATGAGGACTGTCTTGAGCGTGAAGTGACGCTTACACAAATTGAAAAGATCCTCCAGTGAGGGACCCAACAGCTCCATGACCAACGCATTGAAACGCTTCTCGCTGCCGTATTGCAAAAGTGCTGGGAGACCGGCGTGCGGACCGATTTGCTCATAGACCTTCGCCTCGTAGCGCAACAATGGATACTTGGCATCGATCGCCTCGATTTTGACAGCCACATCCTTGCCATCCTGCGTGTCAACGCCTTGATAGATCTCACCGAACGATCCGCTACCAATTGACTTGAGCAAACGATATTTGCCACCAACAATACGATTCTCCAGCCCCAAATTCGATAGGTTCACGCGACCGGACGACACCGGCTTGGAAGCCATCCTTTGTGACGATGATATGCTCACCCTCACCGTCGTCGTTAACAGTGAAATGCAATGTTTGGTTGAGAGAAGGTTCTACTGCCGACCGGTCATTAATTGAGGCGATCAATTTGTTAGCCGTTGAGCACGGAAGCCCGATGGATACCTACTAGAAATGATTGTTAAAAACGTATTTTACTTAATAAATCGAAAATCCTAAATGAACATTACGTATGTGTGTATGCGAAATGCCTGCTTTATGAGTTTGTCTTGAGCTAAAGTTATTACACCTGTCAAATTGTTATGCAAACCCGATTTTGTTGAGCGAAGCTATCGCGCGAGATGATCATTAAATTATCTAGATTTTTTTAAATAAAGCAATTGTTAATTATATGTGGATTCTGACAGTCTGGCAACCTTTCGTCAACAGGAGCTCGTGGTACAGTTGTTAGCAAAAGCTTCATTTAGCAAGTAGTAAGCAGTGCATATTTCCATGTATATCAAGTACTTATATCATATGCTTAATCAACAATATACATATTGAGCAGTCTGGCAACCCTTTTCGAAGAAAGTTCTTTTTAGCATAAGTAAAATTTGAGATATGACCAAGTTAAGTTTAGCATTTCTTATCTTATTGTCAACCTAATGTTAAAGTAGACACATTTGGCGGTCTGGCAACGCCATAGCAATTAATTGGTAAGCTTAGCTAGCTAGTTTTAGGTAAGACTCCTATAGACTCGCAGTTTATGAAGCCAATTAGATATGCCACTGAAATGCAAACTTATTTTATATATATTTGTAATATTTTTTGACGATCTGGCAGCCCAAGTTTAATATTATTGACCATTACTCTAATAGTTACTCGGCTCCATCAATTTGTTCACTCCCAGATGCTGTGAATAGGCTGACCTCATGTCGTATATTTAACAGCTAGTTAAGCCATATGAAAATTGGTCAAATAAAACAAGGCCTACATCACTTTAAATTAATTGTTAGCCTTGATGGCAATATAATTGGCATAATTTGCAATAGCTTTATGCCACATTATTTAATTATGAAATTAGATAATGTGCGCATAATTTTGCAATTATAAATGACGAGCTAAACACGATGCGAAGACACGGCCATTAAAGGCCAGGTCAGGTCAGGCCATGAGTGAAATTGAAGCGGCAATCACATAAATAAATAAATACTGAACGCACACACGGCAATGAAGCATTTCTAAAGCCGCTTATGCGCTATAATTATGAATGATAATCATCATGGCCCTAATAATAATAATGATGTTGTTGATGTTGTTATTGCAGGCGCTTTCTCCCTACCCCCCCTCCCCATCATCTCTCTCACTCTCTCTCTATCTTTCTATATCTCTCTATTAAGTGTATCTGCAGCAGCCGTTGCAGCAGCATAATGCCAGCAATGAACAAAAAGCTACTTAACTTCCACGATGCGTGCGCGTGTGTATGTGTGTGTGTGAGTGCAGGTGCATTAAATGCTATTAAAAGCATTGCTCTGCCGCTCTTATGGTCCATTATCCGTGCACCTTTCACTTGGCAACGTCCATTGTTAATAATTTTCAAACAAAAGGCCACACTAAAACAATAACTAAGCACGCAGTAAGTAGTAAGTAAGTAGATGACAATGCCATGGGCGGGGCAGGAGGCGTGGCGCTGGTGTAGACGGTCAACTGGCCAAAGTCAGTTGTGTACATATAGATATATATAGATATACACACACAAAAGTACTTTGGTCAAACCATAGAAATAGACAGCAACAGAAACCAAGCAAAGGGGGAAAAAAATGAAGAAATAATTTTCAAGTTGCCAGTGTTGGACTAGAAGATGTGCTGTAGTTGAGGCACTGCAATGGGATATGCCTTAAAAATCATTTTTAATAAATTTAAATTTATTTTAATTTTTTAATTTACTAGTTTTAAATAAGGTATATAGCAAAGTATTATAACAACAGAGTATATTTCACATAAACAAAATAAATGCCCATAAAAGTATGCTATGAAATATTTACAATGCAAGTGTGAGTGATGATCCCACTTATGCACAAAAATGCAGTAATAAAAGTATATATATTTAAAAGCAATTAAGACAATTTTAAACGACATATATAGAACTAGACTTCAAATAATAAATATGCCTAGTTACTACATCAAATTTGTTAAGAAAGGAGTCGAATTTGCATAAGTAAAACATTTGCCCATATAAGTATGCTATAGAAATTGTTATGCCAAATGGCGTTGAGTTTGCTCATATACAATGTTCGATAACTGTTTTAATAATATAAAAAAACAATACTTATTCAATTTAAAACCTATTGGAACAGGTTTAAAAATAAAAAATGTTGGGTAGATTAGAAATCATATACATTTGTGAAGAAAGTTGTGAATGTTGAATATGCAAAGTATGTTGCCCATATAAGTATGCTATAATAATTTACATGGCAATATGCAATGCTCTAGCTATGTGCAAGAAAGAAAGCAGACAAAAAATATATGTATATTAACCAATATTTAATTAAGAAGATGTTAAGATAAGTTTTTTAAGTCCGAGCACCTTTATATTGAGATATATAATATTTAATACATAGAAGGTCCTGGTACAAAAATACATGTTTGCCCAGCTAACCCAACTGTCTTTGACGCAAATTACAGGGCATTGCAAAAAAGTCAAATAAAACGAAAATAGAAGTAAAAGCAGCAGTAGAAGCTGAAGCAGCATAAGAAAAAGAAAACGACGATGAGGCAGCAAATAAAATAAAACAAATATAATGAGATTTTGTGCGGCAGCCAAACACAAGCATTGCATACTTATCAGCGCGGCCAAGGCACGAAGGACGCGCACCAAAATGGCGGCTGCCGCTATCTTTTGTCCGTCTGCGTGTGCGAGTGTACGTGTGTGCGAGAGCTGTGTGTGTGAGTGTGTGTGTGTGCGCACAACAACTAAATTTATTTTAGTTTTAACTATTTGCCCGGCACAAACGACAGCAGCTGTAAGTGTGTGTGTGTGTGTGTCGTCTGTTGTTTGTAAATGTCAAATACTTAATGCCACATACAGAGACGCACACACTCACACAGAGAGCGCTGCACATACTTATTTTCACTTTTCACCAGCACAAAGCACTCGCTCACAAAGGATATTATAAATTACATACTCTGTTATTTTCCTTTTTTTATTTTCGCTGCAATTTTTTGTTTCTGTGTCTCTTTTTGGACTGTTTTTATTATTTTCAGTGCCATTGGCAACAAGAAAAAAAGAAAAAGTTTCGCCTCTGTGTGTGTGTGTGTGTTTATTTGTGTGTTATTATCTTTGTTGTTACTGTTGTTGCTTTAGACTAGTTTCAATTTGGTGTTATTGTAATTGCAGCAGTTTATGTTCTTTGCTATGCAAACTTAATTCCATTTCGCTATTTATGTGCTTGTGAAGCCAAGTGCTTATGTACTTGTTAAACTTAAATATCCTATGCATACAGGGTGTCACAAGCATTTTTTTCTGCCTGTGTATTTGCGCAGATTGTTATGCAGGTCGTGCATTGATTTTGACTTTATTAAATCAAAATTGCTGCCTATTAGACATTGTTGAACATAGAATTTTGCATATACAGGGTGTTCGGGGTGGTACGGCATATTTAGTCTATAATAACGTAAGCATACAGGGTGTTTTATTATGTTTCTATTACTATTACAGTACTGCTTGTGGCTATTTGCTTTAATTTAAAATTCTTCCATGAACTTATTATATAAATTCTCTTATACAGGGTGCTTTTATCACTTTATACCTCCATTGGAAATGCATTTCAATGTGGCTCATATAACATTAAAGAGTAAGCCTTATACAATTGTATTTCATTACCTTTTCACCCTTATTGAAGTTGCACGCGTTCAGCTGTTGAAAAAATCTAACCCTTTATGCACCCAGGTCATCAATCATTTGATCAGTCAGTCTATCTGTCAGTCGGCCGAAACAGTTTTCTACAATATTAATTCATTTGGCTTTGCTCTAATATATCACATTTGACCAAGCCCAATTTCCCTTTCTTGTCAGCAACAACTGCGACACCCTGTTTATGGCAATCAAAGAAACAGCAGCAACAAAAACAACAAGCAGCAGGCGGTAGGCGGCAGGCAGGCAGGCAGCATCAGCAACAACATCGTCAAGCACGAAAAAGTGGTCACCCCCCACACACACAGTCAAAAGTCTGCACGTCTGGACGATTGGGATAAAGGGACGGACATGATTGCTGCTGCCAGCGTCGCAGTCGCTGCTGCTGGTGGCAGCGACTGTACCCAGCGTGCACAACGCAAACAACTCAGCGAGAGGCCAGCTCTGTGAGAGAAAGAGGGAGATAGCGATAGAGCGAGAGAGAGAGAGCGAGACATATATTGGCGAGAGCAGAGAGCAGCATTTAATATGTATAGATGTACATATGGCGGCATATGGCAACATTCCACGCGCTCACTCAACAGCACAAGCAGCGGCAGCGGCAGCGGCAGCGGCAGCGACAGCAGCCACAGCAGCTGAGGCAGCGCTGCCAGCAGCAACAGCAAAAGTTTGAAGTTTCTGTTGACGTTGGCAGGCAGTAAAATTTCATACATTTTGGTAGCACCACCCCAGCAACAAGAGGGAGCAGCAACATGCCGTGACCTCCCCTCTGCCCATTTAAGTAAATCTTTTTTGTTTTTTTTTTTTTCAGCAGGGTGGTTTGAGTGTGTGTGTGTGTGTAGCGATGTCGACTGCGACTGCGACTGCGATGTTGCCGGGACTATAAAAATGGATTTTTATTATGCTGCTGCTGCTGCTGCGGCTGCTGCTGCTGCGGCTGCTGCCTCTGCTGCTGCTGCTGCTGCAGATGTTGCTGCTTCTTCTCTTTGTTGTTGATATCTCTGTGGGCAAAGGCAGAGATGCTGAAAACTTTCTCTCAGCGCGCGTACATAACGGTTAGCATTGAAAGCGCTTTGAGCTTTGAGCAAAAGTTTGACCAAGCCGTGGCAAAGCTTTACGTGTAGGCGTGTGTGTGGGTGTGCGAGTGAAATGGCGCTTGTTAGAAAGTTGAATTTCATTAAATAATTAACGAAAAATACGGCAAATAAATTGTCAACGAAATATTAAAGCCAAATTTTAAGAGAACAGGGCGTAAGGGCCGAAGAGAGTAAGAATTTGCTAAGGTGAGAGGGAGAGGGAGAGTGGGTGAGTGAGAGAGAGAGAGAGAGATGAAACATAAGACCTACAGCAAATACATAATATTTATAGCTGAGTTTATATAAAATAAAATCTCATAAAATTCCAAATAAATTTAATGCAATTTTTAAATTTTAATTCAATTTATTTGAATTTAGTCATAAACATCAAAGTCCCACAAAAAACTCACTCAAAGAAAGCTTTCAAGAACAGATTCAACTCAAAATCGAAAGCCGGCAGCAACAGTCTGCCTGAGTGTATGAGTGTGGGTGTATGTGTGTGTGCACTCAGATACACTCACTCACTCTCACACACACACACACACACACGTACACTAATTGCTGTATATATAAGCAACTATGTAATAAAAGCAGGCACAGCCGGGAGCTTGGCAATGCCACCCCCAAAAACAGGACACAACTTGGATTAAGTCGATGCTGCGAGCAGCGCTGTCCTCTATACGTGTGTATCGGCTGCTGTACTTGTGTATATATATATGAGCAGCTACAGCTGTGTGCGTGTATTTTGTATTATTTTGTTGTTGCTCTTGCCATTTTGTACATAAATCACAAGCAGCTAACTGAGAGCTGAGAGCTGCGCGGTTTGCAGCTGCTGTTGCTGCTGCTGCGGCTGCGGCTGCTGCCTCTGGTGCTGCTGCTGCTGCTGTTGATGATGATGCTGCTGCCTCTGTTGCTGCTGCTGCTGCTGCTGCGGCTGCTGCTTGTGCAGCTGTATGCGTGTGCCGCCATTTGGAATTTTTCGAAATTGGGGTTCGCTACAACAAACGCAATTCGTAGTAGACGTTTAGGCGTCAACTAGTGCGCTTGGTGCTGCGCTTACACACGTAACCACGCTCAGCGATCAACGTCTGCCACGGCTACCAACTGTTTCTCCTGCTGCTGCTACACAAACACTCACACACACACACACACAGAGAGACACTCACACACACACGCACTCACACTCACACACAGGCAGGCTATAATGAAAGAAAGCAAAATCAGAACAACGCCAGAGACAACACGACACTCGACACTGGACCAAGCGAAAACTTCAAGCATTCAGACAGAGTAACTGCCAAAGCACACAGACTACAAGACCACACACACACAGACATACACCACAAAAACTTGTACGAAAAACAATTCTAATTAGGCACTTTAACACACAAAAATTCTTAGCAAGCTGGGAGAAATACTTATACAAATTTGTTAAACCATCAAAAGTGAAACTCTGTGCTTTAAATAATAATCAAAATAATTTTAAATAAATAGAAAAGAAAGTGTTAACCTCTCACAGTCACTTAATAAAGCTTAAAGCAGCTGTAACGACTGCAAGAAGCAGAAATTAATTTTTGTCAAAAAAGCCGAAACCAAATATGAAAAACTTAACGAACGTTTCGTTCAAAAAGTGCGCGTCGTAACGCCAATTGGGTATGTACTTGATGTTGTAATGGAATATACTACGTCTCCTACTGTATGTCTGTCAAATTTGTCATTTGGTGTTGTCATTGTTGTTGTTGTTGTTGTTGTTGTTATTGTAAATGTACAAATAAATAAATAAAGAATTGAAAAACTGAATTAATGAGAAGCTTAGAAAGTGAGTATAAATTGTTATTAATAATTAATTAATATTAGAGAATAAGCTTAGATTTAAATTTTGCAAAATTATATTCAGACTACAACTAACTTTAAAGTGTGTTAAATAATTTCTATTTTTTTTTTCATGAGTATATCTTATATTTAGATTGGATATTTAATATTATATATTATACTTGCTTATATATATTATATATATAGAAAACTAAGAATCAATTCTGAAGTTCTTATCATCAAAATATTTCATATAGTATTTTATATTTGTCTTGAAATTATTCATTTTTTTATAATTTATAAATACAAATTTAAATTTGGTATATGAGCTAAACAAAAATAGATAAAATTTAAAAAAATACAATTTAATAAATAATTAAATAACTTCATTTTATATTAATTTTTAAAAATATATTCATTGATTTCATTATATATATATTTTTTTTTAGTTTTATTATTAAAAAAGTATTATAATATATTCTATATTTTTGCAGATTTTATATACATTTTTTTTTTAATTTTTCTACTTATAAACTGGAAATTTAATTTTTCTAAATTAAATTTCGCTAAAATAGTATTGGTCGGAAAATATATCTGTAAAAATATATTATAAATAAATGAATTCATATAAATATAATTTATACATAAAATACATAAGTATATTTCTAAAATTAAAAGACTAACAAAATATCCACAAAAATCCAGTGCCCTTCAAGTTCATAGTTTTTGCTTTTCTATATTTATACGAAACAACAAGATAAGTTTTAGAAGCAAACTTGAACATAGTATTTATGGCTTAAGTGCTTAAGAAATATTTCGCATAACAATTAAAAAAGTTTCCAAACAAACCCAATTAAGAAAGCTAATTAAATGAGGGTACGACGATGATGGGCTACATAAAGGAAAAGCCCTTGACGAGCGCTCGAGGGAATGCGAAAATTTCACAAACAATATCGACTAATAAATAAGTTAGAGAGTTGCCTTTGGGCCAAAAGCTGAGCATGTGTGTGCGTGGGCGTGCGACTGACTACTACAACTACAAAGTCACACACACACATAGATAGAGCTTCTCTCTGGACAGCATCGGCATCGTTAGCCTCTGTATTTGTGTCCGTGTCCGTGTCCGTGTCCTTGTTTGTGTCCATTTGCCTGTGTATTGCTTGATGACGGGTGCTGTCGTAAAATCGAGTTCATCGTGAATTCGAAACGAGCGAACGCTGCGAACTCTGCGAATCTCAAGCACAGACAAAGCACCAGCAGCAGGAGCGAGGCGAGCGTCATGCGTCGTACGCGATGTCAAGGACCGCACCCAAAAATACTCGTAAATTCTTTTTCTTTTTCTTTTCCCTCGTTTTTGCTCATCCTTTTTTTTTTTTTTTGCGCTGAGGCTGGTTCTGATGAGGTGTTCCGTGGATGCTGTTAGATGATTTGTGGAAGCAGTGTGTGTGTGTGTGTGTGTGTGCATATGCGAGCATTAATGGCAGGTTGTTGGCATTGCTGTTGTCCTTGTTGGCATTGTTGTTGTTGTTGTTGTTGCTGTGAGGTGCGCGCTAGGAAATGACATTTTTATGCTGCTCGTTTGTCCTTACCCAAGCCTGACTGTACGCCGTGCAAATTTTTTGTGTAAAAAGACGAAACTCAACTACGTGCTTTGCATAAAAGGCAAACTCTTCGCCCCTCTCTCGCCATCTCTCTCTCCCTCTCTCCCTCTCTCTGTTTCTCTATCTCTATTACGCTTGGCTGGCGTTAAAAATTTGTTGGCTGCGCTTTTTATTTACTTTTCTTTCACGAATTTCTGTTCTTCTACTTGAAGTTTGTTCACGTCCACTGCAGGCAGCTTAATTTTTGTTCGCAAGTGATAAAGCCCTTTGCTTTCAACTCAGTTTTTAAGCCAGCCAAGCTTTTGGCCAAAGTCCAAATTGAGTTTGGCCCTTAAAGCTGTGCTGTTGCGCAGGTGTAAATTGCATTTGGAACTTTGGTATTTAGGTAGAAAGTTGTAAGCGGCGCTAGTGACGAGCTAAGCCTGTAAAGCTTGAGCAAGCGATGAGTTGAGCATGTGTAGCTTATGATTTGCATAGGATTTTAAATTAATGCTGATGGACTTAGAGTATTTAGATGAAAAGAATGTAATGAAAAATGAAAGGCATAGTAATAATTTTTGTATGTAGATATGTAAAGTAGAAGACGGTGTATCATGTATTCTTGAGCATTAAGCTGGATGATTTCCGTATGTTACGATGTTTTACCTATGAAGAAGAATATATTTTCGTTATACGGCTTTCAAGAATCCATTGAGCCCAATACTAACTCGATAGCTTAGCCTAAGTCATCATTTACAGATATTATAATATGGAACAGCTCTAATCTACTATGAAAAAGAGATTTCCTTCATAGTATTTATCTTCTATATATAAATTTGCATAGTACTTTACTCACAATATCCCATGTATTCGCCTTTATAAAGTCTTGAAGAACAATTTTCCTGCTGCATATTCAACAGCATATTAAACGAGCAGCAGACAGCAGCTCAGCTGCTGGGGAAAATGGGGAAATCTATAAAAAAAAAAGAAAAGGAAAGAAATAGAAGAGGTGTTACGACCTCTAACACTTTCATCTTCCTTGCGTGCAAACAAACTGTCGCTCGTCGTCCTTTCCCTTGCCATGAATTAGCCATCTCGCTCGCTCTCTCTGTGTCTTTTTATTGCCCTCTTGCTCTCTAGTTAAGTCTGTGGCAATATGGCGAAGCGTGGAAACCATTGACATTAAAATCATGTTTAAGTGCTCATATGACAGCAATGCGACTGCCGCGCAACAACAGCAACAGCAACAACAGCTAATTGCCAGCCATTGAGACAGTTTTGCATTGGGGGATACATGAGAGCAGGAGCCAGACGACGAACAGGACACCATTTGCATGTCTGTATAAACGTGCATGGGTGTGTGTGCGACAAGAGAGCAGGCATAAAAATTTCTATGCCACGGCAGCAGTCAGCAAAAACAAAACCATAAAAAGCTTGAGTAACATGAGTGCACTGAACGAAATGACAAAGAAAACTGCAGAGCTGTGTGGAGGATAGAGTAGGGAAGGCTACTATAGCTCAGATAAAATGCTTTGTGCGTGAAGAAGAATAATTGCTAGAAAATAGAACTTTAAAAGAAACTAAAATATAGTTTTTTATTATAAATATAATATATATATAAAAAGGTATCTATAGAAGAGTTGTCCTAGTGCCCAAAGCTTGAACAACTTGAGACAATCTTGTTTCTGTCTCGATTGCCAGGAAAGTATCTGAAGATGGTTAGGGTTAAGTAGTCAGTAGTATTAGCTTGATATCTTATAAGCTAAGCTTGAGATGCTTTTTCCATATACGACTTTGAGACAGTATCCTGATCTATCTATCTGCATCAAACTGAGCCTCAGAGACCAGCAGAAGCTTGGCTTGAGTCGCAGATAAATAATCTACTGGCTTACAGGCCTCTCTCTCATCACTTTCAAAGTAAATTGATTTCATTTTATATACTTTAGATTACATTTTTGTCCAACCTAGCCATTTTTTCGCTCAGTGCACAGCTGCGGTTGTGGCTTGTGGCACTGCCACTGACAGGCATCTCAATTTTATGATGTGACGCGCCATTTGCCCAGTCGAGAAGACTTTCAGCTAGAAATATGAGAGATGCATATTATTTTTATCATTCAGAGTAGGTCCGTCTGAGTGTGTGTGTGTGAGTGCATGCTCACTGAAGCGTCAGGCATTTGACAATCGATAAAAAGGCGACAGGCATGAGAATTTTAAATAGCAACAGCTAAAATCAATAAGAGCGCCGTGCGAGCAGCCTCAGCTGTTTTATTTCTTGCTGTGCCCTCTCTTTGGCATGAGCCAAGACCAAGTTGACAGCTGCCGAGCTGATGCAATTTTCATGAAACGCTGCCTGGCATTTTCCATTGTTGTTTTGCCTTTTCGGGCGCCAATTCGCTTTAGGAAAATGGAAAATCTGCCAGCAAATGTGTGTCACGGGCCATGCCAAGCTGCACTCGTCCTTTAGGGGCCTCAACATCCACACAATTGGCAGTTGTTGTCAGTTGGCTGGCTGCTTCGATCAGCTGCTGTCGCCCTCTGACAACAATGGGCATTATGCACTTTTGTTTCCTCTATTGCTGTTCAGCTACTCGTCTGCCCCTACATCTGACTTTTTCACTGCACTTTCCAGATGCGCTCTGATTTTGAATAGTCTATGTGTGTGTTTGATATTGATCGAAATATAACAGTTGCTGGCTTTAATATGAGTTTCCGTTTTGTAAGTTGCATTCATAACTGACAGAATTAAATGATGTATAGAGTTTTTAGACTTTACATTGGTTTTAATATATGAAATATTTTATTTTTATATTTTAAATATTTTATATTTTTTTTTATAAATTTATATTTGTGTTTTAAATATTATTTATTATTTTTATAGATTGATTTTTATGTATTATATATGAATTTGAATGTTATTAAAATAACTACAAAAACCATTTTTTTTAATTATAAAATTTGAAAAGTTGTTTAAAATTATAAAATTAAAATTTTTTTTTTGCAAAATAAAACTTAACCAAAAACATTGTAAAGAAAAATTAGAAAAATATTTCTCAATACATATTTTTTTAATGTTTTTATTTTTAATAATTCTAATCTCATCTAATTTTATTATGAATTAATTTTATACTTTTGAAAAGATATTAGATTTTTATACTCATCCATCCATCTGCCTGTTATATATTCATATATTAATAATATTTTGAAAAGCTATAAAAATTCTTTATGTAAATAAGAAAAACATCACCAAAGAAATACACTTCCAAGACACATGCCAACTGAAGCCAACCCTTCCGCTGCTGTAACCTTATATAACAATTACGCTTATCTGTGCCAAGAAATCAGCTTAAATATGCAAAGGAAACAGGGAAGCGATATAAAAAATAATAATAAAATATATATAATGACTGTGGCAGTTGACGAAGCCATCAGGATCTTAAGTCCTGTGGATGACATGCACCTTTTAAGGCTTTGTTGTTGACTTACCGTTAGTGCAGTTCAGCTGCTGTTCGTCGGGCAGGACGAAAGGGGGTGTCGAGGGATAAATCAGCGTTCCATTGATAAAAACGCGCGCGCATAAACAGGATATAAAAATGCATTTGCAACGCCGTAAACGCCAGCTACAATAAAGGGACACACACACACACATGCACACAATCATAAAATCGGCAAGGATAACAATAACAAGGAGCAGCGGGCGCTCTCGTTGCGTATGTCCTAAGCCAATGCACGTTTGAATGAAATTCTCTTTTTTTTTTTTTTTTGGCAGGCAGGCTGGCAGCTGCCTGGCAGGATAACCCACAGCCAAAGCCAATGTACCAAAAACCGGATTTCGGATTTCGCTCAGAGCGAGGGAGAACGCATAGCTGTGTTTGTTGTTGCTGCTGCCGCTGATCCTGTTACCGTGCGCTGCGAGCAACCCCTAAAAGGTGGGATCGCGCGACTACTTAAGGCTCAGCCCGGATCGAGAGTTTTGTAGCGTTGCGCGTTCAATGATTCGAGCAGTACGATCGCGACATTGGCAAGGATCACAGCTCCCAGCGAGCTGCACACAAGGATCACAGTTCGGCTCCCAAATACGTCAAAACAAAAAGTTTCCAAGTGCTGCGAACCGGTTGCGGCCTGGGCGATGGCTTCGCTGGGCTCCTTGTGCTCAAAAAGGTTGCCTCTAATTGCGAAGGACATTCGCCTTTTGCGTGTTTCGTGTGCGCGTACCGATCCCGTTCCTGTTCCCGTTCCCGATCGTCAGCTGTGTTTTGCATCCCATTACGCAAGTTCCGGTTTCTGCGTCGCGAGTGTCGTCGTTTGGTACGTTTTTCTCCTGGTATCCACTGTAGGCCTCTATGAATTTTGACCATAAGGCACGCGGTGAATGCCAAGAGCGAACGAAACTCTACAAAAATCGAACAAGCGACCACAAAACAAAAGTGAAATCATCTATGAATATTACGCAGCGATCGGAAGTTGGCGATAAGCAAATTTGTGTTTGTGATTTATAGAATATGAGAAGCATTTATGAAGAATTCAATGTTTGGATATCTACTATATCAGGTATATAGTTATCATCACAAATATTTTAAATAGTATATGTATATGTATTTCAAAATCTGTTCAATGTAAAGCTGAATAAAAATGTATACTAAAATCGTAGATTCGCATAAAAAAAAATATTTAAAAATAACACAAAATAATATTCAAAAATAAGTAAAAGTAATGTTAAATAATGTTAAATAAATATATTCCAATAAAGTATATAAATATGTATATATAAGAATATATTTAATATACAGTGAATTATTAATCATTTAAGACATTATGAAGCAGATGGGAATACTATTTCATTGTATTATAATATTTAAGTCAGCATTTTATTATAGGAAATAAAAACTTGAACAGAAACAAAGTGAGAGTGAGAAAGATCGAGAGAGAGTAGACTGAGAAACGTACAAAAAAAATTCATACAGATTGAGAAGAATCATTAAATAGAAAATTATTTTTTATAAAATGTTAAGAAAATAAATATTATTGGAAAATAAATATGTGAATGAATCTATGAATTTGTTGATTGATAGTATTTATATATTTCATAGTTGAGTATCTATGTATAGGTACTTTAGATGAGTATCTCGAGAATCACTAGATACTTCAGATGAGCATTCATATGTATTTTAGATCTCAAGAAACAATAGATGAGTATCTATAAAACTTTATATATAGTATAGATGATATATATATATAGTATATATATACTTTAGATGAGTATCTATAGATACTTTAGATGAGTACCAATAGATATCAATAGATACATCAGATGAGTAACTCACGAAGCATGAGTCTCTTTTGATATTATAGGTGCCCATCAACAGCTACAATTATTAGATACATTAATAGATACGATCTATACACAGTCAAATCGTATTTACTGAAATACTGTATCAAACTTATCTCAGCTCAGACTTCTTCCTCAATAACAGAAATTTGTTAAGCAACAAACTTAGCTTAGCATAAATATTGGTTTTACAAACAGTCGTTAGACCCAAATGCTTAAGAAGAGATAGGAAACGAAAAGGCAAAAAAGATAAAACAAAGAAATGTTCTCTTCTCTTTGGGTAATACAAAATATATTTTTAGTTTCCTAGTTTAACTATCTATAAAATTAAACCTAAAGTGAATGATGAAAATAGATTTCAAGCAAGTCAAAGCCTCTAACATTCCTTTTCCCATGCTGCCGCGTGCAATAAGCTACGGAACTAAGTTTAAACTAAATTAAAGGAAACATCTCCCTCGCCAAGGATTAAATCAGGTAAAGGAAAAAAAGTTTTATTATATATAAAAATCTAAAATATGCCAATAAGCTGTGGATGAAGTGGAAGAAGAAGATAATAATTTCTTTCGGCGGAAATTAATTTAACGTCAGCGACAAGGAAAGCTTTTGCACAAATATGCATTAGCTGGAGCTTAGAGCAGTCGCCTGGGAGGAGGCGCCACGAAGGGCAGAGCGCTGCATAAGAAGGCGGATAAGGATGTGTGCGAGGCCAGCGGAAGCGGAAATGCGGCACCTCGCAGAAAGAGAGAGGGAGACAGCTAGACAAGTTGACAAAGGCAAATTTTGTATGCTTATAACAAAATGAAGGCAAACCCGCCTCGACTCGCTAGAAAATTGCAATAAACGGCTTATTTGACATTTAAGTGCAGTTAGAAAAGCAAGAGAGAGATAGAGAGAGGGAGAGAGAAAATTGAGAAAAGGTAAAGGCAGTCGCCTAGAATTTAATATTAAAATATTTTAACAGGGCTGACGGAGGCGGAAAGTAGATGCAAAATCTCAAAAATCTCCGAGCTAACAAAATGCACGTAAATATGCAGCATGGAAAATAGAGGCTGACAATGACATGAAAAATATAGAATATAGACTAGAAAATACCCTCTATTGGAATATATTTTAGAGGGTTCTGAAAGTGAAAAGTTAAAGAAAAAATAAAAAAAAAATAAATAAAAATAAATGTTATAAAATAAATACAAGAAAAATGTTGACATGATACAAATTTAAAGAAAACTAAAATAAAAATGAAAAAAAAATTTTTTAAAATTATTTTTGTGCTTACAAATAATAAAAATAAAAAAAATTTTTAATATATGTTTAAAAAAAATTATAATTCTGTTGCTTTTTTAACATATGAAGAAACTCACATTCAGCTAGCTCAGCATGCCCATGCCTCGTGCCTACAGGGTATCTTAAGTGCAAAAACTAATGTGCATGTATTTCAGTGAGAAGTGCTGGGATTTAGATGCGACACATGAGCCCAACGGGCGGGTCCTAAAGTGTAGGCGTAACGGGGCGTAGCTAGGGGACAGCGTTAGTTTAGCCAAACTCTAACAAAACAGCATCGCGGCTAAGCATACATATATACAGATATATAGATAGAAAAGTGTGTCTGTGTGTGTGTCTGTGTGAGTGTATGTGTGTGCATGCGAGTGTGTGCACACCCTTTTGCAAATTTGTTCACTTCTGTTTCGTTTGGTATTTTTTATTTTTTATTTTTTTTTTTGCGCATTTCTACGCGCTTCTCAAAGCGCCCGGGGCTGGCGACTGCTTTGGTATGCAAATTTGTTTGCATGAAAATGAAGGCAGTCGCCCAGGCAGGCCAAACAGCAACTCGTACCTCTTGCCACACACACACACGCACGCATGGGACATTCTGGCGTTTTGCATAGCCGTAAAAATTACTGCGTGGGGAGCTTGCTCTTATTCTTTTTTGCTGAAGCGCCTCCGGGCATACATATATCGAGCCCCAGGCTCGACTCATTTTGTATTTTGGCAGCAATAAGCACAAAAACTTAATAACAGTTCAATGCAGATTACTGGGTAAAAGCTTGTGGGCAGGCGATGAGCACTGCGTTTGCCAACATTGTTTGCCTTTTTCTTATGCAAATTTCAATTCCAACTTCCACTCGTTCTGCCTCTTGCTTTGAAGTGCCTGCGCTTGCCACATCCTTTGCATATCTATATGTGTGTGTGCGTGTGTGTGTGCGTGTGTGGTTACTGTCAGGCAGCAACAACATTTTGATTGCCATTTGCATAAGCAGTTCAATGCAATTGCATGCGGTTGCGCCTGCCTTTCAACATACTTTAGCAGCACTGCAAAAATACAACCCAAACAGAACCCCATCCGAGCATATGTGTATGCCTAGTTATACACACACATATATGGATGTCTATATTCATGGAGCTGCTGCCGTTTATATAGCTATTGCCATTTATGAATGCGGTCGTTATTCTGGCGAGGTCATTCGATTTGCTCATGCATGAAAATGTTCGCATTGCTCTCATAAAAGCGGAAATTGAAACTATATAAATCTTATACAAATACAATCCGACACACACACACACACACACGCTGGCAATAGGATATTGCATTTTGAGCGGCTGCCAGCTGCAGCACATCAAAGTATAGCAAAACCCAAACAAAAAGCCGAAAAAAAAAATATTTCTTATTATTCACTTGAACATAATCAAACATGCTAATCAATTAATATTCAATTCTAAAAGCAATATCCACAGCATATTGCAAAGCTCATTTATTTTCGAGCAAAATATTTATGCAAATTCCAAACGCCGCAGGCAACTCGAGAACAATTAATAATTATTAGTTTCTAATTGGACTGAGGCTCTTATTCCTGCTGAGTTGCTTATTTGCTTTCGATTGAAAGAGCACAAAGATAAATATGATATGTGGGGGAGGAGAGAGAGGTTGAAAAAATAATACAAGAAAATACGACATGTTTTAAAGTTCTTTATCATGTTTGAATGTGTCTTTGTTGTGTGATTGTGATTGTGATTCAAGCAGAAAAAAAATCTATTTGGAAGCTGGAAATGGGAGAACTTTAGAGGAAAATACAAAAAATATATGCATAAACTAATTTATAAAAATTATTGTTATTACAAACTGCAAGATAAGAGTGAAAAACATTCACTAAATGAAATATGTATTTAGTCAAAAAAAATAAAATAAATAAATAAAAAATAAATAAATAAAAATATAAATCATATAAATAAATGTCAAACGTTTAAGATTATAAATAAGCTTAAGAAAAAAATTTAAGGAAATTCAATACTTCAAAGGAAAATACAAATTTAAATATTTTTTTATACATCAAAAATACTTTTTAATAGAAATTCATTTATATATTTAAAAAAAAAAGATAAAAAATAAAAACAAAAATATGAAATTAAATTAAATAAAAAATTTAAAATAGAGTTTGCTTTATTTTATTTTGAAAATATCAAACAATTTTGATCAGCTGAATATAAATTCACCTTTATTGCCATCTAGTCCTTAATCCAAAGCCGTCGATGAATTAAAGTGCACAGTGATGGCCAATTTAATGTACTCAGTGGCAATCTGTGCGAAACTAAGTGCGTAAGCAATCTTTTTAAGTGATAAGACGGAGACTGGCTGAAATGTTGAGCTAAGCAGAAGGGACTTGGATGGCATTAAGAATAAACACGAACATAAATCCCACTGAATGTGATGAACACGAGCATTTTGTTAGCGCCATTTCCCGTTTTCCATTTGCGCCATAATAAATCTGTGCATGCAATGAAATGTAACACGAGATATTGAATTCGAGGCTGAAGCAGAGACCATGGGGCCACGAACAAGCCACGGGCCACGGGACAAAGGGGCACGGTATCGGGGTTAGGCCAAACCAGGCCACTGTTTGGTGTGTGATAAAGAAAAGTGGCAGCAAATGCGGAAGAATAATGCGACAGCACGAACAACAGACGGCCAGAGCAGAGGCGAGGGGAGGCCAGCTAGCTACAGATGCCAAAGCGGGTGCATTACAATGGCGAAAAAATATATAGGCTGACAGAGAACGATATAGAGTCAGATAGAGTGAAAGAAGCAGAGGGAGAGAGAGAGAGAGAGAGAGAGAGCTGGATAAGAGGAGGGGACAAACGTACATACAATTGAGACAATGCAACGCCCGCAACACGGAACAAGAACAATTGCAATGCGGCAACTAATATTTTATGCGTAAGGACAACACAGCAGCGAGGGTCGTACAATGAGTTGTGGGAATATTAAAAAAGTTTAAAGCCAAAAGTAGACTACAAGAGAGCTGAAATATGGATAAAAATGGATGCACTTGTATAGGTTATTAGCTGATTATTGACTTGGGTTTTAGTTTAAGTCAACAGGGTTGCCAGAGCTAAAATATATATATAATAAATGCAGACCTAATCAGAAATGTCAAAAGATTAAGATTAAGATTACAAGATATATAAAAATTTTTTTAATAATATTAGTAGAATAGGTAAATTCATAATACTAAAAAAAATAATAATAATAACAAAATAAAATAAAAATATTTATAAATTTTTACTCCATCTCAACTAAAATATAATAATTTCCATCCAATATCTGCAACTCATCTCACCTATGCATTACGATCTCAAAGTGCATATAACTCCAGCCCAAATAGTTTTAGCCACAATAAGTGCAGGGCAAGTGCAACGCGAACACTTAAGCAACGTCACGGGCTAGTTTTACATATCTTATGGTTCGCCTTCAGCTTACACATTTTCTCTTAACATGCTTGTGCAATTTTCCATTAAGGGAATTAGTTGGCGAGGAAGTAAAAGAAAAACAACAAGAAGCAAGGCAAGACTGCAAGTAAGTATATGTGCGGGTCTACAAGGAGCGTTTGCTGATTTATAGAAGGTGACAGATGTGGACACCGAATGATAACAAGCTTCGCTGCTGCTGCGGCTGCTTGTTCTTTCTATATCTTCTTATTCCTGTACTTCTTCTTCCACTTTGGAGTCTCGCTCTCCCGGTCTCTAGTGAGAACCTTATCAAATGTTGTTACTGGAAAAAATTTCGTTTGGTTTGTTGCTGCCGGAGATTTTCTCGCTTTCGCAATTGCCCCGTCTGTCGGTTGCTGTTTGCAACAGCTGCAACTGATGTGCATGAAAAGTGGTTTTTCGTCGCTAGAAAAACGTTGCCAGCGCCACCAGACCCGACCAGACCGGCCCAGACCAGCCCAGACCAGCCCAGCCCAGCCCAGCATCCAAAAGGCAGAAATATAGAAAAAAAAAATATGAAAAGGGCATGGAAAATTCGTCGCTGCGCCATAAATTAAAGTCTTGTCGGCGTCTCCATACCACATGTGGCCTGTGGGCAAAAGTTCACACCAAATTTATTATATATATATAAAATACATATATATGGATTTGAAAAATAAGGGAAAACATTTTACGGCGACTTAAAGTTGAGCTTGTGAAACTCGGTGGCTATAAGCTGCTCTTGGCTGGAGTTTATATTTCGGGATTTATTTTATATAATTTAAGTGCGACTGCTTAATTTAAGTGCGGCTGCTTATTAAGTTTATAAATACAATTTCACGAATATTTAAAATAAAATACAAATTATATAACAAGACTAGCTAAGCAGGAAGTAAGTGCCATATATCATATATCATAATTATATGTGATATGTAATATATCTATAGATCTATATATGATATATAAGTAATACGAAGCCGTTGCACGTAAAATGCATTGCGAATCACGTAATATAAGTAACATTATTTGAATGACGTAATTTGTAATATTTATATATTGATATATTATTATGTAAGTGTAGCGTCCATTCATATAATTGTATAACAGATGTCGTATTGTATATTCCTTTTACATTTTTATATTACGTTTTTCAGATTACGTTATTTATATTAAGTTATTCTTACTACGTTAGTTTTATTACGTTATTTGTATTACGTTATTTGTATTACGTTATTTGTATTACGTTATTTGTATTACGTTATTTGTATTACGTTATTTGTATTACGTTATTTGTATTACGTTATTTGTATTACGTTATTTGTATTACGTTATTTGTATTACCTTATTTGTATTACGTTATTTGTATTACGTTATTTGTATTACGTTATTTGTATTACGTTATTTGTATTACGTTATTTGTATTACGTTATTTGTATTACGTTATTTGTATTACGTAATTTGTTCTACGTAACTTGTTTTACGTTATTTTATTACGTAATGTTATTACGTTATTTGTATTACGTTATTTTTATTACGTTATGTTATTACGTTATTTGTATTGCGTTATTGTTATTACATTATGTTATTACGTTATTCTTATTACGTTATTAAATAAGTTACGTTACTTTACGTGACTAATAACATTGCGTATCGTAATTGCCTCTCACTTCGTGCTTAACTCTTAAACATTGTTCTCCTAGGCTCTCAACAAATCTGACCAATACCAAGGCGCACTGTGATCAAACGAGAGGTCCGCTACGCTCACCATGCAAAATTTACCTTTGGCTGCACTCTGTGTATGTGTGTATGTTACAAAATTCCTGGTAAATTCCCCTTTATATGCTTCTATGCGTAGGTACTGCTGCTCGCTGGCTGGCTGGCTGGCTGGCTGGCTGGCTGGCTGGCTGTTCTATGCTCCAAGCTCTCTTGCACTCTCAGCAAAGCTATACAAGTTGACCAATCGCAGTGTGATTAAGCGAGAGGTGCGTTGCTCCCACCTGCTCTCCTTATGCATAATTTCCTCTTGCTCGCACTCACTGCTCTGTCAATGTATGACTGCCGCTAAGTTCTTTGTGCTCTCTCGCACTCATTGTAGCTATGCTAAGTGACCAATCCCAGACGGAGCACGATCGAGCGAGATATTCGTTGCTCATAATTTCCTCTCGATGACTTCTCCAAATTCCATATTCCTCTGGGAGCGGAAGAGAGTATGCCCCCAGGGCAAACACAGTTTGCAGACTAACTCTATGCTTATGTCATTATTATTATACATACATAATTTTGCTTAATGTTAATTAGAATTATTATAAACAATTTCTTAAAATTATTACCTATAACTATTACAGCCCAACTTAATATAGTACTTAAAATTATTAACTAAATAAATACTTACCAGCAGAAGAAGAGGAGGAGCAGCAGACTGCACGACTGAACACCACAAGATCAGGAGACCAACTGAAGAATGGGTCCGCAGCCTGCCCTTTATATAGGGGCCCGAGATGCTCACTCCATTGCTACTCAGAGTGGAACTCAACTGTTAGGCACTCCTAGCTCTTACACTCGATCATTGGCTGAGAAATGGGCAGACTCGCTGCTGCTGCTGCTGCTGCTCACTCACTCATGCACCTGTGTTAGTGCTCTGCAGCGACAGTTTCTTGGTGTTACAGAGGAATGCCTGACATATTAACGGAGACTGCTAGACACGCAGAGAGATGTATAGGGAGAGCGATGCAGAGGCAGAGCGATGTAGAGGCAGAGCGACAGACTGATAGACAGACAGACATACCTATGTGGAATCAGCTTATTGCTTTTATATATATATATATCTCCTTATATATTATCTGTTCTTTAAGATCTGCCATTATTTCTTCCACCTGTTACATACATTTTCACAAAAATATTAGCTAACCCGACAAAAATATATTAGCTGACCCGACTTCTACATTATTCCTATATAGTTTTTATTTTAGATCAAAATAACAAATTTATTTCTATTCAAATCTAGCCAGATTATTGTAGCTCTCATACATTTATACTAACCCAATTTAAATTTAAATAAAGTTTGCGCTTTGCAGATATATATAAAAGTTATAAACAAGTTATGCGCTGATTGTTATTTCTTTCTTTATTGTTTTCACAACTTTCATGCATTTGCGATTTGTGTGCATATTTTCCAATCAATTTGACGAGCCGAAGTAGAAAATTGCATGGGAAAACTTTTGTAGCCTGGCAGCAGAAAAGAACAACAAACTGCAACTAAAATGAAAACGAACAAAAGGCCAAAGCAACAGGCAAAAGCAACAACAGCAGCTGTGTGAAAAGACTTTTTTTGTTGCTGCATTTGACGGAAGTGCAACACAAATTTCAATTAAATTAATTGGCTTTCGAAAACACGCAAAACATTGTAAAAGTCATTTAATTTAATTAAAAGGCCAGCGCGACAAAGCAAAACAAGTGAAACTAGCGAAGCAAGTTCGAAATAGAAATTTTACATGTTTCATTTCAGCTTTCGCAGTTTGTTGTTGCAATTTTTCAACAAAAGAAATTTAAATTGGCTCAATTAAATTTCGGTGCGGCCTAATGAGCCCGCCAGCGCATTACGAACGCCTCTGGCCAGAGCTGCAGAGTGGGGCGTGGGGGCCGCAGCAATAACAGCAAAAGCAAAATGGAACTGAAACGAAACGAAACGTAACGAAAGCAAATGAAAGCGTAGCCCGACTAAAAATTGCAAACGCTGCAGTTCAGAGCCGGACCCAGACCCGGACCCGGACACGGACACGGACACGGACACGGACATGGACACGGACATGAACACGGACAGAGACATGGACACGGATTCAGCTGCGGATCCCGGGCAGCCATGTTGATTTCATTTCATTTAGCAGCCAGTCGAATATTTGTTGTTGTTGTGAAATTTTCATTTTGTCTTTGTCTCTTTGTGATGCCTGTGCGTGTGTGTGTGACTGTTGCCTGGCTACGCCAACGCGAAAACATTTCGCGCAATGGCCGCCATCGCGTTTTCCAATGGCGTCTGGCTGGCCATTAGTATAATACAACAACAACAACACTGACAAGTGGCAGGAGCAAACAAACAACATTCGCATCAAGTAGCCATTAAATATACTCTATAAGCTGAGCTGACAGCGCGCTTTAAGCCAATTACTGTTTACTGGAAAGTAAGGAACCTTGGGGGTAAAATAAAGTGGATGCTCGGAAGAGAAGTTTAGAGAGCCAAATCAAGTTCCATAGATGCTGAAACATGGCTAATATTCATAGAAAAAAATACTTTGAGGCTGATCTAAGGCACAAAGCATCAATTAACGTTGTCATTTTGATTCTTAAGCGGACTAAGAGATGAATAACTGCAACTCCAAGAGAAGCAACTGTCTACAAGGACAACATGCCATTGAATTGCTAATAAAACCGGTTTAATAAGAGCTAACATCAGGTTAAATTTGACAATAAGTTAAATGTGCATTATTTAAGTTCAATACAAATGGCAAGCTATAGGGCAGAGACATGTCTCGAAAGACAATTTGCTAATTAAATTTTCATTTCATAGTTAACATCAGGTTAAATTTGACACTAAGATAAAAGCCGATCTAAATGACAAGTTACAAGGTAGAAAGTTGTTTTGACGTTGTAAATTGTATCGTAAGGCAATTTACTATATACATATTATTTATTTAAAAAAAAAAAAAAAAAAAAAAAAACATTATTTTTAGACATCATAGTTAACATCAGCTTAAATTTGATACTAAGAAAAATGCAGAGCTAAATGACAAGCCACTAGCCAGAAAGTTGCTTTAACCAAAGAAATAATATTCTAATTCTTCACATATTTCCTCAAACATCATGTTAAATTTGACAAGAATATAAATAAATAGTATATTTTGAATATCATGTTAAATTTAACAATAGGATACTTCCTTTAAAAATTTGAATTATTTTCTCCAGATAGCTAATAGCCTATGAAGATATCTTAACACTATATAACGCAGTCAGCAGCTATTGCCCTTTGAGATACTTTAGTACTTCCCCTGACAAAGCTCATGGCAAAGTTACAACGGCCTGATCAATAATAGCGCAAGAGCACGTAGAGAACGCAGCTGAACGTGTTTGGTGGGTTTTTGGCCTAGACCTGGTCAAAAGGTGGATAGATAGATGGTTGTTGTACGCTTGGGAGAACGTGCACTGAACTGTAGCCAAGACAACAAACAGCAGTTGGCCAAGTTTCAATGCTGTTGTTGTTGTTGTTGCTTAACGACAAATCGAAAATAACAACAGGCCAACAGGCAAACATCAAATATGGCGGCGGCACTCAACAGCGCCGCACACAAGGGAAATACAGAGCGAGTGAGCGAGCGAGAGAGAGCTACGCTGGATGGTCCGGGCTCCAGGCTCCAGGCTCCGGTCTCCAGCAACAACAGCGGCAACGACTCAATCTCCAACCAGCCCCACAACGTATAAAATACCCAAAACAGCGGCACTCAGAGGAGTTCGTGCCATCGTCGCCCCAAACTCTGACGTTTGGTGGCAAAAGACCGGCAAAAAGCAGCAACCGGTAAAATCGAATGTTCACTTGGCACACACACACACACACGCACACATAGAAAGCACTCTCTCTTTGTCAGATTGACTCCCACGCACACACACACGCGCGTAATGTTTGAAATTTTGCACACATTTACAATAATTGTAAATGTGTTGAAAATCGTTTGCACAACTGTGAGCAACCAACACAGGCAAAACAGACACATGTGTGTGTGTGTGTGTGTGTGTGTGTATGTGTATCTCAGTGCTTGCTCATTTGTTAAGGGGAAATGGCCTTTGTCTGTCTCAGTCACTGTGGGCCTGGCGGTGAGAGCAGCCATGTTTTTTTTCATCGAGCCTCAACGCGCACGCGCCATGACGTACACTGGGAAAAGTTTTATAGTCGAAAATGCAACATGTGAAAGGAATATGAGTTTAAGGGGAAAACTGTAATATTTCTAATATAAAGTTCTAGTAAATTATATTTAGAAAATATAAAAATATTTACTTAAACGTTCGTTTTTAATAAAAAAATTCTATTTCAATTCAAAATTTATACTCACAATTAATTTTTTGTTTTAAATATAAACAGAAAAAACATACAGAATAATAAAATAATAAATATTTTACATTCACTCTCGTTTTATTTAAGAATATTAATGTGCAAAATTGGCGGCTTTATGTTTTTTTTAAAATTAAATTTGTCTTAAAAGCTGAAGTAGAATATTTTCATGCTAATCTATGGTTTTCTATTGATTTATTGATATTATGTGCATTAACAATTTTTCGATATATAATATTTTTAAATATTTATAATTAGCTTCAATCTCCATAAAAATCTTTCTTAATATTCTATATACAGATGGACTTGGCATAGTCGACAGACTTAGTTTATTTAATTAAGATGCATTCAAAAAAGTAATAAAAATAGGAATATTTTATTTTTTATATTTTATATTTTTCCATATTTAATATATTTTATTTTATATATTTTTTTATTTCTCATGAAATTCTTTATATATTTTTCCTATTTTCTATATTTTTCTAAAACTCATAAATATTCTCCTTCAATTAAAAAAATTCTATTAAATATTTCTGGCCTAATGGATATATAATATTTATAGTTTCTATTCCTGAAACATTTATATATAATTTATTTATATAAAAAGTTTTTATGTGCAATGTAAAAGAAATAATAAATATTCTTAAAAAAAACTCTAAAACCAACATCAAGTCAGATGCAACTCCAGCATTTGAGGCGCTTCAAATCCATCTAGCCAATTACTTGCCTCAGTACCGCAGCTGCAAATGCTTCATGGATTAATCTTAGCTTTAGCTAGAGTTTGCTTTGCGCACAAACCCATATTTTTATCCCCATTACAAACGGATAACCAATCAAAATATTATAAAGTATCAAGAGTATGCTGTAAGCCAAGCCGCACCCAGTTATGGCTAAGTGCTGCAGTTCCTTTATGCATTTCAAATTCAGTCATTACTGCTAACCGCATTAGTGATGCTACCCCACAGGCAGCCAGACCCACCTACATACATACATATAACCATCCCCCAGTAGGACAACAAGTTACACGTACTTTGGTCGTGCAGGTCGCAAGCAAACATGACAAACAAAATCCTGGCCAGCAGCCACTCGAGATACGTTTTCAGGCTCTGGGGAGCTAACAGGCAACAGTGGAGCTGTGGAGCTGCGGAGCTGTTGGCCTTGTGGCTGCCACCTGGCAACGTGCGACGGGCAATGCCTGGCAACGGCTTTTATAGTCGGGCCACAAGCTCAATGGCGTTGGCTTTTGGCTGCGCACAACATGGCGTATGAGCAACGTGCACGAATAGATACGATACACACGCACACAGATATATATAAATATATATGTAGAATATATATATGTGCAGAGCAGTGCGTGGTGCGCTCTCCCAGATATTGCCATGGCAACCTTGACTACCTGTGCTCATGCCCCGGCAGCTTAACCAGGGCCAGCTGCCACGTCACTCGCTGGTGGCCGCAGCTGCCACCTTCGAGTCCTTGCTACATGTTGCGGCCATTTTTCGCTTTAGATTTTTTTCGTGTTTTTCCTTTTTTTTTTTTGATGCCGGCTTCGGCTTTCAGCTTTCGGCTTCGGCTGCCTTTGTACAGTTTTTCTGGCGCAGACTTTTGGTTTTAATGGATCGATGGATCCTTTGCAGCAACATCCTGACAGCAGGCTCCAGCTCCAACTTTTCGCCACAGCGGCCACATTTTGAGGCACTTTTTGGCACCCTTTCCCTTTAACTACAACTTTTCCAGCTCATGTGTGTATGCGTGTGCGTGTGTGTGTGTGTGGCAGGCAAAGTTTTCCTTTTCTGGCATGTGCCAGGGCAAAATGTTTTCATATGTGAGCACCGCATGTATATAGACAGCATATCTCACCATATAGATATATGTATATGCATGTGTGCATGTATGCATGTGGCATGTGGCATGCGAGTGTATGTAGAGGTGGCCTGCCAAGCAGCGGCGGGCACAGGTGGGGCGACAAGGCGTGTGCTGATTAGATTTTAGGCTTGCCTGAAACCAAGATGCGGCCAGGTAACGACTTTTCGCCCTACAGCAGAAGCATTCACTCGACGCATTTGTAGGTTAGCTGGTTAGCCAGTTGTTTTGCTGGCTTAAAGTGCTGATAGCTTCATAAGAGAGCACTCGAGACACGGCCCGTTGGCATTATAACTGTACCCGAAGCTAACCCAAAGAAGTGGGTGGATTTAGTGACAGATAAAGCTGAAAACAATTTGGGAGAGCTTCTTCAGCTCTGTCACTGCAAGCTGTAGCTGCATACCTCAGTTGAAATGAACATCCAGGCATTAGGATTCTTAGAATAATTATTTGCTGCTGGCTCAAATTTCCCCAAAATTCCAATAAGCTGTATGTTTGGGCATATCAGAGATAGAATGTTAATTAAAGCATATTTCTACATAAGCCTTTGACATGAATATTTGATTGATTTAGCGAGAATCCGGCAATATTATGCGGAATATCTATAAGTGATGGCTAAAACTTAGTTTGCGTTTATTAATTTATATGAAAATATAATTTAAAGAGGAAATTTGATATCTGTCTAGTTAAAACTACATTATTTTTTAATTTTCAATTTTTTTAAATTTAATTTTTGGCTTCATTTATTCGACATTTAATAAATACCAAATTAATAAAAATAAAATTAAATATAACTCAAATGTTGTATATTTTTGAGCTCACAATTAATACAATTTGGTAGCAAGTATAGGAATTTTAATTATTAATATTTTTATACATTTTATATACTTTATGCGCGTAATAGATGAAGCCAAAAGTTTTTATTATATATATTTTATAATATATAATTAAATATATTTTTTATTGTATTCATAAATATAATTTTTTCCCCTCCAAAGTCCTTACCAGCAGATTTTAAAGACTAGTGCCAATGTTTTTCCAATCCTCAAAGCTCTGCAAAAAATAATTTTTGGACTTTGGTAAGCTTCTACGTCGATGGCAATTGATTATTTTCGATACTTCATAAAAGTCCAAGTTTGCTCAAGCTTAAAACAGAATATTCATGCATCGAAAATCATAAAACTGTATCATCGAGTAGTTTCTCAGAGTCTCTTCAATATTTCTAAGCTCCAGCCGGGCGTAGCTTATGCTTATTAAAGTAACGAAACTCAAAGCTGCTTTCGCTGCAAACTAATGTTCCTAGAAAAAATTGCAAAGCGCTGCATCAGGTGCCAGCTAAGTCCTACATATATACATATATTCAGATATATATATTTATATATACAACGCACACACATTCAATATTTGCACTCGAGCAAATGCAAATAAAATATACTTTTCAATGGAAATTGATTTATTTACGGTTTGCTAGCCAACGAGACAAACAGAGACACAAAAATGGAGAGAAGAAGAAAATCAACACAAATAAATAAATCGCCGAGATACAAAAGTATCTTCAGCTAGAATCGTTTGCATCGGTTGCCTAGATACTCACTCGTGAATAACTGGCCAACGACCAACGAGCAGCGAGCAGCGAACAGCGAGCAGCGTGCAACTGCTTCAATTGCATTGGCAAATACAGAGCAAGTTCCATGGCGAATGCACATGGGCAGCTTATGGTGGGCTCTCTCTTTATTGCGAAAATATTTATTTAGCAAGTATTTCCATATAAACGTATTTTCCGTATTTGTTGTGCTGTTTGATCTGCACAAAGGGCATTTTTAATACACGCAAATAAACTGAGCTACAAACAACAAACAGCTCAGCGCTGCTCTGCTCTGCTCTGCTCTGGGCGACTTAAAATTCTGACTGAATTTCAATATTTTTGCATTGACAAATATTTAAATTGAAGTTTCATATGCAAATAGTGTCAAACGAATTCATTTGCTTCAATCAGAGCAATAAAGCAAGTTAAATAAATTTTGTCTCTAATATTTGAAAAGCAAATAAAAGTTGACAAGGGAAAAGTAAGATTCATAAAGCAAAGCCATGAAAATTGTCAAATATATATATTTATCGGTTTATTTGAAGAGCTGTAATAAATTATGAGTTGAACCTAACACAAAGAAGTTCAGCAATAATAAACAATATTTTATATTTAAATAATAAATAATATGTAATAAATATTTTTGAAATATATGTAAATAAATATATTTAAATTATATTTATTTTTTAAATATACGTCTCTGTAAAAGCAGTTTACATACAATATATTATTCTTAATCTCCTACTAGCATCTGATCCTCAATAAATACATCCCACAAATATTGCTTTAAAATAACTCTCTAGTTAATATAAGGAAAATTGTTCGTAGCTTCTATACAGCTTGATGAAACTCTTGTCACATATCCAAATAATTCAAGTAATGCCAACTAAATATCGGCAAGCGCATATTGAATTGAACTAAACTTCGTAGTAAAGCCCCTGTAGCCATTCAAAATCTATTAACTCGCCATAGTCTATTTTCAAGAACTTAAAAATTGCCAACTCTGCCACACGCGACGCCAGTTACGCCCCATAGGAAGGACTGAAAGCCTAATAAAATTATTTCTCATCGATTGACAGCATTTTCGAGTTTACTTGTTGGCAGATGCCAAAAGCATTTCCGAAAGTCTCTCAGCGCAAATTAAATTTTTGGCAAGCTGTGCAGCTTACAGAAAAAAAAACATAAAATGTAGGCACCTACACTGAACAAGCTTATGCGATAAGAGCTTAAACCAAGGCACAAAGTGCTGAACAACTTTTGGCAGACACCTACAAGGAGCGTAAAGAAGAGAGAGAGAGAGAGAGAGAGAGAGAGAGAGAAAGAGAGAGGGAGAGGAGTGGGTAAGAGCGAGTGAGATGGCAACCAATTGACGACAAAATTTCAATTTGTCTAACGAGTTGGCGGGCGAAGTTTTTATACATACGCTTTTTGCCCACATAAAAGCAGCTGGCATAGCTACAATCAAAGCCATCAAATGCATAAAGGCTTAGTGCCAACTTTGCCCACACACACCCACTTACACACACACACACACACACACACACACACACACACACACAGACAAAGCGTTGCACTAATGGAAAACAATTTGTGAGCGCTTCATTTTGAGCGCTAATGAAGCGACGAGGGGCTCAGCCCGAGCAACAAAATTGCAGGCGGGCTATTAAAAAACTTTTAAAGCCTTCGGTTACTCATTTGCAGTGTTGCATAATTTACAAAAAGAGATCAGAGCGCTCGCTTGAGGGCAACACTAATAAGTGTATACACACAGACATATAAATTGGCTTAATTCGCAGAAAACGCCAGCAATGGTAGCTATCTGCTGGCAACATACCCAACAAGCATCACAGCCATCATCATCATCATCATTGTCATCATCATGACCATCATCACGAGCTGTAGAAACAAAATACTTATTGTATATGTGGAATTGTCGAGCAAACTTTTTGCAAATGAATAATCCAAAGTTGTTGCACCGCACAAATTGAAATTGTTGCTTCCAGTTGGCAGTCAAGAAATAAAATCTGCAGAGCAAAGCAAATAAAATTGGCAGCCAGGACGCAGTGCTGATGCTCTTATAGGGAAAACAAGTGAATATTTAATATTTGTAATTTACAGTTAATTTATTTTGCAGCTAACTTAAGTAGAGAATATTATATATATTCCATATATAATAGGAGTATAATTTTGATATAAAAATAGCATGGAACAAATTTTTTAAATATTTATTATTATATTCAAAAGTAAAATAAAATAAAGCACGGTAACTTAAATAATGAAAAATAAAATATAATAAATAAAATACCCAATTTATATTTCAATATATTTAAAAATTTATTATTGTGTAATATGTTATATATTATTTTATTTATTATTTTGTCATTAAACTAAATAAAATATAAAATAAAAAATTCTATATATTTGAAAAATAAATTGAATATTTTATTAAAAATTATGCTACAAAATTCTATATAAATAAACTACATATATTATATAATTTTTGTAAGCATATAAATATTTTCAAAGAATGTATACATATACTTTTATTGGTAGATGATGTTTTATACCAGCTCATCCTTTTAAGAACAATTGAAATTCCATTAACATAAATATATACTATTTCAAAATTAATGGAAAATATATTGTTTGAGCTACAAACTAATTAAAATACTTACTTTATATATACATATTTTAAATTTGTATTATATATATTTATTTATATAAATTTTACATATATATTTAAATATTTATATTTCTTTATATTTATACATTTTATATATTTTAAAATTTGTATTTACACTAACTATTTGTAAACACTATTCACTCAAGTATCTAAAAGTATTTATTTTTATTTATTACATCTACGCTTAAGAACTATCAAACTAATTACCTAGCTATCAACCCGACACAACAAGCTGTCTGTCAAAGTTGAAAATGCTTTCATTTTCACAACTAGCATAGAAATGGAAGTGGAAATAGAAATTGTTTTCAGCGCACGACATGCTCAAGTGGAAGAAAACATTGCACATACGCCCGAGTGCACTTCGTAATAATAATTCGAGCTGCCTGACAAATGGACAGATCGACACAACAGGCAGGTAGACAGACAGCTGAACAGGTAAGAGATGCAAACAAACAGGCAGAAAGCCAAGCACATCACAAGAACAAAACCAAATCGTTGCGAAGCGAAACAAAAGCGTAAAGAAGAAATTGACTAAAGTCTGTTGGAACTGGTCGCATTTCAACAGCATTGTCAGCATCAGCATTGTGGGCTGACGTAAATCACCAATGGCTAAACAACTGATAGCCAATACAACCACACACACACACACACACACACTCACACTCAAATGCACATGCACAAGCCGCTGTCATGGCAACTGTAAGATAGAAGATATATGGACGCCTACGTTGAGTGACTGCTATTAAGCCTGAGGCTTTCTCCAGCGTTGTCAAGGTGTGGTCGTCCTCTGGTCTGGTGTAGTTCACGCAAAAGCAATCAATAAATAAATATACATTTAGTACACTGAAAAAAATTATATTTAAACAATAAAAATATTTTATAAAAATTATATTTGTTATATTTTATTTTAGCTAAATTATAATTTAAGGTTTGGTACAAGTTTTTGTAAGTTTCATCAAGAATTTCTCCCAGTGCAGCCATGCAAATCCATTTCATCGTACAGTTGTGCTTGACAGTATATATATATGTGTGTGTGTGTGTGTGTGGGTTCCATTAGGCTTAAGCCTTTGTAATCGATTAAAGGCAGCCGCTCTCGATATGTCTTTGGGCTTTTGTGTGCTCCGTCTCTCGGCTGTCTTCAATAGTTAATGTATTTCATTTAATTAATCGCCAGTCCCTTTGTCTTTGGCCTTCTGCCTGCACTGCGACTTTGCTGATAGCAAATACGTATATGTATATATATGTACTGTATACATATTACAACTAGTTTATGGATTACTTTGACAGACAATGGATGCCATCCAGCTGCATTGAAAAGGATTTACTCGGAATATCTGTCAATAGCTTTGTTCAGCTACAAAATAGCAAGCAAATAATATGACATGGCCGATGCAGAGGCTTATTGTCTCCATCAACAAATATTTATACATCGACATAATTGTAAACAACAATTTGAAATGTTGTCAATGGCATGGCCAAGTCAATATTAGACTGCCATAAAGGATTCTCCCTTTGATCTTGGCTTAAGTTGGATTATGTTGATTGGAAACTATTCAAATTCTAGTTGAACAGCATTTTTCAGCTGTATTCCATGCAGGTGGACAATTATTTGCTTAATTGAAATATGGAAGATGAATGAGGAAAATTTAATTACATTTTGTGACCTAATTGATAGCAGCAGCGTAAACAAAATCAGTGCAGTAAATGAAATTAAGTTCAAAATGAATACAGCAGAGGGAATGATTCCCTCTCTGTTTACTCTGTTTACATACATAAATATATAAAAAGAGTCAACAAACAATCTAGAATCCTAGTATTCAATTACAGTAATATATCTTGTGATCAAAATCGAAAAATTCTATTATATAATAGATATTTGATTCTGTGTATATAAGCTCAGATACTGTGAAAGCAAAACTTTTTATAAAATTCTAGTTAGTAACTTCAAAAACTAAGAAAACTTTGTGTTTCATTTAATCCATAAATATCGATAAATATCGATAAATACTGATATATAGTTTTAGTGCACAAATTTCTAATATTTTTTAAAAACTGGTCGAAATTTAATTAAAATGAAACATTTTGAGGCATTATATCGATAAAATGTTTTTAAATGTATAATTTGGTATTTTTTTTTTCAAAGATTAAAAATTTTCAAAAATAAAACAAATTTTCAAAAATGGTATTCATTTATTAATTGTATCATAGACATTAGGGAAAAGTTATTTGAACATCTTTTATGTAGAATTTTGTTTATTACAATACTTTTAAACTATAATAGTTATGCATAATATATAGATCACTAAGACCAGCAACAACTTTTACATGGAAAAAAATTACCCAACGAAAATAATTCCCTAAGCCAAAAAGTAGTATTTGCCCACAGTTTTGTTGTTTCTGTTAAGCTGTTTTAACTTTTGCAATACAAGAACCATTAAAAGAGCAAAAACTGCAAACTTGCAGCATTGTAGTGGGGCAACAGTTGAGGCGAAACTTTATGCGGCACACAAATGTTGCAATCGAAATCAGAAATCATAAAATTAAATGTGGCCCCGGCAAACGGAAAGTGCGCCAAAGGAAAAATACAATTTCCAATTTTATTACACTTTCCATTCTGTCAATTTGTGTGCAGCAGCCGCAGCGGCAGCGGCAGCTGCGCGTCGACAGCGGCGTCGGCAGCGCGATTTGTATAGAGAGTGTGAGTGCTGAATATCATATCGTAAAATGAAAATGGAAATGAAATTAAATGCTGAACATTATTTATGACGCTGCGCATATCAAATGGCTGGCAACATGTAGCAGGGCCACGGGGAGACGGCGCGACGCCACCCCACCAGAGGCGACAGCATTGCAGCCCTTCTCAACAACTGCACCCCTTCGCAAGCACTCGGCGGACAGGCTGGGCTGACTGGCTGGCTGGCTGGCCTACCTTACAGATGCACGGCTACAGATACGGATACGTGCAAGGATTTTGTGGAATTTATTTTGTTCAGCATTTACATTCGGCTCGCCAGCGCACTTGGTATCAGTTTTTATAAATTTTTTTTACTATTTGTATCTAATTTGCATATCGCTGTCGACATCCTTACTGCGCATCCTGACATGCGCCGCCGAGTGTGCCTTTGTTTGGCCCGTTGTCCTGCCAACCGCTGGCAAATTTTGCTGTTGCCCTCTCCCTCGCTCTCCCTCACTCTCTCTCACTCTGGCTACGCAGTGGCCCACCCTGCATACAGCATGGCCGTAGAACAACTGCCTTCTGTGCATCTGCATCGTTGCATCGCGTTGGCAACGTGACTTAACCATCAACATTCCCCATCACCGCCCCCCCCCCACGCCCTTGGCTCCCCTGGGCTCTGCTGGGCACGACTTCGGTCCAAGTTTATTCGGCAACTTGAAGTGCAAAGTTAAGTCAACTTGGCCCCGCATCAAGCGAGCGTGCGCGCGTTCGCACAAAATGCCATTTCCGTTTCCGGGAACTTTCCCAAAGAACAAAAGCGCTGACGTACAAAAAAAATTGCTCAGCAAAATGGATGCAGTTGTGATGCTCAGCATGTCGACGTGGCAATACGCTTGTAAGAACTATAGTTCATTAGACTATGACCAAGTGGCAGCAACTTGCAGTCAAAGATTTAATTTATTATACTCAATAAAAGATATGCTCCAAAACGGTTCCTAATCTTAATCAAAAAACTATTTTTCTCTTTAATATCGGCACGTTACAAATGCATTGAAAATTTCAGCATACCCCACACAAGTACAGCATTTCCAAGTCGAAGGCAAGCTTCTTCTATCCATGCATAAATTCCATTCAAATAATATTTGTGCTGGCTGTGGAGCTCATTAGTAGCTGGCAACAGCAGACGAACAACGTAACAGAGCGAACAAGGCACAACCAACAGCAAGCGGAAACAGTCACTCACACAACACGCGTGTGTGTGTGTGTGTGGGCTTAAGCGCACTTTAATCAAGCCCAAGTTCCGCCCCACCCACACCTGTTGTCTACTTTATGGAAGCTGACTTATGACTCACGAAAAAGTTGCCAAGCGACATAAATTAAATTACAACTTGCTCGACACTGTGCGAGTGTGTAAGTGTATGTGTGTGGGTGGGTGGGTGTGTGTATGGGTGTGTTTAGCATTCTTTTTGCTGCCTCTTGCGGTTGACATTCATTTGTGCAAATTTATGTTAATTAGAATTGAATTTCGAAGCATGCAAAGTTGTTGCTGCTTCAAAACTTGAAGAACGCCTCAATATCTGTTGTTGTTACAGTTGTTGTTGTTGTTGTTGGACCTACTTCCACGTTTGATTCAATTTATTTGACGTAGCAGCAGCAGCAGCAGCTCTTGAGCACAAACTTGTTTGCTTCACATTATTTTCCCCCAGTTTTCCAACTCAGATTTGTCCTTCTCTGTTCAAAAAATGTTCTTGCTTGGCCTGTCAGAAAAGTCGGCCCAGAGTTTCGTATTTTGTGCTTTGTGTTTTTTGTGGTTTCGGTAATGATTTGTGGAATTTCTTTATTAAAATTATTATTACTTTCCTTGCGATGCATTCTAAGAATGGAAAATTCATTTCAATCAAATGCCGTATTATTCTTGCTGCTGCTGCCGTTGGCATTTATGACACTAGAATTCCATCAAGTTTTCTAATTTTACTTGGAAGTTAGCAAGATGAATGAAAGTCGAGATTTAATTCTGCTTAAATTTTTATTTTACTTGAAATTTTGCTAAAAATATGAGAAGTTCAAAAGTTTTTAAAGGAAACATATGGAGTTGTGGAAGTTGAATCTAATTTGAGATATATATATGATATATATATGATACCATATGCTATTATATTGTTAAATATATTAATGTTAATTAATGCTAATGTTAAAGCTAATAAAAAAGATGAAATTTGATATTTTTAACATTTTTTCTAAATATTTAAATACCAATTTTTGAAATTATATCTATTTTTTTTATAGTATTTTTAATTAATTTCATTCTACATAATTTATTTAGTTCTCAGTGATATTAAAGCTATAATTTTAGGTTTTATATTTTTTTTATTTTTTATTTATAGAAGATTGGGATCTGAAATACAAAAAAATATTTTTCTTTTGCTTTAGTGTATATTTGCAATATGTCAATCCCGACGATCAGCAAATTGTATTATCTTAACATTAGCATGTTAATTTTTGTATTTGTAAGAAGAGACAGGAGATCCCACCCAGCGATATGGAAGCTGCTCTATTGCATGATGGAAATAGAATTAAAGTTCGTTTGGATACCCAGCCAGTGCGAAATTGAAGGGAATGAAGTAGCCGACACTACTGCAATAAAAATGCCCCTTTACTACACTCCTACTAAATTTTAACACAATAGACATCAACAAATCCATACTTACCCAAAAATTAAAGAACACCAAATAAATACAAATCTAATGCACACAAGTAACAACCTAAAAAATATAACACGTAGGAACAAAACTAAAGTACTTAGGCTCCGACTTGGACACATAATATTTTCGAAACAAGTATACTTCAGCCCCGGCAACATCCAACCATGCCCTAACTGCAACACCACCACAGATCCAACACATACTCACCAACGGTCCCGCCACATCAGACCTTAAAACCCAAATCTTCCACAACAGCTGTCCCATGTCCAGCGTTTTTTTTAATTTTAATCATGGCTAACTTTTATAAATAAATAAATAAAATTGTTTTAAAAATTCTTTTTATTCAACATTTAATTTTGCAAGTCATAAAGGATATGATAAGTATGAGGACAAATATTTAAAAACTATAAAAATATATATTTTGTATTATTAAACATTTTTCGAATGATTTTTTATTATTGTTTATTTACATTTTATAACTTTATTGTTATTTTTTTTCTGAATTCTTCAGTCTTTAATATGTTTTCCGCAGTCATTTCAATTTTCTCTGCATTTAATTAAAAGATTTATATTCGCAGTAGCTTCAGCAGTCAGGACTTTTATGAGAGCTCATTATATAGTATAAAATTAATGTGCTTTTTAGAGCTTTAGACAGATTTAATTTTCAACTCTTTTAAAATATTAGAGCTTAACGCAAAAGTAAACGTGGAAAGTCTTTGAAGTATTTGGAAAATGTTCTGCAACTGCAGCAAAAGTCTGGCCCGGTCCGGTCCGGAGTTGGGTCTCGTTAATGTGCGCACTTTTCGCTTCTAATTTGCTGCATATTCTAAAATGTAAATGCAACATTTTTATATACAAGGAGGAGAGAGGGAGAGAGATATATGTATACATAATCACTGTGGCTGCTGATTTCGCTGCAAACAAACTGAGGAAAAATAAATAAAATGGGCGACGGGGAGCGCGCAGCTCGCTTGTGCGCATAATTTTTCCTGGATGCTGGACCTGCAGGAAATGGCAGCTATTAGCATTTGACTGCTTCACTGATGATGTTAACGATGTCAGGCCACCGCCGCCGCCCACGCCCTCCACAACTGTCCCCTTTGACCATACACAAAACTTTAACTCGTACACTGGTTCGGTGGAAAAAGAAAAAGAAGAAGAAGCAGGAATATACAAGCATGTTATATGCACATAAAATTTGAGCTTCGCTGCGAGGACAAAGACATTGCTGGACGAGAGTCAACAGCATTTAGTATTGCAAATTTCATTCGCTCGACTGCACCACAAAGCAAACCGAATTCGGAATACACTTTCTCATACATCATTTTGATTTGCGCAAAATTTCTGTTTAGTTAATCTATGACTTTTGGTGACGGCTATGAAAATATTTATTGATTTTAATTGCAAGAAAAATTTACAATTTAAGGAACAATTAATATTTAATTTTTTTTTACATAATATATTTATATTTAAATTTGGTATGTTTCGATATATTTTAAAGAAATATATCTAATTCCAAGGAAAATATATTCATATATCAGTAAAAACTCATCAGTCTCTTGCCACATACTCTTCGCTTATAGAGTAAAAAGCCTGAAATATATGAAAATATGAAATGCGCATAAATTTGCAATAAATTTCGGCCAAAAAAATGAATTTTGCAATGCAATCAAATTATTCGATATGCCAGCAAAATAAACTTATACAACTAGTTCATGGCGCAGGGCCAACTCACAAGGAGACCTCTCCCGCCGCCTCCCACCTTCCTTGCTTCACACACTGATTAACACCCGAAAGACTGGGTTGGCAAATGTGCACGTAAGCGGATACAATCAAAATTCCATTTGGAAAAACGCTGAGAAACGCACAATCAGTCATTAACATCAATGCAGAAGGAAGAAAAACAAAATTATATGGAAGCGGAGGTCGAATGGACGACGCACCCATACCCTGCCGGCACACACACACTCACACCCAGTCGATTCGATTCAATATCGTTGATGCTGCGAAAGCCAGTGGTCACTGCTTTTGCTTTTTGGGTGGTTGCTTTGACGTGCGTTGGTGGCGTCTAATCAACATCAGCGTAACAATTTGTTATGAATTCTGTGCCCAGGCTCAGCTCAGCTCAGCTCGGCTCGGCTCGGCCCAACTAGACGCGGCTCAGTACATGTCACTTGGGCGCTGCATGTCCGCTATTAATGGACGTTGTTGGCCGTAGCACGCGTACTCAGTAGGCGTTCCGGACGTAAACCAGACGCATGCGGTTGTCGTCTAGTCGCACAAACTCTGTGTGGACACAAAAACATGCGAAACCTGCAGCACATGTCGACTTCTGAATTCGCTGTATTGATGATGATGACTTTTCAGATCATTGAGAAGCCGAAGCAGAAGTACAAAAAGTTGGCCTTTAATGTCTATGTTTATCTAAAAATTCATTTTAGATAATTATATAAAAATTGTATTATTTATATTTTTCATATTTTAAATATGCCATTTGACTATTAGAAATATATTTTTAAAATATTAAAAATTCCAAGAAATATAGATTATATTTTTATTCAAACTGGATTAAGGAGAAAGTGTTTGACGTATATCGTTTTTTAAACAATATTTATTTTAGAAATTAAAAAATTTATTTATTTTTTTTTTTTTTTCAACACAAATTCTTCAAATATTTAAGAAGCCAAAGATCAATCAAAAAATTGCATATAACATAAGCTTCTTAAAATATTAAAAAGAAGAATGATAAGTTTATGTATTTTTTCATACAGATATAAATCATCAAATCGCCTTATTCTGATTAATATAGTTGAGTAACTCTCCGAAAAACATTAATCAAAACAAACTATATATTGTTAGCCTGCAATCAAACCCTGAAACATGCCTACGGCCCGTCGCTTAACTAATCTCTGCGCGTTTGGCAATGCTGCGTTGAAAGCATTAGAAATAAGGACACATCATTAAAGGCAGCAACGGCAGCCATTTGCAGCAGGCGACAGGCAATGGTCTAAGCACCGAGGGTGATGGGCCCTGTGGCTAGAAATGGGGGCGGTGCGGCACGCACAACAGCTAGCAGCCACATTGATTCACAATGGGATCGGTGCATAATTCATCACAATCAGCAGCAGCAACAGCTACAGGAGCTGGCTTCGCTTCGAAATTTCCAAATTCAATGGCTACGGCTACCTATGCCAGCAAGTCCTTTGCCGTAGTAGCTAGCGTAATTGCTGGCAGCATCAAAAATGCGTACAGAGGGGAAGGCAGCAAAAACATATGAGTGGGCGTTGGGCGTGGGTGGGTGGGAATTTACGCAAATGCTGACTCACCAGCCCAGTGTAGACCAGTCTCGCCCACTCGCCCCGTTATCGAGCTTTGGGCACTTTCATTGCGAAACTTGTCAAACTTTTAGCTGCAAATTCTGAAAGTATCCTCAGCAGCCCTGTCTTGTGTGGCTGTGTGAGTGTCATCTCTCTATCTGTGACTGTTCTCGTTGTTGTTGTTGTTGTTGTTTGCTGGTGTTGGCTCTTCTTCTCTTGGAGCTCTTCTGCTGCGTTTACTCAACGCCTGTTGTTTGTGTTACATTCCATGCCCATTTCTGACGCAACGCTACAAAAATCGTAATTGTCCACAATAAAATTGATGGATCAGATACCCATTGAGAAGATGATATATGGAAAATAGCTCTAGAGCTTAGGTTATCTGAGCACAATTATGTATATCTATAGCTATAGAAGTATTAGCTAAATTTCATATGTAAACATGCTCAGTTATCGAGTTTTAAAGCAGATCTCGCATTCTTCTGAGCCTGCCTCAGTCATAGAGGCAAAAATAAAATAGGTTCAAACTTTATAGTTATCATTTTTCATCTAGTCAGAGATGTCGCCTTTGGCAATCAACCAACTTTCACGCATTTTTCAATGATTACAGGGTACACAAACAACAGCAGCGGGAATAAAAACTGAAAGAACAACAACAATGGCAACAAACAACCCCTTTGGAAGCACGATGACGCTGCGATTGGGACGGAGCGGGGCGGGGATATTCGCACTCGCACTCGCACTCGCACTCGCACTCACCGTTTTCCACTTTCCATTCCCTCTTGGCGGCATTTTAATTCGAATTGGTATTGCAGGCATTGTTATTGTTGTTTTTGTAGCCGTAGCACTCATGCTACAACTGCTCCGACTGACTGTTTGGTTTCCATTTGATGCTGATAAATTGTAAGTGCGTCGGGTGGAATTGGGATTGAAATCGGGGTTTGAGTTTGGGATGGGGATTGGGTTCAACTTCTCCCTCTCCCTCTCCCTCTCTCTCTCTCTCTCTCTGCCCGTATGTGTGCTGGGAGTGGTAATGGCTATGTGCGTCCCACAGGGGTGTTAAAGCAAAGTAAAAGGAAGTTGCACAGAACGCATAATTTGATAAAATATTGCACGCTGTTTCATTGTTTGAATGTGCGGAAGGGCGCATATGATGAGCATTAGATGTAACCAATAAAGTCCCTGGACACGAGCACAGACGTAGAAGAGCACCATTAAATCTATCTGATAAAAACATAAAACAGAACAGATAACATGCTCCTCAAAGCTTTTTATAGGAAGAGACTTACTCCAAAAGCGCTATAACATTAGCTCATCATACTTGCTGTTATCAGAGATCAAACTAATTTGAGAGATAACATGCATGTTAAATAACATAATATAGATGACAACAGTTTAAAGACCACCATGAAAATATGTCGGAAAAATTTATTTTCATTTGAGAAATAACATGAGAGATAACATGAGAGATAACATGCTCCTCACTAAATTGAATTCTAAAAGCTTTTTATAGGAAGAGACTTACTCCAAAAGCGCTATAACATTAGCTCATCATACTTGCTGTTATCAGAGATCAAACTAATTTGAGAGATAACATGCATGTTAAATAAGATAATATTGATGACAACAGTTTAAAGACCACCATGAAAATATGTCGGAAAAATTTATTTTCATTTGACAAATAACATGAGATAACATGAGAGATAACATGCTCCTCACTGAATTGAATTCTCAAAGCTTTTTATAGGAAGAGACTTACTCCAAAAGCGCTATAACATTAGCTCATCATACTTGCTGTTATCAGAGATCAAACTAATTTGGGAGTTAACATGCATGTTAAATTAGATAATATTGATGACAACAGTTTAAAGACCACCATGAAAATATGCCGGAAAAATTTATTTTCATTTGAGAAATAACATGAGAGATAACATGCTTCTCACTGAATTGAATTTTGAAAGCTTTTTATAGGAAGAGACTTAGTCCAAAAGCGCTAAAATCAATCTTTGAGGTAAATAGCATCAGCATGTCAAATAAGCCGCGAAGAATGTGAAGAGTTCAAGGAAAGAATAAATGATGCAGGAACAACTTTTTCGATTAGCCCATTAAATGCTTCATGCATAAAATCTGCATAATTTCTGTTGTTAACTCGTTACTCCAATAACCAATTATTATTATTTATCAAAAATTGTTTTCAGCTTTTCAATATACATCAGCCTTGCCTTATGCAAAGTCTAGCTAGCCAAGTTATAATTTTGTTGCGAAAGTTTCGCAGGCAAACTTGAAATCGAAAACAATTGCAAAAGTTGTATTGCATAGCGAAGTTTTACTGTAGCGAGCACTGTGCTTTGATAATCCAATTAAAGCTATTTTTCCACGAATCTCGTGCAGTGCGAAATGTGCAAAGTTTTGCGACGCAAACTTTCTACTAATGGCCAAAACAATATCGAGAGCAACAAGGCGATGGGACTCTGCCATCAGCAGACGTGCGCTATAAATACAAATAATAAGTCGCACTTTCTACTGCTTCGCTTTTTTATATTTATTTTGCTGAAGAGAGCGCGAATTTCCCCAGCGTACAATTGACACATTTTCATCGGGCACAAATAAATAAATACGAGGTTAATCATATATTGGCTGTACCTTGAAAACGATGCGCAAGGGAATCATTAGATGCGAGACTCTTATGCCAGCCATAAATACGCGCACGAACCATCGATAATACGGCTAGCAAGCCATAAAGGCCCCCAAATTTGTATGCCATTATTCCATTTGCAATAATAAAATGCTAATGATTGATTCGCATGGGCCCCCATGGAGCGCAGTGCGGCAGGACCCGACTGAACGGCTCCACGTTCAAATCTTTTAATTACCTCTTTAAATTGGGGCGTCTCTGACTTTTGCATTTCTAATTATGTACAAAGCAAAACTTGGGTATCTATAAGCTAGGTCGCCCTGCAGCTGGACCGAACGAAAGCGGCTAATTCTGAATGGGCGCAAATGTAGAAATCTGAATTATGCAAATCACGCTCGTGCATAAATTATGTTAATTATAATGAAATTCCTCATTGAAAGGCAATGCTCACCAACAATATCACATTATACATACATGAATGCAGGATACCATTTAGTATATAGCTATATATACATATGCCTCTGGATACTGATGAAATGTGAAAATCAAACATTTAATTCGAGGGTGGAAAATAAATTGCATTGTGAATGCAGTATAAAACCCGAATTATTTCGCGAACAATTCCAAATCGGAGAGCGAACAGAGAGAGCTCGTACTAAACCTCTGCAATTACTCTATATATAGAGAGGCTCCAAGGCGTCGACACCCAACAATGAATATGCGCGTCCGCATAGGGGATACATTGAGTTTTTGGGAAATTGTAGTATTGCAAACCTCTGCAGTTACTCTATATATAGAGACGACTTGCACAATGAAGAAATAATCGCGTGCGCATAAGGCATACATAGAGTTTTTGGGCAATAGCAAAATAATGACATACGGCTGCCTGGCCCACAACATCTGGCAGTAATTGACGATGCCAGAAAAACACGTAGAGCCACAGGGATTTAAAACTCCAAAAAATTCATTCATGATCAGCTCTTTGCTAGTTGACTTGAATTATTATTATAAATAATTCCTACAACTTTCTCAATGCAGAAAACTCTTTATGGAAACAAGGCTCATCGAAAATAATAATATTATGCAGTCAACGAGAGCAACAAATCATCGCACATTGTGCACCATACAGGAGCCCAGCTCACAACTTTACGCATTTCTATAAATCAAATCATCAATGCAAAATCATGAATTTCAAATTAAAGTCAAGTCTTTAGTCTCCAGAAATGCTAAACTTTTCAAATTGTTGACAGTTAGACATGGAGTTGGAAGACGAAGACTGAATATGTATTCTCACAAGTATTCAATACAATATGAACGCAACCACGGCACACGCAACTGATCCAATAAAATACGACGGAGTAGAGATGGCTCATGATTTTGATACATAGACTTCATAGACTTCAAATAAATATGAATTTATATGCAACTCATAATGATGCGATCAAGCATGTCTATGAAACATTCAATGCTTCCGAGGGTCAGCCCACAGCAAGAGAAAGAAAATAGCCAACGTTTAACGTTGATTTTAATGCAAATATGTTTTTTTTTTTACATTTTCAAAATGAGGTGCCACGACGCATCTGAGCACCTTAGCCATAGGCTAGCAACACATATAAAATTCGAATGAAAATTAAATCAAATATTGCCCAGCGAGAAAGTTCATTAAGTAAAGAGTAGCTATATAGATCTTATCTTAGGTCAGGACTTTTGTGCCTGTTGTGAAAATTTGCAACGTTTAACGTTCTTTATAATAAATATGTGAATTTTCACATTGGCAAAAGCGGCACAGCTGGGCACCTTAGCCATAGGCTAGCTCAACAAGAAGCGAGTTCAAATATTGCTCAGCGAGTTTACTTGATGCACGCAAGGCATCCTTTAAAGAGCAGCTATATAAGCTTCGCTCCGTAACGCTTCTACTTCAAGTATGAACTATGCCAATGAACATTTAATGTTTCAGGGCCTCTGTGCCTGTGCCAATTGCGATCCGCACTCATTAAATGCGAAAATTGCCAACGCTTAACGTTTATTTTAATACACATTTCACATCTTCAGAATGAAATGCCACGGCACAGCTGAGCATCTTAGCCATAGGCTAGCACAACAATAAGCAATTTTATATATTGCTCAGCGAGGCATTCAATAAAGAGCAGCTATATAATATAGGCTTTATAATGCTTCAACTTGATCTTAAATAAAAGATCATTTTATGTTGTGCAGATATTGATTCGTGGCCAGAGCTCGCCACGAAAATGAATTTATTTAAAATTCATTTCGTATAAAAAATATTCGAGCAAAATAAAAAAAAAAAAAAAAAAAATATATATATATTTTTGAACAATCAAGAAAATATAGTAAGCAAAAATGAAATAAAAAATATTTCATATTTGAACACAAATATTTTTCAGTTATACAAAATATTGTAAAAAAATACAAATATTTTTGTAAGTTGTTCAAAAATAAGCGAAAGATTTAAAGCAAAATGCTTTAAACTATGGCAGAAGCCATGTCTAGTCGCTCGAGCGACTGGTTGAGGAATGAGAACTGCTACCCAGGGCACCTCACCACCTAAGCTAAGCAAGTACTTGTGGGCATAGGAAAAGGTATCGATTACTCGCTTGACGCTGTTCAACACTGGCTGTGAAATTAACAGAAAATGTTTGGCATGTGGCAAGCGCTGGCATTGTTGTCACTTTGAACAATGCGATACCATAATTTGCAGCGCTGCACACACACACACACACACACACTCGCACATAGCGCGCACATCTGTGCTCATATATCAGAACTACATGCAGTTGGTAGTTGCTTGGCATTCGAGTTGCTATTATGATGCATGAGCCTTCCAACCCCCAGAGAGACAGAGAGAGACAGAAAGAGAGAGAGAGAGAGAGAGCGAGAGGAGCGAATGGCTTTTGTCAACGACAAGGAGACGGCAGACTCGGGGTCGGCGCACGGTGGCAAAAGGATCAGCAGGCGGCGGCGGCAAGCATGCGATGATTAGATTCAGTTTCAATGGAAATTGAAATCAGAGACAAAAAGCAGCAGGGTTGCAAAAACTGAGCTAGAATGAATGATTTCTGTGTTGTTGTTGTTGTTGCTGGCCGTAGTCCTCGTGGTCCTTGTAGTCGCATTCGTAGTACCCGGAGCATTAAAAGTGCTACGGCCAGTGATTCATAGTCCTTGTGCGAGATTCCCATCCAGGTTTTTTTTTTTGGTTTCGGTTTTTTGTGCTGGTATTGGTTTGAATGCTGCATTAAGGACAACCACTAAACGTCAACCACCAACGTCAACGGCACACATTTATGAATGTGTGTGAGAGTGTGTATATAAGTGTATATGTATGTGTATGTGTGTGTGCTTGTAATATTCTTTCGCTGCCGAGATTAACACCAGGCAGCACGGGCGCCGGCGAGGCAAAAATTATAATCGTTTCGCAGCGCTGACGTGGCAGAGCAGCAGCGGCTTCAGCCAACGAAGCCAGCACCATCAGCACCATCAGCAGCAGCAGTGAAAATCGGAAAATCGTTATACGTTGAATATACTACCACAAAATCGCGGTCGGCAGCGGCATCTACGCTGCGCCGTTTTGGCCGGCACCCGCAACTCCTGGCGACTCACACTCGCGCATCGAATTCGAGTCCTGCCACAGCAGCAGCAGCAGCAGCAGCCGCATTTTAATTTTATGGTGCGTGCGTTTTAATATATATTTATATATATATATATATATATATATATATATATATATATATATATATATACATTTCGATTTCTTTTGCTATCCCGCTCTCACTCTGTCTCTGTGGTGTTTTGTGGTTAATTTAAATAAATAATCCTTAAAGTGCGGCGCGTTTTTACGGTCGTCGCATGCGAGCGCGCGTACAAGTAAATAAAAGTAATAATTTATTAGCAAAAATAATTAATAATCGACAAAAAAAGCAGAAATATTCAATAACCTTTGAATATTTAACGAGTTTCTGTTTTTTTTTTAATTAAATCCAATTTGTTATTTATACAGCCCAAAAATAGTGAAAAAGACGCAAGTTTTGTGCACTTGTGATTGGCACATAAATAAAGCGCCATCTGTGCAGTGCTTTGTGAACTTTTCAAACTCCAATATATATTAATAAATTATCTATATTGATAATGCAACAAACTTTGTTGAGCAAAAAAAAATATATAAATATTAAATATTGTGCAAATATTAAATAAAAAGTTTTTTCCAAAAATTTTTAAATTTAATTTTTTTAAACTCTACATTTTATTAAAAACAAATTCTAAAAAAAAAATTTTTTAAATTCAAAATTCAATTAAAAAACAAAATGAACAAATATTAAAATAAAATTTTAAAAATAAAAAATTTTATTTATACAATTAAAAGATAAAAAAAAATTAATATAAAATTGTAAAAATTTTAATATTTTATACAAATATTTAATTAAATTCTAATTTTTATTTTAATATTCAGGAAATATCACAATAATAATAAAATCGTTTCTAAGCTATTGTAAGAAGCACACAACGCACCCTTCGGCAAAGCTTGCAACTACAATCAGCTTGCTCACTCGCCCGCTAGGTGGCGTCGCAGCCGAAGCACAGTCAACCCTGTTCAGCTGTTTTATGCAAAATACATATATAGAGTCGACTACCCTATTATTACACATCTTCTGCCTGCTCAGCCTTAACGTTGTTTTTCGCCTTCCGTGCCATTCACAGGGTATACGCTATAAATGGATCCCTCGAACTTGTCTTTTGGATTCCCGGGCCTGCCTGGACATGGCCATCTGCCCATACCGCCCACCGCCAATATGCTGGGCGCCCATGGACATCCAGCACCAACGGCCAGTCCGCCGCAGAGCGTGCCCGGACGGCGCACTCCACTCGGCTCGGTGGGGCTGGGCGGCTTCTATGCCCAGGGCCTGGGCATGTCGCAGCAGAGCCTGACGCCCACGGACGAGAACAAGCCAGGACCGAGTGGCCAAGACAAACCCCTGAGTCCGACAGCAGCAGCAATTGCGGCGATTAGTGGCGGCACCACGACGGCGGCCTTGTCAAGCATTGGCGGTGGCTTGGGCGGCGGTCCAGGCGGCAGTGGACCCAACGGCGGCAAGCAAAAGAATCGCCAGGGCAAGACGGTGCGACTGAATATCAATGCAAGGGAACGAAGGCGAATGCACGATTTGAACGATGCGTTAGATGAGCTGCGCAGGTAAAGCATTGATCTTCAATCACTGTCAATCACTGTCTGATTGACGAGCAGTGCACAGGTTGAATGCGACAAGTTTGAGAGCTAAATTGCTTAGTTTTGCCGCTGAAAGTTCAGATTAAGCGGAAGCCAGTACTTTGATCTAATAGCTCATCAATCACTGTTTGATTGATGAGGCTGTTTGATTGAAGATCAACGTAACTGAAGAGCTAACAAGCTGAAAATCTTAGTTCAGTTGGTCTTGGTACTGAAATTCTAAGATTATGGTTCATCAATCACTGTTTGATTAATAAGTTTGTTTGAACGAAGATCAATCAATGACAAAATGTGCTATATTTTGCCTTCTTTATCTCTTTATAGTGTTATACCCTATGCACACTCCCCATCCGTGCGTAAGCTCTCGAAAATTGCGACCTTGCTGCTGGCCAAGAACTATATATTGATGCAACAGAACGCGCTGGAGGAGCTGCGCAGGTAAGTAAACCCCATGCAGAGCTATAAAAACATATTTAATCTCAACTCATTTCTCAGGCTGTTGGCGTACATACAGAGCACTACGGGCGCTGCGCCCTTGGACCTGGGCGCCTTCCCGGCAGCGGCCAAGCTTCAGGCGCTGCTGCAAGGGCCACACAATGAGCCGCCCACAAGCAGCAGCAGCTAAGGAGAGAAACAGAGATAGCCAGAGTGAGAGGGAGCAAGAGAAGCAATACGTCTATATTTAAGTCAATTGAAGAGCCAAATATTTGTGTACTAGTCAAGCCAGAGGTTGAGAATCTGTTAAGTGATATTTAGTTCTTTTGTAAGCATTTCCTTTATGCATTTACATATATAGATGATGTCTGTGTAGATTGTAAGACGAATATATAATCAGCATGAGCAATAAACTACATTATAGAAAAATTAAATAGTTTTTGTCAGAGATTTTCGGATCGTAAGCATTTGTATGATGAAATTTGCGTATATGATTTCAAACCAATTTAACAGAGGTTTAACAGAGGTCTAATATTTAATAATTATATTTAGTTAATATTAAATATGTAAACAATTAACATCTGATAATGTTTCTTGATCTTTGCTAAGGCATCTACAACTTCATATTACAGAGTTGAGTTGAGCTAGCCATGCCTGCCAGCTGAGCTGTGAAAAAGTAGATTTCAGATAATACCATATAAAGACCATATAAAGGCCATATAAAGACCATATAAAGACCATATAAAAACCATATAAAGACCATATAAAGACTATATAAACACCATATAAAGACCATATACAGTCTTGAACAGAACTACAAGCTGAATACATCTAGCTTTGAATACCGCAATAGCTGCATAGCGAAAAAGCTGGAGACTTTAGATTTTCTTTCCCTTTCAGGAATATAAGGCTTTCTGATTTAGGATATCTCAGGTCCTAACTAAAGTACTCCAATTTATTTATACCTTAAACTTGATTATCTTTTAGTATATTCCTTTCACAATATAAAGTAATAGCTTAGAAGTTGTAGCAAAGACATAAAGATATATATGATCTATCTTATAGAAGCCCTTTCCTTTTTGATTACAAATTGCCCATTTGATTCCACTGCATTCAAGACAGCATTCGTCAAATCATTTCCTCAACCTCCCCTTCACCAAACTCTCACTGTATTCGCACACGCCAAGGGAAAAATTGCCGCTTCATCAAGTTTGTGCATTAGAAAATAATAAACATTTAATAACATTCAAGGTTTTTATGTAAGACAAACACACTTAAGATCGAAATAGTCGGAATAGCAAGGTAATGCATTGAGCTTGCTATTATCAAGTCTATAGATTGATTAGAAACTAATAAGATGAGAATACACTGAATGCGAAATAAATATAAATATGTCTATAGAGAAATGCTATGACGTCGGACGGCGAGCTCTGGCTGGCTGTTGGGGATGTCCTTCCGCTGCCAATCACTCCGGTATGCCCGAGGACAGCACCTTGTTCTGGCCCGTGCGAAAGATGCATTGATCCGGGGGCAGCTCACCGATCAGGAACTGACGCATTTGCTCGACGGCGTGACGTGAATGTCCGGTGCCATGGAAGGCAATGGTCGCATCTCTTCCGGCATGGTCCATGATGACGTCATCGCCGCCTGGATGCTCGCGCAGAAAGTGTGTCACATCGTAGACGCGATCGTAGATGACAATCCAGCAGTCGTCGAAGCTATCATGATGGGCCACCTCCTCCAGCGTTATCTCCGGCACAGCCAACTGCAAGTCGATCTTCGCCTTGGCCTTCTCCACGAGAATCGCATCGCTGGCATCCGTTTTGCTGATGCCCAGCGAACCAATGCGCAGCGTTTGCAGCAGATTTGTCAACGCGAATGCCATTTCGTTCCGGTAATTGGCTTTACAACTATAACTTTCACTTTTCGTAACACTTGGCCCTATATAGTTTTATTATTATGCTCTTATCGCAACGGCGTCACCCGCGTGCCAATTGGAGCGTCAACTAGTCTCTCTCTCTCTCGAACTGTCGGATCTTCGGTTTCTTTTGGGCTTGGCTGTTGGACCGGTCCGGTATTTGGTTGTGGATCGAGTGGCTACTGGCAATCGAGTGTCGATCGTGGCATCAGCCGTAATCACTTTATAACTGACAACACGTGAATCTCGAGCTCATACGAGCGCTGATAAGGTTTCCAGCGGCCGACCACAGCCGCAGCTCACGATCGGGCGCCTAGACAAATTGTTGCATATTCGTTGCCAAAGCGAATATATATTTATATAGATTGTGCAATTATCAGCTCACGCTGCGATGTGCGTGAAAGTATTTCTGAGAGAGCTCCACACTTAATACCCTTCACTGAAAAGGGAGAGTGAAGCAGAGAACGTTGGGCAGGCAAATTTAGCTGAAAGATTATTTGAGGAAATGTAATGGAAATTATAGAGAAATATATATCATATTTCTTATATAAGTTGACATCTGAAAGTATTAAGAGGAAAATTAGAGAGGAAATTTAAATTTCTTATAGAGTTTAGCTGACTTTAACTATAAAAGCTGGAATAAGAATTAAAATGCGCAACATAATCATTTCTTTTTTATAAATTAATTTATTCAGCTCAGAAGATTGTGTGAAAAAATTAAAAAAAAAATATATAAATATATATAAATTATAGTATATAATATATATAAGGTCTCAAAATCGACGCAAGTTCGCTCTTTTGATCTTTGTGTAGCTCAAGCCAAAATTGCCCAAGTCGACTTTCAATATAAATAAATCAATAAATTTCAGAAATAAAACTGACTACAGTCCCAGCGAAACAAACAAAGTTGTAAGCACCAACAACTTACGAGTGTAAGCACGCTTAATTGATGCGAGAGTCAAGCGCATTAGCACTTTGATTAATTTTTTGAGTCAGACATATAAATGTATCTACATACATATGTATTCAAATGTTTATAAAATTTTGCATTATTTGTGTTTACAATAATTATATTAATTTGTGTTTGCAATGTATATATTATATATTCTTATCTATATAAGTATACAGAGTTATCAAATTTTATTTTTGTATTTACACATTGAATAAGAGTATATAGCTCTGCATCATTCGACTGTATCATTCTCACGCACTTAAATTGTGACGTCCATAAAAATCAGACAATTTTTAAGCTCAAGGCTAATCGAATTAGGAACAAGTCATGTTTTATATATATTATACAAAAAACCCAAAAAAAATTTTTAAATTGATTAAAATGAATTATCAAAAAAAAAAATTCATTATCAAGAATTACGACGATCTAAACTAGCTCGAGCTAGCTAACGAACCCGGATTTTATATAATATTCGATGTGGCAATCCATAAGAAAATATTTAAAAATTAATTTAGCTGCCTTATATCTTCAATATTTCAGTAAATAGTGAAGAGCCTCCTCAGTTTTAGTTAAGGTATTGAATAGTATAATGTGCATTGATTATTGCAAGTTTAGCAAAAAACAATTTAAAACGCAATTAAGCAACAAAATAAATAATAATAATAAATAGCACAAATATTTGTGCTTAAAAGTCTAAAGAAAAAACATATTTTCTTAAAGAAAAAGTCGCAATAAATTTTAATCATAAAAAACGCTTGCTGATAGTGTGAGAAATTTGTCACCTTGATAGGTTTTTGTTTTCCTTCGCAAACTAAGTCAATGTTAAGATCAATCGAATTCTGTGGCTGACTCATTAAACCACATAACCACTAAAGTCAATGCGTAATTTGTACTATTGCGTTTGCCTCTCTTTAAACTGGGTTACGCGGATTGACTTTGGCTTTGGAGGTCGGCACGAGCGTGTGTTTGCCTACCGCAATCCATATCATGTTTCATGTTTGAACTTGAGGTAATATGGAGCAAACTTAGCGCTAATTAAGCGAATTCCCATTTTTTTTTTTTTGTCTATCAATTGCGAACTATCTCAATATATATTAAGAGTAGTAAAATGATTGTTGCTAATTATTTATAGGTTTTGGTTACACTCGTCCACAAAACTGTTCTCAAAGGGAGCAATTGACTGTGAAATACTCTGTGATTGAAGTTATTTCTTTGTAGTAGGGTGCTGCACAGGGTATGGTTGGTTGGTTCTAGCTTTACCATGCTCTTATCAATAATCAAATTTAAGTACAATTGGACGACAAATATTCTGCTTGGCTGACGCAGCATCCACATATCAAGTTCATTGTCAGCAATATTATATGTAAAGAAATCACAAAAGGAAACATTGCAAAATAAAAATTTGCGGTCAAATACATTAGCATTAAACAATTTATTTCATTCTTATCAATTGGGCGTGAGCTGACAATTTTTTGTATATTTTTTTACATATATATTTCAATTTGTTTACAAAAATGATTTAATTTATTAGTTTATTAGCATTTCAATACTTTTGTATAATAAATTAAAGTCAATCAAATCATTTAATTTCTATATGAGCTTAACTTTGTTCAATTTTATTTTATATAATGTAATTTTTACTTAATAATAATTTGTACTATTTAATTTAATATTAAATTCGTTAATTCAATCAATTTGAATTTTATGCCCAGGTGGCAACGCCAAAACTAACTGTATTTAAATAAGCTTTTCTAAGCTCTGTGCTTTAGACAGGCAACCATTGACATTGAGCAACAATTGGCTTGACCATGGGCGAGCTTTTGCCTGACAGCTGTTGCTTATGCGGAAAGCTTCATGGATAGAAAGCTTTTGGTGCGCGTAATAAACGTTGCATATTTATTTGTTTGAATTAAAAAGCCGGTTTAAAGAGAGTTTATGGAAGATTTATAAATTTATAATTCAGAAAATATGAAAAAATATAGAAAAAACTTTATTTATCAATAATTTGAGATAACTTTTATCTAACTTTATCTACAGGGAATAGTAAAACATGTTAAAAGATAGCGCGCATTTAGCGAAGCACAACTTTCTGCTTAACTGAATGTATGTGTGTGAGAGTGTGTGTGTGTGAGTTATTGCATATGTGTGTGTGTTTGTAAGGGAATACGGCAATGGCATCTCTGTGTACATTTTTGGTGAACAACAACACAGTCGAGTTTCAGCGACGCGTTGGCCAAGTTGTTTAGCTGCTCTGAAGTCGCAGCAGCCAAAGCAGATATATATACAAATATATATTAACATATATATAAAAATATATATTCTTGTATTTACTTATATGTACGCTGTTAAATTGTCGAAACCGTTTATCAAAGTGCGCTGGACTAATACAATTAATTATTAACGAACGCACACAAATAAGGAAATTGCTTTTTGAACTCAACTCAAACGTTTCAAACGGCATGCCGCGTGCCAGCGAGCGCCGTTAGAGCATATTGCGCATACGACACGTCGAGCGCAGGGATAAGCAAACATATTGTTGCGAAAAAAATTTGCGTGCAGCTATCCAAAAGCCATAAATTATTTTCGTACACATTGCTTAGCATTGTATCCGACCCTCTGTCCGTCTGTGTGTGTGCTGGAGTGTTTGTTGGAGTGTGGACGAGTTGAGTGTGTCTGTGTGTTTGACACATTGTAAATAAACGCAAATAACGGGTAAGTGCCAAAGGACAAACTTTCGACAGGTTCTGTGCAAGTGTTTGTAGACCCAGATTGAGTTTTCAATTTAATGGAGCTCACGCGAAAAGTTCAAAGTTTTCAAAGTTTCAAATACGTTTTTGTAGAAGATCTGGACTTGATGGGGTATTATGAGCATGATGAATTTTTTATATTTGAAATAATTACTGCACAAAAATTATATATATTATATAAATAATATATATCGTTATGCTCAATTTATAATTTTATATTATCTAGAAAATTTAAAGACAATTGCATTGAATTATAAAAGAAAAGAACTGTTAAGATTTTGATTTAAAACATATTAAAAATTAAAATTTTAACTAATTTTTTGTTCCGAAAATTCACCCATTTAATTATAGTTTTTATACATTTTTTATTTTTTTTTCATTTTCAAATTCATTTTATTTACGCTTATTGTCTTAGTTTTATACATTTTACCAACTGAATCGGGTTTAGCAGTATCTACTATAGCTTAACACCTTAATAGATTCAGCGAAAAAGAATTCTTTTTAATTTTCAATAATTTTCTAAATTAAATTTCCAATAAATTGTGTTCTTTTTCGATATAGTTCAAAATTTAAGTTTTTACTTTTAAGAATTTCTATGGGCATAAAGTTAATTATAATTAAATTTATTAAAATTTTTTGATAGTTTGAACTTTCTTCATAAATAAATATATTAAAAAATAGAATTGTATTGGAATAAAAAATAAAAGTATTTTAAAAACTTTTTTATACTGCAAATAAAATGGAAACAAAAATTTTTAAAATTAAGCTTTCAAGTTTGATCAAGATATTCATACAATATATTTATATTGATATATTATATATATTATATAATATTTTTTTATATGATATAATTATATTATAAATATATTTATTATATTATAAATATATATAATTTCAATATCTGACTCTCCTAGTGGTTTTTAAGATATGTATTAATTCAGCAGAATTTTGCACCCACAATCTTAGTTTATTTAATTTTTAAAATTTTAATATATTTTTTTGGTTTAATAAAAAATATTTACTTAAATGCTTAAAAAATTAATATATATTTGTTAATATACAAAATAAAAATTAAATTAATAATCGGTATTTGGGTGCAGAAACTGAGCCAACACACGAGTATATAAAATTTGTCAACAAGATATATTGAGAACAGCATCAAATGTCTAAAACGTAATTTTGTGGCTTCGTGTTTTGCTTTCATGCTCAAATGGAAAAAGGCAAAACAAACAGCTAAAAATAAATTTACAGTACTTTTGCACATGTGTAAAATGAGTAAATATATATAATATGAATTTAATTAAAAACATGTTTGGGCCAAACAACACAAACGTGTTTGCCCACGTCGATTAAGCTGTCTGCAGTGCTAAACATCTGCCATAGATTGTATGAAAATTTAATTCCAATTACTTGAAAAAGCTTTTGTTTCGCTCCAGTCAATACAAATTGCACCTTTGGCAGCGTTTGTACTGACAGCAAGAAAAAAAGCAAAAATTAATTGAATATTTATCAGTTGATTACAGATTCCGGGGTTCAGGTAACACGCATACGAGGCGTGGGCGACAAACCCAAAGCAAATGCATAAATCCCACGGCAAACATAACGGGCGAACAGCAATTTTTTTACATTTACATTTAATTTGATCATGTGGGAGTGGGAGTGGGCGTGGTCGTGGCAACATGGGCTTATGTTTATATTGTTTTATAATTCCACGCAAGATTGAGACTTCAGACATATTGAAGCGGAAAGACGCCTTCAATCAAACTTTAAGCCCTGCTGCTGGTGTGTGTGTGTGTGTGTTTGCGCTTGTGCTGAGATTTCTGTATAAAATGTAACCTGGCCTTAGGTTGTTTAACCCAGCCGAGCGCTCAGTGGGCCAACTCTATTTACCTTGGCCGAGCCACTCAAACACGGATGCTCATGTCCTTGAAAAACACTCGACCCCGACCTTCCGACAGCTGCAAACGGAAACAAACAGTAGCCGAATGGGCCACCACTCTAAGTTGGCCAACATATTGCGCTGCACAGCCTCAACTTAAATAGAAATGAAGCAGAAGAAGAAGCAGGAGCAGGCTGAGAGAAACTTGCATGCATAATAATCAAGTCTACGGCGAGACCATGAATATTTATCACATGTCCGGGATTAATGCATTTTTAATGCATAAGCCGCATGCCACAAGCCGCATTATCCACCAAAGGACATTCGTGGCCTGGGGCGTGGCGCCAATAAACAAGCAACACGGTGGGAGGGGGCGGCTGGCAGCCAGCGCCAAAGGCAACAGGCAAAAGCAAACGCAAAGACAGCTTTTCAATATTTGTGAACACGCTGAGTTATTGGCAGGGCGGGCCACAAGCTTCAGCTGCAGCTTTGTCCTTTACACACACGCCCAAACGTCTCTCTGTATGTGTATGTGTATTAATAGCCCACTTATTATTTGCCTTGTTGCTTTATGCACGGCAAGTGCCGCGTGTGCAAACAACAAGTGTCCTGGGCATATTGCGCTTTAATGATCATATTTCGCATGCCCTGCAAAGAGGGTATGTCCGTATGGTCGGGCGGTTTGTCGCTATTGCTGCAGCGACTGTAAAACTATGGGAGAAGAAGAGAAGGAAATGAATTTTGATATAGTATAAATTACTAAATTCTAGTTTGTCTGAATTATCAAAGTTTTTTCTTTTGCTTCTGGTCTTTACTTTCATCTAATATCATTTCACATATTCTCAGCTGAAGAGCTGTGATTGAAGAATTCCAATCTTAACCTCTCTTCGTATCCATTTCTCATTTCCTCATCATATCTCATTTATCCATTTGCCCTTTTAGCTTTTCTCTTATTTTCCATTACATTCTCTTATCTCTTTTGATCTATGCTCCCTGCTTCACTTCTAATCTAATTTCTCAGCTCTTTGAATATCCTGGAAATATTCCTTTTGCCATCTTCTCTGAACTTTTAAACTTTTCCAACTCTTTTAATCTCAATATTTTTCCTTTTTCATTTCTTTGCTTAACCGCATCATCTCTCTCTCTCTCCCTCTTCTCTGAGTCTTCATCACTTTCAATTTGCTATATTCCATAATTCTCTTACTCTTAGAAGGGTATTTAATCTTTGCTAAGCCTGCTCTCACGCTCTCCCCCGCTATCCCCCTCCCTATCCCTCTCCTTCCCAGTCTTTTTCTCTCTCTCTCTCTCTCTCTTTGTATTTCCCTTCTCTGTTTATTTGCCATGCTACGCATATAACTTTGTCGGCCTTATTAATAAACTGCTGTTTATCTTGCTTTTGACAACTTTTTTGTTGTTGTTTTATTTTCGCTTTGCTTGTTTCTGCATAGGGCTCCATTGTGTAATGCCCTGTGGTATATTGGCATATGGTAGCTGGCTTTTAATAGGCACTCATATTTCCATTGTATTCGGGGAGTCACTTCTGTTTAGCCTTTTAGCCCTTGAGTCTTTTGGACCAAAGTCCAAAGTTGTTTGTGACAGCCGGAAATCAATACGTAAAAAACAGCGAAACTTTTATTTTTTATAAATTTTCTGCGAAATAAAATGATCTGAAAAAGTGCAGAGAAAGCAGAGAAAGTTCACAGCTTAAGTCAAAGTTTGAGCAAAACTTTTCCTTTGTGGCTGAAACTCGGACTGTGTGGGGGGTGAGCGAATCTACTTTGATTATTTGTGAAACTAATTTAGATTACGCTCGTGCCTCAACACATCATGAATACCAATAAAAACGTGTGGACAGAGAGAGAGAGAGGGAAACTTCATTAATAATACATAATAAACGATACATGATATTAAGTGTGTCGACGTGTTGACTGCTGTTTACTAAATCATGTAGAATATATCCTAATTACTCTCAGGGGCGAATATTTAAGTATTTGAATATACGTATGAAATTTGTTTATTAAATTATGTAGAATATTTGTTGAAATCTTTTTGACGGGGGAAATCGGAGTATTATATGTGGTTAGTACTCTTAGCCAAGGGTAATTGAAATACTTTATTATTATTATGAAATTTGTGACGGATTATGGAAAATGTCTTAGAGTAGATCTGCTTATAGTATCATATAGAAGATATAGAAAGTATTTAATATTTTAATAATTTTTTATAAATATATATTTATATATATTTATTTATTTAGATTTTAATAATATTTTGTATATATCTTAACATTTTTTTCCCTTATTTCAAAAATATTTTTAAAATTATTTTTTATTACTTTTTAAATATTTTAAAAATTTTTACTTTAATAATATTTGTTTAAGATATTTTTAAAATTATTTTTTTATTATTTTTTAAATATTTTAATACTTTTATATCACATATTTTTTTTATATTTACAAATAAAAATTCGAATAATAAAATCATATTTTATTTTTATGAATATAATATAGAAGATAGAATAGAAAAAATCAATTTAGTTTCTCTACTCTAAGTTAATTTAACTTCTATTAACACCATCTACATAATGCTTAGAGTACACATTAGTCGGCTTGCCAAAATTAATTCCGCTTTAAGCTACTGAAAGGCAGCTGAGCCTTCATAAGCTTTAAATTCGTAAAATGCCATCTTATTGCTAAGCAGCTTTGTCCTTTCACATTTTGCCATTACGTTTTATGTCAAGCTCACTTTTATTAATTTGCCAAAAAGAAATTGATTGAAATTAAAATGTAATTAATGGCAAATTGGCTGCTCGAAGGGAATGCTAAACGAAATCGCATTAGCGAAATTTCTTAGGAATTTATCAATTATCAAAACATAAACTGGCTACAAAGCTGCTTGGGCTCTAAATAGCCTTTAAGATGGACTGGCCATAAATATTCAGAGGCTGTTAATTGCGGGTCCTATGGACAGGAAGACGGTTGTTGCTGTTGATGGGGGGGAAAACACAATGGCATAGAGACAAAGTCAATGCCAATGGCAGCAATAATCAACTGGCAGCAACAGCAAAATGAACAACAGGCGACAATGTCAGCAATATAAACAGCACAAATACTTGGGGGAAATAAAAGAGAAAGAGGAGAGAGAGAGAGAGTGGGGAGTGTGGGTCAGGCCCATAGCTTGATAATGATGTTGTTGATGCTGCGAGCTATGCTATATGGCAATGAGTATATCATTATATGGGCATTACAAATTGCTGATGGCTGATTGGCGCGAGACCGGGCTTGGCTGGCGTAAGTAGCATTCATCACGTTTGCTTGCCGTGCTACTAGGGCGTATACTTAACGTGTGTGCCTAGCCTTAAGCTGTGCGCATGTGAAGGATTAAATTGTGTTGCGCATTTCACAGCTTCGCACCTTCGCGCCACTGTGTGCTTGCCACAAAAAAGCGAAAATAATAGCACAGCAGAGCTGCTGTTCAGGATGTGGCTTAGTTTGTCACTGTTGCTGCTGCTCGTTTTTAGCCCGGCGCTCGGTCCGCAGGACACGTTCAGCGTTAATCTAATTATGACAATGCGTTCGAGCAAGCAAGCTGGAAACCTCCAGCGCCATAAACTTGCTATAATAATAGAAATTGAAATCAAATTGCGCAAACTTTTAACTGAAGCGACGAATTTTTGATAAGATTTCGGAGCAAGAGAAGATGAAATTTTAAGTCTCAAAGTGAAAGCATAATCAAAATGGCTTTTAATAATAATAAAAAAATATATAAAATATATAAAGACAAACTGGGAATATGAGGAATATATTTGATATATATAATTAAATATTTTATTAAATACAAATTTAAAAAAAATTGATATAAAGTAATTAATTAATATATTTTCATTAACTAAATAAATTTTTAAATAAAAATGTAATAAAATATCAATGATAATTTCAAAATTATTAAAAAAATAAATAATGATATTATAATATAAAAATTAATTTTTAAAAATTTTATTAAAAATTGTTCCATAGAATAAATGTTCCATAAAATAAATATTTATTAAATAAAAATTTAAAAACAAAATAAGAATTAATATGAATTAATATTAATAATAATTTTTAAAAATTTGCAAAAATAACTAAAACCAAAATTAAATTAAATTTACAAAAATTAAATTGAATGGGCAATAATTGAATTTAATTCAAATTTCTAGTCTGTGCAGGGTATTGGCGCCTGCCTTGATAACAGGCTTGCAGCGGCAGCTCGTCCACAGCCAGCAGCAATGGGCGTCAACGTGGACGTGGGCGTGGTTGGGGGTGCTGCTTTTGTGTGACAAACACTTCATTAGACTAATGAACATAATTTACCGTAATTGTGTTAGCCGCTGGGAGCAACAGTTTTTCTTTTTCCTCCCGCGTCGAAATACATACGATGTATGTATATAAATATATATATAAATTTTCATTATTATTATTTTTATTTTTGATCAAAAACAAAGTAAAATGATGTTGAAATGATGTGAGTGCTTTATGAAATTAGTAAGCGAACTGCGCGTGTGTGTGTTGGCGCACCCAAGCCCCCTGCTTATCGATTAGATAAAATTAATTTTAGTCATCCTGTCCAATATATTAGAGAGCCACGCAGCTGGCGATTTATGACTGCCATCGACTTGGCCGGAAATAGTGCGCTGTTGTTATCTGAGAAAATAAAACAAAACTGAAAGTCTGTGATAAAAGCCCGAAAATTGTTTATAAAGCCAGCTGCAGCCAGTCAGACAGCTAGACAGCCCTGCCACATGCCGCAAGCCAAACGCAAACAGCACAAATGCCGCTGGATATTGCAAATTTATGGCAACTGTCATAAATCGCATCGTCATATACATATAGTATTATCCCACATGTAACAAAGTCAGCTAAAAGGGCTCTAAAAGACATGACACACACACACACAGACGCACACACTCACACAGGTTGCCACAGAAACTGCGCAACAATTTGTTGCTATTGTGGCGATGGGGGCTGGGGTTGGGGCTGGGTTGACTTGACATCGATTTACAGCGCCGCCTGTGAGCTGATCAATTTGACATGATTGGTTTAGACGAGATTTATTTACAATGCACGAGGGTTGCTTCAACCAGGCCAACAAATTATGGCCAAATGAGCTGGAGGTTAACTGGCTTGATTGATGGATTGATTGATTCTGACATGATAAGTTGATTGATTATGTCTGCTGTGTAATTCAGCGAGAGTGCTCATAAGCCTACCAGCTCGATTAATTGGCGCACAGCTCACATGTGGGCTTAATCGATAAGCATGTTATCGATAGAAGCACTTAATGTTTCGATAATAGATTGTTTAAGTTTTGATTAAACTTCTCAGCTATTTTATTGATTTGATTTGTATATAAATGCAATGACATGATCATCGATTAATTATCGATAGTATTGTTAATTTATAGACACAGTTTTTAATCACTTTCTAAGCTTAAGCTCGTTATAAGTGATTCTTGAGCTTCAGCGAAGTATATTATAATAAGTATTTTGCATATATTTTGAAGGTTGAGCGTATATATCGATAGACTATCTATCAATTATTCTATCTTGACCAACTCTATCTGAGCTTGATCACAATAACAATCAAGTTATAGACGAAAACAATTTTTTGAGTATATATTTTACTTCTATATGCTGTTGATTGGCAATATCGATAGGCAGGTTATCGATAAATTTAATTGGTTATATTTTTCTTTTAGTATTGGCATGCTTAATAATCTCTTTTCCAATGGTTGAAATATATTATATATATATTTTTTTATGCATTTTTGGTAATATATGTAGATAGACGGACTTTCGATTAATTTATCGATTTGATATAGAATATTGTATATATTTGTTATTTTATATTTTTTAATATTTTTATCAAGGTTAATATAAGGAATTAATCAGGAATTAATTAGGACTTGTCCTAATAAATGAGCTTCTTATATGATATAGCTATTAATATGCCATATGACTCGATAAGAGAGAGAGGGAGAGAGAGAGAGATGTCGTATATGTATATCTATATTTCTATTAGCCATTACAAGACATCACATAAAGATATCTATGCAATTTTCGTAGGCTAATGTGTTTACTTTTTGAAATATGCCTTGCTGGCATAACATTGAATTTTCTATTCCGCTGCTAGCTCCAGCTGTGACTAGCTTATTTAATTTATTAGTATTAGGTGCTCTGCTTGCTAAATTCGGAATGAAATATTCATCTGGAAGATATCATGAATCATTGAGTCCACCTCGTTCGTCCCACAGCAACGCCTACGCACGCTTACAAATCATGTGGGCCCTGCAAAGAAATGCGCTAAGGGTTACCGTGCTGGCCACACACACACAGCCACGCCCACACACGCCCACTCGTATACCTCTTTCAATTGCTGTCTCAAAGAAGCCCCACAAAAAAAGTTTTCATAAATAAATAATAAAGTTGAGAACAAATTGCATGAAAAATGAAAAGAGAAGCAGAAACCAAAAAAAGCCAAAAACAAAAGTGAAAGGTAGAAATTATTTTCAAAATTGTGAAAGGTAACGGTACAAAGTGTTAATTAATTAACAAACCGGCTGAAATATGCGTATTTAAACAGTTGGTTTTGCTTGAATGCCAGCCGAGTGGGCGAAACGTTAAAGTCGCCCGCCGCCTGCTTGCGCAGCTAATTGCAAACAGCATCCACCTCGTCGCTGCCATGATTTCTTTTTGAGCACTTGGCGGCTGGCACCTATTGTGCTTTACGTGTCCTTGCCAGCACAACTGGCAGCACGTGTAGCTGCGGCCACAGCCGGGTCTTTGGCTTTGGCCACAATGGCGCCTTAAGCAGCGTAATTAATAACAAAAGGGTGGGCGAGAGGCTGGGCAGGGAGAGAAAGGGGAATTGGTAAAATTCTGGCTTGGTGGGCCTAATTTATTTATAAGGTGCCCCATTCTGTGGCTTGACCAAATAATGAAAGTTTTACGACCATGTAGTTGTGGTGCCATTATCCGCCTTTAAGGGTTCAAAGGACAACAACTAATTGAGTCTTAACTTCTTTGGCTTTCTCTGAGAGAAAGGGAATTCATTGAGGTGAAGTCTTTCTATATTTAAACTAAAGTCCGTAAAGGCGATCATGTTGGAAGAGGGAGTGAAAGAGAGGAGAGAGAGACAGGTAGCGAGAGAGGTAAATAGACAGATAGAGAGAGAGAGAGAGAGAGTGAGACAGAAAGACTGAGAAATATGCAGAAAAGAGATTGGTATAATGAGAGAGGAAGAGCCAGAGAGAAAAGTGATGGAGAGAGACTGAAAAGAATTTGAGATAGAGGGAAAAAGAAATAGAGCTAGAGCAAAGTAAACGGAGAGCAGGAGAGATGGACAGAATTAAAGACACACAGGAAAATATAGAGAATATATATAGAGAAAGATAGAGCTAGAGAAAATGAGAGTGGAAGAGAGAAGGAGAGAAATGAAGCTGCTCTCTCAGCTACTTGGAAGTAATCAATACTTTTTCCGCCTCCAGGCATACACTACAGCAGAGTATTTAATATGCTACAACCTAAGATTGACAATTTCCTTTAAAAAAAATTTTTTTAGCGAAATGGATATCGTCATACGCGAGGAGGAGCTGTCGCTGACGCAGATTGGCATCTACGCCTCCGTTTCGTTTCTGGTGGTATCTGCTGTCGGCGCAGCCCTCTACACCACCTGCTCGAGACGTTACCGCCTGAACTGGTTCGAGAAGAACCTGCTCGAGTCGGCCAGCGAGAAGGATGAGGAGCAGCAGAGGTGAGTCCTTCCCACTTGCCCGCACTTAAGTTGATTTAAAGACCCATCTGTTCGGCAGTCGAGAGGCGCTGGTGGCTGGCACCGTCGGCTACAACGTGGACAATTTGAACGAGTGTGTGGCACGTGGCAAGTTGTCGTTAAACAACGGGGGCAACATGAGTCCCACGTCGCTCAAGTCAGAGGATGCCGATCCGGCCTTCTGGGTGCCCGCCTCGGTGACTTCATCAACGGCAGCTGTGCAGCAGCAGGTCTCCAATACCACAGAGGACTCGGCCCCGCCCACGCCCACCTCGCCCACAGGCAGCCTCAAGTCGAACACGTTGTCCTACTGCTCCACGACATCGGTGCCCATTGCTCGCTCCGATAAGCATGTCGTCCTGGCCATGCATCCGAGTCGTCCACGCGTCTCCTCCATGAATGCCAAGCTGGATCATACCAAAATCGATATGACTCTGTACCGCAGCGTAAGCCAATGCAATCGGATTAGCCAGCCTGTTTCCATTAGTAACCTAATCTCCTTACCTTTAGCAGCACTCGCAGTCGAAGGCTGTTTGCTCCTCAGCCGCCGTCAATGAGGTGCGTGGCAATTTGCATGTCTGCCTTAGCTACGATCCGGTTGCGGGTTTGCTCAACGTGCGCCTGCTCGAGGCACAGAACTTGCAGCCACGACAATTCAGTGGCACCGCCGATCCCTACGCCAAGATACGTCTGCTGCCCGACAAGAAGAACTTCTGGCAGACGCGCATACACAAGAAGACCTTGAATCCAGGTGGGAATTTACCTATGCTTTATCCTACATCCTATATCCTATATCCTATATCCTATATCCTATATTCTATATCCTATATCCTATATCCTATATCCTATATCCTATATCCTATATCCTATATCCTATATCCTATATCCTATATCCTATATCCTATATCCTATATCCTATATCCTATATCCTATATCCTATATCCTATATCCTATATCCTATATCCTATATCCTATATCCTATATCCTATATCCTATATCCTATATCCTATATCCTATATCCTATATCCTATATCCTATATCCTATATCCTATATCCTATATCATATAGCCTATATCATATAGCCTATATCATATATCCTAAATCCTATATCCTATATCCTATATCCTATATCCTATATCCTATATCCTATATCCTATATCCTATATCCTATATCCTATATCCTATATCCTATATCCTATATCCTATATCCTATATCCTATATCCTATATCCTATATCCTATATCCTATATCATATAGCCTATATCATATATCCTAAATCCTAAATCCTATATCCTATATCCTATATCCTATATCCTATATCCTATATCCTATATCCTATATCCTATATCCTATATCCTATATCCTATATCCTATATCCTATATCCTATATCCTATATCCTATATCCTATATCCTATATCCTATATCCTATATCCTATATTCTATATCCTATATCCTATATCCTATATCCTATATCATATAGCCTATATCATATATCCTAAATCCTATATCCTATATCCTATATCCTATATCCTATATCCTATATCCTATATCCTATATCCTATATCCTATATCCTATATCCTATATCCTATATCCTATATCCTATATCCTATATCCTATATCCTATATCATATAGCCTATATCATATAGCCTATATCATATATCCTAAATCCTATATCCTATATCCTATATCCTATATCCTATATCCTATATCCTATATCCTATATCCTATATCCTATATCCTATATCCTATATCCTATATCCTATATCCTATATCCTATATCCTATATCCTATATCCTATATCCTATATCCTATATCCTATATCCTATATCCTATATCCTATATCCTATATCCTATATCCTATATCCTATATCCTATATCCTATATCCTATATCCTATATCCTATATCCTATATCCTATATCCTATATCCTATATCCTATATTCTATATCCTATATCCTATATCCTATATCCTATATCCTATATCCTATATCCTATATCCTATATCCTATATCCTATATTTTATATCCTATATTCTATATCCTATATCCTATATCCTATATCCTATATCCTATATCATATATCCTGTATCCTATAGCTAAACGAATATTTTTCCGCATTTCCCAACAGTTTTCGACGAGAACTTTGTCTTTGAAGCAACCGCCGGAGTCATTGACAAACGCAGCCTGGAGATTCTATTATACGATTTCGATGCTTATTCCCGTCACGTGTGCATTGGAGGCACCAAATTGCACTTGGCCCAGCTGGATCTGAGCGAGCAACTGAAACTGTGGACGCCGCTAACATCTGCCTCGGCACAGGATATGAAAATGGATCTGGGCGATATAATGGTCTCGCTCGCCTATTTACCATCTGCTGAGCGCTTGATGGTCGTCTTGATTAAGGCCAGGAACCTACGCATTGTGGATGATGCACGCAACTCCTCGGATCCGTATGTGAAGGTCTCTCTCCTGGGCCCAGGTGGCAAGAAGTTGAAGAAACGTAAGACAGGTGTGCAGCGCAACACCGTTAATCCGGTCTATAACGAGGCATTGGCCTTCGATGTCGGCAAGGAGACGCTCAAGAATTGTGTCCTCGAGTTCAATGTGGTGCACGATGGCCTGCTGGGTGAGTGGATGCCAAGTGGATGCTAATATCACAGTTGACTAAAGCAGCTTTTACGCACAGGTTCAAGCGAAATATTGGGTCGCGCCTTAATTGGCAACTCACCTGAGGTGCAGCACGAGGAGAAGATATTCTTCGAGGAAATGTTTCGGGCTAAGAACGCAACGGCTCAGTGGGTGCCGCTGCAGGAGCCAACAGCAAACAACTTGAGTGCCACAGCGAAGACCGCAACCAAAAACTGAAATCCACACAGCTAGAGCTTTAGCTGTTAAGTCGATAACAGAGCACTGTTAAGGGAGCAGAACAAACTTCAACCGCAGGGAATAGAACTTGGCTAACAAATTTTCAGGAATTTGCAGGGATACATTTAAGAAGGATGCTGAACGTGTGCACAAAATATTCACAAATTATATAAAAAAAACATATATATATATAACAAAAAAAAAAAAAAAAAAAAAAAATATATATATATATATATATATATATATATATATATATATATATATATATATATATTTTGTATGTTAACATAATGTTACATATATATATTTATTTATTGGTATATTACAGTAAGATCTCGAAATGACGAACAGTTAAACAAAATAAATGTAAGCTAAGTTAGAGAGCTAAACTTTCTCATTTATATTTATATAAATTTGATTAGAACTTTATTTGCTAAATTAAAATAATATACAACATTTCTTTTTAAATTTTTTATTTTTTATCATAAAAAATGTTTAAGGCTTTTAAATAATTTTTTTTATTAGATTTATTTTTATTTCATTAAATCAAATTTTTATGTTACATATATTATTTGTATTTATATATATATTTTTAAATATAAAACAAAAATTCTAGTACAAATAAATTTACTAGAACAAATGAGTACTTAATTTAAAAAAAAATATGTATACCTCAAATTGACAATTATATTTTATTGATTTATAATTTGTATTTAAATATAATTTATAAAGAATGATTTAAATATAGTTAACTTAAATAAAATGAAATTATTTAAATTTAATTTAAGTATACATACATACCTTTATTTAAAAAAAAAATTTAAAAAAGTTAAAAAAATATAAAGAATATAAATTCTGGTAATTAAAAAAAATATATATATATATATATATATATATAATAAAAAATTATTAAAAGAAAACTTATGTATAATTAGATTTATATAATACATAAACATTTATGCATAGTTATAAAAAAGAAAAAAATATTTAAAGTCAAATAAAATATAAAAATCTATAACTATAAATATAAATATATATTAAGAGATCCTACTGTATTTACATAGTAGCAAAGCCTAGAAAACTGTATGTGCTTTCCACGATATCAATTACTCTTCTAATCAACAAAAAACCTATATATAAACATATACTATATATTCAAACTTATATTGAAAAATACTTATATGTGCTACGTATAGAATAGACAAGAAGTACCTAAGATGAAACTAAATATATATATATATATATGTTTTCAAGCTTTGTCAAAAGTATAGGCTATGAAACATAAACTACAACTTAAGCATATTATCTCTACTTGAATTTACATATATAAAACATATGTATCAAATATATATATTTATGTATATGGAAACAGTTAATCACAGTCTATTGTAGAACAGCTTTTCAATATTCCTAAACCTTTCGAATAAAAAAGGGTTTCAGTACAAAAGGGGCACAAAAATAACAAAAACAATTTTGAAACAAGTTATATACGTATTTGATTCTGCTGAAATATCACATGGAACATTATATAACTAGAAACAAGTAGCGAATATGTTATTGAGTTAATTACGCACTATATAATCAAAACAAGCATGTAATAATACTATTATTATATTATATATATAAAGTTCTCTAATACTAATAAAATAAAGTTAAATATATATATACATATATAGACATATATTCCTGTGTATATATATGTATATATGTATATAAAAGTAGAACTTTGTATTTTTGGGAAGTTTTTTGTTATAGATAGGATTTACTCTGGGAATTCTGCTATAGCTTGATTCCATATCTAAGCTAATTTTATATTTTTTTAATTTACCAAAATTTGGTTTTTTAGGCTTATGCTGAAGATTGGTTTTTGTTTAAATTTCAAAAATATAGATATTTTATAATTTTCACTTAAAATATATAAAAAAGAAAAAAAAATTATCAAAGCTAAGATAACATGCAGAAACCCAATCAATCCTTTAGTCAGTCTGACTGAATAGTCAGATAACTTCCGCAAGTCTGAATAAACTTTTGCACATCGATCGTTTAGTCAATCGTTCAGTCACTCAATCACATCAGTTTTCCAATTTCCCTCGCTATTCGTGAATGTGGCAAATAGTCGTCTTAAAAACTTGCCATCAGATGCGGCCAACAGACTGAAAGGGAATGCAGTCAAAGTCTGGTCGTTGCGTCCCTTTTTTTGGCGTAAAAAGTTTCCACTGTGCTCTGTGTGTGTGAAAGCATTTAACTAATTTTGTAACATTGACTGATGTGGCCAAGGAGCGCAGCTAGATTGGCCTTCTCGCTATCTCCCTCCCTCTCTAACTCGCTCAGTTTAACGTAAATTTCCTTTCAATCAAAATGTGCTTTCATTCAATTTAGTTGCTGCCTCCTAAAATAGAGTGAAAAGCCGGCCAAGAGCTGAAAGTAAAAACGGAACAAAAATAAGGGCAAAGGCAGCAGCAACTTTGAACTATTGCCAATCCTCGATGGCGCCAAAAAGGAGACAACGGCCGAAGCTGCTTATCGGCAAAAGGAAATTCTCTGATAGATTGTCAGCTAAGCACTTATACATGTGCCTGTGTGTGTGTGTGTGTGTGTGTCTGTGTGTACATTGTGTATCCGCATTGGCCCCCGGTTGGGTATGAAATGTCAACATCGAAGATAACTCGAGCGACACCGCAATTTAGGGAAATTGTTTGGCCAAATATTTGCGTGCCTCTTGCCAAAATGCCGGCTAGTTGGCTTAGAGTAATATTTAGAACAAGTTGGTAATAAAAATGGAGAATAATAGGAGCGAGTTCCGGTCTATAATAGCTTGCAAAAAGAATTCTTTAACCGGAAAATTAAGTGAGCTGACATTAAGTTATAAATCCAAGTATAATGTGCTATAACCGTTTCATAATAGTTTTTAATAGTTGAAATATACAAACGTAATAGTACCTACGTGTATTATAGCTTAACCGATTTATACCCGTTTCAGAATTATTTTATTTATTTATTATAAATGCAAAGATATTTAACAATTTCATATCCCACACATAACTAGCACATAAGCGGTTCATAACCGTTAATTACCATTAAATAACCGATTCAAACCCGTTTCATATTGCAACAGAATAGATATTAGGCTTTTCATTTATTTATTTGATCAAGTAATTATTATACATAAGATTCTAATATGCACTAACCGCTTCATAACCGTTTCAGCTCTAAATAAATTATTTTAAAATATTTTTATTTATTTTGCATATTGCCTGTACTTTCGATATTTCTTTAAATAATCCCATTCTTTATATAATACCCGTTTCATAACCGTTTGCTTTCCAACTGATCTTGAATGCGAGCTAAGCCACATTGTTGTCAGCAAACTCAATTATTGATATCAGCGCGCCATAGCCCCAAACACGTGACAGACTCAAAGTGAAGCTTTTGGCCCGCTGCAGCATGCTGGCTTATTGGATTTACCCATTAATCCCGCAACTGCGATTCTTATACGTATTTATTGGCCATTCAATATTTCAGCTAGTGCGCGCTGTCTCCTTCGCTCCAAGCGCGGCATACGGCGACCCCGCACCCACTTAGCCGTTTGGCTATCAATTTTTCGCCCAAAAAAAATACTTCGCTTCAAAGTCAGTGGCAATAAACTGCAAGCGACTAACGAGCAAATTCCATTTTTAATTTCGTCATGCCACTGTCTTTGTTTTCTGTTTTCTGTTCTTTTCTCTCTCTTTTTTCATCACCATTTTATCCAATTCTTCTATTGCGCTTTTCAAAGCTTGTCAGCGGAAAACGTAAACTAACGACATTTTCGTTTTCTTATTTACACAATCAATTTCGAGCTTTTGTGATGCGGCAAAAGGCGAACGGCAAATGCGAACAGCAATAACAACAAGAGTAACGGCAACAACAAGAACAACAACAGCAGCAACTTCTTCTACTCCTACGCCCTCTTTCGCTTTATAGTCTGTTGCACTTCGTATGTTACTCCCGTTGTGAGTCCCGTTGTTTCGTTAAGTTCGCTTTCGCATTTGGTGTTGGCATTTTGTGCCGCGAGGGAAATTGTCGTCAAAGTGAACAACGAAAAAAATGTCAGCTTGTTTGTTGTTTTAACAGTGCAGCGGCAGTAGCGGTCGCCCCCGCCCTCGCCACGCCCCGCTCTTCACTTGCACACATGTCGCTTATGGCTCTACATTGCAATCGGTGTGCGTGTGTGTGTGTGAGTGCAGCTAGTAATAGTTCTAGTTTTAGTTTCTTGTTACATTCGCCTTTTTTTCCCCAAATTCGCTCGCACGCTCATTCTCTGTTCCCCTCTCTCGCGCTCTCGCGCTGCCCGCCAGCTTAGCTGCGTCGTTCCTTTTGATGTTGACCGCAATCGCTGGCTGCGCTTGCTGTCTCGCTCCCGCTCGCTGGCCGTCTTTGTTGTTCTCTTTTCTTTTTTTAGGTAGCCTTTATTGTTTATGCAACTGTCAGCAGTTTTCGTTGCCCGTTTCTGAGAAAGTTTTCGCTCACAATTGGAGATTTACTTGACTGCCTGCATGTAGGTGTGTGTGTGTGTGTGTGTGTGTGTTTGTTGTGTTTGCTTTGGCTTAGCTTACATGGACAATGTACAGCGCGTGTGTTTGTGTGTTTCAGCGCGCTTTGCTGTGTGTTGCTTCATATTTGTTGTCATTTCCAATTGTTTCTACGACTTTTGACAGCTAGCAGATTAGCTTGGTGACGCCTCTGCAGCAGCGGCAGCGTCAGCAGATACCCGTTACGTTCGTTTGTTTATTGGCAGCGCCATCACGGTATGCGACTAAAGAGATTGTCCAGGGAAATCAACGATAAGGAGTTAGAGCGGGAGAGGGAGAGGGAGAGCGGGCGGTGTGACCACTCACAGCAACTGCATAAAATACCAAATTCTGATTGCAGCTCGTTATGGCTTATCGAAACGAGTTTGTCAATGGGAAGGAAGATCGATAGCACTTGATTAAGCGATTATCGATTGTTGTGAAATAGTATTAGATTATTTATTATATTTAGTTTTAAATTGAGTTATATTAAATTAATTTAATTTAAATTAAGTCCCTAAATTAACTTGAATGCTATATGTTATCGATCATTAATTATCGAATTGAAATATATAATTTATTTGGTCCTGTTTTTAGTGTATTTTATCAAATTAAAGCAAATTTCAAGTTTTAATTTCGCTTTCACTTTAAAATCAAATGCCTTTGCTGCCTGTGTTTGACTATCGAAATAAATCGATAATTATTTAATGGACTTATCCTCAATAAATTGATCGATTGTTAACAGCTATAATAGCTACTAACAGTTATTATGCTGAACAGCTCTTTGTTCTCTGACTAAATCTGATTTATTATTGATAAAGCTATATATTGCTCACGCCTATATTATTTTAGCCAACTCTTTGGTCAATAGGCAGCGGAAGCAATTATAAAAGCCATTTGATGTGTCAACAACATGCAGCGCAAATTTGACTATAAAGTGAAAAATGAAAATTAATTAAATTATTTCGGGCTAAGGCAATGTCACATGTGTGGTTGGGTCGACGGCGACTGCGGCTGCTGCTGAATAAAGCTCATCAATAAACAAAATTTATGGCTAAAACACAATTGCAGCGAACAAGGACAACCAGCAGCAGCAGCAGCAACAAGGCCAAAAAAAAGCAGCTAAAGCCAAAGCCAAAGCCAATTAAAGACACGCTCCAGCAGCAGCAGCCCCATTTAGTGGGCGTGGCACAGTGCTGTAAAACATTGGGAAACATTACCCGCACCCACAGCCCGCTGCCACGCCCACCAACTGGCCAACGAGAGCTGCTCCTGGCCCTGTTCCTGCTCTTTGCTGCTGACGAGCAACCAAATTTCCGCACCCAATCAGCATATTTAAATTGTGTTGTGTTTTGTGATTGAAATGCATGAAGTACGACACACAAACACAGAGAGAGAGAGAGAGGTACACACATACACACACCTACACAAACACAACCACACACACACAGCCACAGACAGTGTTAAAGAACCACGCACTGCCCTGCTGGCTCATCTGCTCATTTAGCTGGAAAACTAGCTTTTTCTGGAGTATAAATATTTGTTTTTTAAGAAAATAATTTGTATTTGTTAAAAAAAAAAAATTTGATTTAATTATTTTTATAATATAAATTTGATTGTTCAAGAAAACATTTATTTTTAAGATTTTTAATATTTTAGGAAATTTTTCTTTTTATAATTTATTTAAATTTTATTAGAGGCTTAAAAAAATTTTATTAAAAAATTGTATATAAAATTTAAAAAAAATTATATAGTTTATAAAATTAAAAAATAATATTTCAAAAAAAATTAAAAATTTTCCAATAGAACCTATAGCTATTATTCAAGTCTTCTCACATCCAATTCCAATAAATATTATTTTCAGCTATTTTTAGCCTTTTTTGCTGACCATCTCTAGAAGTGGCATCTTTCTGTGTGTTTGCTTTTCAGAAGCTGGCAGCACTGTCTGGAGGCCACATTCCAGCTGAAGGACACATGCACAGATCAGAAGGACACATTGACAAACATGCATTTTTAGCAAGTTGGGTAGTTTGGTGGCTTTGGCCACACTTTAATGGCCAAGAACGTTGCGACTCGAACTGGCATTGGCATTCCAACTCCCATGTCCAGTTCGATGCTGTTTCAGCAGTTTCGTTTTGATTGTGCGATTTTCTACTTTGCTACGTATTTCTCCCTTACTTCGATATATTTGCTTCTTCTACTTCTTTTTTTATTGGCAGTTTTTGTGTCTATGTGCTGGTCAACCACCGGTGCAGAACTCTAATTGCCAGGCAGCACATGGCAGCCAAGGTGGTGGACAGCAAATGGGATCGGCAATGGCGGCTTTTCCATTCCATTTTTCGGATGCACACAAATCGTTTGAATATTGTTTTCCCATTCACTCACTCCAATGGCCCGCAGTGAACTGGAGGGGCTAAAAAAAAACTAGAAAAAATACGGTCACACTGACCGGCGAACACTTAAAGCTATCCATTTTTAATTGGAATTTAGGCGCAAAGTCGTAAATATTTTTGCCATAGGCATGGTGAAGGGTATCGTTAGATTATAGTTTCTAGCTTGCAGCTTGTAGTTTGGGCCAGGATGCCTTCAAGTGGTTCCTGCGCATTTCGATTGCAGATATTGCAGTTTGAAGTGGATAAAATCTGCAGCAGCAGGTGGTGCAGCTATGCGGAATCAATAAATGAATCAAATATGTGTTAGGCAAGCCCAAACGATTCATAACTTGCCCAGAAGCGGCCTTAAATCGTGGCCAAAAGCGAATCAGCTAGCTGAGAAAAAGTCTAAAAAATCGAAAAAGCTTGAACATGATTTACTCAAATAGTTCGCTTTGCTCAATAAATATGTTAATTAAAGATAAACGCGTTTTGCCAATAAGCAGAAAATACCACCTGCGATCAGTGCATCTACTGCAGCTTAAGTATTTTTTCAAGCATAATTAGTAACTGCAGAAGAAAATACCACCTGCGATCAGTGCATCTACTGCAGTTTAAGTATTTTTTCAAGCATAATTAGTAACTGCTGATGCGACTTGCATTTGGTGAGAGCACATGCAGTATTTTTCTCTCACAAACTAGTGTCAAAAGAGAATTCGCAAAATAAGCGTGCGCGCGTTGCTAGCTAAAGCAATTTCAATCGTATTGCATTTAAAGTTAATTAAAGTGATTTGTGTGTTGTGTTAGTCGATTGATGGTGTTAAATAAACAACGGTGCAGCTGTGGAGTGAGATGTTTTTGCATATTCTGCCTACAAGGCGCAACAATGTTCGTCATGTTTGTGCATGTTCGTGTGGCTTGCGGCTTTTACCGTTGCGCGTGTCTTGTCTTCGAATGCAAGAGTGAGTGACTGAGAGATAGAAAGAAAGAGAGAGTGCGCGTAAACATGCCGAGCCGTCGCGTTGAAAATCGTAACGTGATTTAAACTTCGTGACGTTGCCGGCAACTAAACTGAAGCAAAAGGCGAACGGCGAATGGCGAATGGCGGATGGCAACGCCAGCCACGCTGACAGAACAGTCAGGGCAGACAAATGGTTGCGTTTGAGCGTAGGGGCCAGGCGACAGCGGCGCTGGCGGCTGCTGTGCTTAGGCCAGTTGCTGTCCGCACAATTGGCACGTAGCTGCCAGCGTCATGTGTGTGTGTGTGTGAGAGAGAGAGAATGGGAGAGTGCGGAATGCTGTTCCACTAGGGATGGGCGCGTGTTGAGTTGGTCTGAGAAGAGCACGAATAACATACGAGGCAGTTCCAATTGGAATGTTTATATTTTATTTGGAATTACGTTTTAGTAACGTAATTAAATATAAAATATATATTTATTTTTAAAGGAAAAATTACTAAAAATTCTAAAAAATATATTTTAATATATTCAAGTATATTTTTTATTTGATTTATTTTCTTATTGGCATATCTCTTTAAATAAGATTTCATTGCCTGCTCGTGCCACGCGCTCAGCTCTGATCTAAAGTGAAAAGTGTTGACCGTTTTTCTCATATTTTGACAAAACTCAGCCAACTGCTTCAGTGCCTCCTAATCAGAAGCATTTTACGTTGTGACTTTGATGTACTCGCTGTTTAAGTGCGAGTGAGAGTGACAGAGGGAGAGAGAGAGAGAGCGTGAGTGGAGGACAGCTCGGCGTGGCACACACGTGACACAAATAGGTAATTGCTCTTTGACTAGCGCCCAAAAAGTTTGACACCCTTTGGCAATGGTATCCATTTACCAGTTTCCTCTCTTTAACTCCACTGCTGCCTGAGGTTCAGTAGTTTAACTTTAACTCAATCAAATTATATTGCACATACCCTCGTAATGGCAGCGCTAAAGTCCAATAGGAAAACTATTTAGTACAGTTAAAGCTCAATAAGTGAAAAATTAGGCACAATTAAATATTTCTGTGCTCTAAATAATACTGAAACTTAAACTTGATAATAAAATATATTTTTCTTTAAATTAAAAAATATTTAATTTCATTTATTTAAAATTATAAAATATTCTTGTTCAATTTTATTGAAAAATTTTCAATATTCATTTTTATTTGACATTCAAATTAATTATTATATAAAATTAAAAAATATTTTATACATACACCCGATTAAAATTTTAAAAAATTTATATATTTTTTTTGTCACAAATATCAACTAGTTTTATAAACTAGTTTCTCTTAGCGAGTGATCACTGTAATTTAAATTTAATGTTTTTTCACTTTTGAGTAATTCACAATGCGGTCGCAATTAATTAAATTATGCGTGCACAGAAGCAATGTTAATTGAATTACATAATAAATTGTTTTTTATTATTGTTTTTTCTACATTATTTAAAGCGTGAATTCCACAAGAATGTATTAAAATTGTACAAGAATTTAGAATGGAATTTTTAAAGCTCGTGTCACGCACGTCACACGACTCTGGCACGTCTGTCAGTTTAGAAATAAGAGAAAATAACATAAATAGAAATTTGATATGAGGAACATAAAAATCGATGCAAAAGAGTTTTGCATATATTTTGAAATCCGTCTACGTGTGCTGTGAGGTGAATATATATACGATGTGTGTATGTATGGGTGATGTCTGTATATATATATATTTATTTTTTGTGCGTCTGAATTTGTGTCGTGTCTTGTCGCATCATGAACCGAAATCTTTGACATATGCCAAAATCTGGCTGGAATCTCACAGCTATGTATACTGAGTGTTTTTTTTTTTTTTTTTTTTTTTTTTAAGTGTATGAAAGTGAAAAAAGTTGAAGTGAAGTGAAAAATCGGAATTCTTTAAATTGTGTTTTATCAGGTGAGTTATGTTCTTTATAAAAGTTTAAACTATTTTATTTTTATTTTTAATTTTATTTATTTATTTATTTTATTTTTTAAGTTTTGCATTTAGCATTCAGCAATGATTCAGAAAACTTATAACTAAGCCTCAGCGAACTCGTCACTATCATTAATTTATGGAGTGCGTGCGCGTGTGTTGCGTTCGTGTTATCTATTATCATATTTGCATATTTAGCTCTCATATCCTTCTCCACCTGCCATTGTCAGTGGCGTTGGCTGTTATCAGCATTCGAAACATACTCGATTCCTGAAAACGTTTAGCGGATATACATAGAAGCGAATGCAAATGCAACTGCAGAGCAGAGGAGAGCGGAGCACAGCCATGCGAACAGTGTTCAACAATTTGTAGCTCATGTTTTGGTTGTTGCTGTTGCTGCAGGCGCAAACTGATTTAACTTATCGCGCTTGCCACGCGCCACTCATGTGAAAACAAGCGAGCAACAACTGCAACAACAACAACTGCATGTTGCAGGGACACACACAGTGGCAGGCAGGCCGTCACGGCCGCTGTTTACAGTTACAGTCACCAGTTACAATTACAGGCAACATGTTTGTGCCGCAAGTGCACCAGACAGCGCAACAAGAGGCAAGTTGCTGCTGCCGATGCTCAGTGTGTGGTGCTGGCTGGTGGCTTGCTCCCGATATTTATAATAAATATTTACTCGGCAGATGGTGTCGAGCGGCGTAGCAGAGTCTTGTGTTTTAGCAATGGGCTTAGCGTATTTAGCTGGACATTATTTATGGGAGAGCGTGAGAAAGGGATAGTGAGCGGGAGAGTGAGCTGTAGAGTGAGAGTGAGTTGTGAGTTTCTTCTTGAGTCAGTTCCTTACTTACAGAAATAATTATAGAGGCAGCCTGAATGAGGTTGATAAGGGGAGGGAGAGAAACTGAGAGACAGAGAATCACAAAGAGAGTCAGTAAGAGTATACAGAGAATGTGAGTGAGAGTGAATGGTAGGCAGTCAGAGACAGAGAAAGAAAATATAGAGAGAGTGTGAGAGAGAAATATATATATATATATAAAGGGAGAGAGAGAGAGACACACAGAACAACAGATAGACAGACAGAGGTGAGAGAGAGAGAGAGAGAGAGAGAGAGAGAGAGAGAGAGAGAGACAGAGTTACAGCGACGCAGAGAGGAACGCAGGTAGGAAAAACAACGTGAGGTGGAATAATTTAGCTTTTGTTTGTTTAGCGTTGTGACAACAATTTTCTTTGTTGAAAAACTGTTGAGCTTTTTATGATACTCAGTTTTTATTTAACGGTGTGATTTTATAAAATATTCTTATTGATTGAATCAAATATTCTGTATTCTGTGCGGCGCTCTTCATCAGGAATTTTTGGTTTTGAAAATATTTCTATGCGCAGAACTATTGTTGGTTGCGTTTTACTTTAATTGCATAATATGCTCTATAAGCTTATTTATAAATAAAAATAAATAAAATATAAATATGTATATATATATATATATATATATTTTATATACACTTTAGAGTTTAGTGTTTTTTATATATTGAAAAACGGTTTATTGTTATTCAAGAATTTTTAATATTTATTGTTATTGATTTACTCAATAGTAAATTCTTGGAAAATATTTGTTTGAGAGTGAGGCGAAAGCTGTAGCTTAGATCATTGATTTATAAGTATAGAATTTATATGATATTTTTTATATAAAACTTATATTATATACAGAAACTCTTTAAGCTTTTGTGGACTGGGTTTGATAAGCTTGCGCTTAAGATTTCCTTGCAGAGTATATGGCAAAATTTCTTTGCTTTAAGCTGGCTTTCACATATGAGCGTCCTTTTGCCTTTATATGCACACATATAAAAAATCTACTTTTCATTCTTGCACAAACAAGCTTCGTTGACAAATTGGGAATATATTCCATTGTTCTATTGTTCCATGTGTCATTTGTAAACAAGAGTTTTGAATATTCATTGGACTACAGATAATGTCCTTGTCCTTGCTGGAGTTGTTTGCTCTTTTATGGCACTTTAACTTAAAAAGGCTTAAACTTGTCCAAAGTTTATGTAAGTCTTGAAATACTAAGTCTATATATATATAGGCATATGTATGATATATTCATATGTGTTATAAGCATTCAGATAAAGTCAATCCTCATAATTTTGTCATTTTTCAATTGAACCTCGAGCATATGTAAAGGTATGTGTGCACACACACACACAGTCATACACACACACACACAAATAAACATAAGCTTTGAAGTGTGCCACAGTTTGGGCCATTTGTATTTTTCGTATTGCTAACTGGCCAAAATTCTATTCCAGACAGTCATAAAACATAAATCTGCAACACTCGAACAACAACAACAGCAACAACAATTGTAACAACAACAACAACAACCCTCGTAACGAGTAAAAAAGTTAAAGTACTCGAGCAGCTGCCCGCCCACTCGCCCTCTGTGCAAATTCGAGTCCAAACATTTTTCGAACTCGAACAGAGGAATATATTTAACCGTTATCCGAGCTATGTTCCTTTGTATTTTCGTCTATTCGCATTTGTTATTTTGTATTTGTTTATTTTGTTGCTTTTCCCCTCTTTTAGTTCCCTGTGTTTGCTGAATGCTCGATAGTCATAAATATGCCACAGTGAGGCAACAACAACATGGAAATATTCTCTATTTTTTGGGTAGAGAATTTATTCCATAGAATTCTTAGTTCCACTCGCCTTTTTATACCCTGTAGGCGTTGCAGAGAAGGGGTATATTGGTGTGTGTGTGTGGAAATATTTTAAGCTGTATTTTATGATATATAGAGATATATATGGAGCTGCTTTGGCTTTAATAAAAGTTAACATAATGCAAATATAACAATTTAAGAGAAATCTGTTGAAATCTGAAGAAATATATATTTCTTCTATAATTCATGTGAAAGCATTTAATGGAGTATCCCCTCTTTAGGTCATTTTGTGAGCTAAGCCATTGTCCATGAGTAAGCCCAAAATGTGGCCAAGTCAGCTTTAGGCAGTTTGCGACTCTTTTCTTGACTGTTACAAGGCCATAGTCAAGCTAAAAGGTGATCACATGGAGTCAAAGGGATTTTTTTCTGAATTTTTGATAAATACAAATTATTTTTCATATTGTATTTATATCGTATTGATTAGGTTGGCCTTTAAGTGCTGGTCTAGTTACTATATCAATAAAGTATTAATAGTTTATATCGGGATATTATAATCAGATTTAAATATAGCTATAAATACTTCATCTATATTCACAAATCTTATCTAAGAAACATTATTTCAAGCCCAAAGTCTTAACTCTGCTGACTTCCAACAGCTCTGATCGAACGATCTCAATTGCTGCCTACTAATATCTCTCTTAAGTCAGCTCCTACCTCCGCGTAGGGTATCTCGCATCCTAGCAAGCCGCGACTAGCCCACTCCTATGCCTGCTGTCTGCTCGGTCGGCATAGATACTCCCTCTACTTATGCCTCCAACTCACTCTTCCGCTTCTTTGCTGGGTCATAAAAAAATGGCTTAACGTTGAACGCGAGAAATATGAAAAATTCGACTAATAACAATGTCTTTGCTCTTGCGCGGATTTTGCACGCCCAACGGCCACGCCCATGCAATTTTATCGCACAACAAAAAAATAAGACAAAAAAGTTGGAGAAAAGAGCAAGGCCAACGTCCTGGCAGTGTCCTGGCAAATCTACTGTCCACCGAAGGCAGTCGGCAACTGCGCCTTTTGCACCAAATTTTCGCTGTTGCTGTAATCAGCATTGTTGTTGTTGTTGTCCTATTTGGTTGTCCTTGCTGAAGCAACAGCAACCACAAAAGCCGCAGACAAACAGTTTGGTAGCCTGCGGCTGCGACCACGGTGGGCGTGGCGTGGACCACGTTAACGTCCATTTGGTTTATGAATTCTGTTTTGACTGCAAGCGTTCAACCGGAAAATGCCAACCATTCCCTAACCGTCTACTGGCGAGGACACCCAAAAAACAGGACATGAACTTAGCTGCAATTACAAGACAAACTCTGAAAATTCTCAACGCATTCTTCCATAAATTTATTCGTTACAAGAATTTTGGCTCTTAATTTTGTTGAAGCCGTTGTTGTTGTTGCTGTCGCTGGCCATTAAAATGGTTTCTTTCAAGTTTCATGTTTTGTGCGTTGTTTGCTTTGGACAACACACAAAATATTAATTGGTGAAAATTTTGTTGCTGCTGCTCCTGTTTGCATTCGCTTAAGTAATTTTCCAAAAGTCAAACAATTTTTTTGTTGCCATATTTCATGCTGAAATTGCACAGTTTTTTCTTTAAATTATTAATTGGGTTTTTCGATTTTAATTAACTAATTAAGTGGCGTTGGCCTTGGCAAAAATTTCTACTATCTCTAACGCATTTGTTTGCTCGCCTGTCTGAAATTATTTTGAACGTGCTTTGATGCCAGTGGCAATTTGGCGTCGTAAATTTTTATTTAAAAATGTTTTGTTTAGGTAAATAAAAAATATATAATATATTTGTACATATAGATAAATTTAACAAAAAAAAAAAAAAAAATATATATATATATATATATAAAATATAGTACATACATCTAAATAAAATAAATATATTACCAAAATAAAAAAATATATTATATATTTATTTAATTTATATATGAATATATAGATCAATTAAAAAATATATGTACAAGGTTATACATATAAATAAATAAAACAAAATATATAAAAATTAAAAAATATTTTATATATTTATTTTATTTATATTTATACATAAAAAAAAGTAAAAAAATATATATATTTATATAAAAATTAATTTTAGTATAGAACATGTTTTTTTTTAATAAATATTTTTACAAAATTAAACACTGTATTATATATTTATTTTATTTTTTATTTATACATATGTTCCATTTTAAATATAAATTTAAATATATAAAATATGAAATATGTTTTTTTTTAAATACATATTTTAAAATTAAACCATATGTAATATATAAAAAATCATAAATAATTAATTACACACAAATTATTCCAATTATAACATATATACAACTCCCGTTGAACATTTTAAAATCTATACAAATCTTATTTGAGCATTGAGCTAAAAGAGCTCTTCACATTGGCATTGTGCGAAAGTGAATTGTAGCTGTGAGAGCTGCTCCGACCTCCGCCCTGCCACTGCCTCGTGTGTTGGTTGTCGTTAGTTTGGTTTTTTCTTATTATTGATATGTAAATGTGACAGACACTTATGCGCAGAAAACTCAATTCTTCATTTAATTTTTTTTCTGCAGCTTTTTCACATGCTGCGCACGTCGCGCAATTATGGCTCTAATATGCACTTGACAATGTAATGACATTTATTGAACGGCATCTTCTGCTGCCTTTGGAGCTCGTACTTCTTCTTCTTCTTCATCATCTTATTCAGCATGTTCGCGAGACGATTGTAAAGTCCTTCTGCTGATTGAAAGTGTCAGCTAGTCAGAGTGGGGGGAAGATGGGGCATTTTGGCATCTGCAGCAGACGTTAACGAAATGTGAAAGAATTTCGTTGCGCCTTCGGGCGCTTTCTCTTTTTTTTTATTTTGCCTGAATAGCGTTAATTCCACGCTGCTGACATGGCAATTGACAAGTTTCCCCATAGTAGTTCGCTCTCCGCGGCCTGTAATATTTGTCAATGCGGCACAAAAGCGCGCCATTTATTAATCATGCCATGCGGAATCAAATCAAAAGTGGAGCCAAAGCTGTTGCGGTGTCTGATTGCCAGCGCACTATCTCTCGCCGATAGCAATATTCCAACTAGAGTTGGGTTCGTGTTAGCCAAATAAGCTTTATAAATTATACAAAAATTATAATGGATCGAGCTATAAAATGTAGTAACCAATTACTTTAAAATTGAATTAAAATTAATAATTTAAATTATAATAAATAAATAAAAATTTAAAAAAAAATTAATAAAAATTCCATTCTATACATTTAAAATATTAAATAAAAATAAAATAAATAATGTACAGTTAGTTTAAAATTGAAGTTAGCTAAATATTCAAATAAAATTTAGTTTTATTCTCATCCCTCATTCTGTGAGTTAATATTGCCATCGTCAGTCTGCCATCGCTTTCATCAGTTTTATCACATTGCATGGGCCAGGCCAACGTATAGCCGAAAATGTTTGCAGTCAACCAAATCAAACAATTTTCACAGTTGCACAAGAGCCTCCACGGCAAACTACCTTACAGCGCTTCAACTGCGACAGCTCTCTCGATTTAGCCAGCTGCTTCGGTCCAAATACTCGACATGCAATTAAATTTTCGCTTTGAGTAAGAGTTGCGACAAATTATTATTTATCAATATGCACGCTGTTTGCTTATCCCACTCTCTCTCTCTCTCTCTCTCTCTCTCTCTCTCTCTGAGCGTGCATCATTTTCACTCGAAATGAAAAACTAACAGAGATCTAATAAAGTATACGCAGTCGTAGCTGGAGGCAAGCTGCATACCAAAGCTCATGGAGATTACAGTTATAACCACATAAGATTTGCATAACATTTTGGCAAGGCGGGCACACATTTTTGGTGCATTTTCAGTAAATATATTGTGAAGCTAAGATTTTTCCCAAGTTTGGTTAGAGTAAAGCTGTTGGAAAAACAGCTGCGTGTAAATGACATGAACTTTGACATTCAGCCAAATTTTTTTTTATATACTTATTCATAGCCATATTTTGGATAATTTTATCTGCCTGAGTTAACAAATTTGACATCTACTTTAACAGAAAGTCAAGTGTGTCATCTAGTTAAACAATAAGTTATTTCGTTTCATCCTGAATTTAAATTGTTTCCAAACTTTTGATAACATATGCTTCTTCAAGTATTTAACATTTAGTTAAATAGTAGCGTCGCTAGCTTTAAGCCCAATTTATCTGCACTTTGCCATCTTTGGGCATTGCTACCTTTTTTGTCGTTCAGGCGTACCAAGTTCCCATAATAATAACAAATTGAAACGTAATTCAACATGTAACATTTGCACACAATCGAATAATTTAGCTGACAGCGGCTTTTGAAATTGAATTGAATTGAATTGTTTGTTAAATTAAACAAACATTAACTTTGACAGCCTTTGGGCCTGTTCGCTGTTCGCTGTTCGCTCTTTCGTTCACCTGTTTACGAAGTGCGTTAAATAAAGCCGCAGCTTGATTCCCGACATTCTGTGGCCCTGTGTTAACATGCCTTAAAAGGTACTTCGATTTAAATTCGCATATCGTTTGTCTTGTCGGAGTTATGCGTTTATCGCCCGCTGGGAGGCCCACTCAGTCATTGGGCTTAGGCTAACAATGTTTGCGGATTTTCCGGGCCAGCATTACGCGTTGCGCTGTGCCGCTTTCGGTATGCGAGTGGGAGCCGAGTTGCAATTGAATGAATGCCTATGGAAATCGCAAAATTCATTTCCTAATGCCAGACGAAATGAAACGAAACTTAATGGAATCAGCACAAATGAACAAAGCAATGTTTATGTACACATATATATATTATATTATATTTATGAAACTGTGCTAAGACTGTATTTGCTTTTGATTTATATGCAAGCAGCTAGCTGTTGCCTCATCTACAGCTGGAGCTGATTATTTATTTGGCCCGTGTATGGGACTTCTCACATAATAAAAATATTTATTGCATTATAAATATTACAAGCAGCTCGTAATCATTTTTTAGCAAGAAGAAGAAGTAGCACGCACACACTCGAGCTCTTTTTAATTTCGATTTGCATCAATAAAAAGCCAACCCCATGTAAAGGCCAAGCAAAACAAATAAAATTAGAATAAAAATTTATAAAAAAAACGAAAACGTTGCGTCAATGCATGAGTAAGAGTTCTGTTAACTGCGTGTGTGAGTGAGTGTGTGTCTGTTGTGTGATTTTATTGTTTATCGATACAATGCTCGTAAAATACCTGACGCTGGAGAAGCCATAAACACACCTCTGCCAGAGCTGAGCAAATTGTGCAAGGTAGCCGAAGCTGTGACTGCTGCCAAAGAAGTTGAGACTGAACGGGCACATGTGCGCTTGTCAAAGTTAGCAGCGGGCTTTACTTGTTCTTGTTTTCAGACTTAGCTCGCTGTTTGTCTAGTTGTTATGCATTTGAGAGCACGCACATGTGCCTGTCAAAGTTAACAATTGACCTACTTCTTGTTAAAATCAATGTTCTATATTGCTGTGGTTCTTGGCTTGAAATACAATTTATGTAAACGATAAATATTTATTATATGGAAACAGTTTTAGGTTATGATTATGGACTTTGAAATTTGGGCATGTTAAAATCAAGGTTGTATGTTAGCTTTTAGCATGTGGTTTATCTATCTGATTAATCTTTAATGTGGGCATAAAGTTATTTACTTATAGTTATAGCCTGTGTACGTGTCTGCCAAAGCTAACAGCTGAGTCTATGATGATTTAGCATGCTGTTAATTTTATATATACGTAAAGCTAAAGATATACTTAAGGTTAGATATTAAGGTATTTTCAGCTTTTCTCATAATATCATAATATTAAAATTTCTTTCTTTTGCTGTTAAAGTTAACAAAGCGAATTAACATATTGTCAAATTATAGTTGGCATATATTTTATTTATTATTTTATTTTTATTTTTTATTTTAATATGTTTTTGGAAATCCTTCACAATCTGGTGGCTTGAGTTACTTTAATAATATTTGACATTAGGATAATTGCGCAAAGGTGCTATTTGACAGCTACTTAAAGTAAAGTTTTGAGTATATTATATATATATATATATATATATATATATAATATATATATATATATATTATATATTAGCTAGAGGGTTAGGCTATCAACATAACATAAATAAATAAATATTTTCATGCTGTATTCTCACTCCTTTATTGCACTTCGATCATCTCTGAATTCCAATTGTGTGCTCATTCATGCCAATTGTATGTGGAAGGTTTCTGCTGCTGCTGCTTACATAAAATGAAAATTTCTAATGACTTTGCTTAGTTTATTGTGCAAAAAACTCAGCCCGGCATACACGCAGTCAGAGTTGGCGCACAACTGCCTAATAAAATAGCAGCAGCCGCCGTTCCCTTTGCAGGGCTTTGCAGTCGCTGGCCTAAGCTGTGGCTGAAATGCCTCATGCTCATTTTGGCATTGTTGAAATTCGCTCGTGTCGGTTGTGCCTGACACATTTTGTTGTTTTTAAACTACAGTTACACACGCACACACACAAAAAAGACTGTTGCATAGTTTTGTGCGCTGGCCACACTGCGTATGCGTTATAATTCCAGTTGATGCCTGTGGGCATCATTCACATAAAGTGCTCGTGTGTCTGCGTCGCATTGTCATTCGTTGCTCCCTCCAGCCCAACAGACCTACAGACCTACAGCCCTACAGCCCTATAGTCGGCTGCCCTGTCTCACCATCCGGTGTAAATAATATTAGCACTAAATGGACAGACAGACAGCGAGCAGCCAGCACCCAGCAGCAACAGCAGCAGCAACATGGCCTGCATTCTCTGTACACTGTTAGAAATTTGAGTTTGAGTACGAACTTGCTGAAGATAAGAAGAATAAAATTTAATAAAGATTAAAACTTGATTTAAAATTGAGAATATTACCATAATAGTAGGGATAATGCTTGAAGATAGAAAATGAGATAAGATAGAGATATAAATAAAATAAAAATATAAAAATGACTAAGCAAAGATATATTAAATTAAATTTAAAAAATATATACAAATAAATTAATTTAAAAAATATATAAATAAATAAAATTGAGATACATTTTATATAAAGACTTTTTGATAAACTGAACTAATTATAAATTTTCTCAGTGCATCTCAGTATATTATTCAGGCTCATGGTGTTCTAAGTATATGCCCCGTGGCCATAAACTTTTCATTAGCAAGTCAGCTTGTTGTCATTATTATTGTTGTTGTTGTTGCTAGTGTAGCTGCAGCTGGTGAATCTGCTGTAGCTGTTGGTCGTGCGCGCTTTCAAAAGGCCGCCTTAAGTGCAGAAGGCGCGACCATAAAGGCAACATCAGCAGCTAGCGAAATTTGTCAAAGGTTTTTATGTCAGCGAGCGTCGGGACTATAATTGTTTTATGCGTCCTTTTTGTTTTTACTGTCTTTCTAACAAACTATTACCGCAAATGAAGTGTGCGCGTGTGTGTGAGTGTGTGTGTGGGCTGCTTGGGGGCCCGAAAGCCAAATGGCCAATGGGCCAACGCGCCGACCAGCAGACAGCCGACATTACTGTGCGCTCGCACAAAAGCCTGCCAGTGGCAAAAGGCCACGCGCCCGTGCTTCAGCCATGGCACACAAACAAATCACAAGTCTTAACTTGAGCTGCACTTCGACTGCAAAGAGGAATATTAAGCTAAGAGCAAAACTGTAACCAGTTGTGAATCCTTTAAGACAGCCAGAGCTTTGAAGTGTCCTGCTACTTTAAAGGGACTTAAAGTAGTTGGGGCAGCAGTTGGTTTATCTAAAGACTTTATGAGCTATGAAATTTAAATGTTAGCTAAAATTTAGGAGTTTGAGAATTTAAGATTAAAGTTGAAATTTTATTTTTATTCATTTTTCATTATATATTATATTATATTTTTTTTACATAATTTAAGGTTGAATTTAATTTTTATATTATTTGGCAGAATCCTTTTATTTTATTTTATATATATAGAGTCCTTAAAAAAATAATTAAATAATTATATATTTATTGTATTATATTGATATGTTATATAAATTTAATTATATTATTTAAAAATATATAAATAATTTTTTATTAATATATATTTAATTTTGTCAATAAATATATTTATAATTTTTTTTATAAATTTCATAATTTTGTTTAAGTCTATAGTCAATAATTTATTTTTATAATTTTTTAAGAGCTTTTAATCGACCCGTAAATATTAGAAAATTTAATTTACCAATTGTTTGCAAAAATTCTTACAAGTTTTCATATTCGGATTGTTTATCCAGATGCAAGCACTCGAAACTCTTGGCTAATTAGGCAAATGCGTTGCCTAATCGAACTATGTCGATTGAAAAACTTTGTCGAGCGTTGCGAAAATTAAGTGGCAAAAGTTGCCGCTCGCAAATTTTACAGTTGACAAGCGATGAAAAATGCAAAGCGATTAGGCAACGATAGCAGCACAGTAGGAGTAGTAGCAAAAACAACAACAGCACGAGCAACAGCAACGACATTATCCCCCAACGTCATCATCAGCATCATTATGATTATTAGCAATCCTCTGCTTATGCTATTTCCTTATCCCACTGCCACATGAGCATAATCCCAGACCCAGGCAACAACACGTGAAAATCTATATTATTTGTGCAGAAAAAAGTTAATCGAAACTGAAAACTTGCAAAAAAACAACAACAAACGGCAGAAAAAGGGGTAGAAAATAGAAAAGCAAGAAAAAGGAGCAGCAGTAAAAAAAAAAAGGCAAAAATGCCTGAAAATTGTGCTGCGTATGCGTTGAGCATTTGCATTTTCAATGTTCATGTGTGAGTGCCTGAGTATGTATGAGTGTGTGTATATGTGTGTGTGTGCTTGCAAGTTTTCGTCCGCTTTTTAGTTAGCATTGCAAATGTGCGCGACTTTTAGGGCTTATTCAAATGTGAATAATATTCAAGTGTTTCGACTTGATACAGGCTCAAAGCGAACCCAAGAACTACAATGCTTGCAGCCACATAGCCTAGTCAGATGATGCCATATAATTAGCCTAAATCATGGCTAAAGGCAAACGAAAAAAAAAATAGTTTGATTTTCTTTTGTGATTTTTTGTGATTTGCCGAAAAGCTGTCTAAAGGGCTTTTTACAAGTCGAACTAAGAAGACGATGAAGACTAGTTTAGTTGATAACAAATTTAAAGGAATGGTAGAAGTTTTTAGATGGGTTTAGTGTTAAGAAAGCTGGATAGTGAATGTTAATTAGATTGTTAAAAAATTTATGTATATATATATATTTTTGTTTCTAATAGTCTGAGAAACTAGAGTGAGTGTGAGCCTTAACCTTCTGCTGTCTATCAGAACTCTAAAGGGTCTTTTAAGATATGCTAGATAATTGACTATAGGATTGGTATGATCTGGAACCTATTTCTACTGCGGAGGGTGACCAAGGGCTTTTATATCATATTAAATATATATTTATAATATATAAATATACATTACCTATAATATACAATTTAAAAAATATAAATGCACTCTTTAGTAGCACTAATTTATAATTAATAAATGTCAAAGTCATAATTAAAAATATATTTTTTTTTATTATTTTTCAGTTGCTGTGTAAAATGCTAATTGGTTTTTCATTAGGGTAAGTGACCTAAAAATACACATTTTCATAATTATTTATTATACATTTTTGTTATTTTTTCGCATAATAAAGAAATACACCCTAAATTTAACTGCATTACCTAAAAGCCAACTCAGAGTTTCGAACTCCCAACTTTCCGTCTAATCCTTCTGCAGTTGCCCTCAAACTCTGCTGATTAGAAAATAAATAAATTATAACTTTATGCCTCACAGACACTAACTATATTTTAATACGTTCTTGCTGTGATGTGATCTATGAATATTTTAGAAATGATTTTTTCCTTCGATTTTTGGGTGCAAGTTGCCCCACATGTCTGCGGAGCTGCAGCAACTTCAACTTGCAAATGTGTGCAGGGGTGTTTGTGTTTTAGTTTGTTTACCCACAAACACTTCCAGTTGCGCTTATTGTTGCTGTTGCCGTTGTTGTTGTTGTTGTTATCGTGCTCATCTACAACAACAAATTAAATTTTTTTTGACTGCCACGGGGCCAACGTCATGACAGCTCCTTCAGCTGCTGCTGCTTTTTATTCGTGCTGCTCGCAGGGCCATTGCCATTTTATGAATAATTCATATCAGGATACAGACACACACACACACACACACACAGGCACACTTACACACTTACAGAATTGACACAAACGATACGCATATATTTTCATATTGACACTCGACGCGCTGTGTCTCTGAATTCACATTCTTGTGGCAGGATACTCATCATCGTTTGGCGGCGTCATTGTCTCCCGGGTGCGCCTTTGTCTGCGCCTGTCACAGACTATATCGGTATTGTACCCTGTCAAAATAGTGTTCAGAAAAGGGGTAGCTTGAAGCAGGTGAGAATTGGTTGGAGAATTGGAACTTCTTGGTTAAGATAGTTTATAAAATATTTTAAAATTATTTAGAGACATTGTATAAAATATTTTTAATAAATTAAAAATGTTTATAAATATATTTAAATTGATTTTTAAAAATATTCTAAACATCTTTTAAAAATTTTAATATATTTTTTTTTTTATAGAAATAATATTATTTATAATTATATTATGATATATTTAAAATTATTACCAGGTATCTAATAGTCAATCAAGCCTTGCTTCGCTGATTTCGCTTGCTTTATTATTGTTGTTCGATTTGTTGTTGTTTCCTTGCCTTTGGCTTGCTCGCTGCATTCCTTCTCCTGTGTCGCATTTTTTGCTGCTTGTCTTACGCGAGGACTCAAAGAGTTTGTACATTTTGTAGGCGCTTCACCTCGCATAGCTGCTGCCTCTTTTTTTTGCTGCTCAATGGAGGACGCACTTAAACACACGCTTTAGCACATTCATGAACAACCGCAGTCACATCCACATACACCATGTCAACTCGTTTCCTCGTTTTCTGTTTTTTTTTTTTTTTGGTTTTTCACGTGCTTTTTCGATTCGCTGTGCGCGTGTTGCAAATTGCCTAACCCACGCTTTGCGGTTGTTTCTGGTAGCTGCTGTTGCTGCTGCTGTCTCGTTGGTAAATTTGCTGCGTGGCGGCTAAAATCGGCTAAAACAGCCATTGCTATCATGCACTATTTAGCGACAACTGTGCCGCCTACAGTGTCCAGACATTCATTATGCTCTAACTTATTCAGGATACTACTGCAGGCTAATGAGACAGCCAGATATATGATTCATGTTTATGAAATGCGTTTGCTTAGCACTGATTGTCTGATGTAGCAGAGAGATGAGGTAGGAGAAGTTAAGGGAAGGATGACTAAGGAAGAATAACTTAGGAACTATAACTTTTGCTGTGGTTATATTTGATAAAAATATAAAAGATTTTTATTTCCTATTAATAACTAACTAGCAAAAAAATAACATAAATATTTAACGAGCTCTTAAACTACATTAAAGTTAACTGTCAGTTTAACTATCAGTTAAATAATAAATACATTATAACAGCTAAAATATTTATGTTTTATGTTAAAGCCTTAACATAATATTTGAACTCAACATTTACAGTAAGTTAACAGCATGTTAACTCCACGCAACTATCAATGTAGCGCCATTTTGGTAGCCACATTTCATTGTTTTGCAGCTAAATGAACTTAAATGCAACATCGAGCTCGGCACATGCCACAGACAGATGTGATTTTAAAGTGTCGTTTTTGTTGTTGTTTGGATTTGTGTTTGGTTGTGGATTTGATTGTTGGCTCCATTAGCAAGCTATTGGCCAGAGCCAGCTGCTTCTCGCCCTCCCTCTCTCTATTCAACTTGTTTTTGGTCATGACTTTGCTGAATTTAGAAACAGATTTGAAATTTAGCTAATGTGGTGAGAGGCGTATAAAATATGGGCGGGGCCGTGACGACGCATGAAATAGTAGCTAGAAGCAGCTGCTGTTGTTATAGCTGTTATTATTGGCGCTTAATTAAAACAAAGCAACAATTTTGTAAATTGTTTTTAGTTTATACTCTCTTATGAATAGCATTTTCTCACTCACCCTCTGTGTGTGTGCTTTCATTGTATGTGTATAAATGTTTTTAGTGTTAGATGACACACAGAAAATTGTGATATGCCACAACGCATGGCTCATTAATCAGCTAATGGCCAAAGAAAATTGAGCTCAATAATAAATTATAAACTATTATAATGAATTTTCTAATGATATATTAGGAAAGTCTTTTCTAGCATTTCAATAAACACACACAACAAAGGCAAGCTCTCATATGCTAAGTTTACTCACACGGTGATAACAGTAAAATTTCCGGGCATATGAAGAAAGATTAGGTATTGTATGGTATTTAATTGTATGTGAATTCCAATGCAACTGAATATATATCTTGTGATACCTCATAGTATTTGTGAGGGTAGTTAAACAAAAAAATATCTTTACCTTAAGGTACAAAATATTTTATTTTTTTTTATATCATTTTAAATTAGGTAATAATTTTATTTTTATATATATGTAATTAAAGGTATAATGTGTTATAAAAACTATAATATAAATTTAATTTTTACTTAATATATTTAAATAATTGTTCATTGATATTAATATTTAAATTTTTTGAAATATTGTTCAATTAAAATAAAATTTTTTTTCTATAAAAATTTATTTCAAACTATAATTTTTTTACTTATTATTGATTTGTGATATTAAATTTCATTATTTATTTTTAAATTAATTTTCTTTATTTATTTTATATTTTTTGTTTGTTAATATTTTTATTTTATATAATTTTCAACTGATAATAACTTCTTGCCAGACCTTCTCTAATCTGTTTACTTTTTAAATAACATAAATTTTGAATAAAAATTCTAAAAAGTATCTAAAATATAAATATAATATAAAAAAAAGAAACGTTAGCTCTCTAATTGATTTATATTGCACGTGTTCCCCAAATTACTGACCTACGTTCATATGGCAAAACAATTGTCTTAGGCTGCTAAACCAACAGCAAAGAGCGCTGCACTGTTAAAGCCACTGTTAACCGAACAGCGGCGTGCTCTTAAACCACTTAACAGTGACTGTTAACGGCCGCTCTCTTTATGTTGCTGGGATATTTGCTCTTTGCTTTGCTGGCGCTCTTTAACTGCCACTAACAGCGGCTGTAAATATTTGTGGTCGCTGTTAAGGGCGAGGCATAAATCACAGCCAGCCGCTGACAGCGTCTGCCAGCCGCACTCTCTCCTCGGCTGCGGGTGCTATGCACGCCTGGCGTACTGTGTGCCCCAAATGTGCATTTAAATTAGCCAAGCGCATTCGGACCCCCCGCAATGTCATTTCTATGCACAGCGAATGCATAAATCATTAACCAGCCCCTACAGCTGCAACAAATAATAACAATAATGCTTAAAACTGCAATAGTCGACGCGGGCTGGCACAATGCCCATGTGGCATTTCGGTGATGCGTTCCAGCCACTCTTTAGCGTTCGCCCCAGCCACTGTCCCACCCTCTGTCCCAGTCTCTGCCTCTCGGCCGTAACCAATTACAAACATTTCCGGCAATCAGTTTTAGCACGCGGCCTACAAATTTTTGCAAAATAAAAGGAGCATTGCCATCGTGCTCTGTCCGCAATCTCTAGTTATAATAATTTGCCCAACTTTTGTTTGCCAATTCAATTCGTATCGAAATGTTGAATCGTTGACGTTGACATCGAAACCAGCCACACTGTTGGCAGCATCAGTATCTATGCCAGTTCGTCTCCCCTGCACCCGCTGCAGTAAAAATTTATGCTCTCCCATAGATCATGCAACGAGCGACACTTGCGCCGCGTTGTAGCTGTAAGTGGGGCAAGCGGTGCACCTACATTTTGGGGTTTTGCAACATTTCATGTGTTCCCGTAATGGAAAACATTGTGAAACCAACGAGCTTTAAGAAGCGAAGAGTTTTAGTAGACTTGGGGTATATAGAATAATGAAATGAAAAAGATAAATATTATTATTATATTAAAAAATTGGTATTTTATATAAATAAATATTTGTTGATATATCTTATAATATTATTTAATTGGTATATTTCGTTTTGATTATTATAGATATTTTCTAAGTTAAAAAAAAGTATTGCCTTCTTTTAGGGGCATACATATTTTCCAACCAATATATTTATTGTTTGTTTTTTGTTCAGAGATATTTATATAAATAATATAATTATCATTAAAATATTTATTAATGGTAAATAAATCCAACCATAAATTTTAATTATTTAATTTGTATTAATTTTTTTTATGTTTAATTCATATTAATTCTTGCATTATTATTTAATTCATATTTTAAAAGCCCTAATACCCAACATCTATATTTTAATACCCTCATTGAAAATGGGAATAATTTTATAAATTTTGTAGTAAATAAATATAGTCATATAAAAATGATATGAATATTATTTTCACTTGATAGTCGAGAAAACGCAAAATTCCGCTTCCTCCTTCAATATGCTTCAATAACTATATGTTCGCATTTTTTAGTGAAATTTCTGTAAGCCAATACTTCAATAATTTCATTTGAATTAAATGTCAAGAGGAATTAAATTATTTACATCATAATATATTTGATATATAATTATATTTATATAATGAAGGGCTGTGGAATGTTTTGAATGAAGAAGTTAATTTAAATGCAATTGAGGATTTTATCTATATTCGATATATTTTGCTCTGCTCTGTGTTCTGTGCTGTCTTTAGCCCTCCTCATATGTTGCTGTATCTGCATATTTTTAAGCTTAAACCGCATTCATTTCCTTGAGGTTTCAGTGTCAGTTTTGAGTGTTGCCAGAACAACGACGATACGAAATCCAATGCCAATCTACAGTGCTCAGTTGCCAAAAAGTGAGACGCGTCAGTTGTCAGTTGACCAACCGCATGGCTGACTGACCTCGTCTCCAGTGAGAGAGTCAGAGCCAGAGCCAGAGCTGTAGCCATAGCCAGGGACAGCTCCAGTTTTCACTAGGTGCGCTCCAGTTTTCCGGTCCACCTGTCTTTGTCTTTCTCTGTACGGCTCGCTGTCTGTTTGGCTGGCATTCGCTCAGGAAATATGTCAAAATCGTATTTGCATTTTTTTCTCATTTCGCTTTACACTTCGCACACTCTGTAACGTGTATTTGCCAGCACCTGCCGCTGCTGATGCTGCTGGCATCGTCTCTTAATTGAAATCGAGATGCTCTACATGCAATTCACTTTCATGCCCCAATTGTTGATTTAAGCCACAAATCGACCTTGACAAACTGGCTTCAGATAATTGAGTCAAATGGCCGATAGCAAGCATTGTTCGATCATCAATGTCAATCGGCAAACATTTGACATTAATGGACGACCTCCTGTCCGAACCGGCACGCCAAACAATATCTATCCATAATTGAACGCAGCTGCCTGCATTTGATGTCGATAACTACGGAAGCGCGTGTTAATTTAAATGCAAACTCGTTATAATTCCATCATATTATGCACTTATGCACAACAAAAAGTAAACAAAAACACAATACATTTACAACTCACACAGAGCGAGCAATTAGTCGAACGAACTGTGATAAAAAATCATAAAATGCATAGGTTTTTTATAAACTGTTATGCCCTGCATTGAAAATGCATGAAGTGAGAAAGTATTCGTTTGATGAGAGACTTAGCTGGGTAAGTCTATATGATTGCTAGCTTATCTAACTGTTGGTATGGAAATAGAGTCGAACAAGGGTTCAGTTGGAATTGGCATACAAGTTTGCCTTGATATGGATATATATAAATATTTTAAAAAGATATATTTTCTATTCTATATAAATAATAAGAGATGAATATATTTTATATACAATTTGTAAGAATTTATGGCAGCTACGATTCAAATCTATAATTATCGATTCTATCCATATGTAAGCTATCGCCACAATCGATTTATTTATTTATACTGCACACATATACATCATATGTTAGCTATCTCCAAAATCCATAAATATCGATACTGCTTAGCATATATTAAAGTATTTCTTTACACTTCAAACGCATTTCCCTTAAAACCATATATAATCTGCCTCGCCCTTCCACAACTCTTTACAGAGTATCTTCGAGCCATCATTTGCTTACTCTTTAGACCATTTTTTTTTTAGAATTCGTGCTGCAACGACGAGTGTTTGTCAATAGCCAGCATCAAGTATAGAAAAAAATGTGTATTTCGCGCCCACTTCAGTCAATAGCAAAATTTTTTAATTAACTTTTCGAAATGGATTTGTCGTGCATAGCGCGCGATGGCTATAAAATTTATAAGCCAAAGGCACGGCACTAAAACGTTTTAATAGAGCTAACTACAGCTGGAATTTGTTTACAGAAAGCGGAAAATAAAAACTAATAAAAGCGACAGAGGCTTGGAAAAATATTTCTATTAAATAGTGCGCCTCACTAATCGCCGAGAGGCAACAAATTAATTGAAAGCAAAGGAAAATAATCCTCGGAATATAAATAAAAATCCATTTGCAGTTTTAGTCTTTACTATTTTTTTTTCTCTATTTTTTTTTGTTCCAATTTGCAGATAAATCAGAAAAGTGCATTTCTTAGCAAGTTGAAAGCGTCACAAATTTTCAAGCCTTGTCGCGCCATCCCATTCCGACTAATGGAAATCAAATGATAAAATCTATTAAGCGAGAGGGGAAAAAAAGAAAGAGCTGGCTTAAAGGACGGCCAGGCAGCTGACAGTGCGCGCGCCAACGCGTCGACTAAATGAACGTCAAAGTCCTTAAGGCGACTGACAGTTGGCGCTGCACGGCATCTAAAGAACTGCAGCCAAAGACTTGCGTCTGTGAATCCTGAACTGGGTTTGTCAAAATGTGCGCCAGCAGCATTAAATGCGCATAAAATGAAGCAGCCTTTTCTTCTCTTTATTTTCGGTGTACCTATCTATTTAATGCCCATTAGATATGAAATGGGTGAAGGTATTATGAGTTGTGGGTGGGCCTTATGAAGGAGTCTGGCCATGTAATTAAGTATTTGTATTTGTGTTCTGAGGAGCACTTGTCCAGCTTTATATTGTTCACTTTTCCTATATGTAGTTTGGCATAGCTTGAGAAGGTAGAGTATCTGTTAGTCGATCACTTTCTCCACAAACCTATTCAATCTTGTTAAAGATTCGCTGCAGCAGCAAATATAAATGACGCAGGAAAGAGGAAAAAAAGGACTGCATAAAACGTAACATGATTAAATTAAAATTTTATTGATTTTAATTAATAAATGATTGCATTAAAATATTTATAAAAAATATTAATACGTTTCTGATAGCAAACGGATTATAATACAAAAATGCATTAAATATTTCTAAAGTAATTGAAAATCAATTTTTAAAAATAAAAATATATTAATTATATATATATAAGCATATGTACTATAACAAGGATTAGCAAAGGCAGGTCTCAGCTATTTATAAAAATATATTATTATTTACTACAAGTAACCTTGACTCTACCCATATTGCATTCATAGTCAGAAGTTAAACCTTCTTGAGATGCCTCATCGCCTCATATTATGCATTGCTAAATATTCATTTATTCATAAAACAACATCTTGTGTTGAAAAAAAGCGAAAATAACTCAAAGGGCAGCTGTCTGAAGCTGGCTTCAAAAATCAAAAAGTCGGGCTCGTGATCCATTTTATTTATAATGAACTTCGGTTCGTACTTTGTGTGAAATACAAAGGCAAGCGGAAAGGGCTTTAATATCATGTTCCGTCTGGCAAGGCAAAAGGAAGGCAGAAAAGCCCAGTGCCAAGAAAGCAGTGTGCTGTTCCAGCTCCTGCTGCTGCTGCTGCTTCAGCTATTGTTTTACACATTTGTTGTTGTTGTTGTTGATAAGATTAATATGCTGCCGTTTTCTACTACTTATGCTGCCTTTCAAGCTAGCCGGATTCTTAAAGGACGCACAGAGCACGTCCTGACAAGTTGCCAAGTGCGCATGTGTTGGTTTAATGACTGCCATGCCACGTGTGTGTGCGTGTTGAAAACTTAAGTCATGCAGCAAGCCAGCGTGAGCCATGCTGCAGAGCTAGCCAAACAAAATGCAGTGCACATACATATTCACATACACCACTTACTTTAAAATGGGATTTATTGTGCTACATGCAAGAGACTGTGCATGTGTGTGTGTGTGCAATGATGCTGAATTTCAGCACTCAACTTGCTGGCTGTTGCAGCTATCAGTCCCAGCCGAAAGTCTTAACGGCAACAAAAACCATCTCTCTGCTGCAAGCCCCGCTTCACTCGCAGCGCTTTTTGTGTCAAGAGCGAAAATGAACAGCCGCCTGTCTCACAAAACAGAGCGGAACTGGGCGGAAAGAGGGGCGCCAGGTTCTGCTGGCACAGACCGTAGCCAGGCAGCTCACAACTGCCTCTCTGCAAAATTTGCACTATTATTGCCGGCAATTACACATCATTGTTAAAATATGATGCCGTCTACTTAATATAAAGTTTGCATCTACTTAACTCCCTCTGGCGGTTATCATATTTTTCTGTACTGCTTACCCATGGGAAGGGCGATAAAAAGGGGAACGTGAGTGAGGTACAATGAGATATCTGCTATGAAGTTTGCCTATACTCTATATTTTATATTTATTTATAATATATTTTATAATTTATATATATTTTATATTTTATATTTTATATTTTATATTTTATATTTTATATTTTATATTTTATATTTTATATTTTATATTTTATATTTTATATTTTATATTTTATATTTTATATTTTATATTTTATATTTTATATTTTATATTTTATATTTTATATTTTATATTTTATATTTTGTATTTTATATTCTATATATACGAATTTTCAGAATATCGATATTTATCGATCGATATCGAATCGATAGCTTTGAAAATCATTTCGGCTGCTTTATACATCCTACTTCACTTCTATCTTCTCTCTGACACAGACACAAAATAGTTAGCTTTAAAAATAACTCGAATAACTGAATTCCTTTTGCATAAAAAATTTAAAACATTTCTAGAGTAAAAATCTTGGGCTTCTTGTTAACAAACAACTTTGTGTTTGTTGAGTCATCTTAAAGAATATCTGCTAGTCGAGCACGCCTGTTTGTTTCTCCATAATTTCTTCTTGCCGATCCCGGCAGACTTAACACACAAAGCAAAACTTAATAACTTATGGATGGCACGAAAGTGTTGTGCAAAGGCCGATGCAGGGAAAAATATGATGGAATGGAACAAAAAATATATATATAGTGGATCTTATAGGTAGTGTATGGAAGACTAACGGTTAATGATAACACCATCATTTTTGTACACTTTAATTTTATCCATTAAATTTCGATGAAAGTGAAATGTTAAAGTGAAACCGAAATTGAAGCTACTGCAGGCTGCGTCTTTGCAGTATCCTGTTTATGTCGCCATCGCTGGTGCGGACCAGGTCAATGTGGCTCCTGCCTGCTTGGCTGTGGCGCAGTCTCAAGGCCATGCACGCGGGTGCTATGATATCGTCCACGTTTGGCACCTTTGCGGAGACTGGTACACGCCGCAACCCAGTCCAAAGCAGTTGCCGTGATCTGATATCATCGGTGGGCGTGGCGGCGATGGTCACCTCAAAGGCGCCGAGGCGTGGCATGTTGTTCTCATTGACACGCAGCTGCAATTGCATGTCGGGCTGTAGAGCGCGCAAGGCGTCCGCCAGTGAGGCATGCAGCTCGCTGGCTCGTCTACTGTAGTCTGTGTGAGCGCGACAGCATTCAATGTAGAGAACCGGCTGATGCGGATTCAATGGCGGCGGACCCTTGCTCCGCGACATGCTGAGCCCTGCACCTCACGCTTCAACCGTTTCGCACGGTTTCGGTTTCGGTTTCGGTTTCAGTTTGGTGTTTCGAAATTTTGAATGTATCTCAACATTGTTTTTTTTATGGTTGTTGGACCTGAGACACAGCTGAAGTTTGACAGCTTACTGCCGGGCAGCTGAGCTTATCAGAGTTTTGGGTGAACGGGGAGGTCGCGAACTTGGCTCGTTAGCTCCCCAGTGGGCTGCTCTATACACTCCAACACACACCTTCATAAATCAAGCCAAAGCGTATCTGACAAATAAATCTTTGAGCTGCCCTGGATTCAGATACAAATGCAAATGCGCAATATGAGTAAAACAGAAGCGAGAAAAACCCCAAACCAAATAAAAAGCTGTTCGCATTTAAATGCGAAAGAGCGAGAGAGACAGTGGTAGACAGAGAGAGGGATGGGGAGATCAACTGCCTGTGTGTGTGTTTGGATTTTTCAACTAAACTGCAAACTGTCCACTTTCAGCTGACATTTGGCCAACGGCCTTTGGCTGCCAGCTGGAAAAGTTTGTTAAATTTTGAGCTCAACTAAATTCTTATAAAATATTTATAAATTTTTATCAACTTTGTTTTTTTGATAAAAATTCATATAGTCACATAAAATGTATATTATTTTTAATAAACCGCATCGGCAACACAAAAATAGCCTTAGTGGCTGTTTGCTCGTCGTCCTGCCCCAAGGATTGGCGTGGCAAGAAGATTTTGCCAATGGGTGCCATCTATTCATTTTGTTCACAGTTATTGAAAGCGGAGCAGCAGCACAGCTTGCAGCAAAATAAAATATAATAAAATGCGAAAATACGTAAATAGAAAAGTAGTAAAAAGAAAATGGGGGAAAGACGCAAAAGAAGCTGCAATAATAATGCGAATAGTTTCAGCAAAATGATGCAGCGAACCGTTTAAAATTGGAGTCTGGAGCTGCTGAGGGCATAAAGGAGTTATTTTCTGTGTGATTCTTATAAGTATTAGCTTCATATATGATAGAATAAGACTAGAAAGTCAAAAACTAAATAAAAGAAAAAAGAAATGCGAAATTCGATAATATATAGATAATCGAATAATCGATCATAATTGGATAATTATCGTTAGTGAATAAATTCATTGATAAATTTTCTTGTTAAGTAGAAAACAATTTAGAGAAAGACTAAAAACTAAAGAGTTATTTTATATATTCATATGCCTATTAAATCAGATCGATATGTTATATGGTTCTTCCAGAAACAATCGACTGTTTAGATCAAATTAAAGCTTAACATATTTTTAATGAATATATCGCAGATAACTCCTCTCACTTGATTTGCTGTTAAAAACAATTTTTATATACGAGCAAAACAACTTTAAAATCGATAAACGATAACGATAAATATAAAAAAATTAACAACTATGCAGCGGCAGCAATTGGTACAAATTGAACAGCATTCGATTATAGCTGTCAAGGATGTCCTGATTGCATCAGCGCATGCTTAAATAATCAAATATATATTTTTCCCTCCATTTAAATATATATAGTAGATGCTATATAGTCTTCGCACTGCGACGTTGTCAGTTTATTCGCATCCTGCGGCATTGACAGGCTGCTGCCTTCTGCGCTCGGCCTGCGGTGTTCAGTAACAGTTTTTCTACTCGGACGCAAATTGGCCAATGCGTTTGTCCAGCTTTCCCTTTTTGCTGGGATTAAAAAGCGTTTTGCATGTCCATTACCCGAGGGGTCGCGGGAGGGGAACAGAAAAGCGGTCGGAGGCAGCAAAAGAAAATGCCGTAAACGAATTTGCGAAAATTATTTGTGCGCCTGGCCAAAGCTTGATTAAATTTTTGCTACAACTCCGCCGGGGGCATACGGCATATTATATTTATATACCTACCATATATACATACACATATATATAGTATATATGTACTTTGTGTGTGTGTGTGTTGGGATAGCTTTTCATTGATACTTTGATTTGGGCGGGGCATTTCCCTTGCGCATTACGCAGCGCGCCAAGCTATAAAAGTCCTATTGTTCCTTTTTGACTACTTTTTTTTCTCCGTATTTTATTTCAATTATGAAAACTTTTAACGCAAAATGCGAGTATAAATAAGAAAAACGCAGCAGTAAATGGATTTTTCCAGGACTATGCCTGCAATTTTCTCTGTGGTCTTGCTTTATCTTAATATTTATTCGTGGAATTTTTTTTTACATGTTTTGCTCCCCTCCAAACTTTTACTTTGTCGTTTTGTCGCCTTCAGTAAACAAACATTTATAGCTGAATTGTTTTTGGAGCTCGGCTTTTAGGTGAATTGATGAGTTTTAAATTGTTCGCCTAGGCCCTATATCTTGGCCACTTTCGCTTTCTATTTGATTTCTTTCTTTCTGCCTTCCCCTCTCTCTCTTCCGCTTTTATTGCTGCATTTGATTTTATTTGAATTTTCTAGCTTAATGAAAACAGCTTTTTGTTTATGGAATTTCATTTAGCTTTAAGGTCTTTAAGACAAATTTTTATATTAAATTTGCTTGAGCGTTTTACTGTCTATATTTTTATTTTTAAATATTGAACAAAAAGTAAAAAAAAAAAAAAAAAAAAAATTAAAAAAATTTTTTTTTTTAAATGTAAATATTCAGAATTTGTGTTATTTTTAGTATTATTTATATATAATTCTAAATTATTTTATTCTAGCCAATCAAAAAAAAAAAAATTTCACATCAAATTATTTTTTTAAAATACAGGGAAAGCTTTTCATAATTTCTTTTGAAAAATCAATGTTTTTTTTTTCAAAAATATTAAAAAACACTTTAAAATAAATCGACTCTCCAAAGTTCTTTTCAAGTCGTATAAATTATATTTTTAAAATTTTGCTGTGAAAGTTGTTTTTAACTTCCTTTTCAAAAGTTGTTCTCAAACTTTTTTGAGCATAGCATATGTATGAGTATATATATATTTATATATATACATATATATACCAAGCAAGTAGAGCTTGCTAAATACACAATAAATATCATTGGCTCGCGTGCAACTTGGCCGCAGAAGTATCTCCAACACACTGTCTGCTGTCTTTATCATCATCTAATGTGTGTTTGTGTGTACAACAGGTAAACTTTTTCAGTTTCCACTTGCTCCACTTGTTTATAATTAAATATTTTCTTTTCAATTTTCATAATGTGCCGCTGGCAAACGTAGACGCATTGTTGCGTTTTAAAGTGTTTTGTTTATCTTTAATTAGCAATTTGTGCTGCGCTGGGAAGGGGGCGTTGCGGAGGATGCTGCTTGGAAGCTCATTCGACTTAATGACCCGCCTGGAGTGTTGTTGTGTGCATTATATGATTAATTACCTAATTATTGTATTATATTATCCAGCAGCTGTGGGTATTCTATCTTTAAGCCGGCCTACGGTCAGTTTGCCTTTGTTTAATAATTGAGAAGTGTGCCTGCGAGCACACAGACCGCTATATATGTATTTAGATAGAGCTGTGGGTGCTTGTGCGTGCATTCATTGATTTTTCGCCATCTTTTATGCCACACACACACACACAGGAAAAAAAGGTCAAACAGCAACAGTTTATGCCCCCCTTCAAAAAACAATTGTGGCAGCCCCCCAGAAAGGCTTTTGTAAATAATTTTCAATTGAAATTCCAAACACGTGCAACCAGAAAAAGGAACTATAAATACGAATACGAGGGCGAGTGCGAGAGTACTCCTACTCCATGGCAAGACGTTTAAACTGTATAAAAGGATTTTCGACTTATTTCTGATAGTTTTTCTTTAGCAATTGGGGTCAGCATAAGGTTTAATGGGTGTGTGTGTTTGTGTGTCTAAACGATTGCTGTACAATTTATTTAGGAATCGTTTTTCTGCTTAACTGAAACTATTCATTGGTAATGAGCTGTTGTAAATACAATTGATAACAGTTTTCATGTTTGACATGAGGTTAAAATTTATAACGACTATAAACAATTAGTTAGAAGCTCTGATTGTGGATTATATAGTGCATAAACTGAATTATAGTAGAATATATAAAATAGAATAGAAAATATACAATATTTACTGCATATGTTAAACTGAATGTTAACTTTGACATGATGTCCTCTAACTATATTTTATTATTGTGAAAGTGAAAATATTTTTATACTTGAGGCAAACTTAATAAATTTAATATTCCAATATTTCAATAATATAATATTTGTTTGTTAGCTAACTAAATGTAAAATTTATGCTTTCACCTAAGAGCAATAGGTGACTGCATATTAAAGTCTACCTCAAATTTGATCTTGACATACTAAGAATTTACTTAAAAAAACAATTTCTTTTTGTCTTATTTTCTTACTGCTCCAGTCAATGTCAAATTTGACATTAGGAATGACAGAAGGATACTCAAAAACTTCTATTAGTATTACTTCATGATACTCTAATGTCTGTGGCTTTAGCTACATAGTTTATTCCACACACACACCCACATAATATGATACAGTCACGCACACACACACACACACACTTGGACATAAACATGTCCCTCGCTTATTTCTGCAGCGCTTTATCACTAAAACAAACTTGTAAATAAAAAGCAGAAATTATTAAATTTTTTTCTTCATTTTCTATTTTTGTTTGGGCAAAGTTTTTGCATAAATCCAGACGGAGTATGTATGTGTGTGTGTGTGTGTGTGTGTGTGTGTGTGTGTGTGTGTCGCAATGAATGTTGAGCGCTGTTTTGTATAGCATACTTATGTGGGCGTGGCTGCTGGAGGCTTCGCCAGTATCGTATGTGAAATGCACAGCAGAAACGCTTTCAATATCAAAGTCACGTGCAAATGTTGTATATTAATTTTGGCCAACTCGTGCTGTAGTTGTAGTTGTAGTTGTATGTTGTAAGCTGCTATTTCGGGAGCGTCTGGCATACAGTAGATGGGTGCTCGAGTGATTTTAGTTCGAGCTTTACGTGCCCATCAAAATGATTATGAGCAGGCGCCCACACACACACACACACACACACAAAGCAGGCAGCGTTCCATGTTGTTAAGGTATTCATGCACTTCATTAGCAGCATCATGTCAAGTGGCAAAAAACTCCCGCTGTGTGCGTGCGTGTGTGTGTGTGTGCGTGCATATTTATCTTGATGTGTGTGTGTATTTTGTTGCTTGCGGCGTTGCTATTTAGCGTTCACCGAAGTTGTTTTAATTAAAGTTTATGTAAGCATTAAAATTATGTTCCTGTCTATAGATAGTTCTAAGTGAGTGTACGTATGTGTGTGTGTGTGCGTGTCGTGTCGAATGTAATCGAAATTGGCAGCCTGTCTCTCAGCCATAACTGCCAGCAACATGACAACACTTGCGGCTGCTGTCACTGATTAGAAAGTTTTCCGAAGCGTAGAACACTTTTAGTTGGTATAAATAAATAAATCTACATGGAAATTTATTTTTAAAATAAATATAAATATTTTATGTGTAAATATACTTCTTTCTTAATTTATTGCAATTTTTTTTTTTTAATTTTAAAAATAAATTGCCAAATTTTCTATTTGAATTAGTCTTGTAGCTCAAGGTTAAAAGTCTTCAAACAATTGCAGACTAAATTTAAATTTCCATTTGGTTTCACTCAATTGAGTTTAAACAATCCAAGTTCTGCCGTCACTTTTAATATTAAAATTTAAATTGAAATCGTAAAATAATGCAGCTAAACTCTAAAACAATAAACCATTAAATATAAGCTAAGCTGTTTTGTTATTTGGTCATTTGTAATTTCTCATGTGGCCAGGTGCATATGCAGTCCGTTGGGAGTTGCCGTTGCCTTTTAGCTAAATATACTAAATGCTGCCAGCAACAGCAACGTCAACAAATAGTCCCAGAGCTATCAAAACAAGAACAACAATCACTTAGAATGAAATCTTTTGGCATTTACCAAATTGAAATGTGCTTGAACTGTGTTCCTACTTGTGTGAATATTTGCGTAGCTAAACCATAATAGTCTGGGAGATTGAAAGGAAGGGAGAGGTAGAGAGAGAGGTAGAGGAGGAGATGTATATATATAGGATAAGAGAGAGAGAGAGAGGGGGAGAAATGACGAAAGATGGAATAGCACATCTTAAGACAGGTGTGACTGTAGAGAGCTTGCTAAGGAATACCCTGAGTGAACGACTTAAACTTGGAAATATTTTTAAAAAAAGTTTAAGGAAACTAAGAGATATATACTATTTGCAAAGAAGGTGTATGTGAAAAACAAAATCTCTTTGCAAGCGAGCAAAATAATTGGAGCTCAGACACAACTATTTAAGAGAGACGTCAAATATATGTTTTCAATCTAAATATATATAATTAAGCTGCTGCTTAAAGCGCTTCGAAAGAGCATCAATAATTTGTACAATTTCTGAACTCGGGCCTTGTTTTGTGGCCCGCCCATGATTGGAATTGTTTCAATGCAGATGTTTCAACGTCTGCCTGGGGCATTCAAATGAATGTCGATGGGTTAGTGGGTGCGAGTGTGTGTGTGTGCGTTGCTGGCTGCTGTCTGTTTATGCTCATACCTTGTTGCTTGGCAATGTGGGAATTGTCTGACTTTGGTAAATAAACAAGAGGAACAGCTGCATAACGAAATGCAGAGACCACCCATACACATTAAAGCCAGACAGATGGCGCACATGTAACCGGATGTGGTCAACCGCAAACGAAAAAGGGCAAAAAAACGAGGCGAGTCGAGGCGAGGCGAGCAGCAAAAGTGTTGAAAACTCTCGAAGCTGTAAACATTGGCCCCCGCCCCAGAAAAATATTACCAAAATCCAGTTGCAGTTTTCCAGCTTTCCAGTTTTTGGGTTTTGCCACTTTTCAGTTTCCATTTATGCAAAATTAGTCTCGGCCCGTTGGGTTGGCTGCATTGGTAATAACCGCAAGTAAATGTCAATGCAGGAAATGCTGCCAAACACACATAAATTTTGCAACTGAATACACACGCACACACACACACACACACACATGCAATGTGTGGCTGCAATTGCATTGTAATTTGTTGTTGTAGGCCAAAAAGTATGCAAGGCACTCGCCAGCAGGACAATGCCGGCGCATCCTGTTTCAATGGCCAAATGAGCTTGTTGTCATTTTTGGTCAGTGTGCGAGGGGCAGGCGAGGCATCGGCATGCAGCCCAGGCATTATTAATGCATCATTTTCAGCAGCCACAGCACACTGGACTAACTGTGGGCAAGCTGCATTAATTAGGCTAGCTCCACTTCTTCTCTCTCTCTCTCCTGCTTCACAGGAGTTGACGCGCACGTTAATGCATCTGCAACTTTATAAACACAATAAAACAGTTTTTCCTTTGAATCAGCATTTTGATAGTCATAAATTGAGTTAAGGCCTCGATGCACATAAGACTTTCCAGCCGAGTCCTAAGCTAAAGCAGTTGAACAGAAATAATTGAGATTGCGCTGACTTTTTATCTCTGCGACATGCTTAACCTGATTTTGAATTCCTTTTGTATTTTCTATGATATATATATATCTATTATTTTCCTCAACTCAAATCCAAGTCGTGTTTCTCCAACCGCAACAAACACGTTCTTGCGGCCTGATTAAAGAATCGCTTTGCCGCAGAGACGAGGAGGAAAACAAGAAAAAAATACTTGGCTTCTGTCGCTTGTGCAGCTCATGCGTTTCCCATGTGTTTTTAGCTTTGCGCCGCGGATCCACGGAACGTGTGGCTGGATAATTGTGTTGTGTGTGACAAGCGGACAGAATAAAAGTGCAATTTATATGCTTAAATGACTTTATGATGGCAGCCATATATAGAGCTCGCGTCTGTGTGATGATGAAGCTGCGACCTACGCGATGCGACGCGACGCGACAGACGACGGCCCGTCGGCAGAGACATCAGGGTGCGGCTAAAAGTGACATACAAACAAAAACAAAATCATATGAGCACGATTAAGTTGCAAGTGATAGACGGCAGGATATGTTTGAGACGAAGTTGAGCTGGAATTACTGAAGCGTGGAATAATTGAAATATCAAATAATACAAATAAATATATAAAAAAATTATAAAAAAAAAAATAAAAAAAATTTATATATATTTAAAAAAATTATTAAAAAAATAAAAATAAAATAAAAATATATAATTAATAACAAATAGTTTTATTTAAATATATATTTACTTCTTTGCGATACAAAAAATATTTGTTTGCCGAGAACCTTTGCTAAATAAAAATATGCCGAAAAGTAGGCACCAGTTTTATTGCCTAGATGAAATATGACTAAGCAATCAGTTCAATTAAATTTCTTTACATCTGAGGCGTGCTTTTAATATAAATAAAAACCTTTTTTAAACTCGCCATCCAACCAACTCAAGTACAGGGTATTAATGCGCCGCCATACCTGAGCTGCTCACATGTGAACGCGAGAGAGAGAGAGAGAGAGATTACTTCATCAGGCGCTCGGCGTGCATGTAGAATGGCTGTGCAGCTTGCGGCGCGGCGTAGCTCGTGTGAATTTTGCTGAATTTTGCCAGCTCAGAAATTCACTTAGAGAGTGTTAATTAAAGGCTTAGCCTTCAATTCACGTCTTTTATTTTCTTCATCTTTTTTTTTTTTAATTAAGTGTTGAAATTTAATAAACTCGCTGAAAAAAGTTCGCATCAAGTGCGAGTTTCATATGCATTTCCAGTGCTTTCGCATAAATGCAAATGTGTATGAGCACAGTTTACTCAGCATAATAAAAACAAACATTCGCTCACATAAAGGTCTTAGTTGGTGCCATAATGTGCTTAATACCCTTACAAAGGTTATAATTCAGATGTGGATGCAGTTGGAGAGTTTTCAAATATTCTTGTTAACTAAAAAAACTAAAGTTATTTATAAACATTAAATAAAATATTTTTTTATTTTAATAACATTAATTAAACACTTTTTTAACAGAAAAAAATTGCTTCTTTGCTTCTTATATATATTTTATTTATTTACAATTTAAGAAATAAGTATTTCTATATTTTTATAATATATATATATTTCTTATTTATTTATTATTGTTTTATTTTGTATTATAATTATTTTTATATTTATTTTCTAAAGACTATTCGATTAATTGTTATTGGTAATTAAATTTTGCATTTATTTATTTTGTATTATTTTTTTCCTCTTTTGTATATATAATTTATTATTATTTCTTAAGAGTATTTAATTTTATGTTTAATAATATTTCATATATATATTTTTTTTACATTTCTTGACTATCCTTCGCTTACTTTTTTGGTTGCCCAATTCTTACATCTTTTTCATTTAGTTTATATTTTTACTGCTTTTTTTGGCATTTTGTTTTCGGCTTTGGCCCGACTTTAACTGGACTTTGTAACAGTATTTTTAATATGGGGTTTGCCCCCGTTTTTTCTGTTTGTTGATTGCGCATATGGGCAAGATATGGATACGGAAATTGTTGAGAGAATTTGGGCTAAGCCTGGACCCAAAGCAGCGCCGGAGCTGTATACGGTTTTATTTGGTCGCTGCACTTGGTTATGAATATTCAGTTATAATAAAACTTGACCAGAGTTTGCATTTTGCTGTTGCCCTAAGAGTAAAACGCGCTTGTCTAGTTTATGCTTAAAGAGGAACTGGCTGCAGAAAAGAGATGCCGGCAGCGGGGGCCTACGGAATCAGGCATACGTACAATTTAACCATATAATTTACAATGACAAACGAGGTTGCCCCTGGTGCGCACAATTACACACATTCACACACATGCATACACACGCATACATGCAGTGAGGCAACATTATCGGGGTTTTTGGTTTGGGGCGTTCGCCCCATCGCAACTCTTAACCCCTATGCACTGCAGAGGCCAGACAGCTGCGCGACAATGTTTAGAGGACTCGCACATGTGAGATGGATGAACCACGTCCTTGCCGCTCACAGCGTCCCGGCAGCCAGCGAATACACGCGCTGACACAGACAAATGACAACTGAGACACACAAACCAGCAGCAAAAGCAACAATATCCGGCAGTGCGCTAGGTTGACGATGATAAGCCAAAAGATATCCTGCAAGAGACATATGGGATTGAAATGAAGAAGCATATATACGTAGCTCTCAGTCTCAGTCTCAGTCTCAGTCTCAGTCTCAGTCTCAGTCTCAGTCTCAGTCTCAGTCTCAGTCTCAGTCTCAGTCTCAGTCTCAGTCTCAGTCTCAGTCTCAGTCTCAGTCTCAGTCTCAGTCTCAGTCTCAGTCTCAGTCTCAGTCTCAGTCTCAGTCTCAGTCTCAGTCTCAGTCTCAGTCTCAGTCTCAGTCTCAGTCTCAGTCTCAGTCTCAGTCTCAGTCTCAGTCTCAGTCTCAGTCTCAGTCTCAGTCTCAGTCTCAGTCTCAGTCTCAGTCTCAGTCTCAGTCTCAGTCTCAGTCTCAGTCTCAGTCTCAGTCTCAGTCTCAGTCTCAGTCTCAGTCTCAGTCTCAGTCTCAGTCTCAGTCTCAGTCTCAGTCTCAGTCTCAGTCTCAGTCTCAGTCTCAGTTACCCTATTAACCCATTTTTAAATGGTTACAGGGTATTACCGACACAGTTGACAGGGCCAAGCAGCCGTGTCAGGCATAAAAGTAGACGAAACGGCTTGGGCTACACGGCACAGCAGGTGGGCGTCGGCCTTGCTATGTGACCTGCAAACATAATCAACACCCAGCCCGAAAAGCAATGCCGATGCACACACAAACGCACACAGAGAGCATAGTTGACATCCTTAGCCACATCCTAGACCGTTTCCTTGGCCGCAGCGCTGCGATTGTGTCCCATTATGCTGACAATCAATATGCGCAATTGAACGCGCATGATTGTTGTGATTTGTTGTGCGGCCAAAGGGCATCAGGGAGCGGGCAGCCGTAATACGCTCGTCCTACACTAAGAACTTAATCAACTCGCACAGCGGGCGCTGACCAGACACAAACTCAGCCCACACAATGCCTCCAGGCAGAAAGTCTTTTTGTTTTATTTAATTGGGGCTATGTGGATAGCTTAGGCTCAAGTTGCCTTAGCTTAGACTTAAAGTTGAGTTGAGGCTGAAATTCCAGATAAAGTGTATATAAATATAGATAATTTTAGGCAGAAGTGTATATAAATATAGATAATTTTAGGTAGCTATGTTTTGGATGAGTGACGAATTATATGTATTTTTTAAATTTTATATAAGTTTTCTCAGGATATATAATGAATTCAGAAATGCTCAAATACAAGTGCTTTATCATGTTAACACAACAACTCAACACAGAGTCATAAATGAATTTGCATTGAACTCCGCCGCTTACCTAGTTTATGAACTATGTGTGTGCAGCCAGCTCCTTGATAAATGATCCCTAGCGTGGCATCAACATGTTGTTGCTTCAGACATCGCTTAATCTGCGCGTCAACAAACTTCTGACAAGTTACATATCACCAGGGCAACAGTTGGTTCCACGACGACGAAAGCTGAGCTGCAGTGGGCGAGTTTTCTTTACTTGATATATGCACATACATATATATATATATATATATGTATATATCCCTATCCCATGCAAATTTGCAATTTAAGCTGAGTATAATATTGGTTGAATTTAAAATTAGCCAGCAAAGCGACGCGGCCAACAGAGTTTCGATATAAAACTAAAATTGTTTAGCTAACAAAAATCAATTTTCCTTAAACTGTTTTTTTTTTTTTCGTTTTGTGTTTAACTTTTGACCGCATTGGCTTCTACCTAAGCACACACACACACACACTCAGCTGGCATTCTTTATTAGATTTGCCGTCAGCCACTGAGCCGGGGACTCAAAGCTCTGCCGGCTGCAGCTCTGGAATTTATCAAATTTTATGCAAGCAACTTGCTCTAAGAGACCCAAAAAAAAGAATGTTGAAAAAAAAAGTAAATATGTGCCTTTGTGTTAACTAAGCTTAAAATGCATACAAGTTGCGCCCCAAAAACTGAATAGAGCTTGGGCTATTGCGTGCCAGTGACGTAGCGAGAATGCAATGCACTTGCTTCTATCGAGTGCCAATCTCTATGCTTGGCAACAGTATAAAACAGGCGAGCAGGCACAGTGGTGCAAGTTTGAGAAGAATGTGAGGGATTTATAGAGTGTTTGGGCTTAAAGGAATGGGACTGAAAAGCAGAGAAATTAGCTTGGTTTCAGTTATGCTAAAGTTCACAGACAGACTGTGTTATTGCGCACTTTCAATTAAATTTATTTATTTTTTTTAAAGGAAATTGTTTCTTATCTGCAAATATCGTATATCTATATGTGTATGTATATATATATTTATATATACTTTTTTAATATTTATATATTTTTTTTATTTTTTGATTTTTTGAATTTTTTCTGAATTTGATTTTAAAAACAAATATAAAAAGAATTATAATTTTGTTAAAAATTTTTGTATAAATCAATTTTTTTTTAATATTAAAAATTATGCTTTAATGAGTTATGCTTTTTATACCTGAGATGAAAGGGGATGTTTGTTTGGGGGTTTTTGGGGGGTGGGTGGTGTGTGTGTGTGTGTGTGTGTTTTGTTTGTTTTATATTGTTTTGTTGGGTTTTGGGGCGGTTTTTCTTTCTTTTTATATATATTTTTAAAAAATATTTTTTTAATGCCTATTATAGCTGCATATGATATGTTTGCGTCGAGTTTATATTAAAAAAAAATTAATATGTTATTATTTCAACACAAAAAAACCTTCTCGCTCCACTGTGCAGTGGCTTTAGCTCACACATACACACTCATCCAATGCGGCAAATAGTTGTATTTGCCAGAGGCTCTGGCATGCCGCAAAGCTTCTGTTGGCTGTCAATAGCAAGTTCATAGCATCACGCACACTCACACTCACACACACTCGCACACTCACGCTGACAGCTAATACAATGTAAAAGTGCCCAAGCTTTGGAAAAATATTTTTCTATAATAGTTTTTCGAGTATCACGAGTCGACTTAATGCGAAAACTTTTTACCAAAGATTACAACGGAATGTTTGATTGAAGCTGCTGGGTGGCAGGGCGAATGCAGGCTAATGATAATTTCAGTTTGCATTCCAAGTGCAGCTTGCTACATGCCACATGCCACATGCAACGTGCCACATTGTGTCACTGCTGACTGCTTAGCATACACAGCTCTAAGCGCTAAAAGCTTTTGCAACATCCACACAAATATATTGATGTTCGCGGCCACACCTGTTGCCAGCAGCTGTTGCATTATTCAAATGTCAAATGTTGAATTCGGTGGCAACATAAAAAAAGTTAGAGTATTACTTAAAAACTTGGTAGCGCGCATTTACTTTGCGTCAAAGCCATTAAAGTGCAACATATTATTTGAGCGGCAAAAAGGGACAGAGAGAGAGAGAGAGAGAGAGAAAGAGAGTAGAGAGAGAGAGAGAGGCAGTTGCTGTACAGAAAGTTGCAACATTTATTCAGTTAGTTAAGCGTGCATCCTTGTCGCTTGCCCCACTTCGCGTAAATCACTGAAATTTATTGCAAATGCTACAGCAAAAGGCGCGCACATGTTGCCCCAAATTTTAATGCTCAACAAATTTGTGCGGCATTCTGCAAAACATATTTCAATTGAGCTCACGTATGGAAATACCCTGTGAATAATAAATGAGAAAGGCAGCTGTTAACTAAGCAAGATAATCTCTTACTTAAGCTGTGATTAAGCTAATAATAATACAGTTATTTTCATTTTCTATTCTAGTTTGAATAACTTAGTAAATTCCATATTTCTAATTTTTTTTTTTTATAATATCATATGGAAACAGGTTATCTCTTAGTCCATCATTTTAGTCTACTTGCATATATATTGGTAAAAGGAATATTTTTATAAATTTTATTTACATTTTATTTAGACGTCTAATTCCTAATATTCAATATTTTTCTACTACAGGGTATCTCTCAGTCGAGTATCTAAGTTTCATTTCATGTAGTCAGCTTTGAACAATTTTCATATGAATATATTACTTTTTCTCTATATCATTTACATTTAACAAATCAATCAATAATTATCCCTGCTTACAGGGCATCTGCTAGTCGTTCACTTCCCGCCAGACACTTTTTTTGCTGCTTCGTTTGTAATTTATTTTCGATTCTATTGATGTTAAGGCTGTGCCGCATCTGATATGTTTGACAAACATGTTTAAATGCTGTGCTGCGAGTGAATTCCAAAAATTGTTTTATATTTGTGTGATTTATCAAGCTGATATTGAAATGCAGCCAGTCCCAAAGGCTAAATAGAAATTCATATTTCAAATTGCAATGCTGCACGATTTGGCTCCACTAATTGCATTTTCCATTGAACTATAGATTATTTGTTAGCAAAATTATTTTGTTCTTTTATTTCAGAGTTAACTTAATTGGAAAATATTTAAGCTAACGCTACTGTGCGTATATACTTTTAGAAGTCAGTGTTAGCTTATATATGCTTCTATATATTTTGCTTAATAATTATTTTGCGTCAGTTTATAATTATAAGAAGGAAGGAAGAAAAGGCAAAATATTTTTTTATAAGTTTTTCTTAACATGAAAATAGTTTTCAATAATTTATAAAATTACAAAAAATTAAATAACAAATAAAGTGGTTTAACAAAATTAAAAAATAAAATAAATTAATTAAAAAAAAAAAAATAAATAAAATAAAATATGAATTATAATAAAAAATACAAATTTATTTATATAAAACAGTTACTATATTAAAAAATTAATAATGTATAATTGTATATAATAGAAATATAATATTATAATCAAAAACAAAAAAATTTAAAATTAAACAAAAAATATATTTTTTATTTATTAAACAATTTAAATTAAATTAAAAAAATAATAATAAAGAAGAAATAATATTTTTAATATTTTTTGTATTATTTTCTAGAACAAGAACAGAGTCAAGATTTGGTTTATTTAAGCTGCTCACATTAGGAATTGATATTAAGTTGAATTACTGCTTATAGAATGTTGTCTTTTAGGGAAATTTGTTTATTGCTGGGCTTAAATATGTGAAGAGCTTATCATATCATATATTTCTGCGCGCTCTACATATCTAAGGCGTTAAACCCCTGCTAGCTACACAAATGATTGGCATAATTTCATTGTGTACGCCCCATCGCCCACTCCCATATATACATACATACATATATACATATATATATATATATTTACAAATCCCTTAAACTTTCTCTTGACTTGGGCAACAGCCCTTTCGATTGCCCTTGCTACATGGCTAAATTATAATGTCATCTGGGTAATTACACTTTTTGAGTGCTTTAGCGTTACCAAAAACTCTGTAAAGGATATTGGCCGAGGCGAAGTGTGTTTGTTGTTGTTGCAGATGTTTTTTTGGCGACAAAACAAATTAAAACTCCATAAAAGTGGATACATATTTAATGCTGTAGGTGTTGTTGTGCGCACTCGTTATTTGAACAAATGTTTGGGCAATAAAATGGCAAAAACAAACGAATAACAGGGAATAAGTTGAAGAAGGATGGGTAGGGGAAGAGGCCAGATGAGGCGACAGAAGTATACAGAGAGAGAGAGAGAGAGAGAGAGAGAGAGAGAGAGAGAGAGAGAGAGAGAGAGAGAGAGAGAGAGAGAGAGAGACGGCGTTATAATAAGGCTTGCCAGCAAATTTAATGTGGCCAAAATGGGCACGTGAATGTGTTTGCCAAACGCAAAAGTGAAATCTAATAAAATTACAACACCAGCAGCAGCAGCAGCTGCCTTACGCGCCACAGCTCGCTAACATTACAAAACAAGTGTTAAAATGTTTTAAATTAGTTTTGCGCCGCTGGAACAACAACAATTGGAACTAAAATTGTAAATGGTTCCCCAAATATCCTTTAAAATGCAAAGCCCAACTGAGAGAGAGAGAGAGAGAGATAGAGAGCGAGAGAGTGTGTCTGTGTGTGCCAGGCAACATTGTATCTGCACACAAAACTAATTAAATTTTTAAATTATTTATTGCCATATTTTTCCCAATTGTAGTCGCGCGTGTTTCGGCCAGCTGCGCCAACAGCTCGGCAGTTGTTTGAGACAAAAATGTAATTAGTTTAAAGTAAGTAAACTATTAAAATGATGGACCCAGCTAGGTAACGAGAAAGTCTCTGTATGGAATATAAACTTTTAAAGAGTATTCAATTTAATGCAAGGATAAAAGTCCAGATAAGTAATAAATTTACATTGAAGGTCGGGCTTAACTCGATTAATTTCCTGCCCGTTTTGTATGCCAAAAACTTAGAGAGATTTGTTGTAAGAGCCAGCATAAATATAAGAGTTGTCTGCACTCGCAGCTTCTATATTCTCAGCTGCAATTTCCGCTGATGCGAATGCAAACTCTGCGCATCCTGCGTGCGAGGCAGCTGCCTCATAATTCCTTTTGAGTTGACAGCAAAAGTGTTGCTAATGTGGCAAAGCGCCCACGAGGCTAATCAGCAATGTCGTTGGTGTGGGCGCGTGGGGGCGTCAGGCGTGGCGTGTGGCGTGTGGCACTGCAGCTAGCTGCAACTATAATAAGAAAATGATTTCCGTTTGGCAAATTGGAAAAACGTTTTGCGGATGCCATTGCGTACTTTTCACATCCTCTCCTCCACACGCTGGCGGTTTCACGCTGTCTCTGCCTCTGCCTCTGCCTCTGTCACTCTATGTTTGGCATACTCTTGTGTGGAGTATTATAGGTGCATGGAAGCTGTTTGTACTTTGGTCTATTGTGGTATGAAGAGTGGTGGATATGGAAAAGAAAAATTTTTAAAAAGTATTATTGAAGATTAAAGATTGTTAAAGAGCAGATATAGGACTGTAATACTTATAATAGAGATATATTATTGTTGAAGATTGTAGATGGTAGAAGAGCAGATATAGGACTGTACTACCGATAATATAGATATATATTCTGCAAGAAGTCTAAAGAGTTTCCTTAAACTTTGTTTACTTCTCCTTATTACCTCTCTTCCCTCACTCTCTCTCTCTCTTTCTCTCTCTATCTCTCGTTTTCTATTTCATTTACAAAATATCTCATATAAGCTCATCCCATATAGTGCATCTGCTCTTCGTCTCGCCATTCGCCAATGTTTTCTAGTATTTTTCAAACCCTTTTGCGCACAGTTGCGCTGTAATCCATTTATATGGTAATTTGGCACACGCACTTGCCATACGCCCCGCTCCGTGCGTCGTTTACTGTTGGCTGCTGCCGCTGCCGCTGCCGCTGCTCTTGTTGCTGCTTCCCTCCGTCGTTTGCTTGTCATAACTATTTCTATTCCCACAACATGTGGCTGAAATCAATAAGATGCAGCAGCAGCAGCAGCAAACGGAAGCGGAAATCAGTGAAGCAGGTAAAATGTAAAATATAACGGTTATTTTGTTGCTGCTGCGCGGCTGTTACTGATTTTTAGAGTGGCCAGATTTTTGGCGGAAGTGGAGAGCTTAAACGAACTGATTTGATTGATGAAAGGATGCGGAAATAAGAGAATAGAATTTATAGAAATTTATTTGAATTTGATCAAGGTTAGCGGGAGAGTTGAGTTGAGCTGAAAAATATTTAATAATATTCTGCTGGCCCCAATTGGCTTAATTTCCAAACAATGAAACTCAAATTTTTGCCAGATTCAAATTCAACTCAAACAAGAAATTCAAATAGAATTTCAAAACGCTTTGCAAATACCGAAAATCTGTTCAGCTCCTGGAGGTATGCAACACAATTTCACAATTTGAATTTTCACACGATTTTCATTTGAAAGTTGCCATGCGAGAGAGAGAGAAAAAAAAAGAGAAATATTAAAGCCACTTAAAACTAATTTGCTTCAATTAAATGTGCTAAAAGAAGCGAAATCGCATACAAACACACTCAAACACACACACACACACACACACACGCACGCACGCACACATACGCTTAATGACTTGGCAAAGTGCTGGCACCTGAAGGGGGCTTGTAGGGGCATGTTGTGGGAGGGGCAGCAGTCTGTGCATATATTGAACCTCAACAACAACAAACGAGAACAAGTTTTCCAAAGTGCTGTATAAATTTCAGTAGTCGGAGGCATTTGGATGAAGGGGGTGAAGGGGTGATGGTGTGAAGGGGAGTGCAGGGGGAGGTAGCCACGGCACTGACCTGACCCGCTTCATACGCCAAATTGCTTCGCTGCACACACAAAGTGCTTGGCAGAGAGGGAGGGAAGACTGGGCAGCTAAAAGTGCGAGGAGAGAGTGAAAGAGGGAGGGAGAGGGGAGTGAGGCAGTCGGTGCTGCGACGTGCTCACAAACTCATTTTTCAACATTAAAAGCACATGGATTGCACAGCGCACAGCCCTTTGCACCTTGTGCGCATTGTAGAGGTGTGTGTGAGTGTGTGTGTGTGTGTGATTTTTATTGTATATGTGTGACTGTGTGTGTGTGTGCTGCATGCGTGTGTGGCTTCCGCTACGTTTTGGGACACAGCGACCAAGCACAATTAAATCTTGTTGCAATTATTATTATTATTTTTATTACACTTGTAATTGTTATTGTTGTTGTTGCTGTTGCTCGAGTATTTCCCGAGTATTGTTAATGAAATTTACGTGATTTCTACAGAAGAAATTGTGTACATCCGTCGATGGAAAGGGCTGAGACTGAGACTGAGACTGAGACTGAGACTGAGACTGAGACTGAGACTGAGACTGAGACTGAGACTGAGACTGAGACTGAGACTGAGACTGAGACTGAGACTGAGACTGAGACTGAGACTGAGACTGAGACTGAGACTGAGACTGAGACTGAGACTGAGACTGAGACTGAGACTGAGACTGAGACTGAGACTGAGACTGAGACTGAGACTGAGACTGAGACTGAGACTGAGACTGAGACTGAGACTGAGACTGAGACTGAGACTGAGACTGAGACGGGGAAAATCAAATTATAAAACTCGAATTCGAGTTGGATTCCAGCTGAGTTGTGCCGAGTGTAACAACTATGTAAAAGTTTCTGATTGCATTTATTTGGCAAAGATTTCTGTTAGCCAAGCGGATATGGTGACAAAAAGAGATGAGGGAGAGAGAGGGACAGAGAAAAGGCGAGCAGGTGCTCGAGGGTGGGCAGCGCGAGCAGTGTTTGGTGCCGCCATATGGATATTCATTTAATAAAAGCCAACAGCGCACAAATTTTAATGAAAGAGTGCGAATGCGTGTGTAACTGTGTGTGTGTGTGTGGGTGGGCCTTAAGCTGGAAGCCCGAAGCCCGAAGCCCGAGAACGTTAACCAATGACAACAACAAGAACAACAACGACGTCTGCATCAATGGGGAGACTTATGAGAGAGGGAGAGAGAGAGAGAGAGGGTGGGCTCCTGCGGACTGATTGGGTTGGGCTTCTCTGCTGCGTTGCAAGGGGACGCTGATAAACTCTTTGGCGGCGCTTTTGATGTGTGCGGCGCTGTCCCGCTGAAAGGACATAATAAATGCCAGAGCAACGGCACAGGACATGCACTCAAATAAAAAATGTGTAAAATTCATTTGCAGTGCAAAGAGAAGCAGCCAATTGCAATTGAACAAGTGTGTGTGTGTGTGTGTGTGTGTGTGTGTGTGCTCATTGTGTATATACGATAAATGGATGCGAAGCAGAAAGACGTTAAAAATGGCACGGAACTCGCCTTGACAGCGCCTACAAGTTAAATAAAGATATAAACGGGGCAAAGCAGAAAAAATATCGAAGGCAGTAAATTATGAGTTTCTCAATTTGCGTAAAGTACACTTGAGATATTTATATATATATGTATATCTGAATATAAATATCTGATGGCGAGTGCTTCAAGAAATTGTTGAGCGCGTATAAAAGTTAATTTTCTCTTGCTACATTTGCTCCACTGTGCCGCGTATTTCATTACGAAAATTACATTTCGTCCGGGCATAATTGCGCCGATTAATTCCTATAAAGTAGCAATGGCTGCTGACTCTTCAGAAAACACGCACACACGCACTATGTGCATTATATATTTGCATATATATATATTTACATATATTTTTCGTATATATATATATATATATATATATATATATATCTTGAGCACAGGTCGCTGTGCATTGCAGCTACGAACGTGAACAATGCCACCTGGAATTATGCTGGCTTGAATGCTTTTTGTTTATTTCTTTTCTGTCATAATTTCCACGGTAATTGTTTTCATCAGCAACTGCATTTAAAGCAATAAATATTTATTTTGTGTGTGAAAAAGGTGAAAGAAATCAAGCGACTTCTTGAGGTAGCTAAAAGCGAAGAGAGCAATAATTAAGGTCATTAATTTTTTGGAATCACATGCAATATAATTGGTTATGAAATTAAACATTATTTTAAAAATAATTATAACATAAATATATATAAGAAAAATAAATTTTGAACAAATTTAAAATATAAGTTAAAATAGTAACAATAATATTAGAAGAAAAAAATAATAATAAAAACAAATTTAAATAGTAATAATGAAAAAATAATATAAATTAAAATTTAAAATAAAAAATAATAATAATGAAAAAAATAATTTAAAAATATATATATAAATATATAAAAAATAATTATAATGACAATAATAATAATAATAATAATTATAATAATAATTATAATAATAATAATAATAATGAACTCAAAATATATAATAATAAAAAAGAAAATATATAAAAAACTATTTTAAAAAATAAAAATAAAATATAAATACAAATAATAATAAAAATAAAACTAAATTAAAAAAGTAAATGCCAAATATAAAAATATATTAGTCTACATGTTTCAAGTTTTCTATTTAAATTAAAATATTTTATTATAATGTTTGGCATCAACAAATGATTTTTGGATGAGATTCACATTTTAGATGTGGCTTAATCTTAACTCAGTAAAACATTATATATTATATGTAACTTCAGCCTCTCAGCTCCCACTCACCTTCAGTTCTGAGTAGACCAAATGACGAGCTCTACTCATCTATCTGTATCCACGTCATTGGCACTTGCTTTGCTTAGCCCTCGTTGTGCATAAACTCATAAAATGCTTGCTGCCAATATTAATTTGAAAACTGTTCGCCAATAAATCGACTAAGCTAAGCTTCAGTTTTCAGGTGAATGCATCTGCTCTAAGCTAACATGCATAAAGTGCATTATAAATGTTCAGCGTTGTGAGCGGCAGCAGGTTGACTGCTCAAATGCTTTGAGCCAGCCTGATTTGATCTTTAATTAATTGGCACTTGCGTAGCTACTGGCTCTGGGAGTATTTAATTCCTGTTGCAGTTGTCAATTAGTCAGTAGCTCTTAAATCGCTTAAACTAATTTAAAGTCTCAGCAAAGCGAGGAATACTTGAATACCTCCAACTAGTTCATTGACCACATTAAATCCTTTAACAAACACCAAATCTAATAAACGTTCAAGGTTCAGCTCACACATAAACAGAGGCCTGAGTGTGTGTGTGTGACAAAGACTCCAATTAATTTTCCAAATAGCGGTTAACCGCTTAATATGTGTCTTATGTGTGCAGATATGTGTGTGGCGTTGTCCGCACAGAAATCTGAGCTCCGTAATGCAATTAAAAGCAGCTTAGTTTACAAATCAACCCAAAAACTCTTTTAGGCGCCATTAAGTTGTGCATATTTTGATGTGGGCAACAGTGCGCCCGGACCGTAGGCGAAAGGACTTGCTCCACTTTGGACTTATGCAAATGTGTGTCGAGTCCAGTGAGTGCCACAAAATGTAGACAGCATACGAAAACGTTTGTTCTTTATAAGGGAAGAGACAGAGGGAGAGAGAGAGAGAGAGTACTTTGCTGATAGTGCAGGCTGTGATATAGGTAGGCAAAAGAGGGTTATGGAATATAAGAGAATTTATTATATAGATATATTTCATCTAAAGTCCACAAAATACCAACTGTGCTTATTGGTAGATATCTAACATATTTATCAAATTCTGCTTTCTTCTGATAACTAACTATCGATATATATATTTATCGATAAACATTATCTAGTATGAATAGCAATTGATTTGCCTCATATATATGCCTCTACTCATCTCCTGCGACACAGAGCATCTGCTAGCCATCATGACCAATTCCTTCACTTGCTCGTGGCCCATTGCAAACAACTATTTGCATATGTCGTCAATCCCATACCTAACTAACCCAATCATTTTGGTGCGTGCTTGCGGTTTGATTCGCATTCATTAAGTAATTTGTAACCACAAAATTTAATATGTTTTCAAAGCTATTTGTCTCATGCTGCTCGTGGCTTGGATGTGTCCCTTTTTCCTGTGGTGTTACGACATATTGTGGCAGCTTTCAACCCTTGACCTTTGATTGACTGACAAGTTGACCTTAACGAGCTGAGGCCCACGTCTCCACGTTGAGTATGATTGCGGCTTAAATTTGTACGTCGGCAACTTTTTGGGGTCATCTCAAATCAAATGAAATTTACGCTTAACCTTCTGGCTAGGCTTAAATTGAATGTCTTTGCCGGGCTTTTAAGTATTTCCGTGCTGTGCACCCGTGTCTCTAGTTAAATACGGCAACCCCATTTGCCGTTGCCTTGTATCGCTCAAGCGGACTTGCCTCGGGCTAACAGCCTTAACATAACTGTATATGCTCTCCATTTGAGCACTTCTTGTGTGTGTGTGTGAGTGGGTGTTGATTTTTACTTTTGGGCGGTAGCTTGTGATATTTTTTCAATACACCCTGCAGGTGGGCAGTTGCAGGGTATGCCTTGCTGCAGCTGTTAGTGTTAGTTTTAGTTGAGTTCTCTGTTTTAACAGGGTATACACTAGTTGAGCGATTTTTACGCTGCTGTGAGTCCACTTGTATTTTCGCTTCGCAAGACTTTCCGGTGCAGCATTTTGTGTGTTTTTTAAATGATGTGAGTATACCCTGTAATTGAGAATTTATTATATAGGTATATAAGAGTATTTTAAGGAGTGTTATGATATTTATATATATATGAAAATTTCTTATTAAGCTGAAAACAAATTATTATATAGGGTATACAAATTCAGCTATAATAATCCCAGATAAATATAGAGTATTAAACTTTCTCCTATTCACCCACAGGGTATGTCCTTGTCCATCAGTTCAGCCCAGCCCTGAATTTGTACTTGGTTCTTGTTATGTTCTTGTTGTCTTGAAGCATTTCATTTCATTTGAAAGCGACAAATTGTGCGTGTTGACGGTAGGAAATGAATGTCGTCTATGTGACATGTTGGCAAAATATTGAAATATGTCGCCAATAGAAGAAGAAGAAGAGGAAGGGGGAGAGCAGCTGCTGCTCAAGCAGATGATGTGTGCTTATCCTGTAGGCGTATTTGTAGCATAAAGCAGATGGAATTTACGTTTGATGAGATTTTGTTTTGAGGGCACATTGTCTAGAAATAGAAATCAGTTAAATAAAGGGGCACATTTCAGCAAAAAGAAAGCGAGAATGACAGCAAATAGTATATGAATGTAATACAATAGGAGATACAGTGTTTGTTAAATAAAAATAAAATTAAAATAAAAATATATTTGAATATGTGCAAATTAAAATTGTAAAAATATGTATATATTTTATTTTTATATATATGATATTTATTAAAATTTGAATTTAAAATTTAATTTTAAGAAAATATTATGTTATTACAATACAATATTTTTAAAAATATAATATTAAAAACAAATATATTTATAAGAAAAATTAAAATTAAAATTTTATTAAATTATATATATATATATATATATATATGAAATAAAATATAATATAATACCATTAAATATATTATTTATATTTTATTTTATATTTTAATAAATTAAATTAAATATTTTATTTATTAAAATTTAAAAATATATATATTATTAAATATATTGTATGCGCTTTAGATACATTAGTGAACACTTAATAACAATTTATATATAATATTATATATTCCATCTATATAGCACCATCTTCAGCTTACGCCTTAAAGCTCAACAAGTTTCTCAGTTCATTACGTTCTGTCACTCGACGCACACCTAAGGGAAATGAAAAACCAAGCAATATGCAAATATTTATGCTCTACCTAATCCCTTATCAGCCCGGGGTTCAAGACAAAGCCACACACATGTATACATATAATTTCTGTCAGCAGTTGCATATTGTATAAGCGAGAGCCAATAGTAGAGCTAAATAGCCCGAGGTCAGGATCAAACAGTGCTGCATAAGAGATACCTTACGTTCCTATTTGGTTTGCCTTTGCGTTTGCTGTTTGTTTGTTGCACTATCAGCAAATAAAGTCGACACCAGCTTAACTCACACACAGAAGCAACTGTACTATGTAAAAATCTGTTTAGCTCCGAGCATAACAAAAAATTCCTCAGCAAACATTGTGTGTTTGTTCTGCTTTGGTTGCTGCTTCTTCTTTCTCTCTTTTTATATTTCTTTTTAAAATTTGCCAAATAAAAGCGACAATGTTGCTTTGTGCGTGTGCCTTTTGGTCCTGTGCGACTTCATTTTGGCATTTTTATAGGCAAAATAAATATGTATCTAAGAGCGAAGCCCGCACACAAAACAAATATAATAAACGACTACACTCTTCCGCGTTCTTTTAGCGCCGCGCCGCGCCGCGCCATTGAAGCATCAAATTTACAATATTATTGCTCCCTGTTGAACATTTGTCTGAGCGTTTCAGAGTTAAGCAGCGCCGCCCACCAGCACTGCACAGCGAAACTTGAGTCTGCCACCCAGTTTATCTTTGGTCGCACGTTCGGGCAATTGTTTAAGGCGTCTAACAAATTGCGCATACGACGAGTGGTACGGCGCAAGCCGGAGCAAAGGCCAAATGAGTAATGCGTCAACGATATTTTAAAGCCAGCATTTGCGTCAACTATTTGCTGGCGCACTGGCGGACGATATTCTAATATTGTCACGCACTGTGTACGGCCATAAACTATATAGATTCTTGATCAGTACGCTTAACTAGTTTGCTTGGTTGCTTTCAATTTGTCAGCTTTTGTGATGAGACTTTGACTAGCTGCCCTCAGCTTTTAGAGTTTGTTATGTTAGCATAGATCAGATCGGTTTTCTATATCTAAAAGCTGTCTTCGTATAAGATATTGCTGCACAATTATGTTTTCTAGATAGTTTTTCAAAATATTTAAATGAAATTTTAAATTTTAAATTTTAAATTTTATAATCATTAACATTTTATTATTATTATTATTACTTATTAAGCTCCGACATTGTGTTATATACTTATATAGGTAGAATCATTATAAATTCCTGCATGTAAATCTTTTCTTTTTTTTCCAGATATTTCTACTATTAAGCAAAGCCATATAAAAACAAATCAGCTTCTAAAATATTTCTTAGCTTAACTCTTTTTTCTATAAACAAGATATTTAAGATATATCCTAGCTTAGCTCCTTCCATAGTCTTCTTCTTTAATAAAATATCAGCCAAGCATAGATTTCTATGCCATAACTCTAGCTTAAAGCTTTCCCACCAAAACTCTTCTCAGTTCCACAAGGAAATTTCATTTTCTTCCACCCATCTTGGCTTCATTTCTTTTTCTCTGCTCCACTTAGTCATTTTGTTATCCATCAAATTCCAAACTGCTCCCGCTGCCATTTTCTCTGTTTGCTTTTGTTTTGCCTGTTCGCATATTTATGAATCCCTTCGCTCATTCATCTTATCGAGTAAGTTGGCAATATATTCGCTCTGGATTTTGTCGCTGCTCATTTGCAGTAAAAAAGTATGTATATATATATACCTATATATATATATATATACTATATATAGTAGTTATTCCCCTAGTCCTCACTTTGGGGCATCCAGCAAATTGTATTGATTTTAGCTTCGGCAAAAAATTGTACGAGCCAAGGCAGCTTAGGTTATGTTTCGATTATGTTTCCTTTTTTTTGCAGGTTGTTAACTGCTCGCTCACAGTGTTTGCTTCGCTAACAAGCATCGCTTGTAGTTGTTTCACCCCAAACAACTGAAATATATCAAAGCTAAGTGATTTTGCTTACAAAAATGTTGACAATGTGAATAAATTAAGAATGTTTTTCTTTTAAATGCGCTTCCAGCGGCTTTTGTGGTTTGGGTAGTGTCTGAAGAGGTTTGCTTATGCTGATTATAGATTAAAATAGTAGTTGGAGTTGAGTTGGGAATAAATTGGAATTGAATTGATCTGGCTATATAGCCATTATATACCCCATGGTATATATAGGCTAAAAGTAAAGGCTAAACTCTTAAAGCGTAAGAGTCAGTCAGAGTCAGGGTCAGAGTCATAGTCAGAGTCAGAGTCAGAGTCAGAGTCAGAGTCAGAGTCAGAGTCAGAGTCAGAGTCAGAGTCATAGTCATAGTCAGAGTCAGAGTCAGAGTCAGAGTCAGAGTCAGAGTCAGAGTCAGACTCAGGGTAAGAGTCAGAGTCAGAGTCAGAGTCAGAGTCAGAGTCATAGTCAGAGTCATAGTCAGAGTCAGAGTCAGAGTCAGAGTCAGAGTCAGAGTCAGAGTCAGAGTCAGAGTCAGAGTCAGAGTCAGAGTCAGAGTCAGAGTCAGAGTCTGAGTCAGAGTCAGAGTCAGAGTCAGAGTCAGAGTCAGAGTCAGAGTCAGAGTCAGAGTCAGAGTCAGAGTCAGAGTCAGAGTCAGAGTCAGAGTCAGTGGCAGGGTCAGAGTCAGTGGCAGAGTCAGAGTCAGGGTCAGAGTCAGAGAGTTCCAAATTAATAATTCTGTCATGTCGCAACATTAATCTATTACCACCTATTACTCACCTCTCTCTCTTCATAACTTACCTCGCTAAAGCTTCCACTTACTTCTTGGCACATTTAACAGAACAGTACCTTTCGCCCATCTCTAGCCCAACTGCAACACTCGCTCTCCATTTCAGCCCACGCGCAATTAAAAGTAAAATTCATAGTTAATTGGTTTTCCATATAACGTTACAGATTCTTTATTTAGTTTCTTTTTTGTTTTTTATTTATTTTTTGTTCACTTTTCTTTTTTTTTATGCATTTTGTTGCTTTTATAATAATTTTCGTTTAATATAATTGCAGTTGTTGTTTTTGTTTGTATAAATGTGTGTATGCAAGTGAGTGTGTATGTATGTCTTTGTATATATGTGTGTATGTATATGTGTGTGAGTGTGTATAATTTGCCTTAACTTAAGATTTCCCACGCGCTCGACTGCCGCCGGCTCTTACATAAATTTCCCACAATCTTCATAATTTTCAACTGGTTTTTCCATCTGTTTTTCATGTAGTTTTTCGCATTGCAATTGCCAAGGGAATTGTTTGCAATTTGCATTTTAGTATTTATTCTTCTTCTTCTTTTTTTATTTAAATATTACTCGTAATTTATTCATAAATTTTTTTGTTTGTTAATACTAGTTGCCATTTTGTTAATTTTAATGTTGTTCTTCTTATTTGTTTTTTTTTTTTTTATTATTATTATTTTTACTGTATATTTAAGTGATTTTACATAATAATGTACTTATATGCAAATTTGTATCTAAAACTGCATTTGAAATCGGTTTTTCGGTTTTCGCTTTTCGGTTTTTCTATTTTCTGGTTTTCCATTTCATTTGACTCAATGGGAATGCGCTTTATATAGAGTTGTTGTTGTTGTTGTTGGTAAAAAATGCATACATTATAAATACATAGTTATCAAATAGTATGATGCCTCGCATGTGTGTATGTGAGTGTGTGAGTGTGTGTGAGTGTGTGAGTGTATATAACTGGTTTTTTATATGAATGCTAGAGCTGTGTGCATTAATTATGTATGTATGTCTGTATATGCCTCTAACTTACATTACAAAATATATAACAAATATCGTGTAAATGATTATATAATGTATTTTGCGCTCTACCAATAGCTTCGTCTTCTTCTGCTGCTTTCAATATAAAATATTTGATAACTATTTTGGATTTTGACTGCAATTCGGGAATTATAAAATATAATTTATATATATTTGTTTATAATTAATATACTTATGCAAAACTCTGTATATAGTTGAACCGAAAACTCTTTTGCCGAAATAAGCAAATTATAAATAAAATTAATTTTCGTTGAATTTCCATTTACCTTTGCTGAAGTCTTTTCGAAAATCATATTGTTAAACTGGCAGTGTTTTTATATATATTTATTTTAAAAGTGTTTTTGCTGCTGCACTCTGTTCTCTTCCTTCTCTCTCTCTGTCTTAGAAGCATCGAAAAGAAGTTTTTTATTCTTGCAAAATATATATATGTAGCCCCGAAGTCGAATAGAAAATACTCTTTCTCTTCCCTTCTGCTGCTGTAGCTAGACTTTTATATTGGTTTTTTCTTTTTTCGTTTTTCTTTTAGTTTATATATATTCTTGTAACAGTTAATGTGCTTTAAAAATTGTCTTGAATTTGAAACAAGTACAGCAAAGTGTTGCATTTATTTGTAGTTTTTGTTTTTGTTTTATATTTTTAAATATTTTGTTTCTTTTGTTTTGTTTTCTTTAATATTTCTTTCGCTGTATGGTTTAACAATTACGTTAAAATCTTTGCACTTTTCAATAGTCAACTCGAGTTGCAGTATCTTTTTTTGTTTTTGTTGTATATATTTTTTGTTTTGTTTTGTTTCTCTTCTGGTAAATAAAATGAAAATAAAATTTGTTTAGGAATTTGGGCAGTTTGCCTGGAAAACGCTATGATTCATGCATGCACTTGATTTGTTGCAGTGTATTATTACTATAATTATTCATTTTTTTCTCTGTACTTACGGTTCAATTGCTAAACTTGGCTGACTTATTAATGCACAAAAGAAAAACAAGAACAAATGGGAAATAAATACAGGTGAAAATCAACAAAGATCTCAACTGGCTTTCCTCTTTCTGTTTCTATATATACTCAACTACATAGTATATGCTATATATGCGATCAAATGAAACAATAAACATTTGGATTATTGTTATTATTGTTATTATTCAATTGCACTGCGGAGAAAGAAAAATGTGTATCAAATATAAGAAATAAAAAACTGAAAATATTTATTTTTGTGTAAAAGTTTCTTTTTACTTTCTGCTTTTTTGTCGTGTGGAAAAAGTTTAGTTTTTAAATGCAGTTGGTTTTCTGTTTTCTGTTTTGTTTTTGTACGAGTAGTATATTTGTATATATTTATATGAAATGTGTTTGTTTTTGTTTATATATATATATCTGCTCGAATGCTGTCCGCTGTCTGCTGTCTGAATCGTTTTCTAGTTTAAATGACTTAATAAGACTTTAGGTTCTGCTACCAATTTCGTATGCTTTTAATTACTTTTTCTTTATCTTGTTTACGTGCTAAAAACTAATAATATATACAATGTAAAATACTTTGCTTTATCATATACGATCTTCTTATCAATGTCTGTTTTTTCTTTAAGTATTTCCATTTAATTATATCAATTGCGCTAAGTTCGTCTAAAGGTAAATTTTCTTTTTCTTTTAATTGTCTTCAGCTGCTGCTCGACACGATTTTCGTTTTTCGTTTTAGCTTAAGTTTCAATTTTTTATTTAGAATATCATTTAGGAGTATTTTCTTCATGCGATGAGTGTTTTTTTTTTTTTTTAAGAAACGGGTATTTCGAAATTCATTTCGATTTTATTTTTTTTTTTAGTTAGTTTTCTTTTTCGTAACGCCCCGTCAAATGCCAGTTAAAAATTGTGTGTTTCTCTTTAAATTTATTTATAAATGTATTTTTGTTTTTGTGTGTATATGTACTTGTTATGATGGAACGAAAACAGTCTTTGGGTATTCATTTATGTCAATTTTAATTATGTTCTTTAATTGTAAATCTTAAAAAGTTAGTCGAACTCAAAAGCAATATAATACTCATTGTTGAACTCAATCTAAAAACTAAACTTGACTCTTCGCTTAGCCAACGAAATCAAAAACTAATAATTACTTATATAAATCACTTAAAATAATAGTCATAAACGTAATTATATATATCGCAAAACCTAAAAAATAATATGCACAACAAATATATAAAAGATTTTCATATTCCATTTTCCATTTTTCACACAAAACTAAATATATTTTCTTTGCGTAATTCATGCACTCGACCTAAACTAAACTTTGGTATGCTCTCTCCATCGTTCGATCTCTGCTTTAGCTGCTCCTTAAAAATTTCTCGAAAATTTCTGCTGCGTTTCCTTTCACTTAATCTCTCATTCGCTCTCTACACACACTTAATAAATTAATTATAATAATTGTTAAATTTAAATGCTGATGAAGTATTTTTTACAAATGTCATTTTGCGTGTCAAATGTGTTTGATTTTGTTTATCTGCTTTTTCTGTTTAATCTCATCAATTGTTTAGTTTTTCGATTAACTTAGGTTTTTCTTTTTTTTTTTTTTTTTGCCATGCTTCTTTGGTTGCGCTTCTTTGTGTTGATTTGAGTAGAGCTGGAAAATCGTTTTGCTATTTGATTTTGCCTAACCTCAACTGTTGTGTAGAACTTTTAAATGCAACTTTTGTGGCTGTTCAACTGCTCGTGATCTACTGCTTTGCTGCGCTCTCTCTCTCTCTCTCTGTTTTGGCTGGAGACTTACAATTCGAGCTCGGTATTATGTGGATTGGGCGCTTCCGGGCCGTACATGTTGGCGAGCTTATCGAAACGCGGACCCCAGGCGCCGAGGTAGTCGTACTCCTGTTGCTCATCATCGGTGCCTGCAAGAAATAGAACAGAAACGAATGTTTGACTTAGTTTCGGTTCTTCCTAAAAGTCCAGTATTTTTCTCTAAGTTTTCCTAATATTTGTGGTATTTACTTAATTTTACACCCAATATTCAGCGGGTTTTGCGCCTTGCCTTTGCCATGCTGCAAATGTCAGAAAAATAATTTCAATAAATAAAATTTTGCTTTTTGCCAACATTTTGGTCTACTTTCTGTAGCATACTTTTTGGGGGCAAGCGCATCAGCTACAACCGCTTAATATTGCGTGCAAAATCTAGTCATGGTGAGCTCTTATATATGCTAAACGTATAATCTCAATATATATTTATATATCGATAAGTGTTAACCCACCTGAGGCCAATGAGCTAAGCGAACCGGCTGTGCTGCCGCCGCCCTCATACGCATAATTGCGCAAATCATCGAAGGGCGGGGCATTGGGATCGCCATCGGCTCGCTTTTTATGCTCCTCAATGAACATGCCCACGTTGGGCTCCTGGCCGGGCATTAGCGTCATTACGGGATCTGTGGAAGATGTGAAGAAAATATAAAAAATATTTAAGAAAATATTTCAAATATGATAAAAATACTTTCGGCATACTTTTTAATTTTTTGAGTTAAAATAAACATTTTAATGCAGAAAATTTTAACAGTTTCTTAAAGCAGTTGAAAAACAAATTAAAATTTGGAAACATTTTGCATTAGAACAAAATAGAAATAGTTTATATTCGGGTATATGTATTTAGAGTCTTCTCTGTAAGATTTTAAAATTCTTTTCAAATTAACTGCAAACTTTAAGTTTTAGTTTTCTGTTGGGGTCATTTCTATAAATATAATTCCCACATCCAATACGAGCTCTTAATCAGGTAAAGAGCTCGCTGCATTTTAGTTTAAATTTCAATAGATTTCACTCACTCACATCTTCCTTAATGGATATTAAAAATACTTACACATAATTGGCATTTTCATGGGTGCCAGCTCGGGCGGCATGGGCCCGCCAATTGGTATCTGCAGTGGCGTTATATCAAAGGCGGTCATATCGTCCTCGCCGCCGCCCTCATCATCGTAATTGATAATATTCTCGCGGACGTCGTCGTCGGGTCCGGGATATTTGATATGCGCCTCGCGCCGTCGATTGTAGACCACAAATACCAGAACGAGTACTAAACAAATAGTCCAAGATATTTTCATTAGTTTCAAATGTATAACAAAATCTCACTCAATATCTAGCTAAACCAAATGCAACAACAATTCGTGCAGCTACTTTAGTTTATACTAAATTAAATACAGGCTTTAGTGGCGCATGCAGAGCGAATCGCTTAAATGCCAAGCTCAACTAAAGCAATTTCGCGAGAAAATACTTGAAAAAAAAATATGCTTAATTAAATTCTTGGAAAAAAATAAATAGAAGCGAAAGGAATGGGCAAAAAATGTGCAAAAGGCAATATAAAAAAATGTATATATATATTTATAAATATAAATATATATATATTTATATAACTGCGCGCATTTTCTAAAAAATAAAAAGAGAGGAAAAAAAATGGGAACAAAAGTGTATTATTTGCTGAATGCCAAAGAGCAAATGCCCTAGAGTGAAGTAGATAAGGCTTAGAGTGGAAGTAGAAATATGTTGAGTACTGAGTATGAGTATGAGTGCTAATATGCTTTATAACAAGATAACTATATATGTACTCCCTCTAACTATGTGTATACTACCACTTTCCAGAAAGACCCTATATAAATATATATACAGTTAAGAGTTGTTTGAGGCTTACTCTAAAGGGAAAAATACAAAGAAAACTTAGCGGAAGTTTTATTAGATGCAGATTGAAGATTGTTAACTGTTTTATAGAGACCGTAAGATCAGACTTTGAGGACTATACATCATTTTATTAAAATTTATTTGACATTTGCTAAAAGTAAAACTTGTAAAGAAGTTGTTATACAGTTGAATAATGCTGGAATTAAAACTAGAAACTAAATGTAAATTTGGAAGAGTGTTTTAAGAAGATCCGACTGTCTATCCTTACTGCCTAACTCTACTGCCTAGGCCTACTGTCTGACTGTCATAGCAAAGCATGATGTGTTTACTAGAAGGCAAAAACCGAGCTCATTGCGTTAACTCCAGCAATTTATATATAAAAAATATATATTTTAGCCAAATTTTCTTTCCGTCTCTCTAGCTAAATTGTTAAAGTTATTAGCTACTGGCACTGCCACATTTATTTGCACATATAATATATATTCTAAGCCCTCTCAGATTTGCTTCTCGTAGCCTGATCAAATTGCTATACCTCTTGACATTAGAGCATTAAAGCGAACAAACAAATATGGCGCACATTGTCCCAGTTTTTGCTGTGCTCGGAGTGCCTCTCTTGCTTGCTTTGTCTACAGTTGGCGGCTGTAACTGTAACTGCCACAGTGGCAGCCAAAGATTGCTGGCCAAAATGGCAGAGTCGACAGCGGGCGGGAGGCAGACGATATTGTCCTCGCTTTATTCTGGCCAACTTGTTGTGTGCTTTTGGCATTCGTTTCATTTTGCTTAGCTTACATTGCTTTTGGCTGCTGCTTCGCTGCCGTTGCCGTTGCCCCGTTGCTGTTTTCTAATTTTGTGTGCGCGTTGCTTCAACATATTGCAGCATCTGTTGCACAGCGCAAAGTTTTTCTACTTATTCCGACTAAGCAGCCGTAGAAGTTTTGGCCCCCAAGTAATTTGCTGCGGGTTCTTCAATGTCAAAGAGAGACAGAGAAGGAGTGTGTGTGAGAGAAAGAGAGAGAGGGAGAGAGGTGTGCAGACAACAAACAAAATAAAATAAAACTTTTGCCTAGCAGCTGGCCAGGGCCAAAATGGACGTCGCGTAATTGCAATTATTGTGTTACTCAAACTCGAATTTCTCTTTAGCTTTTGCCACTCTCCACTCTACAATTGACATTTTGTAAAAACTCTCCACACACATGCCTTTTCGTGTTCAATAAACTTTAATTTATGTGCATCGTCCGGCCGCATGTAATTTACGGAAATGACTTTTGATGCGCGCCTCACGGCAGCCATCGCTGTCGGACTTCGTATAAAGGCTTTTTTTTTGTTGGGGCGTGGCCCAATTGGTAAAATATATGGCTTAATTAATTTCCAGGCCTCGGCGATTTCATAAATATTTAAATGACATATGCAGGCCGTTTAAGCCGCCTACAAGAGCCATAAAAATGAAAATGAAAATATTCTCATTTATTTGCGCTCTTTAATGCGATTTTACAAATTGAACACGAGTCGAGGCAGTAATATAAAGGGATTTAAAATAGTAAAGAGCGAATTATAGAGAGTCAAATAAAGCAATAAATAAACTTATGCTATTAAGGCAATAATAATTATTAAATAGTAAGTGAGCGCTAATCTACAATGCAAGCTAGACTATTTAGTATATATATTAAATTGAATATGAATGATTATATTACTTTGGGCCATGCATACTCACTGCGCTGCACTCAGCTCCACTCAAATACTTAAAGCTACTTAACCTTAAGCTCGTTGACATAGATATATATATATATATATAGAGATATATACTTACACAGCAGCGTGCTGAGACATAGCACCAGGGCAATAATAAAATCACGGGATGGTGTCAACACCCCCGAGGCCAATAATTCCAGTTCGCAGTGCATGCCGGTGAAGCCCAGCGGACAATGGCATTCATACTTCTTGGGCGGCTGGTGATCGCGACAGCGGCCCCCGTTGCGGCAGGGGAAGAGCAGGCATTCGTTCTCATTGACGCAGCTGCTGCCGGAGACTTTATAGCCAGCGGGGCAGCTAAACGTGACAAGCGACATGACCGCAACATAATATAACGTAACGCGTAACGTAACGTAACGAGTGTAGAGTGTTTATGAAACAACAAAAAAAAAAAACAGTGTTGGAAAACAAAAATAAAAGAGATTATTGAAAATTTGTTGTACATCATGCAAGGGGCAACGTGTGTTAGTTGTGCTCGCAGTGTTGTGAAGTTGTTGACAGATTTTTTTTATTTTTTTGTTACTCTTTGTTTTTTTTAGATGCAGCGTAAAGCTTATCCAACACTTTTATGAAAATGTAAATTTACGTTAAGCACACACAACTGTCAAAAAGTCTTAAAGAATGTTCGTTTGTTGCTGTTGTTGTTGTTGTTGGTTTTTGTTCCGTTTGCTGTTATTATTTTACGCTTTGGCGCATTTCCATTCACAATTTTCAGTTCACGCTGCAAACTTTATGCATTTGCGTGTGTGTTGAGGAATTTCCTAAGTGCACTTCTGGTTCACGCTTTCGTGTCTTTTTGTTTGTTTCGTGTTTTATGATTATGATGCAGTTGCTGCTGATAGAATTGAATAAAGTTTTCTGTGTGTGTTTGGGTGTTGACATTCTGAATGCATTTGGCACTCGCTAAAGTTTTGTTTTGATTAGTTCGCCCTCAAGCCACAGGGTCACCCTCGACGAAGTCACCTAGACATAGTTTGACATTCATTTGGCAAGAGTGTTGGAAAAGCTATTAACGGGCAAAGTTTTCAGCGCGATTATTATTGGAGGGAATCTAAAAAAGTTAACTTTGATGTCGGCAAAACTTTAGCTTTTGATTTTCAGTTCATTTTCCACTTAGCTGCTTCTATTTTCTGCTGTGCGCGAAATGCAAAAATAATGTGAGCAAAAATATCAAGAATTTTCGCCCCATGCATGAATCAAAACTGATAACAAACTGAAAGAAGAAGAGGCAGAGCGAAAGTCAACAGACTTTGTGGCTGAATACTTTTCAAATGCAGACATAAGACACTTTTGATATATTGACGATTATTGGCAAATACCAGAGACTTCTTGACCAACGAGCCAACAAATCGCACAAAAGCGCCGCACAGCGGGCAGCGAGCAGGAAGTGAGCAACCAAGCAAAAGCCAGCTAAAACTTTCACACTAAATCAGCGGCAGCAGCAAAAACCAGAGAAAACAAAAATGGAGTGAAAAGAGAAAAAAGTGTTGCATAGTTTTTTGCGCTGCGCCTTTTAGTGATTGCTCCCCAGTGCGTAGTTGAAGCTGATCAAAAGTGGGCATTTTGATAGAGTATATACATACAAAGGGACATATATATGTATACATATATATTATATATATCTAAAGTTTTTAGGGCTTGTCTAGTTGTTGAGCCAAACTTTGCCATATTTTACGTCATTAAGTTTTACTTAGAGTTGGCATGAAATAATTTCTTGCGATACCCTGTACAAAGGCTTGGATGAAGTGTATAAGAAATATATATAATATTTTTTAATATTTTATATGCATAATTGGAAGTTGCAGAGTTAGTACCAGAAGTTGGCTTACGTCTCTAGAATTTTTTGGGAATTTTTTATTCATAATAAAAATTTTTTTTATTTAGTACGAATCATTTGTCTTCTTCTGAGAATTTTTCAGAATTTATCTCATAATTTTTTTTGCACTAATAAATAAATATTTAAAAAATATTTTAATATTTTTACATATTTTGTTTAGCCAATCAGCATACTCCTTACAGTTCTCTACAGGGTATTTGTCGGGCGTAAAATGCCCACTCAAATACTTTTAGTTGTTTTAACCTCCTATTCCAGTTCTTTGAACATTATTTACCTACAAAATGTTTGCTCTAAACTTGAACTATATGCATGTGTGTGTGTGTGTGCTTGTGTGTGTGGTTGTACATATGTATACGTGTGTGTGTAAGTGTGTTCAAGCGTACACTTGGCTACGCAGCGGAAAATGCTCTTAAGTTGTATTTAAAAAGAAAATTCTTACAGGCGGCAGCCGAAAAAATTTGCTATAAACAGAACGATAGAAGGAAAAAAAAAAATATATATATGCGTATATATATGTGTTTGAAATGTCTGCAAATCCTCGCGAGACTTGGCAAATGAAACTGGCAGATGCTTTGAGCCGCAGGACGGCGAACTGCGGACTGCAAACTGTGAACTGAGATCTGAAAGCTAAGCAGCAGCAGCAGCAGCAGCCAGAAGTAAGGACGCTTGACTCCTGGCTGCCTGTTGTACTACATATTCGTCTGGTTTTCTATCTGTTTGCTCAAGTGGATTTAGTGCATCGTGATTTTTCCAAATGCCAAAGCTAAAATCAGCCATTGCTCTCTCACTTGTCTGCGCCTGCCCAACTTCTATTCCTGTGCGAATCTTTGACTGCACATTTATTATCTAACCTGAAGGCATTTAAGCTCTCCAGGACACACTGTACTTGCTTTCTTTGAGTGCAGTTTACAAAGTACACGCAAGGTGAGCTAGTGTATGTATGTGTGTGTGTGTGGTTGTGTCTTGGCTGGGGGCGTGACAGCTAAAGTACGTGATATGTGTGGAGAAATTGCCAAGTACTTTGCTGTTCAGTAAGTGCACTTTAAGCTCTATCTTAATTATTTTTTCAAGGGCTATTAAGAAGTTGTTTTAATTTAGTAATTTTTGTTGTATTTAATAGGAATTTTTAGTAATTAAATTTGATTTTTCTATAAGGTTTTGTTTGTTGATATTGTAGCTCTCAATTTCTATAATTTTGTTCAAATTCCACATTTATTTATGCTATTTATATAAAGTTCTGATCAATCAAATCAAATTCTTATTGTTGTCTGTTTTGTATAAAGTGTAGAAATATTTATATGAAAATATAAACTTTTATTATATAAATATATATTATTTTTTAAATATTTTCAAAAGTAATTGAATTTTTAAAAATATTTTTATATAAAACTAATTTTTTTTTTATATTTCAAAAGTATATATCATTTGTAATATTTATATATAAAACTTATTTGATTTCAAAAATATATATTTTAAAATATTAATTTATAATTTTTTTATATATAATTTCAGATTATTTCGGATAAAAAAAAAACACAGCTATATTTAGGTGAGTACATACCTTTTGAATGGGCAATTTGCTTGATATGATATGAAGTTATTTTCAACAATAAAATATGTAGATGTATATATATTTACACACATTACGAACAAACAGAGAGAGAGACAGAAATACAACTATGAATTTGACATTTGTGTGGAAACAGTTAAAGAAATTTGTGCCATAAACAAAATGTGGAACGTTAACAGCGAGTGATGTTGTTGGAATGCAGATGAATGTGAAATGAGAGAACTTTATAGAAATATATAAAAATATATATAAATATATATATATAGGTATGTGTATGTATTTATATATATTTTTTGCTATACATATTTTTTGAAATACAAGTAAATAACGTGAAATACAAGAGTCACGCGGCTGATAATATCAAAGTTGAATTTTGTTTTTGATAAAACAAACAAATAAAATATTCAGTGAAAACTTTATTTTTTTTTTTTTTTTTTTTTTTTAGTTTTTTATTTATGAATGAATCGATGCATGTGTGGCTGTATGATTGGATTTTGTGCAGTTGACATATGTATGTGGGGCATAATACAGATATATGATATATATATATGAGCTAAATGAGTTTTCAATCGAAGTGGGCGGGGCAAATGAAGAGCTCAAATGAAAAGCCAGTTATGATTTGATAGAGGATATATATATGTATTAAATGAGTTATATGATATATGATATGCTTGAATGACTTTGCACAGCTAATAATAAATAAGGATAACTAAACTAAAGGCAGGCGCTAAAGCACTAGTTGCTGGCTATATTTATATGCATATATATAGATATATAGATATATGGTATATTGGGACTTGTTGTTGTTGCATTTGTAGCTAGATATTTATTTAGATAGGTTAACGGTTGAATTGGCTCACTCAGTATGATCAGCAGGCAAACGAGTATGGCCGCCAGGGCGCCCATGCTCAGCTTGAGGGTCTGACCCTCCTGAACCAGCTCACAGCTCTCGCCCCAGAAGCCATCTGGGCAGATGCAGCGATAGCGCAGACGCGGCTCGAGATTGATGCACGTGGCACCGTTCATACAGGGCATATCGAGGCACTCGTTGCGATCCATGCAGCCCTTCGAATCGGGCGACATGATGCGTCCCTCGCCGCAACTAAATTAACGTTAACAAACGCATTCGATAGTGTCGAAAGTGTATGGCAAGTTAACATGGGTCTGTTATGCATATATAGTTAAGGGTCGACGGAGTGTGTTTGATGGCAACAGAAAAATTGAATTTCGTATAAAAAGGGTCTGATGTGTGTCCATTAACCGATTGCTTGGCAAACGAAAAAGTAGGTGAAGCCCAGTTCGATGGCCAATGGGGAAATTCAGATATAACTTAAGATTCAATTAAAGTAAGTTAAGTTTAGCTTTAAGTCAACTGGGCGTTCGTCCTTTTACCGATTACGAATAACCGCTTCAGCGATAGTTAACTGTAAATATCTAATTAGGTTCTAGTGTTTATATGTGTAATGTTTACAGCTAATGCTGGGCTTAACCGTTAACTGTTAACCGTTTCGCAAACTAGCCCGGTTAAGCATAACATTGTGCAGCCATTTAAACGTTTGCTCTTAGCCAGCAAATCTTTTTAGCAAACAGCGGAAGCGGAAGCGGAAGCCAACTAAGCAACGCCACGCTTCAACAGTGTTGCCACAGAAGTGTACACATATAGAGATGCTTTGCTAATGTGTGTGTGTGTGTGTGTGTGGTGCCCGGTGAAAAAAAGCGTGAATATGTACAGTTGCGTTGCAGGTGATTGAGAGACAAGACCATATCGATTTGTGCCTGCCCTAAACCTAATCCGATTGATTTGTCACGCAACGTTAACTGCCGCACGCTAACTCAGTTTCGTGTGTGTGTGTGAGGCTGTTCAACAGGCTGGCAACGTCGACTGATTGACGTGCACTAAGCCGCCGTTGACTTGGCAAAAATTTCGACTTTTCTCTGCTTTGTCCACACTCACAATTTTTTTTGGCTCTGCTATATTTTTGGCCCAGCCTTTAATTGATTAAGCCTATCAAATGCTGGCCACCAATTGTCGTGCCACGAATTTTTGGTATTTTTCGTGATGTGCGTTTTCCCTTGCTTTTCACGTGTGTGTTAAATATAAAGAAGTTCTTTAAAGTAATTTTGTTTTCTTGTTTTTTGAGTCAGATTTCTTGTACACAGTCCGAGTTGAGGGTTTCATTATGAGTAACAAAAAAGAGAGCAATGTGGTTGTGTGGAAATGTAAATTGATTACGTATTGAAGCTGAAGGAACTTACGTGCACTCATAGACATTCCAGAGATCCACACACTCGAAGGGATCGGGGCAAATAACATTCGAGCAGGGCTTGTTCGAGGGGCAGCCCTTTTCCAAATTGCGTGCCATTGTCGCTTGACCCCACTGCGTGCCATTCATGGCCGGTGGCAGAGGCAGGTGCTTGCCCTCCAGGCTGTAAAGAAGAAAAAGAAAGGAATTATTTATGGATTATGCAAAATATCGTATGAAAAGTGTATAGGGTATTCAAAAAGTTTGAAAAAGCATGCATATTAAATAATATCCCATTATTAAGTCACAAATTCCCATTATTTATTATAAATTGTGGAACATATTTAATGAGCAGTTCAAAAATTCTCATAAAAGCATAAGAGTATAACAAATATCCCATTATTAATTCAGAAATTCCCATTATTTTTTATAAATTGTGGAACATATTTAATGAGCAGTTCAAAAATTCTCATAAATTTCATAAAAGTATAAAAAATATCCCATTATTAAATCATAAATTCCCATTATTTTTACAAATTGTAAATAATTTTTATGGTGAACCCACCCAATTGGAAAATCTAAAACTGATAAAAATTCCCATTATTTTTTATAAATTGTGTAACATGGTTGTTATGAGCAGTTTTTTCATAAAAACAAAGGTACCTAAAATATCCCATTATTAAATCAGAAATTCCCATTATTTTTAAAAATATTAATGGGGAACCCACCCAATTGGCAAATCTAAAACTCTCATAAAAGTTCATTAATAACCCATTATTAAGTTAGCAATTCCCATTATTAGTTTATTCTGTATTATAAACCAAGTATACGCACCGTATATCATCCAGACAACTCTTCTGGTAATCCGCATACACTTCGAACGTGCGCACGCCCGTATACTCCGCCTTGCCGCCTGCATAGACGCCCTCCTGCTTGTCGACCAAGAGCCATTGATGGCCAGTAAACTCGAACGTCTCATTGTAGCGTCTGCCCTCGCCGCCGTCTAGCTCCAAGGTGGCTGCAGAGCCGTAGCGATTGATGCGCACCACATGCCATTGGCCGTCGTTGACGGCCACCGAGTTGAGCCACAGATCCTTCTCCTCGGTACGCAGCGAATTCAAATTGTAGCGGAAGTGCAGGCGGGCATCCTTGATCTCCAGTATGCCATATTCGCGATTATGCTGATCGCTCACCCTGAACAGTTCGCCGTGTTCCTCGCGTGTGCGGAATCTCAGCTGCACCTGGGTGCTGAAGCGATCCGGCTCAAAGCTGAGCGCGTATTTGACATAGCTCTGCGCCTTGAAGGTCGTGGGCACTGTGGGTATATTGCAAGCGGGTCCCGTCCAGCCGGGTCGGCAGTGGCAACGGGCCTCGGAGAGGGAGCCCACGCAGTTTCCGTGCTCCCAGCAGCGAGCCGTTGCCTCCGTTTGGGCGCAAACCTCCTCCGTCTGTGGGCAGCCGGCGATGCTGTTCCTCGACAGTCCCGGATGAGCCAAATCGTAGAGCTTCGAGTTATGTACGAGATTCCTGATGCAGCCATCGAAGCCCTTCGCCGTGGGCATGTAGTGCCAGAAGTAGAGCGACTGCTCGAACTGCTCCCGGTACAAGCCGCCCACCTGCAGTGGGGCATTCACGTTGAGGTACTCATTGAAAGGCGGTATCTGGCCGCGTGCCTGGCAGGAGGTGTCATCGAACTCAGGTGGCGTGCCATCCTCCATTTCGCTAATCTCGGCGGATTTACAGAAGTCGACAACCATGCGCACATCCTCAGTGCCCCAGAAGAGATCGATGCGATGCCATTCGCCATCGTCCAGGGTCTTCTTCGTTTTCACGCGCAGCTCCAAGGTGCCCGAGCCAAAGTCGATGAGGAGGCGTGGATAGCCACGCTCCAATTCGAGGGCAATGAAGTCAGAGATCAGCATCTCGTCACGCTCCGGCGGCACAATCGGTCCGTTGTAGATAATCAAGCCATCGGGCTTGCGCGTAATGAACTCCAGACTCAAATGGGATTGGTCGCACATCTCTAGGGGCGGGTACCAGGCCCAGCCGTTGCCGCGGAAGCTTCGCGTTGTCTGCTGGCAGCGCGGACCCGTGTAGCCCACCGGGCAGGAGCAATGAGGACCGAAGCGCGTGTCCACACAGCGTCCGCCATTGTGGCAGGGTGTGCTGCGGCACGACTCGGGCTTGGTGAAGTTGCGAGCGCCACAGGTGCAATCGGCCAGAGTATCCACGCGGACACCCACCAGAGCAGTCTTATTGGCATTGACCATGTAGGGCAGGGAGCTGATCTCCAGGGAGTTGGTGCAGCTGCCCTCGCACATCTGATTCTCGTAGAGGCACTCATCGATGCCGACCATGGTTATATTGATGCCCACATCCTTTTCGATCTCCTCGCGATGCATCAGCACGATGCCGTTTAGTCGAACGGGCTTGTAGTAGGGCGAGCCGTGGGCGGAGAAGCGAACGTCAGTTAGAGGGGGATTCCGACGCTTCAGCTGCACGCTGAATATATCCACATTCTCACGTTCCGTGTTCAGGAGATCCGCTAGCTTATCTCTAAACCTATCCAGCTTCGAGCGACTCAGACTCTGGGTGCGGTAGTTCCAGACGCGTATGAAGTCCTCGTCCGAGATGCCGGACAGGCGCACCGAGCCCGAGTTGATGACTGCTTCGTGCGGAATCTCACGCACCATCACAGTCACGTTGGCTGGCACATCGGTCTGGGTGTGCTTGCGGTCGTAGACCTTGAAGCGCAGATGGTAGCGACCCTCGCGTGTGCCTGCACGCATCGTGACCATGCCGGAGTCTTCGTCCAGCTTGAAGCGCGGATGCTCCTGTGCCTCCCAGTAGAACTTCTTGTCGGGCAGATCCCAATCGTCGAGATCGTAAACGTACACACGTCCAATGGGCGTATCCGGCGATTGTCCTTGATAGTTGTAGACGAAAATATCCTTAGAGCCTGGCTGCATTTTGTTGTCGTTCACATCGCCAATGATCACTGTCAGCGTGCTGGTGCCTGTCATGGCGGGCGAGCCGTGATCCTTGATCACAATGGGTATCATGTACTCCTTCTGCTGCTCGCGATCGAAGGAGCGCAGCGAGGATATAACGGCCATGCCATCGCCGTTGGCGCCCTCTGTGAATGGGCAGAGAATAGGGGGAAATTTTAAATTAGTTACACAGTTTTAATGCCCAAAATATTTATTAAAATTATATATATATAAAAATATATAAAATGATTAATAATAAATATTTTTTATAGAACATGTTTTGCAGGTGTATAACAGTTTGTTTGTGCTTGTGTATAACACTCTGATCTACCAATGATTCCTAATTTCGTTAGAACACTTTCAATCTCTCTTAAAATATAACATTGATTGGACTTTATTATATTTAATATATATATTTTTTTTAATTTTTCTTAACTGTTCTAAACTAAATTATATTTTAATATTTTGTTTATTTAATGTTAATTAAAAAGCACATCTGCTTTATTAGCCCTGGCTACACTATTTTGAGTGCTGTGTGCACAAACAATTGGATAATAAGAGAAATCTCTTATGACAAATTTAGTTTTAGTGTTAAGCTTTTGAAAGCATTTTCTAGTTCATTGTGCTGTGGCAGGGGCAGGCGGCTGTGCGGGGCACAAATGGCAAACAAGCTGAACCTCAAAAAGTGAGCACCTTTATTAGTAGTGCTCACGTTTTCCGGTTGATTGCAATGGAAGCAGCTCGCAGGGGAAGGTATCCTTAATCCCATTTGTTGTAATTACGCTTTGGGGGGGAGCCAACAAGTGTTAAGACTCAGACGCAGACTAGCTCGAGCTCGCCCTCTCCCTCGCCCTCTCTCCAGTGCCATACGACAAATGTCATTGCTAATCCGACTTACCACTAGCCACGCCCAGATGCCACAGCACACAGGCTGCAATTTGGTGTGGCAAGTTCGCCCAGTGCCTCCGATGGGGCCAACGCACATTTCAAATGTATTTTTAAAGACACTCCATGGTGTGTTTTTAGGCAAATTGTATGCAAATACGTTGAAGCACACACACACAGAGGTAGAGGCAGAGGCAGAGGCAGAGGCAGAGGCAGAGGCAGAGGCAGAGGCAGAGGCAGAGGCAGCCACACACATATTCACACATTGCTGGCACTATACAAAGTCAAGCCACGAGCGCAAAGTTTTTCAACTCCCCATTGGCGCATCAAAATTGGATTGCCACCCACACTACACAGAGAGAGAGAGAGAGAGAGAGAGGGAGAGACTTTGACTCGGCTTGCTGTTGACTTGGCCATAGACTGAGCCCGCACCGGAGACCATTCCGGCTGGGAGACTCGACCAATTTTTCGTGGGTAATTTAATTGAAAACTTGAACATTTGATATTTTATTTTTCGACTGGACAGGTGTGTGTGTGTGGTGTGATGCTGTGTGTGTCTTTGCTTTAGCTTATTTCATTTAAATTTTGCATGTTGTGTGCGGCTGCTGTGGTTTGCCATTTCGTACCCAGTTCATGGCATCTGTAGATATCGTATATACGGGGTAATTGCATTTTTATGCTTTGCCATTGTGACAGCGAATTCGCATTCGAATTCGAAATTCGGCATATCCGTTCTAACGGCAATTTTATTATACGCTGGACAACAACAACAGCAACAGCAACTGGAGTTGCTGCCGGAAATGTTGCACTTTTGCATAGTTTAAACTTTGACCCAAATATTTGGCTAACTCTTATTTATTTTTATTTTTTTCGTAATTGCACTCTGAACTTGGGGTTAGCAGTCAACTCTCTGTCCCTCCCGCTCGCTTGCTCCTCTCTCTCTATCTTTCTCCAGTCCACACTGCGTATACGTTACGTTTGCCATTTGCTGCGTAACTTTTGCAAATTGTTTAACAAAATGTTGAAAATGCTTTTCATATTTGAAATTTGGCAAAAAATTAAAGAGAGAAACCTCAATTTATGCAATTGAGTTATGCACTTGGCGTATAAAATATGCATATAACAGTTGAAAGCTATTGCATATGCTACACATAGCGATAGTTATCTAGCTATAGCTAGTATAACACTTTCTGGCTTGCTCATGTCTTATGTGTATCTGGTACGTTTACTGTTAATATGAACAGAGTATAACACTTTGTGTATATTCAATTCACCTGCCCTAGCCCCATCTGAATACCCTTCAAAACTGTGCTACTCACTTTGATCCTGCTCGACCTTGAAGGAGGCGCGTATGATGTCATCTGCACTGGGATCCAGGCGGAACTGGAATGGTGGTCCGTTGCTCTTGGAGCGATCGTCGTCGTCGGTGGCCAGAATTTCGACCACTTTGCGTGGCGGCACATGCTCCGGCAGCATAGGGCGATAGTCCTTGAGGAACTTGGGCGCATTGTCGTTGATGTCCTGCACAATGACAGTCAGCGTCGCCGTAGCCGTCTTCGGTGGCGAGCCGTCGTCAATGGCCAAGATCTTGACCTGATGTCGCGGCACCACCTCGCGATCGAGCGAGCGTTGTATGGTAACCGAACCGTTCTGGTTGATGGCAAATTGGCGCTGACGGTCGGAGGAGCGATCTATTGAGTAGGAGACCTTGCTCTTGCCGCCGTGATCCGGATCGGTGGCCTTGAATTTCTCCAGCTCGGTGCCCACCTTGTCCTCGGACACGGATACCTCCACGTTGGCGCGCTCGAAGTGTGGCTTGTTATCGTTGATATCGCGCAGCTTGACCACGACCCACGAGTAGGCCACGTGATATTTATCGTTATCGTTATCCTCGCCCTTGTCGTTCACCTGTATGCGGAAGCGGAAGCCGTTGCTCTGCAGCTGATCCTCGTAATCGAGGGGCTGCACAATCTTCAGCGAGCCCGTGCCGTCGTTGTTCCTCACCATGGTAAACTTATCGGCGCCGTAGCCACTGTTATCGATAACTTTGTATTGGAATTTGTTCGTCTCGTCCTCGTCGTGCACTGTGACTGTCAGGATGGGCATTTCGGGCAGCGTGGTGCCGTCTGTCTCGTCCACCTCCGTGAACCACTCGTCCTTGGTGAACTGCGGCGGCATGTCGTTAATATCCTTGACACGTATAGACGCCGTGCCCGTGCCCTTTAACCCCCCGCCATCCATTGCAACGACTTGTATAGAGTAATCCGGCGTACGTTCACGGTCCAAGCAGCACACGGCCGTCTTAATCACACCCGTATCGGGCTCTATTTCAAAGATGGGCGAGCCTGTCTCCTCCTCAATCACATTCTTCTCAATCGAGTAGACTAGACGTGCATTTGAGCCCTCGTTGGGATCATCGTAGTCCACAGCAGTCATTGTCATCACAACCATGCCGGCGGTTCCGTTCTCCGTGACATTGCCGAAGTAAACGCCTTGCGGGAAGATGGGCGCGTTGTCGTTGATGTCCTTCAGATTAACCTGCACGTCCGCATAGCCTACGAGTCCTTCGCCGCCTTCGTCCTGTGCAAAGACCGTGAAACGCCATTGCGGCCGTCCGTTAGGCTGATCGCGGTCCAGAGGCTGTAGACAGAGTAAAGAAAGAGAAGTGGATTACGGATACAGATAAATGCTGTGCAAATATAGAATAGAAAACGGAGTTGCACGTGCAATTTTAAGCTGTCATAACCGCAAACCGATTAACATCAGTGAGCAAAAAAAAAAAAACACACACACATTGTTCGAGCAAATACCCAAACGGTACACTGGGAGAAAAAGGCGGATAGAAATATTTTGCAAATATTTAATATGAAATTTGAATTTTTGAGATACAGAAGGAAAAATGCTGTAGGAATAAATTCCCTGAGACTAAGAGATAAAAAAAAAATCCCTAATAATGATAATTGAATTTTTAGTGAATCAATTTTACTCAAAATAATTTTACTTAATTAAAAATAAATTTTTCAGGAGTATATTGTTGGGGAATACATTTCAAATATCCTTCAAAATAAATTTACAAAAAAATTAGTTTCCCAGAAAATTCCCCAAAAATCATTTTCCTAAAAAATTTCCCGGTGAAATATTTGCTATAAATAAATTCTATCCCAACATTTTTATTGTATACCAAACAAAAATGTTGTTTGGCAAGTATATTATTTGCATATTAAGTATTTCAAAATTATTTAATATAATTTAATACTTTTTTTTCAGTTTGTAATGAAACCCATATCCATATTGTTCTCCGTATATTCTGATTGCTATATACAAAAAACCTCGCTATTGTTAATTTTTTATCCGTAAAACGCTCCCAGTTTGTGCTGCAATTGTAGCAGCATTTCGTGCGTACAAGTGCAACTTAACGAAACTCTACCAGAAACTCCCCGTGTGTAAACCGGTAAAATTATCCATTCACAATGGCAGCCCACAGCTGAGCTGAGCTGTGGGTCGTCTCTGTTTTCCCGGTGCTGATTTTGACTTTGATATGCATATGCAGAGAGCATGGCTTGAGTGATGTGATGTGTATGTCCTGGCAGCCATTACGCAACCCAACCCCACCTGGGCATGGGACTGGTGGTGATGGTGGGCTGGGCGAGAGGGCGCCCACCTTTTTATAATAACACAAACGCGCAGAAAAAACGATTTTAATCAGCACTTTTGTATCTCTCTTGGCTCATGCTGTTATGCAGTAAGCCAGACCCTGGATGGCGACCCTCATCCCGAAAACTGCGCCCGCCGCCCCCACCTAGATCCCCACATGGCTGACAGCCGCAGCCTGTAACGTAACGAATACAACAATAACAGCAGGACATGCTGAAACAGAAACAGGAACAGCTTTTCATAGCGCTGACATTGGATTAGTCGTAAAAAATGATAGAAGCAAAAAACCCAAAAAATAATAAAAAAAAGGCAAAAGTCCACATGCGTCGTCATCGCTTTAATTTGCATGACAAATTTGACAGCATTGTTATGACATATTCAATTTAAGGGATTAGTTGAGCTACGAATGTCTGTGTGTGTGTGTGAGTTCTACGAGTGATAGAGCTTGCTTTGCTTTGCCCCATGGACGTATGTCCTTCTCCTTTCTAAATTATTATTTCAACCACAATAGTTTTTTTGCGCTTTTAACTGCACATTTTAATACAAAAAAAAACTGTAAAACGGGGGAAAATATTATTTTAAGTGTTTTTGTGGTTATTTCATTTGTGCGCTTTTTGCTGGATTTTACGGGTATTTTTTTTAATCTAATGTCTAGCGAATATACAGTTTTTCGCTTACTTCGGAACTAAAAAACATTCAGCATGGTGCAGTTATTGTTATCAGTGCGATGTTACTTTACAAGAAACTGTTGTAACTGTTATAATAATATATTTTGAGTAGTCTTATTTAACAGAGCACTGTAGTGTTGGCTAATGATATTAAAGCTCAAGCCTGAGAGCCTTCCAGAGTTGCAATCAAATAGATATTTGTCTACTTTAAGTAAAGCTGTTATATTACTTGTTGTATAACAGTTTCGTTATACCAAAATTATAACATTTCGAACACTCTTTTCACAAAACTCAACAATTATCACACATTAAAAGTTTTAAACTAGAACTTCCTCATAAAACTGTTATATCTTAAGCTTATGTCAACATTTCATGTTAGCATTTTCATGTTAAAGGAAAATTCAGCTACTTCAGAACATTCTTTGAGCTTGAGACACTCGAAAATCACACTTAAAATACATTTTAAAGTGCAATGACTACTTAGCAGCGACCTTATAATGCGCTTTGCTCCCTTTATTGACGGTAATTGACTTATGCAAACTTTATTAATTATCAAACCACTTCATACAGTTGCTCAATTTAAATAGGTAAGGGTGCTGAAGTCGCGTGTGACCGGCTTTGAGATACCCTGTAATGCACTTCAAGCTATTCTATGGCTCTTTACTATTGTAGCTTACGAAACTGCATGGGTATGGGCAGTTCGACTCAGCCTATAGCTGCCACGTCTTCTTCGGCCTGTTACATAAAGTAACTCATAAACATTACACTCCCATTGCCTACTTTTAATGGGTATATATTTAATGACACAGCTTCGCAAATCAATACGTATTGAGCCAAAGTACGAGTCGGCGTCCGAGTCGTTGCCGCCTTCCAGCTTCAACTTAAATGTTAAATAATGCGTTTCACGCGCTGAGTTAAAAGTGAATTGCATAAAATAGGGGGGATGTCGTTACAGCTGTTGTTGCATCTGCCTGGGGATTAAGTCGGCATTGATGGAGCTTAATCAGTGCGCGTATTGCGCCATCATTTTCAGTTGCGGCGAATTCCAATGTGGCCCGCGGCCAATGCATTTTTTAAGCGTGGCGAAGCAATTGCAGCCAGTAGGTTGGGTCGAGTTGGGTATGCTGGCTACAAGTCAGTCGGAAGTCGATTAGAGTTATTCACAACTTATATTTTCCTACTATTAAATATATCAACTGAATGATTCAGTGTTCAGGTTCAGGGTATTTCCTAGTCGGTTACTCCCAGCTAGAACTTGGAACTTTCTTATTTATGTTTGTTTTTGTGTAAAGATAAGATCTAAATATTATCTATTGATGGTCTATTTGATATTTAATTTGTTATAATCTGTTTTCATCCCTTATTCATTCCATTTTAAAACCCTCTCTAAGTGCACGGTATTTTCTAGTCGTGCCCTCCCTGGCAGTCTCAAATATTTTTCATTTATTTGCCCGTTCGTTGCGGTTTTGCTGACAGTTTGTTAATGCTTCAATTGCAGTTTATTCATTTGTGTTGATTCAGGAGTGTCCTGGATTCATTTTCATTTCAGTTTTTCATATTTTCCCTCAACTTACCTTAAGCACGAATATTTCGCCCGTTGTGCGATTAATGTCGAATTTGCTATTGGCTGGATTATCGGGATCTATGCCTTGGCCAGTTAGGAAGTAGACAATATTCTGTGGACGATCCTTGTCCCCATCGGTGGCGGTGACCTGTTTATAGCCAGCATCCAGTGCGGTGCAGTGGAAAGCAAATACCATAGAAAAACAGATTTTCAATATTAGTTTTGATTTCTTTTTTTCGCAATAAATATTTTTGCCAAATGAACAAAGCAATAAATGTGAGTGCATGCAGAGAAGCTAATCTGTTAAGTGGGTATACAGATTTGTGCGCCAGGTGGCGTATTAGTGCATTTCTATTGCAATTGCTGTACAACGGCTGTAAATCCATATTTCATTTCATTTGCAGTTCAATATTTAATTAAATTAGCTAAATAAAGCCACTAACGAGTAGGCGAAGCAAGACTTAAGCGCATTAAATATTAAATAAAACATGCAATTTAATTAGTAGTTGAGTTTGCTAGTGTGTGTGTGTGAGTGTGTGTATTTGTGTAAATTAATTGTCAAAGTGCTCAAAATATTTATGCAGGCAATTGAAGCTCGACCTCAAATAAACAAATAAGCATAGCACAAATTTCAAGCAAATCTTCTTGAAATAAAAAATATTTAAAATTGCTAAAATATTTAAATATTCAAAGATTAAACACTTTACAAATTAAATTAAATAATTACTAACACATAATTAAATTTAAATATTTTTAATAATTTATATATCACTTTTCCCTTTTGAGCTTTCTTGAATTATTTACTCAACGTTCTCAATGTTAAATAAAATATGTAAGCTATACACCTGTTATACATGATATGTATGCATGTGTGTGTGTGAGTTACTGTTGTTATGTTAACATAATGTACATGAGAGCGTAATGATTACAATGCGCTATTTGTTGTTGTCGTGTTAAATTAATTGTTTAATGAGAACTGTGCTATTGTTATACACGCACACACACACACGCACATACACACACATACACACTTCATATTTACAATACGATTTATATATGTATATATTTGTCTGGCATAATTGTTAACATTATAGCGACCTGCATGATGGTGAAGGGCGTGGCCATTTCCTCGTTCAGGCTGCGCTCGTACAGCGTTTGCGGGAATACGGGGGGCAGATCGTTGACGTCGCGCACGCTTATCACGATTGTTGTTTGATTTTCATTTAAACTATCCGAGGCGACCAATTTCAGTTCGTACTAACGAAACACACCGAAGCAAACAACAACAACAACGCGTGACAGGGGCGACAATAAATAAAGCCATAAATAGGAAAAAATAAAAATAAAAAACACACGAAAAATAAAGGCAAAGGAAAACGCAAATATAAATAAGAGTCGAATGTAAGATTTAAATAAAAATAAATGTAACATAAATTAAGAATAAATATATTTACATTAGGAGTAAACTTCGATGCCATTTACAAATGTCTCTATAAATGATTTGGGTTTTGTTATCAACTTTACTCTATTGAATGTGGATATGGTATTATTTATTTAAATTAATATTATTTTATATTTTTTTTTTTAAATAGACTTTTCACTTGTTAATTAGCGGCGTGTGCTTAATATTTTATCTATATATTTGTTGAGTTTATTTGACAGTTTTTTACTATTTCTATCAACCTTTTAAGCATAATTAAATTCACAGAAAAAAATTGACTTGATAAATGTAGTTTTTTGCATGAAGCAAAAAGCATTAACAAATGTTTTCAAATTAATTTGTTATACAATGCTTGCAGAGGGTATCAAGAGTTTGTAGACGAAGTTGTCTAGGCTGCGTATGGTATTTATAGTTGGTTTCATTCGAAAGTTAGCCTAATATGCTGTATTAGACTGCTGCATCGTATAGGTTCGTTCAAGACTTCTGTTATACGACTGTTATAATACCAATATAAGTCCTGAAAAGTAGATTCCACACACGCAAGTGTATTTAATCTACGTCCTACTACATTTATTTTCATTTTCTTGTCTATTTTTTTCACCTTTTTCAGCAGGTGCTAAAAACAACATCTGTATATCCTTTAATTGAAAATGTCAGGTGTTGCAAAAAGCGTTAATGCTTTGGCAAACATTTTTACATTAACAAGAACTCAAACGAATATTTGAAAAAAAGCTAAATGGAAAAAAACTTTTAATTGAGTTAAAAGTATTTAAGCTTTAACATAATGAAGATAATTGAAATAAATATTTACTTTGGGCGCGCATAATTGAAATGCCATTAGCGCAAATAAAACCATTATTTATTTACTTATTTTGTGTGCTAAAAAAAAAGAGGGGAACACTAGTTCAAGCAAAACACATGCATTTAAGTCTAAAAAAAAAACAGTGAGATATTTGGAGGCGGGTACAGCGTGGCGTATGCTTGATTTAAGGATTGGAATAACGCTAAGTGCTACAAACTAGAAAGCTAGAAAAACAAAGGAGAACTCAAGACAAACACAGCTAATTTGAACTAGGCAAATCTTAAGATTTGATCTCTCTTTTTAATGACCTGCAGAACACGCTTGGGCAGATTGCGATCGTCCTCTTCGGTGATCTGTGTGCGATAGGTGGGCCGCTCGAATACGGGCGGATTATCGTTAACGTCCTTGACATGTATGATGACTGTCGTATAGTTTTCCTTCAAATTATCGGAGGCAGCCAAGCGCAGCTCGTACTGTTGTTTGATTAAAGGTCACATGCATTTAGTTATTCATTTTGTTCATTTGTCAGCATCAAATATGCATTTGCAATAATTATTTTCCATTCGCCCACTACCACTCCCCCCACTCCCACTCTCCCTCTCAATTCAATTAAAGTGCTGCCAAAGTTGCCAATTGTTCAAATTGAAATTCAATTAATGTTTCGAGGGAATTTCTTCAATTCTGGCTGCGCTTTGTCCTTCTGCACAACTTTTTGACCGCAGCGTCGTGTGTAACTAAAACTTGTTTGAATTGCTTAAATATTTAACTAGCCTCGCGGTGCTCTTCGTGTGCACGTAATGAAATTCAGCGAGAATAGCACTTGGCTCTTGAGTTTCTTAATGAATTTTCAGATCTTGCTTACATATTGAATTGCTAAATTGATTGCCCAAGCGTTACACACGCACACATACATATTCTGCTTTTAAGTTTTCTTGCAGCTAATCAATGCAAGTTGCTAACAAAAGTCTTCTATTTACCGCAACTTGAAGGCCTAGTTATTCTAATGTATTATTCACACGTGTATATCGGTTTTGTATAATGAAATTTGGTTTTTAGCTTGTAGCTAATCATTGCTGTCAAAAGTTACTTATCACAGCTTTTATGAAAGTTCTATTAAAGTAATATACATGTGTGTGTAACAGTTTGCCTTTATCTTAGCTTTCGCTTTGTACTTACTCAATGCCAGTTACAAATTTATTATATTAAAACTTGTATACCAGTTATATTAATGTGTTATACAAATATATATAACAGTTCCTGATGAGAAATTTGTTCCGAACTCTATAGCTAATCAATGAAACTTGCTTTAAAAAATCCACTGCTTGTTAGCTGGCTATGAAACTGTATGCCTAAGTGTATAACAGTTTGTATACTGAAACTCGCTTCAAAGTTTGTTCTTATCAACAAAAGTTGCTTGCAGAATATTTTTCTATTTCTGAAGATGTTTTCTCAGCTATGTACATGTGTAGAGCAGCTTGTAGCTAATCATTGTTCTTATGCTATTGTATAACAGTTTGTAAGCTATAGCAAATTTCACAGTTGACTGATCCGTAGCGTATATCATAAATATAATATATTCCTCACGCAATAACAACCACATCAGTTGTCAAGCTTAAGATATAACAGAAAAAATGGGGAAAAGCTTTAGCTTACCCTGCGTCTCGTTTCGTAATCCAATGCGCCGGCCACATAAATGGCACCCGTCATATTTTTAACCGCAAAAGCGCCGCCGATGTTGCCGCTGGTGATTTCATAGCGAATACGTGAGGCTGGAAAATAATTGTTAGCAATTCGTTTAACTCAACTCAAGCCAAACAACAGCAGCAGCAGCAGCAGCAGCCTATGTGCAAATATGTTGTGTCATCTACTTACACTCGTCGTGATCCTTGGCCGTCACAGTGAGCACTGTATGCTGAATATCCTCATTCTCGTCCACTTCGGCCTCGTACAGCGACTTGTCGAAATAGGGTGGATTGTCGTTCTTATCGGCGATGCCAATGCGTATGAATTTGGTGACTATATATAGTTGTGGGAGGGGAAAAGAATTTGACATGTTTTTCTGTTCAATTTTCGTTCATTTTAAATCATCAAAAGTTTTTGCGAGCGAGTGGAAGAGAGAGCGGTTCGGTACTTGAAAGTATGTCTGGGTAAAGTATGCAATTATCACGTACTAGACACGACTGACTGCAAATTCTACACTAAGCGCAAAAAGTTTTCAGACGACAACAATTTGACGCCTTCCATTCCATACGACGCAGCAATCACTTGGTTTCTATCTATTATTATTTGTGGCTGTATGTGTGTGTGTCTGTGTGTCTGTGTGTATAAGAGATGTTGACGCGTTTTGCATATTAAATGGTTGAAGGAGTCTTGCCTGCCAGCCGTTTTGTTTACAACTCACCAAATTCTTACGGCTGCTGTGATGATGTAATTTATGAGTATTTGATGACAATTCCAATTGTATTCAAGTTTTACCAAACTCGTTTGAATAAAAACAAATAAATGAAACTGAGCTTAGGGACATGACTGTTATATTGATATTTCTCATTCTAATCTATGTGTGCGAAATCTCTTTGGGGTGAAGAGACTCGAATATAACTGAATTGTGGCTTGCTTTGCTTGACGAAATAACTTGTTAAGATGCAAAGTGCTAGTGATTACATAGTGTGTATAACTCAATTTGTTTTACGTAGACGATGCTGTGCAATTAAATCATCAAGACTGTTATACTACAGCCAAACTCTTATATTAGCACTTGTGTCAAACCTTTAGCCTTAAATTTTTATCCTTAAAGAGTCAAAACTTGAATGTATAACACTTGCAAAGCTTTATCAGTCAATTTGTTACCCTAGCCAGTCCAATTTTTGCTCATACACTCATACTCTTATTGTGTCTCGTTACCTTACTCTAAAATTGTCAAGCGTTTGCTTGTGTGTATAACACTTATTTCCTTATTTATTTACTCTAAAACATTCGAGCTTCTGCTCATATGTATAACACTCAAACAAATATGTAATCAATAAAATTTTCTGTGGAATATCATCTATTATATGTTGAATATTCCACACGAGCGGCCATAGCTTGCTTGTTGTATAACAGTTTCCCACGTACCCTATCTACATCAGTTAATTAAACTTTCATTATTATTCTGTAAAGTGTGTATTCACAGAAATTCAGGAAACTTGCTGATTTGTTAACATTTAATGTCCAAATATCTAGCATATCCAAGAAATTGTTGAAGATGTTGCAATACATTTCGATTATATTTCAGCATGTGTCAGATAACTTTCTCTGGCAACAGCTGAGCCATGAATAATTTAATGTGCGAGCTAAGAAAGCCGAGCATGCCGTGCCAGCTAAAGACACAATTGTTGGCTAGACAAGTATAGTAGACAGAGAGAGCCAGAGAAAGAGAGAGAGAGAGTGAGACACGGTCAAGTGACAAGTAAATTACATAAATCATTTATAATTGTTGAAATAACAAGAACAACGAGGTTTGCTTTAATTAAACAAATTCCTTCTACAGCCAGCAGCAGCACCAGAAGTTGTCCAAGCAAAAGATTTGTAAATTTCTGTGGCACGTTGACAAACTTTGCCAGTCAAATGGGTCACACAAACAACTTATTAGCCACGTGTGTGCGGCTGCCTGAGTGCCTAGATTAGAACGATGTCTGTTTAGCAATTTATATATGTATATATATAAAGTTAAATTCTGCTGTGAGCTCTGTGTGGACTTATAATTTGCATGTGCAGTGTTCTTGGCTTGTTATCTAGCGAAAATTATGCACATTTAGTTAGCAGCTTGACAATGCCACTGCAGCTGGGCGTACGTGACGTATGTGCGATCTGATCTGTGCGATACGAAATGAAATTTATGGCAAGACATTGCCTAATTGCCAACTGAACTGTACTCGGGTGACGACATTTTAATTAAAACTTGATAATAATACAATTGCAAATATATATAAGTATGTTTATAAATGTATATGCAGCTTGGGGCTATGCACTGTTATACTACGCTGTTGGGCAAACAGAGTTATTTACATAATGATTGTTAATTAAAGGAGCAGATTGGAGGACGCTTTAAAAGCGTGTTAAATATCATAGCACGTTATGTGTATAACAGTTAATGGTAACTATAAACATACTTTGTGTATCACAGTTTGTATAACAGCTGATAATATCTGGCATGTTAAATATCATAGTATGCTACGTGTATAATAGTATAACAGTTTGTATAACAGTGTGTATAACAGTTCATAATAGCATACTAAGTGTATCACACTATTTATAACAGCAAGTGTACTACACTATGTATAACAGTTGCGAATACCTGCTATTTTATGTATCATAGCATGCTAGGTGTTGATGATGAACGTATGACACTATATATAACAGCTGTTAGCATCTGCTATATACAAATTTCTTTAACAACATTTTTCAATTTAATATTTATAAACGAACAGCAGTTGCTGTTGCTCTTGTTATGAAATTAGTCGGCCATTGTATGCCGCGCTCGCATTCTTTTTAATGCCACGCCCACTGTCAAGCCTTTTTGCGCATATTAACCCTTCTGCACTTATGCAATATGCTGAATTTATACATAATTCTTTTTTATTAAAATCTCTGCAACATTTTTCTCTTCACTGACTTTATTACATCAAAATTCAATTTTTTTTAACACACACATTCACACATAAATATGTGTTTTATGTAGCAAAGCAGGCTGCTGCTGTTGGCTTGCCCCAACGTATCGAAGTTGACGTTTAACTTATGAAAAATTTCAAAATGCATGTTATTTGAAGCAGATTCTGTGCCTGCCTGCCCCGCCTCCTGCCACATGCCTCGAAAGGCTATTGAGCTCTCTGACATGAAAGCGAATCAAATTATTATTGCTTTTTATGCTCAAATAATTAAAATGAAAAAAAAAAAAAAAAAAATGGAAGCACATAAAACACACAAACAAATATGGCAATAAAGCAAAGTTGACTGAAATGGGGAAAAATATGAGTTATTTTCACATTATTTGGTGCTTGTAGTTGAACTGTTTTTAATTTTTGAGGCATTTGCTGGGGAGGAAACTGGAATTTCCTGATCAATAATATGATTAAACTGTTATATACGTATGGCAATTTAAAATGAATTTAATTGGTGCTGAGTTTGAGATGCCAACAAGCAATTTTCCGGGTCAGTTCTGACTGCTTAACAAAGTGCATAGCATGAGTGGCTGTGTTATAAGTGTTATACATATAAACAGCGTAGCTACGAAATACCTGTTTACATAAGCAAGTAAGCTGCCTTGATAGACGGCATGATAAATATATATTTACAATAATATATGTTCCCAACTGTTATACACTTTTCAGAAATAATTACTACTATTAATTAGATTGATATATATGTTGTGCACTCTATAGTATATTCCTTTGCTATTGCCAACTGTTATACATACAGAAACTCAACATAGATTCAGTACAATTTACTTTAAGCTCATCCCAATTACTTTTCAACTCAAATTTAGTACAGCTAACAGTAATTTTATCATCTAAAAAGTACTTTTGTGCGCTGTATAACAGATTTACGGCGCAACAAAGCAACGCGCTTTGTCACGCTTGCTGTGCAATGTTTGGGCAGTGCTGCAAATCGAAAAAATGTTTGACAAAGGCAGAGATATTTTCGGTACACAGCAGCCATAAAAATTGACATTGACGTGGTTGCACTTCAAAGTTTTTTCGAGAGAGTCAAGCCTGAGCGAGTGGCGAAATCAAAGTTGAACTTTATCACTTACTTAGCTCACATAAAGAGTGTCGCAGCTGTTACAGTGTCACAGTGGGCGCGTGTGTGTGTGTGTGTGGGTGTGTGTGTGTGGGTGTGTGTGCCCAAATAAATAGTGTTCCATTTGCCCAGTTGCCATCTTTAGTTGCTACGCTTTGCTGCACATGCCGCACTCGCACAAGCCTTTGCCTCCTCCTCTAACGCTTTCCGCCAACCTTTTGAGAGTCGCAAAATTTATGCGCTACTTTTTCGCGTGTGTACGCACGTTTACTACTATATGTAAGTGTGTGTGTGGGTGTCTAAGTGTGTGGGTGCCATATATTCACATCAAAATCGCAGCTGCCATATTTTTTGCACGCCTTCTTAAACAATTTTCGTGCGCTCCTCAACTATGTAAGTGGCTCAAGCAATACTCTCTCACTTGGCACAAAACGCTCAGCTCATTTTGGACTATAAAGCTTGGGTGAAATAAAATTTAAACTTAATCCATGTTAGTTAACATATGTTAAGGTTATGTTAATGTTAGGTATCTGCATGTTTAGAGCATAGAGCATAGGTATAATAACTTTGCTTGCTGTAAGTTTATATGGAGCAAAAAATGAAATGATTCTCGAAACTGTTATACGCTAGTTGTTTTTCCTGTTATACAAAAAAGTTCAAGCCAGTTATATGTGTTATACAGAGATATAAGATATATCTTAAAGTACTAAAAATAAAATGATTCTCGAAACTGTTATACGCTAGTTGATTTCCTTGTCATACATACATTAAGCCCGTTATACGTGTCATACACACCGATAGGCATTTCTTTATGGACTAATTGCCAACTCGTGCGCCTTTGCTCATCTTCAGGGGTAAACACAATGTGTATGGGAAATCACAACACGAATCGCTGGCCAACGGAAGCGGAAATGTGTTGGCCATTAATGGCGCTTAACGTGGCCTGGCCATAAAGTCAGCTAACTGCATGTCCAAGTAGATATCAAAAGTGGGCATAGAAAAGGAGAGCGAGAGGGAGGGAGATAGCTGCAACGGCAAGTGCAGCTACGACTGCAACTGCTACTGCAACTGCTTAGTGCTTACAGCTAACGGCATCTAAATTGTTGCAAATGTTTTATTGCAATTCTTAAAACTGTCCTTTTGCCATAGCTTCTTCCTGCGCTTCCGCCTGGTTTTGTGGCTGTCGGTCGTAAAACTGGTTGGAAATGCATTTGTCGCTTGGTTGCTTCGTTGATTTTTTATGATTGCGGCCAGCGCAGCGGGCTGCTGCTGCCTGTCTGCTAGCTCACAGTCCAACAGCTGTTCACACAAGCAGCTGCCTGGCAAAATGTATGCAACATGCGAGGTGCAACAATCTTGTTGCGGTTTGTGTACGTTTTCAGCCCTCTGCCCCCATAAAATTCCCCAATGATATGATTGTCATGTTTGCGGTTTTGGAGGCTTTATTTTTTGACCTATATTCCTGTTGAGCCCAAATATGAGTACAATGCAGAGAGTCAAGTTCACTGTTATACATATCGAAAACTATTTAGGAACTGGCAGCTTTAAGTCTTCGCTAGAGAAAAATTTAAGCTGATTGGCGCCCTCTGGCGCATTGTAACTGCCACTTCTAAGCATTTATGTTAAGTGTTATACCAATAAATGGTACTCAAATTTTAAGTAAGATGAGAAGTCAACTGTTATACATGTTGAAAATTGTCTTAAAATGGATTTAAATATAATTTATACTAAAAATTCACGTAAGGAGGCACCTTTTTACATATTAGCACGGCTGTTACCCTTAGCGATGTACAACTTAACTGTTATACGCACTGACAAACTACTATAAAACAAATTGTCGTACTTAAATGAAAGTTTTAATACGAATTTAGGTAATTTGGCGCCCTCTGACATAAGCTTGAACCCCCCCGTCATACCCCAAACTTAACAGTTATACGCGTTGAAAACAAACTTAAACCAAATTTACACTGAAAGTTAAACTACAAGTTAAGTGGCGCCCTCTGGAGCATTGCAGCCATAAGCCGTCAGCCGTAAGCCTTTCATCGCCAGCAACCGAGACAAATTATTAACTGTCTTAAGCATGAGGAAGTTCGGCATCTCCGCAGTCTGCACTGAATGAGCCGTAGCATAGTTTTAATTAGTTTATGTGCCAGCGACAGCTTTAAAGTCGTTAAAATCAATTGACAGGATGTCAGGGATATACGCCAGCAACAACGGCAAAAACAACCTCAACGGCAGCACTTAATTTTTATGCAGCCAAGCGAAACCGTAATGGAAAATCAAACTAATAATTTTTGTCACGTATTTGCGGTAAATTAATTATTAATGACATTGCGAGCAAACACACGTAGTCCAGGTGTATTATGATAAATGGAGTCATGATTTATGGAAGCTACTAAAAGCTAAAATTGTTTAAAGTTTAAATGGAGTCTGTGTATAACAGTAGTAAATTTTAAACTAAGGATGATTGCTCAGAATAAGGCAAATTTCTAGAGCCCATGAAAACTGTTATACAGCATAGAAAGAATAATTCCAAAAGCTATCTATATATATTTCGCTATATAAGTAACATTTAAAAACTGTTATACTGTAGCTGGTGCACTTGATTTCACTCGGACTGCAAGTTCGTTTCTAGATAAGTAAATGAAGTTGCGGCAAACTTGGTGACACTTTGTCCACTTTTCAATTCGCTGTCATTTAAGCGTCGCTGATTTCGCCAAAATAAGTGCACCACACTGGGAAATGGCCCGAACTGTTATAAACTGCTAGATCATCATCAGCAAGGACACGAACCACACCGGCTGGCGCGTGCAGGTGCAGCTGCTGACTCAAAAAACTAGCTCGACGCTCGCTGGCCGTTCGACGTTAGCCCTTAGCCGGTGACTAATCATGTTGAACGGACGCAAGTTGCGGCCTCTATGTCATAGTTTAAATTATGTGCGAAACTTTGTCCAAAGTTTTAATAGCATCTACACAGAGCGAAGAGGAGACGACTGCGAGGAAAGGGTAGCAGCATAGAAGTTGCCAGTTGGCATATGTTGAGCGCTTACGCATTGATTGGTTACACTATCCATTAGAACAGGTGGCAGCAGGCGGGCAACAACTTGGCCAACTAACCGAAAAGCGTGCCTCGCATACCAGATTTACCGCCAACCGGCAACTGGCAACTGGCAAGTGCCATTCCGGCCAGCTGTCGAATTGGCGAAATGAGTTTATGTCCCACAACTGGCAACTGAAGCATTAAATTGTATCTTTCAGCGCGAAAACTTTGTGTGCCTCCAAAGGAGCTGTTGCGTTTGCATTGACAGCCAGCAAAATGAACTGAGCTGCTTCGCTAATGGCTAGCCAGAGATGGAGGCGCATGCTCAAAGTATGTTTATTTTATACAGCTAGTTGCTGGTGCAGGAGAGAGAGAGAGAGGAAGATAGCGACAGAAACTTATCTAAAGTTTTGCTAGAGTGCATGCAGCTTACGCTTTAATTTCTATTGAGCGCCAGCGGAGCTAAGATGCATTAATTGACGAAAGTTTCTGATGCTTAATGCAAGTTCAAATGCTTGAAAATCCTTTAAAAAGTGGAGGAAGATAGTTGAGGGTGTGGTATAACAATATAACAAGTATATGGCTATGTATAACAGACTTGACTGTTAATAATAGTAGTAGCCCATGCATTATAACAAATTTTCAACTGTTATAATAGACAGTAGTGAATATGACAGTGCGCAGTATAACAGTTATAAATATGTAATGCTAGACAAATCGAAATGAAACTGTTATACCTATTAAGAAAAACAAAATTAATGAAATTTAAGTGGGAAAATTCAACTAAATGCATAGAAAACTTGTTGAAAATGTGTATAACAGTTGAATAAGAAATTACATATAACAGTTGTTGATGCCAGAATAAAGTAGCTCTGAGCTAAAATAAAACTTTGATATAAATATCATAGAAAATGTCAGCTTACATATAGCAGCAGTTGCTAGTCTTCACTAAACTTGGAAATAAATCTATTTGAAACTTTTTTCATTTATTTAGGCATCTATTTTCTGTAGCGCATCTTAAATATTTGCCATAAAATTCTGATTTTTCTCGAGTTTTTTCGCACTTATCTAGTCGAGTCGCCTGCTGCCAAATAAATTAGTGTGCTATTTATATAAATTACTCAACTGGACTTAGCTTTTTTCGCTTTTCGTTTGTCTGACGAGGCTTGACCTTGGCTCAAGTGTCTGCTGGGCAGTCGCTGCGTGCAAATAATGAAACGACAAACGTCTAACAATAATATGGAAGCAGCGCAAAAAAGAACAAAAGAACAATGGGAAGCAGCGAGAGAAAACAAATGTGGATAATTATAGTACTCGAAGTGCCATTAGCCATGAGCACAGACGTGTGTGAAGAGCAGGAGTGGGCGTGGGAGCAGGTGTGGGGCGGGGCAGGCAAAGCGTTGAGGCATTTGCTAAATTTGCAATAATTAGATTGATTTATGCTGTGACGCGTGCGGAGAGTGCTAGAGTGAGAGAGACAGAGAGGAAGAGAGACACTTGACTTATAGACATGCTGACCGGCAGTGACACGAACACAATTTGCGCTTAGTTATATTGAAAACAGACGCCAGCCAGGACGCTCACTCTCTCTCTCTCTCTCTCTCTCGCTCTCTCTCTGCATCAATCAATTTTTTAGCTCAATTTATCAAACTATTACGCAGCTCAGAGTCCAGAGTCGATGTGTGTGTGCTTTATGCCTGTCAATTTGACATTAAAATTGTAGCCTAGTTTGCGGCGGCACGCCCAGTCACAATGGACAACTGAATACACTCGAAGAAATTGTAACTGTGCTACAGCTCGCCAGACGTTTACTCCCCACTCTTTCGCTCACTGCTAGTTTTTTGTGCTCTGTCACAAAATTTCATGGCCCATATACGTGCGGGCAATAAAAGTCGAAACGGAAGATGAACTATGGCAGAACTCTCGGTCGGGCGTGGCGCATGTTTTGTCAATAATATTTGGCCATTTGATTGATGTTCTTTGCTCTGCCATAAAAACCATTGAAATGTGCTTCAAATGTTGATCGAATCCTTCGCAAATGTTAATAAAAGCAGCCAGCCTCTGCTCTAAACTAGAGACACAAACAGAGTGAGAGAGCGGGGGTGAGGCAGATAGAGAGAGAGAGAGAGAGAGCAGTGAGAGGGCGCAGCAGCTGTGCTACAATGTTTGGCTTTTATGGCCGCAAATTCATAGTCGTTATGTGGGGCAGGTTAAAAAGTTGTTGCCACGCCCCCCACTCGCCGACCAACTATAAATATTGTTTATATGTCTGCTGTGCTGGCTGTTGTCCTGCCGGTCGGCCAGCTAAGCATTAAATTGCATTTTATGTGACCGCATTTTTACACACTGTTATATTGATTTAATGAATAGTTATTCGTTTCATATCTGTCATACAGCTGGGTGCCTGAATGGTAAGTTATATGAGCCTTAAAAGATGCCAGTGTGTGTGTGTGGTCAACGAGTGTTATACTGAGTAGAGATTGTAAATAGAGTTCAGTTGAGAGGGAGTGTGTGAGGTTAAAAACTGTTATACTGAGTAAAGGGAAAAGTTGAGTTGCAAGGAAGGAAGAATTGAGCAATTGGGTAGAGCTGAATGGTAACTGTTAAACTAAAACTGTGACTGTTCTACTAAATCTGTTCTACTAAAACTGTTATACTAAAACTGTTATACCAAAAACTGTTATACTGAGCGGTAGTAAGACAAGCGCATTTTAGAAAATGTGTGCGTGCTAAAAGACTGTTAACTTATTCTAAAACCTAGGCATATACGAGTATATGTATGCCAAACTATTCTCTCAGCACAAAACTAATATACTCTCTGTGCACTCCATGAATTTCCTATAATAAAGTCAATTTCGCGCACCCATCGCGCTCACATGTAAATTGACAAAATTCACATACCGAAAAAGTAATTCAAAAATATTGAATTTGATTGCTCAGTTAGTTTGTTGTTCCACATGATGAAGCCACGGCTACAATTCGATATCAATTTTTTCGACTCATTGTAAATAGGGAATGTGAGCAGCAAATATTTTATGCACATAACCACTATTATTGGCATTTCCACTTTATTTCGAATATTAAAACGGAATGGCAGCGCTTATCTAGTCACGGAGGCTGGTAGCTAGGATGTGATTTCCATTTCCATTTTAACAATTTCATTGCGAAATTTTATATGTGCATACTAAACAAAGCGGCGAAATGAAACGAATGTTGGTTCGTTGGGTTGTCAGCGACAAAATTATTTTTGATTCTGTTTTTTTTTCTTTCTTTTTTTTTGCCTTTTGTTGATATTTTTGGCAGGTTTTTGTGCAGAGTGAAAGTTGAGTATAGAAGACTAAAACACACGCTGTAACGAGCTTGGCTTTATTATAACAGTGTGTTGGGAGTATGTTGAGTGTAACAAACTAGGAGTTACCTGTAATATGAGTTCAATATAACAGTTTTTAATGTACCTTGGTGAGTATAACAGATCAGGACCTATGTCGTAACTATATATGACATTAATCTGTTATACTTAGGCGCATATGGAATATCTACTTTGTCTAAAATCAAAATATTTGTGTTTTTCCATGGAATTTCATATGCCATTCAAATTTTCCACTTTTTGCAGCCAAAAATCACTGGTAAAGGCTAAAAGTTGAGCTGGCTTTTCTGCTGCAATTGTCTGAGAGCTGTTTTTATTTTCCTTTTAAGCTAGATTGCAGAAAGTTAAGTGTGCTAAACTTTGCTAAAGTAATTAAAGTTTTACCTGGCTGCGAGAAAAGGTCGCTAGAAGTGCCGTCAAAGTACCAAACCGACTCAAAGCCACAACAAGCAATTCGTGAGCGGAAAGTTGATTAATTTACCTGCAAAGATATTTTGAAAAATAAAAAACAAAGTTAAATCAGATTGCAGTTGAAATGGAGAGATTTTTTAAGTATTAATATAAAACTGGTTTTACTTTATGCTATAGATAGATAAGCATAATAAGGTGTTAAATAATGTATTAAATTATATTAAATATATACATTAAACTACAAATCTTATTTTTATTATGATAAAGAATAGGTAAAGATTTACTAGAAAGAAGTTGCCTTTAGTAAAATATAAAACTCTTTTTTATATATTTTAAAAAATATTTATAGACATATTTAGGTATTATTTATAGAACTTAGTTAGTTCTACCACATAAGTAACTTCTTATATATATACACATAGAACACATACGTATTCATATATTCATTTGCTTAACTTCTCTATCTATAAATATAAAAAGTTATGCTTGTGCACATCAAGCTAATAAACTGTCATATGCATGCCCTACACAGGGTATTTTCTAGTCAAGCACATCCTACTTTGTTAACTTTTTTAGGACTTTTATTTAATGATTTATATATTTTTACGCGCTTCACATAACAATTGAGTGGAATTCTTGTTAGTTCTTCTTTTTACAAATTTGTTTTTACATTTAATTCATCAAGTTGCTCTTTTTTTTTGTGTATAACACTTGACTTGCTGCACTCAACAGCAATTGGGAAAAAGGATTTTAGTACATGCATATATATATATGTACTAAAAAGAGCAATGCCATATATTGAGTGCCATAAAATGTTAAGCTAGACACTTTAAGCTGCCAGAGCAATGTAAGCGTAAAGTGTTAACCAGCTGATGTTGTTGTTGCTGTTGTTGCTGTGGCTATTGCTGTTGTTGTTGCTGTTGCTGTTGCCGCTGCTTGGATAAGCTGAATCTTATGCAAATGTAATTAAATGCAGCTCGGCGCCATTTAACAATATTTAATGTTATTTCGCTTCTGCGCTCAGTTGCTCTTGTTGCTTAGGATTATGTGAGCGAACACACACACACACACACACACACACACACACACACACACAGACATATATAGATATATATAATATATATTTTAAAGTCCGTCTGTGCGTGTTTGCCAAAAGGGCAGCTCGTTAACATTTCGGGCAGCGTGAAGCCCACACTTAATGAGCGTCGCAACGCATTTTCAAGTTTTAATTAAAACAAATTAAAGTTAATTAAATGCATTTTGAGCACAGAGCAGAGAGAGAGAGAGAGAGAGAGCAGAGCGTGTCCAGCCGTGAAATTGTTTAGGCCACCAACAACAGCTGACAAAGCGAGGAGCAAGGCGCCCATTGCCACTGACAAATGTCTTAATTTGTGTCACACGTGTCGGCGCTCAGACTCTGATGGTCAATAAGCCAGGTGTTATATATATGTTATATATTTATATATTTAACCAGCCAATAACAGCAACAAGCTGGGCAACCCTAAAAGTTGGCATATATACATATTAATATATATATAACACCTATATAACAGCTGCCAAAATGAAACCCAACAAATCATTCCACCTAAGCTCATTACAAAGCACTTTTTTTGTATGCCAAAAAACTCTTGAAGCCGCCCTCCGCCCGGGGCGCCCACTATTGTCAAATTTGACACCTTTGTTGTGATTATTGTGAACGTGTCGACCAAACCTGTGCTCGACCCTTAACCCAGCTGGGCTACTGCTTTACAAGAGTCAAAGTCTGTTCAGATTTGCGCGCTTTTGTCCGCATTTCAAGCATTAAATAATTAAAATAAAAAAAAAAAAACAAAATAAATTCTTTTTTTTTTTCATTTTTTAAATTAAATAAAAATTTCTTCACTTTATGTTGCTATAGCTCATTTGCTTTTGGGTAAATAAAATAATTTCGCATATTGTGCGTGTGCCAAGTGCAGACTGGATTTTTATTTTGCTTTCTTTTCCTTTCTTTTATTCTTCATCTTCTTCGTTATTTGCCTCAACAATTGAGAAATTAAATCAACACAAATATGAAATTTAATTAAAATCTTTTGTTGATTTCTTTTTCGATTAGAACAGTCCTTCATCCAGTCAACTGGCATAAATGTGTTGGATGACTTTGCCCTTAACTAAATGCGTTATATATATAAGTTTTGCTCTAAGCCACAACTGTTATACACACTGTTGAAGTTGGAGCTGCTGCTGCTTTGGCAACAGCCGGCGGCTTAAATATGTTTGACAGCCACAATAACAAAATACAAACTACTTGGCCCGTTTTTAATTAAGACCATTGTAGCTCTCTAATTGAGTTATATCTGTGCGGTTAAACCGCAAAGTGTTGAGGGCGAAAAACTGTCATAAAAGGAAACTGTGCGACATGTGTGGGGAAATGAGCTCGCTTCAATTATTCCAGTATAACAATTCATTCCAGCTAAGTTTTTAAAGGTTTTCCGTTTTGTGTTTTCTGGTTTCATTCACATCAATCCAATTATAATCAAATTTAAATCTCTCGCTTACTTAATTACTGGCATAAAATGTCACAAGTGTTGCACGTCCCTGCGGCCCTGATTTCTACTGACAACAACATCATCATCATCATCATAGCCATCATCATGCTCTTCAGTTTGTTCAAGTAAGTTGCACAAAAAACTCTACCCGTTTAACGGAATAAAATAAAATATCAAAATAGTTGCCGCATTGTTGCATTTACAACGGCAACAAAAAGCGGCCACAGTCAACCCAGAGAGGCGAAAAAGTCACGTCAACAATCTGGCAACACGTTGCAAGTGGCAACGCGCATTTTTATCGCCGCCACATTGTTGCCGTCTTGTCCATGCTGCCCTCCATAATTTGCGCGCGTGAAAACGATAGCAGCCCAAGCACTGTGTAGCAGGGGCGTGGCACGTGCCACGTGCCGCTGATTAATTGCAGTTGGTCGCTTGCCCAGCAAAAGTTGAGCTGTTAAATGTTTAGCAAGCGAGCCTTCAATTGCTCAGCAAAAAACTAAAAGCAACTGCAAGACAACAGAGACAGCGGCTGGGACTGAGACAGGGACAGTGGCGCCCCCTGTGGTCGGCCACTTGTAACGACTTGTGTTTATCTTACGTGCTCAGTTGTAGTTTATTTGTTATACTTCTTTTGGGCCCGCTCGTTCGCTCGTTTGTAGTGCTTGTTTTGCTGCCTGCTTCATTTTTTCTTCTAGCGTAATACAATGCCGGAGCTACAGCAAACTGTTATATATATTTGTTAAATACCCTATGTGTTAAATTGCTAAGCAAATGGGTTGGATTGAAGTGAAGTGAGGATATGTTGAAGGGCAACTGTTATACATTTTATATTTGTTATATATAAATATTATATAGGTAGTAGATGTGGTAACAAGGGGAAATGTTTGCTACTTCCAAATGAATAAAAACTGTTATACAGTGCTAAACGTTTTTTGCCAAATGTTATATCAAATATAGGAAAAGGCTATTATTTGTTATACATGTTATGTATGTTTCAACATATAATAACTGTTATACTGTTATACACAGTATAACAAATTGGGTAACAAATAAGACCTAAGCTTGTATAGCTAAAAAACAGACTGTTACATAAATATGTATATTTTATATCTGTTATATGAGGTATAACACAAGTGTAGGCAAGCATTTGGTATGGTAAGAGGCTGGCATTGGTTTAATATTAATACACAGCAACTGTTATACATTTTATATATGTTATACCAGGTATAACAAAAGTGTTTTCAATTAGCTGTAATGGAAAAACTCGAAATAAATTTACATCTGTTATACAGGATATCTTGTAGTCTCTCGAGCTTATGTATTTTTTTGCTGATGCTGCAGCACTTGTCTCTCGTCTCGTTTTTCGATTCGACTTGAGTTGAGTTTCAGCTAAGTTGACTTGACTCTTGGCTTGGCTTCTGTTCTGTTTGCTATGTTTTGCCGTGTTACCTCGTCTAGGGCTGACCTCGTTTGTAGCTATCCGCTGGCTGGTTAGCTGGTTGCTACAACGGCTGCACCTGGTTCCCCAATGGCAATCAGTGCACACTCCTTGCCAGGCTCGGCAATCAGTGGCCGAGCAGCCGACTCGAGCCGGACATTCAAACTGTATTCAATAAAATATACAACTAGTTACACAGTTGGCTCTTCCAGCTGCTTAGGCAGGGATTTTCTTAATTTGTGTGGGGCGATGTTTAGTTTGCGCTGAGGCATGCTCCAGTTCTCGGCCAGCTGGCTATCTAAACCGAACTGAGCTGAGTTGAAAATTAAATTAGCTGTTAACTTGGCCCAAACAAAGCGGCCCAACACCCGCCTCCCCCTCCTCTCTCCTCTCCCTACTCTCTTTTTTTGATTATAAACTGTTTGTGAATTATGAGTCGCTGTGTGGTTAGAATAAGAAGAGAAACAGGTAAATGAAACCAAAATCTGAAGTCGCAGCAAAGCTAAAGCTATACTGTGGGCGTCAGATAAAATAATGGGAAGTGGCCTTCGAGGGCCGTCAGTGGGGAGTTGGAAACAATTGCACTCGCTGGCATTGTCGAGGCGAAGAACAACAAAATGCGAACTGGCTTTAGTGGGAAAAAATAAAAATGATGAAAATAATAACAATAAAATAGAGCAGAAACTATAGCTAATGTAGACTGAAGGAACGGCATTCTATGTATGATGAAAAGAGGAATATAATCAAGTATAAATATATATATAAATATATAAAGTATAACAGTTGAATTGTGGATGGAGGATGGAGTATGTAGGTGAATTAATTATAAATATTATTTATTATTCTGTTATACTCCAGTATAGGACAGTTTTAATATGTTCTCAAAAAGGCTAATTGGATCTTTGAATATATTTAGCTGAATCAATTATATATTTATTGTAGATTTTGAAAATTTAATGAATATTTTATTATACGTGCAGTATAACAGTTTTAATATAAGCCATAAAAAGCGAATTGATTGAGTTGGTACTTATAAAGTTGATTAATTATACACTACATAAAGTTATTCAATAGCCATTCTGTTATACATGCAGTATTACAGTTTTTGCTTAGCCTTAAAAAGGCTAAATTGAGGTGGTATTGTAGCGTATTTAGTTACATTTTTATTCTATTTTTGGACAATAGCTTAATGAACATTCTGTTATACATTCAATAGGACAGTTTTATTTTTAAATTATATAGTCTTCATAGCATTCATACCACAGTGCGTATGAATACGTATTTAATTTAAGCGAACCACAAATAAATGCTGCTCCAAGGGCTTCATAAGCGAAACTAAGTCTTGGCTTGTGCTTATTATGCTGCACAGCAGCCACGCCCACACGCCCACACTGCCCGCTACGCGCTCTCCAAGACATTTAAGCACTGTTATGAGCTCTAGCCTGGGCAACTGAAGGTCTCGCCAAGGGGCGAACACTTGAGCGCAATTGTGCAAGCGTTGACAATGCGAATTAAAAAGGGAGGGAAAGAGTGAGAGGGAGGGGGAGAGAGGGAGAGGCGCACAACAACAGCAGAAGGAGCAGACAACAATAAGTTGGCTCGTCTCTCGCTCGCCACAGTGGACAAACAATTCAGCTGATATAACGAACTTAACGAACTTGCCTCAGAAACTTGACGAAACTCAACTATTGACGAACTGTGGACTTGCAGTCAAAGTTGAAAAGTTGATCGATAAAATTCCGTTTGCACCTCTTTCTTTTATTTTTTGTTGGCCATTAAAAAGCCAAAGTCAAATAAAATAGTTATAATAAAAAACTGTTCGAAAAAAGTTTTTCTTTATATAGATATTTTTTGACGAAAGGTTGAAAGTTGATTATAGAACAAACGAAAGAAAGCCAAAACTCTGCATGCCATAAAATTAGTTTGCCGAAAGTTTAGTGTGCGTGTGTGTGTGGCACATGTATTTAGCATTTTATGGCGGATGGGAGAAAGAAAGGAGAGAAAGCTTTATGGATGTACGCTGTCAATATAGCGAAGGAGAGTTGAATGGTTTGTTATGTTGTTCGAAGTAGAAGTGAGGGCGTGCAAGAGAGCTGAATGGGCTATTGGAAGTAGAAGTGAAAGAGAAGTTGCGGGAGAAATAGGTTGAAATAGTTATATGTATTTATATAGGACGGGTCTGTGGGTTGCTCGAAATTGAAGAGATATCTTCTAGACTGGGTTTTAGTCGTTGGAAGTATAAATATGTTAAAATAGATGCGTTTATATTTAAGTAACATTTTTAAATTAAATTTCTTGAATATTACTCTAGTATAACAGTTGAATTGGGGTTAATAAGAGGTGAAATAAGATGGAGTAGTTAATTGAGAAATATTTAGAAATAATATTAATATATATATATATATATATATATATATATATATATATATATATATATATATATATAAAATATAAATATATAAAATAAAATATAAATATAAACAATATATAAAATATAAAATATTAATTATTATAAAATATTATCTGTTATACGCGCAATAGGACAGTTTTTATATGGACCTATATTATATATAATATGCTACAAATAATTGGGTTTCTTTATAGTTCTAACTATTTGTAGGGTATTTCATGGGTCTATATATTTCAGAGCTTGTTCACCCTTGTTTGCTGGGCTTAATGTCTTTGGCTTTTATAGTTTATTGATTTAACATTTATTGCTTTGCAGTTAGAGTTTTGTTTTGCTTTTAACATATTTGTGGAGACATTGAACCACACACACACACCTGCATAGCCACGCCCACACACACCCTCACTGCATCTTTAATTGCGTTTTTAATTAGTTTGTCGTATGCAATTGCATAATGACTTAATTAAAGTTGTTTGCTGCGCAGCAATGCAAAAAATACAGACACACAGAGAGAGTGAGAGAGAGACAGAGAGAGAGAGAGAGCAGCACAGATAATTAATGCAAAATCCTTAACACGCACTAACAATTCCAAGTTTTTGCCTGGCGCCTGCTTAATAATCAACTCGAGCCGTGGCAAAAGTTTGCGTTATTATCAGCTGCCGCAGCGTCTACTAGAACACATAATGCATATTTGCCACGCCCACTCTAGGCACACCTTTTGACTTTTACCTGCTGCCTGCTGCCTGCTGCCATGCAATGCATCTTAATGAGCGGCAAAAGTTGCTTTGGCTATGAAGCAAGTCAAGGCAAAGTCTAGGCTGGGCGCTGTTTGCCCTGTGTGAAGAGTTCAGCCAAAAAGCCCACTCAGGCATAACTTTGAACACCCCTTTGGCCCGCCCTCCGCTCGTCGACCGCCACCTGCAGCTCGCCTAAGTAGCTCTTAAGCGGCTTTAAGTTGCCGTGAAAATTGTTCAGGTAAAAGTTGAGATAACTTTTTCTCGCTTTCTGCTTCTTTTTTTTATCAAGTCTTTTTCCAATTTCTTTGATCAATTAGAGGGCAGATAAAGAAAAAAACTGTCTGTAGAAGTAGTATATATATATACATATATATATATATATATTTGGATATATATAATATCTCTTTATGTGTGCATTCAAAGTGATGAAGGTGTCGCCTCGTCTGTGATTTGGGCGACTTGTGCGACTGTCGCCCGGCCTGACATGATAATGAGCATTTTTATCTCTTTGTGTAGGTGATAAAGGTCGCGTTGGTGACAGCCGCTGGCTGTCCTCGCCTTGCCAATAAAGTGGAAAAACAACAACAAAAGGTTAGGGCAAGTGAATGAAATACGTTAAGTGATTGGCTCTTCAGCTTGGGACATACATCTATGAACAGCAAACACTTATACTGGGCACTAATTACCTCAGCTTAATAAACAATTTATAAGGAATTGAAATATAACAGAATTTGAAATACACTGTACATTCATATGTTAACAGTAGACATTGACAATGTTGTATAACAGTATTGGAAAATGTTGAAAGACGGCATATTTAAGCATATAACAGCTCAGTATAACAGTTTTATATATAACAGTTAGTTCTCATAGACTGACTGTCATATGTCTTAATAATAAATAACTGTATAACAGTTGATGAAGATAAATATGTAAAGTTACATATAACAGTTCATCAGTTTGTCATTTACATTACATTTCGTATAACAGTTTTTTGTGCATCAGCATATAAATATTAGAAAATGTTAAAGTCTGATTTCTAAAGTGCTTCACAGCTTTGTTTACAATTGAACATATAACACTTTTGTATAACAAACTCATGTATAACAGTCATAGCAGCTGTGTATGGCAGCATTTGCTTCGAAAACTGTTTAATTTGTTGAATTATTTCTAAAATGCTGCAAGTTGTATTACAGTTGTGTGTATAACAGTCAGTGTAAGTCCTGATAGAGTTGTCTAATTTTCAACTTAAAGCATGCGTCTTGACAGCATGTGATAATTGCCAAGTTATTGCTGGAAATGGAGACAGCTACCAAGTCAGTCAGGCAGCCAGTGAGTCCAGGCCAGGCAAGGCCATGGCAGGGGCAAACACACAATGCGCGGAGCCGGGTCAGTGGTGTCGACTAATTGTAATGAATTTTTCAATTTTTGCCACACGCTAAGTGGAAAGGGTATGTGGAGCGAGCAGTGGGAGGTAAGGGTTGCTCAGCCGCTGCTGTTGCTGTGGCCAAGCCTGATGAATGATGCCACACACTCGTCGCTGTCATTCATCACAGCGGGCACTGTAGCAGACGCTGATGCTGACGCTGGCGCTGCCAGCTGCAACGCTGACACGCGCTTTTTGCGGTCAAAGTTAGACATACAGTGAATGCCTGTGTGTGTGTGTGTGTGCGTATAACAGTGCTGCGTGCGCGTTCGCATTTGCGGTTGACTTCAATGGCATTTGATGAAAAATTAACGCAGTAAGAGAAATAAGTAAAGTAAGATGAAGCGAGAAAATGAAAATATAACGAGAGAGATAGACAGAGAGAGAGAGAGAGAGAGAGAGAGAGAGAGGGAGAGGGAGAGGGAGATGGGTAAGTGGGCAGTGCGGTTGTACAAGAATTGAGATTTTCGTAATTACGCTTTATGTTCAAGTACTTGAAAGCTTAAGACTTGAGCTGTTGTAAAGCCAAATCATTTTTTAGGTTCAGCAAAGCTGAAATTTGACGTCTGGAAATCAATTTCAAGAAATTTTAAATATATAAAAATATATATATATATATATATAAATATATTATATTATCTGCAGAATCTTTTGATAAGTTTTTATAGTTAAATAACCTATAAAGTCTTGCCTTGCCCCTCTCCCCCTCGCACTCTATAGCCTCCGCAGCAGATTTTATATCAATTCTACAGTTTCTGCATCTCCCTCTCTCTCTTTCTCTCTCTCACTCTTTAATCTACGCAAATATTGCTTTCATGCTGCCAATTGATCTCTCGACATTTGCGTGTGTGCGCTTTGCCTAACCTTGTCAATAGAGAAATTCAATTACTTGAGCGCCACCTAGCGTGCTGTTATTGTAGCACTATATTGACGCATTGTTTTTCCGGTTTTAAGTGCAAATGCAATCTAATTAAGGCTCACACACACAGACACACACACACGCAATACGTTTGTAGTTGAGTGAAAATAGTTAGTTCAATTCGGCGCCAATTTTCAGTTGGGTGGGCGTGGCTAGAAGGCGGGCGGACGTTTATCTGTTTGTGACCTGCAAATGAGTTACAAATTGAAATAGCTAAGCAACAAATTGCGATTGTGGTTTCTGTGTGTGCGGAATGTAGGTGAAGGTCCTTTCAACTGCTGCCAAATTTAGTGCTCAGCGAGCATTTAAAGCGTAATAGAATTGTTTATTTCGAATTAATGAAATTCCCTTTGAGTTGTTAGTTGAATGTGGCTGGGGAGTTGGGCTAAGGCAGCATTAAATTGATAGATAGATAGATAATTGAACATTGGTGCTGTTAAAGCTGGTACTTTTATGCCTATAAAGCGCTGTTATGTTCGCTGTTAAGTCTATGTTATGTTCACACAACATATTTATGTTAAAGTGTTATTTGTCTGAGCCTTGTCCATGTCTGTTAAGCTCTCTGTAGAGTCTATGCTCAGCTTAAGCAGCATAATCATATTAAAGTGTACTCTGGTTGTTATCTTATGTTAAGCTTAGCATCAGGCAATGTTAAATTGATTTTCGACTATGTTACAGTAACATAGACTTTAACATAGCTAGGCCCTAGAATTTTAATCTTAAATTTATAAATTAATACTGCTAATAACTTATAATTTTTTGAATATTATAAATCTAATGCCTAGCTATGTTAAGATCCCTGTCTGTTATCCTACATTGCTATGCTCTGTTAACAACAACATCTGGCTGTTAAATGAGTTTTCTGCCTAGTATGTCCTGCTCATAACTATTCCCTATGCCAGATCTATCTTGGCCAACTGCGATTGGCTTTTTTCGTTCGTTGATAATTGAAATTCAAATAGAAAATTAATTTCGCATTGCTCGCAGTCCAAAGCGAAAGCAATTGCAATCGCGAACGCAAACGCAAATCCAAACTCAACTTGAAATTCTAATTTGCAATGCCAATCATTTAAGCGTGCTGCATGTATGCCACATTCATGCCCATTCCATGAGCAATGGGAACGGCTCACAGCTTTGCTTTGTGACTGCTGCTCCTATTCCGCTGCATATTAATGCTCTAACTGTAACTGTAACTGGATCTGTTTCTATATCTATATCTGTTTCTGTCTCTGTGACAGTGTGTGCTGCCTGCCGCATGTTGCACTGTGGCCATTTTGCTCTGTATAGTTTTCCAATTAGGCGAAAAAAGCAAAAGCGCGCGAGAGAGGCCGTCGGAGAGGGGGGAGCATAGGGAAAGCAGAGCTTAAATGCTGCCGCTGTCGCTGCTGCTGCTGCTGTCATCTTCGTTTATGGCTGCCACAAATGGCGCAACAGCAACAACAACAGCGAGCAATAAGTATAAAATTGCAGTGACAAGCAGTTGGAATAAAATTGGGCGCTGCTACCCAAAAAAATCAAAAACGAGCTCTAAAGCAAGCAAACTGTAAACAGATACAGAGCAGCTCGAGTGTGAAATTGTGTTGATGCGGGCTATACCCTGTAAATAATCAGCAAATATAACATTCCAGCTGTGTTTTTCAAGAAAAAACTTTGTATATAACACTTTTACAGAAAGTGTTATATATTATAATGAAATATTTGTAATACCATATGTATAACAATTTGAAAGCAAAGTGTTATATATGATTTTTATCTATTTACTATATACTGCAGTGTATTCGGTATAATGTATAGAGTGTATAACACTTTGAAAGTAGAGTGTATATAGCACTTTGAAAGAAAAGTGTATATGGTGTATAACATTTTGAGTACAAAGTGTATAAAGAAACTGTTATATACTATAATGAAATAATTTTAATACCAAGTGTATAACACCTTGAAAGCAAAGTGTTATATATGATTCTTTTTATATATTTACTATATACTGTAGTGCAGTGTAGTTGTTACGGTGTATAACACTTTTAAAGCAAAGTATATATAGTCTATAACCGTTTTAATGTAAAGTGTATACCATATACAGGCACAGATTCTATTCATAAGCTGAGTTCTTTATATACCCTACTTCTAGCATCTACAGGGTATACCGAAATAACACTTCAACTACAACTGGACCTCAACAGCTCGCTGCTTGCTTTGATACAGGCAAGTGTCGGCTAGGTAAAGGCTATCTCTACTCTGCTCCTCGCCACTGTCCCCGCCCCACTCACTGGCTACTGCTTAAGATATGCATGTGCTCATTTGCACATTTCCGTTCCATTCCGTTCGTTTCGTTTCGCTTTTGGTGTCGCTGCGCTCAGCGGAAGTTGCAATGCTGCCAAACTGAGAAACTGCAGCGTTGACAATTTCTTCTTCCCTTTCGCCGTTGGCGAGGTAAAGTGCTGCCCGGCCCCGAACACCCTATAACTCCTGCCCAGTAAACGGCATCTTGTCGCCGGATGTGAATTTATGCGTATTCAGCTTGAAGAAGAACAAGCGTAAGAAATGGCAAAAAGAACTGCATGTAGAGAGAATGAGCAAGTGAGAGGAAGAGAAGAAAAAAGTGGAATTGCTTTCAGTTTGTGTTACGCAGCTGATTTGTGTCCGCCTTTGCTGCAAATTAATTGCGCAGACAGGCGGAGCAGACAAGCAACGGGCACGGGCACGGGCACGGGCACGGGCAACTGCTTACTGCTAATAGTAAATGTAACTGCGACAGCAACTGCAACTCCAAGAAAAAACAGAGAGGAAGAGGCAGCAGAAGACGAATCTTTCGGCGCAAGCTGTTTGCAACGGCAGAGCAGGCAATGAGACATCGTTTTAAGTTCTTTGCATACTCTTCGCTGATGAGTGTTCAAAGTTAGTTAAGATGTTTAGGGGAGTTTGAAAGAGAGTTGTTAATTCGTTGTTGTATAGTGTTGTTGATCAGTGAAATGAAATGAGAAAACTCGACGAGGGAATGATTTCTTCTAAGGAAGACAATGTTTATGAAGGACTTGTTTGATCTGAAGACAAAGATTTAAAGATGAAGGCAAAAACTGTTGTAAGACTATATAAGAGCAGCCTTAAATATATGTATAACTAGAGTGAATATTACGAGTGGATATGCTGTTGTTGCTGTTGCTCTCGATCTGTTGCCCTAGTAGTATAACAGTATAACAGTGAAGAGCTCGAATTGTTGCGTAATATATCATATAAAGAGAGTAGAGTAGAGAGTAGAGAGAAGTAGAGAAGTATAGTAGTAGTAGTAGAAATAAGCTAATAGCTTCAACAGTTTGTATATAACAGCTTTATTTCACTGTATACTGTATACACTAACACTGTATAACAGTTTTCTCTAAGCACCTATTACATATTCTATTGTTCGCCTACATATAACTACTACTACTGCTTAAGTATAACAGTTTTCTCTAACCACCTATTACAGCTTTTACTGTTCGTTTAGGTATTAGTACAGCTCTAGTTAACTGCTTACTGCTTAAGTAGAACAGTTTTTTTTAAGCAATTGTTCGAATTGCTACAGTTGATATACTTATTAGTAAAAGCATATTGGTATATGTATCTAACACTTCTACTGCCCCTGTATATAACAGTTTTCTCTTTAGACAATACTCAACTTTTAGCTGTTATAACATTTGCTTTTGTTAGAGTATTCAATTTTCTGCTGCCCCCATTAGAACAATTTCCTTTGCCTGCCAGCTAAATTATTGCTCTCTGCTCTGTGCTCTGTGTGCTGTGTGCCTTGTTGATTGTTGCTTAATTGAAAATTAGAATATTTATTTCACCAAAAAAGTTTATGCCAAATATTTTGATGACGCTTTTGCTCGTTTATCTGCGCAATTAATGGCAAATTAAGGCCGAGGCTAATTTCGAACATCTTAAAAATCTGCAGCTGCCGCAATTGGACAATCAATAAATTTTTGTATAACAATTTGGCCCACCCTCCCCGAATGCCGAATGAATGCGAAGACAAATGCTGTGATTTATGAAAGAGTCAAGCGGCCGACAAACAATAGCTCAAGCATCACTCACGCCACAAGATGGGAAATTAAATAATAGTGAGGACGTCGCATAAATCACACAAACTGTTATAAAATGTAATTAATAATTGTAATTTCCTATATAAGAAGCAGTGGGTGGCGGCCTCAACTCAAGCATGAAAGCTCTTTACATGCATTATTGAAATAAGCACACAATGCATTATGCATTCGGCATTAGGCATTAGGCATTAAACCAAGCTCATCATGCATTTGATATACTCGCCCAGCGAATTTTATAAATTGCGAATTGCAAATTGAAATTTTCACTAATTATGCATGGTTGGCTTAATTAGAACTTTACAGTCGAATGGATTAGAATTATTTTAGCATTGACTGCTGACAGCTGAGTGCTGGGCATAGTTGCGATAATGTTAAGCTCTCCCTATCACTCTCTCTGTCTCTGTCTGGCTCTCCCCCTTGCTCTCTTCCTATCCCCCTCGTGGTACATGACTGTATTTTTGGACAGCGCGCAAAAGTAGGCAACAGAGTTTGCTCGCACCATTTGAGGCATTTGCCTTGTTTTCAAATTTCCATTTGCTGCGCATAACAAATTGCCCAGGCAGCGTGCTGTCGCTGATTTGTTGCCTTCACTATTGCAGCAGCAGCAGCAGCAGCTACTACTACATAATCCATGTATAGCGAGAACTCAATTGAGTGCATTATGCGATTGGCATATACAAAAAGGTTTACCTGATTTACCCGCTCCCACTCCCACTCCCTCTCCCTCTCTCCCCTTCTCTTTGAGTGTGCAGGTGTTTTTGTCTACCTGACAGATTGTTTCTCACATGCTGCCACTCTCTGTTGGCTTTGAATTGTGTTAGTAATTCCATTTAACACGCTGTCGCACTCCCAATCGCTGTGCAAACTAATTTACGTATCCGGCTCAAAGGCTCAAAATTCACGTTGGCGTATTGACTGACAAATGTGTTTGTCATTCCATTTCCATTTCCCCTGTTATTGTTTGCCCAGCTGCCGAGGGCGATAAGTTACTCTGTGCAGAGGATTTCCTACCAACAGTCAACAGGTAAGAGCCAGCTTCAATTTGCCGTTATATGAGCTCAAACAGCATTTCAATTGACTTAACAGCAGCTGTTAACAGTTTAACATCAAGTTTTTTACTTTTCTTGTCTATCTTTGTTTAGCCGGCAATTGTCTGTTCCGCTTTATGTTTTCTCCCTTGCTTAATGCTCTTAATGACTTTTTAAACTGTTCATAATTTACTCTAATGAGTTCCGTCTTGAAGTTCAAGAAACCACCAGACCCAAGGCATCAAGCTGCCTTAGCTTAAGCACAGAGCTGAAGTAAGAGAGCGAGAATTCTTGTAATATTTCTCTTAGCTGAGCAAAGCAGCGAAAACTGTTATACAGAAGCTGCAAACATGCATTTATAGCTGAAAAGCTTCTGTGGCCTGAGTTAAGCACAAAAGGCGCAGTTTTTTAGAGATCTAAAAATGAAAAATCCCTGCTATGTGTCCGAAAAGTTTTGGGCTAGAAAAAGCTTTGAAATGGGCATTTGAATAAATTTACAAATATGCAGAAGAAATTGTCCTTTAGTATTTGAGAATTATAAGTAAGCTGTTACCTACTTCTATACCAACTTATACAGTCATATACATAGACTTATACAAAGTAGTATATAATGTACTGAAAATATTATAAGTGTAGAAAAACTAAAAAATTATTTACCTGCTTAAACGTGGAAATTGAATTAAATTGAAATAGAAGACGTACTAATCATGAAGAGGAATTATTGACTTATATATTATATGAACAAATGAACTTATAAATCCCAACTCAACGGTATATAACATGCGCAACATCAAAACCCAAAATTCGAAGAGGAATTTTGTACTTATACCAAAAGGGAACAGCTCAACTTATACATTCCTTTTCACAGAGCAGTAAATATAAGTAACCAAGAGGTAATTTTCACTTATACCAAAGGTCACACAGGAACTTATAACGTCCTTTTTATAAGCTTTCAAATATAAGATAAAAAAGTTCGAAGAGGAACATTCACTTATACCAAAGGCTACAAATGTATAAGCGCCAAAGTGCACAGCTTACAGTATAAGTCCATTGCTTGCAAGCCACAGCTTTTAAGCACAATTATATAAGACTCAAAAGTTTGAACACCAGCTAACTTTTAAACGTAAATTTATAAGTCTGAAATGGCAGCGTCCACTCAATAGGTGTATAAGAGCTTTGCCATAAACTCAACAGCTCAAATTCATATACATTTTGAATAAAAAGCTTTCAAGCTTTTAACGAATGAGCGTAACGAAAGTTGAGTAAACGGTTGTGTAGAGTATAAGACAAAAAAGTGTAGACTATTGTTGAAATATTGTATGAAATTTATCAGTTAAATATTATATATAAAAATCTTAAACAATTTCCACATATATTCTCATAGCAAAGCTACTTAAAAATTGTTGTGCGTAAACTTTTCAACAACTTTTCTCCAGAAAATTTTCATGTCAGCCTTTTATTCATTTTTGAAAGCTCTTCACCTGGCCTAATCCTTATGCTAACTACCTGAGAGATTGCCAGTGAAATTCTTAAGCCGCACTCGAGAAGCCTTTCTAAAAACTTTGTCTAGTTTATGCAGTGCAACAGAGAGAGTGAGCGAGACGGAGAGAGAGGGAGACTTGAAAAGTTTATTAGCGCGCGGCTGGCAGCTGGCAGCTCGCTGATGCCTGTTGCCAGTTAGCTCTTCTGTTAGCTGGCCAAGGGAAGCTCATTAAGAACGTAACCTAAACCGGGATACTTCAGGAATTGCAACTGCTGGCAACATTTTTGACAGCCTCGACGTAGCGAGGGTCTCTTACAATGTTAAATGCAAAAATCGTATACCAGCTGCCTTCATTTGCTGCTTCTGGTTTTTTAAGTTTTATAACCGCACTCAAAAGGGAGCCGGAGCAGGAGGGCGAGAGTGGCTGATATTGATGATGATGAAATTGCCAAGTTTGACTTAGGTTTAGTTTCAGTTTAGAGCTGCGGCCATAAACACTTGAGCTGTGAAATGTTAATAACATACTTGCAGTCTGTATCTGTATGCCCTATCTGTGTGTGTGTGTGTGTGTGGCCAACACACACGGGCATAAATATGCTGTTTAGTAAATGTTCGTATTATGCTGGAAAACTTGAAAAGTTTTCATGCACAAACGTTGCGGTCTATAAAAAAATTATTTTTATAGCAAATTTATGAATTCGTTGCGCTTGGATGGAGCAGCTAACAATTCTGTTATACAGTTTGTATGCCAGTTTGTGGATGTATACAAAACTGTTATACATGATTGATGGACTGATTGTCTGAGCGATTGGCATTTGAAATAAAGAGAAAAAGACAGAGAGAGAGAGAGAGAGAGAGAGAGAGAGAGAGAGAGAGAGAGAGAGAGAGAGAGAGAGAGAGAGAGAGAGAGACAAACAGAGAGAGGCTTGATGAGAGACTCGCGAAATGATATGGAGGAGAGTGGCAGGGAATGATACAGAGAGAGAGAGAGTAAGAGGGACAGAGAAAGAGATCTAGATTGAGAGAAAGAGAATCAAAATGAAAGTAAATGATATAGAGTAAAAGGAAGACAGAAAAAGAGAGAGTCAGTGAAGAAGGAGAGAAGATTATGAACAGGGAGCAGAGTGGAAAAGTCAGAGAGTGGGGGCTGCGAGAGTAAAAGAGATATACATACATGCAGAAAGAGAGAGAGAGAGAGAGGCAGAGAACAGCTCTACTTCTTCTCTGTTCAGTCAATAAAAGTGAAGCTGTACTGCTCCACTCGTAAATAAATGCAAGTTTATAGAAAAGTGTTGTTGAAGCCGCGCAACGCCTGGCAACACCTGCCAGCCGCAGCCGCATATATGCGATCATAAAACTGTGAGCTGGTCACACTTTTTTGACATGTCGCATAAATTATGTACTGCAATTTGTAGCTGCGCTCCATGTTACAAGCAAAGGGCAAAAGTTTCTCTCTCTGTGTGCGTATGTGTGTGTGTGTGTGAGCCATAAACAATGGCCAAAAGAGCTGACCCCTAAAAACAGAAACCAAACCAGAGCAGGCCGGCAGGCAGACAGACGAGTGGACGGACGGATAGACAGCCAGTGGCTGTCGCAGCACTCTTGAAGCACATAAATTACAATGCGCCCGTTGTCTTCATAAGTTTAAAGCGCACTCATACGCCCCCTGTTGGCCAAAAGCTGTCAGACACCTGCAATAGCAGCGCGAGTACTTTATAGACATATATATATATTTTTTGTGTTTTATTTAAATAAATTTCCATGAAACATGGAGGCAATCAGGTAACAATATATATACATATATATTCTGTTATATATAAATGCCGTCATATATATATTCTGTTATATATATATTTGAAGTGACGTTTAAATCAATCGTTTAAGTTCTTGTATGCGGGCAACGCCGCTAAATCAGTCAACTGTTGAGTGGGCCAGGGCAAGGGCCGGGCCAATGGCTGCTTGCTTGTTCGATATTTATGACAAATATGCCATTGACGGCAACGAGGCGCTCACACTGCCCGCAGAAGATAAATGACGTGTTCAAATACTTGAGCAAAAATTAGCCAGATATGAGGGAGGTGAACGGCATTGAGTTGACTTGGAAAATGTGGAATCCATTAAGATAATGGGAGGTAGCTGATATTTTATCGTAATATAATATAAGAGAGAATAGCTGAGAATCTATAAAAACAAATGTGAATATATGAAAGGAAATCACATACATTTTTATAGATTTTTAGTTTGCCTTTTTATATATTTTACGTTATATATGAACGTAATAAAATATTGCATAAATTGAATATATGAAAGGAAGTGACATTCTTTTTTATAGACTCTAATGGCTAGACTGTATAATAATATTAAATAAATTCAGCAGATTAATGAATATTTTATGCTGTTTGAAGTCTGTTGCCTTACGCTGCTAATATACAGCGTCAGACATGACTGAGACAGGTCAAACGATAGGATATGATTTTCCCAGTATAGTTGAGGCACAATAAAGCTGAACTGAATCTTGTAGCTGCTCAATATCGTAACTATGTTATACGCCAACAATTTGAATACCTAAAAGCTGCAAATACAAGCTCTTTCTATTAGCAATCATATATATCTTCAATATCGTAACACATATCGTAAGAGAACACACCCACTTTTGATACAATCTTCTCAGATCTTTCTGCTGGCAATCTGATATGTCCTCAATATCGTAACACATATCGTAACAGAACTGAGACACTCTTGTTACTACACTCCTTTATATCTTCCAACCACTTCCTCAATATCGTAACATATATCGTGACTAAGTAAACGCCATTAATTCGCATATATAAAAGCTGCAAATAAAATCTCTTTCAACTAACATTCTTATAATCTTCAATATCGTAACTCGTATCGTAACATAGCTAATACACTCTTGCCATAATAATCTTTTCAGTTCTTTCAACTAGCAATCCAATACTTCCACTATATCGTAACGCGTATCGTAACAAAGTTAATCCACCCAACGCCATGTGATGAGCACGCATTGAGATACTTATAAAACTGCGTTGCGCTACCTAGGCAAAGGTGTAAGCTGTGGGCGTGGCTGAAGTGTATATGCCTGTGTGTGTTTTTGACACTTTAACTGCGCTCGCACTTTGGCCCCGACAAGTTGCCGCTGCTGTTGTTGTCGCTTGTCGCTTGTTTGCTGTCATTTTGGGTTTATTTTTAGCTGCGGCGCTTGCAAATGGCGTCGTTTTCATTGTCAGAAATGGCTGCGTTAAGCAGCAGTAGTTGGGCGTTGCCCACCTAGTTGTATATGAGTTTAATATGTGTGAGTGTGAGTGTGTGAGTGAGTGTCACTGTGTGCGTGTGTGTGTGTGCTTTCGTGCAGAGTGCATTCATAAATATTTGCTCGATTGATTTTGAAACTCATTTTTAATGGCATTTCGGCATGCATAATGCATAAAATCGATGCGCGCTCTTTGATTGCCGCCGCCTAATGTGAATTTCATTACATTGGCTAATGCTGTAAAATTATTGAAACGAAAGATTTTTTTATGGCAGAGTTTTTTTGGGAGAGAGAGCTGCTTATCGGTAATTGGAATTTATTGCTGGCATTTTTGCTGCCTGCTTGAATCTTAAATTTAAAGCTAAGTCTTACTTACATAAAATATATAACATGGGCAGTCTCTGTTAACTTTTAACATATGTAAGCACTTAACATACCTGTAAGTAGAAGAGAGAGAAAAAATATTTATTTAATATTTGCTAAGCATTAAAATTCCAACAAAAGAAGTTAAGTTTAAAGACCAAAGACCTAAGACCCAAGAGCTAAACTCATTCCAGCTAAACAGTTTATCGTATACCTTCACAATATCGTATAACTTGGCTACGGTCTCTCAGTTTAATAAGCCACACATAAAAGCTGTGTCATTCCATCACTTAGTCAGCTAGTCCAAGGCAGGCAAAGGCGCTGCAAAGCTGCTTAAAGGCAGCCGAGCTGCTGGAGGGCGAGGGGGAGAGTGGGATAGGGGCCTAAGGCAGATTGAAAGGACTCGGAAGCTGCAAGGATATGACATTTATTGAGTCGATGGCTGCCGCTGCCTCTGCCTCTGCCACTGCTGCTGCTGCTGCTGGTGCTGCATTTCGACTAAGCCAATAAGCGTTTAAGTAAAAGGCGCAGCCGAGTGCAAGTAAAATAAAATAGAAAGTAGGCGTGACTGTTAAGCAAATGCAGCGTCTGCTGCTTTTGCTACTGGGACGTCTTGGGCGTGGGCTTGGGTGTGGGCGTAGCTACCTCAGCTCCCATCCCGCCCCTCGTCGTCAGCTTGTTGCACTCGAATTTGCTTGAGGATTTACTTTTGGATTGGGTCTCGCTCGACTGTCGTCGCGTCGTCACGTTTTAGCGCTTTAGTAGCTGCAATTTGTTGGCCAAAGTGCACACATGTGCAAATAACTTTGACGGTAATGCAAATTAAAGGCAATTTACGAGCTGAATCACAACTTTTCGCTGCGCTCGCCCAATTGCATTAGTCAACCCAATTTGCAGCTGACGAGGTGTGAGCTCAATAATAATCAAGTTAAAGCTAACCGAAGCGTGCTCGGCCAATTGCCGGTCCAAAAGGATTCAGAGAGCTAAGCAGGTATTCGTAAGAATATGCGAGCTTATACGTTATTGAGTGGACTTTACGATATTCTGCTGTTGCTTAGCCAGTGGCATGTGGGTATAATGGGAATATTGCATATCGTCTATAACTGTGAGTAGGTTTCAATGAACCTTAAGTAAATGACTTACGATATATGTAGTTTAGCTTACGATATTTGATAACAAATATTTAAGCGTTAGCGAACTTCACTTATATCGTATTATAGGCTAACAATATTGAGATTTGGAAATATATATTTGTAGATGTACGATATGACATTTTATCGTACATAAAGTAAGAGAAAATAAACGATATTTTCCTGGAACATGTATATGTATAAGTACGATATTCAGTTTTATCGTATATATTGGACTAGAGAAACGAAATTGAGCGCTGACATAATATAGAGATATACGATATACACTCTTATCGTATATAGTGTACTAGAGACACGATATGAAGCTCTGACATTACATAAAGATATACGATATGCAAGTTTATCGTAAATATCTTAAATATAAACGGTATTCAAGCATGTTTAAATGCTGTAGAGTTAATCTTCTTTACCTTAAAGCTCTTCCGCTTCAACAATTTGCTTCAGTTACATATATCGTAGCCAGCTCTTACGGCAAATCGAATCTTGAACTACAAACGAGATTGCACCTTTTACCTGTATTCACAGACAAGTGTGAACTCAATAAGCCACATATAAACAAACTGGGCCTGAGTGCTCGGCTGGCTTTTGGAAGTGAGGCAAATAAAAAAGTAAACTCGGGGCAAATACGCAAACACAAACGCATCAATACAAATACAAATGGCGAGGGCAAATGGAAATCCTGTCCGGCAATAAACAAACAACGGGTGTACGTGTCTCTGTGTGCGTGTGTGTGTGTGTGTTGGTTGTGCGGGTCAGTTGCGGTCAGCTGCGAGGGTTGTGCGAGCCGAAGCCTTTGCTCAGTTTGGTGTCAAAACAACAAATTGTTTTTTAATGCGCGCCACGCCCCCTCCCGCCGCCAGACAAAGGGCAAATATAAATACCAATACACACGCGCGCACACACACAGAGTCGCACTCGAGTACACACACGTGGCCTCTTTGGCACATCGAACAATGGCCAGCAGCTTGGAAGTGGAGGGCGTGGCGCCGTCCATTCATCCATTTCGTAGCTTAAACAAAAGCCTCTGATATTGCATTCGGGGAGGTGGCCAAAAGCGGAATTTCTAGACGGTCAAAAGTCACAACAATGGACCATTTACGACTATTGCCTGCGGGTAGGTGTGGTGGCAATAGCTTTGTAGCGCCACTCAAAAACATTTGGCTGTAAAGCCCAAAACTAATTGTTAGCCACTTGCCCAAAAAAAAAAAAAAAAAACAACACTCATACGACCCTTTGGCCCCACTCCATAAAAAAAGGGTCTAAAAGATATTGCTACGTTATGAAATAGTTCAGCGCGGTTCAACACTATTTGCGCGCACACCTGCCCAAAAAAGAGAGAGAAAAAAAGAATATTTAAGCGCTTAAACCTTTTGTTATTTCGAAAAACACATTTTTTTGTTTTGCTAAACCTTTCTGTGCTGAGTCGGGCGTGGCCTTTTGTTGCGCTAAAAGCTATTGCATATTTGACTGAAATTAAATAGTTTTTTTTTTATAGCTCCGAAAGCATAATTGCTAAGGGCTGGAGTTGCAAATATGGTTAGATATGGAATGTTTCTTTGGGAAATATATCGAAAATATATATAGGGAAATGGCAAATTGATTGAATTTGTGAAATTTGTTGGGATTTATGACATACAATAATTTAAAAAAATTAATTTGACAATCTATGAATTATTGGTAGGAAATTTTTATAGAAAAAGGGAAATTTTTAAAAATGAATATCCCTATTTCCAAAATTTCCCATTTAATAAAAATATTGGGAATGAATTCATAATTAAAATATTTGAAGTTATATTCATTATGAATTAAAGATATATTCGTGGGCAATTTTCAAAAGTTTTTAGTGGTAAGAGAAATTCTTTTAGCAATTTTTTAAGGCAAATTAAAGTAGACTTCCTCAAGCTATAATGGAAAATTTGAAAGTATTTCCATTTAAGGGTTTCATAAGGTATATAATCACAAAATATTTATAATAAAATAAAATTTAATTACAAAATTTATTTGTTCCCAACTTTCGCTAGCTCTTTGAGCAAAATTCTTAAAGTCGAATAAATATTTTTATTCTTGGGGCAAATTTCCTGAAGGGAACCCAGCTTGTGCTGTGTTCGTGACCATGCGGAAAGCCGCTAAAAATTACAAAGCGCATCGGATTACACAGACAAGCCAAAAATTCACACGAACACCCAAAACAATGGCAATTTGTGTGTTTCTTGCTAAGCTTTTACGCGTGCAGCATTCTAAGCGTATTACACACACTCCTTAAAAATAAAATAAAATAAAAAATAAGTGAAGGGGCCGAAGTTGTGTGAAAACAATTTGTTGATGAACTCAATTAAAGCAACAACAAGCAGGACAAGGGCTGAAAGGAGCGCCAGGCACTGCGTGCTCTGCTCTGGTATTTGTTGAGCAGAATATTCATTTTTATTTTTTAATTAATTTTACGTTATTCGCAATGTGCGCAGCGTAAACATGACCCTGGCACGCCCCCTGTGCTGTAGAAAAACTGTTGTAAACTTTTGCGTTAAATCAAATTATGGAAATTATACTTATTTGTTATACCCTGTGTTAAGGCATCGCATGTGAAAATGGGGGTATAGTGTAGGAGTGGAAGTGTTATATAGAATGGATAGCTAAGTTTATTCCGTATTTTACTTTGCTAAATAAAATCATATTTCTTCATTTCAGAGTGTATAACAGTTGGAAATTTGAAAACATGTATGAGCAATAATGAAGGTAAGTAGCGAAACTGATTTGATATTATATAGAGTATAACAGAAAGTATAACAGTTGAAAATGTCAAAGTTATATATTAGTCTATGACTGGGCTGCACTTTTAAAGCAACGATATGGCGATGCCACTTTACAGAGTATCTCCCAGTCACGCACTCTCACTTTCCTTCATTCCTTGCCAAAGACATTTGCAATTAGGCAATGGAAACGGAAGTTAGCTAGGGCAATTCTTTATTCCCTGGTAGTTGTTATTACACTTACGTTGACTTTGTAGAGTTTTCTCATAGAGTTCGCAAAGAAATTGCAAGCGAAAAGAAATTTGGTAGTTGTTGAAGAGCTCAGGGCGGATAGGATAGAGTTGTCAGGCAGGCTATACATGACTGACATACGTCAAACACGCACACACGCATGCACACGCTTTACACTGTGCCAAACTTTATGCAAATATCATGGGCTGGATGCTGGAACCTGCATCGTATACCAGTTGCGGCTGCAGTTGGAGCTGCAGCTACGTTTTTATTTGGGTGCCCAAGAAAGTATAACTAAAATGCAGTCATGCTGCACAGGATAATCCAAGGGATAATCTGGCAGGCTCACCCCCCTCCCTCCCCTGCCCTGACTCCCCACTCACTCAAAGGGAAAAGTCAAACAAGGCGAGCAGCACAAAGCTCGCTCAGCTCACATATGTTCAATTTTTATGCCAACAAAGCGTTTTTTATTGGCTCCCCCCAATTTGGGTTTTCTCTCTCTCTCTGTGTGTGTGTGGGCGTGGCACAGTTCGACTACATATTTTCGCATGCCTTTGTTAGCATTTTGTGTCTGTGTTTTTTCCGCCTATTGTTGCTGCTGCTGCTGCTGCTCAGCGACTTTGCCGCGAAATTGAAATGCATTCGCAACTTCTACTTTGAGCGCTTGCAATTTGCATTCTATTTTTTTCCCTCCATTTTTTCTTTATTTTTTGATTGAGCTTCTTCCTTTTATTGTTAATTTTTGCGTTGTTTAATGTAAACATTTGAGGGATGCAGCTGCGTATAAATGTTTGCTGAACGCGGGCAAATAACAAAAGTTTCGATTCTTTTTTACGAAAGAGATTCGTCGGCCTCAAGGGAATTTCCAGAAGCTGCTTGAAATTGTTATACGAATTTAATTTCTGTTAATATGAAGGAAGTATGAGGCATTTACAGTTGTATAATTTAATACAGATATATAGATGGAGTGAGTTGCAACTGTTATACTTTCATAATGATCAAGTGTGGTCTTACTGGAATACGTTGTATTAGATCTGTCATATGATCTGAAACTGTTATACATATATAAATATAACAATATTTTAAATAAGAAGTAACTGTTATACGCATATGCAAAACTGTTATACTACTGTGAAAATATGTCAAGGAAGCAGTAACTGATTAATTTCTCTGCAGTATTTTCGAGTCAACTGTTATACGCTTTTAGGCTTTAACCATTAAGTAATTGTAACTGTTATACACACACGTAACTGTTGTGCATAAGAATAAATATGTATAGTAAGCTCAAACTGTAGTACTGTTGTAGAAAATATTTCAATACTGTTATACAAAATATGTCAATTAAGCTTCCGCTTTGGCTTGCTTAAGCAACTTTTAATGAAACATATATATGTATTAGCAAAAACTGTTATACAGCTATGTTAACTTCTTTCTTAGGCCACTTAACATTTTTACCCAGAGCCTGAAGATAGAAAAGTTTCCAAAGCCGTTTCGTAAACACACAGAAAATCAATGCAACAAACTTTTCGCCCAGCAAATTTCAATCAGGAAAAGTCTTTAGATTAGGCACCCACTGATAGGGGTAACTGAGTGGGCGGGCCGTAATGGGCGTGTTGATGATTATGGCTATTCAAATGCGTTAAGCAGCACGCGCGGCCAAAAAATAAATATATTTATTTATATATGGCGAAACTAGAGCGAAATTTGCATGCATATCTTTATGAGGCGAAGGCGTAGCTGTAAAACAACAACAGATACGTTGTACAACACTGTTCGCGGCGCAGCCCCTGGCCGAGCAGATAAAGAACAACAGCAACAACCAAACAGCAACGCAACAATTTTTCGGCGTGGCTGCTTCGTTTTTTCTATATTTTGTTTTACTTTTTATTTATTTTTTTGGTTTTGTTTTATTTTTTATGCAAATTCGTTGCATATGAAAAATTGTCAGAGTGGAAGCAGAAGATGAAGGGGGGAAAAATATATATATAATGAAAAAAAGAGCGAGCAGCATGTGAAGAACGAAATGTGCAAACTTTAATAAAAGACTGAGTAAAGAGACAGAGAGAGAGAGAGTGAGTGAGAGAGGGCGGGAGGGAGAGAGTCATAAATTTGCAGTGCTGGCAAGTGGGCGGCTGCAGCGGGTGTAGTGTTGTATAAGGGCGCAAGTAGCACTTCAAACAAAGCAACACTCAGCGTCGGGAGCTGCCCCAACAAAATATGTAATTTTAATGCAACAACAATAGGTTAAGAGCGGGTGTAGAGTGGGTAGCGGTTGGGGGCGTGCTGGGGCTTAAGGTAACGAAGGCTTCGGGTTGCCAACATATTAAAAGTCAAAAGCGCTAAGCTGTGCGCAGAGTGAGAGAGAGAGAGGGAAGAGAGAGAGGGAGTAAGTGAGAGAGTGAGTGAGTAAGCGAGGCAGCGGTAGTAGATAGAGAGATACAGCAGATTTCCTTTGCTGCTGCTGCTGCTGCTGCTGCTGGCTCGTTGCATGCGGCACGGAAATTTGCGTTGACAACAATGCGACATGTCGTCTAAAAACCGCAAAGTAGCAAAATGCCAAGAGTTAAACAGGAAGAGCATGAAAAAAAGGGAGAGGGAGAGAGAGAGAGAGTGAGGGAGGTAGACTGGGTGCGGGCACTGTTAAAAAATTACTTAATAATAACAATGTTTGCATGCTTGTGGCTGCAGCATGTGAGAGGGTGACGTGTGCGTGAGTGTGTGCGTGTGTGAGTGAGTGTGCCTGTCTCTGTGTGTGTGTTTGCATATTAAATGTTTAATAATCTACAAGGGGCAAAATAATTACAACTTGCAACTTGTGGCCAAAGTAAGAATTTTAAATTAAATTTGTGTTTACAACTTATTTGCATGGAAATGTTTATCAGAAATGAGAAACTTTGGCAGGGTTCAAAAATATAGAGAGATAAGCAGTGGATGGAAGACATAATCCAAGTTTCATTTGTAGTAATTGCATGAGGTAAATTATTAATGGGAAATTAGATGAGGCAGAATGGGAAGTTCTTATATTAATTAGTTGAAGTTTTTTCAATGGAATAAAAGGGAATGCGATCCATAGTCAATGAAGATCAAATATTTTATATTCACTTATATGTGTTATTAAATATATATAAAATAAATAATTGATAGCCAAAATTTGCCCGTAAAAATGAATTTAAATTCAGCTTAAATACACAAAATAGAGTGCATAGAAATGTAGGGAAATTTATGGCTGCGTGAGAAATTAAAAGATTTTCTTCGCTTAAATTGCCTTTTGAAGTATATAAGAAATCTATGAGGCAATTTTTACGACCACTGTAAACACATAAATATTATTTATAGGTACCATTTTTTTTTATAGTATTATAGGATTATTTATAAGATCCACCAGTAAAAAGCTTAAGTTCTTTCTTCCCTTTAATTTCTTATCTATGTAAACTAATAATGGGAAATAGTCTAGTTTCATTCATTTATATCTGATCTCTTCTATTACTTCCGACAAGTAATTGTTATTTGCTTAATATACACCTGTTCATTTACCTCTCATATTCACTTTGTGCCCCGTTTTAATCAGCGCACATTTATTGCGCTTTTGGCTTTAAATTACCAGTGCTGCGGTGCAGTGTTTCCCCCCCTTTGGCTATCATTTCCCGCGCTTTTATTGTTATTTAATTGTTTTGCGCTTTTCTTCGGTTTCTGCTGGCTTTATTATTGCATACTTGAAATTTATAACAGACACTCTGAACAAGAACGAGGAGAACCCGAAGAACTTGTTATGCTTTAGCTCTTTTGATTTATTCAAGTGGCTTCCCCCGCTCCACCGCTGCAGTCGTATAAATCAGAAATTGTAATGAAAATGTTTCCGCAGCACACAGAAAACTTGAAAAACTTCTAATTGGTAATTGCACTTGCACTTTGTATGCCACCCACCCCCTCTACAGACAGAGGGAGAGGGAGAGGGAGAGAGCGAGAGAGAGTATAGTAAGTCGCCAAAATCGTAGTTAGCTACTTTGAAAAGTTGTGAATTATGCCGACAGTTTTATGCATCTTTTGACCTGAATTGTTGTATTTCGTTCGTTCGTTTTAGCGGGTAACTAGCGGAAAAAAAGCTAAGTTTCCTCAAGAGAAACTTGTCTATATGCATGATATAAGATTGAAGGCCGATGCATTTGGCAGCTATTTATGAGGATCTAACGTAGGCATTTGTATAACAGAATTTAACTTAGTTTTATGAAATCTGTCATTAGATTTCATTGAATGGTACTCTAAGCAATATTTGATATAACTGTTATACTGTTATACAATCTACAAACTCAAGGGAAATATAGGTAATTTTTGTTATAATTAGCCTAATCCTGAATTGCACAAGATTATTATTATTAAAATGTGTTATATGTATAACAGTTACTTGTATAACGGTTACTTATATAACAGTTATTTCCGCAATATCCAGTTTTTTTATATTTACTTGTATGCTACTCATAATTTGTTGTATAAAGTATAATCTGTATAACAGTTGTACATGTTATACAAACTACAAACTCACTTGAAACATATACAATTATTGTTATAATTACTCTACTGCTATTCAAACATAGTTGCACAAGATTATGATTACGAAAAAGTGTAATATGTATAACAGTTAAACCAATTAAACACCTTGCATATTCATTAGAAACTTGGCTAACTTTTGCTCAATTACCTTGTAGCGAAGTCGCACATTTGTTGTATAACACTTGTGGCATGAATATATGAATTTCTGAGCTAATTTCAAATGCATGTCAAGCGGCGCATGAAACTTTGAGCAAATTTGCCTGACAGCTGTTTGCATAGTTGTTGAATCAATTATGTCTCAATTACAAAACGAAAATTTGCTTAATTGTTGCATTTAATTAGATAATTGTTGCTGTAGTTGTAATTGTTGTTATTGTTGCTGTTGGCCGAGTGGAGTAGAGGCATTAAAAGTCGCTGATATTGTGCATAAATTAATAATTAATCAATGCAACTTGAGCGGCAACCGCAGCGCTGACAGCTGCTGACAAACAGTGACAAACAACAACAGCAACAACAACAACAGTTGGACACAGAAGTCAACAATTTGCAATGCACAATTCGCAATTGTTTGGAATTAAATTCGGGCAAAAGTACAATTAAAATTCATTAGAGTTAATTACGCGCAATTAAAAGCACATTTTCATAACTAATTGGCTAAAAAGAGAGAGAGAGAGAGAGAGAGAGAGAGAGAGATGAAGCAGCAACAGCAGCGCAACAAGAGCTAAAGAGACAAACTTGAGCAATTGTAATTATGTTAGCTCAGTGTGGATTTTATGTTTTTTAATAAACAAAACCCAAAAAGTGCCCGAAAAAAGAGCAACAGAAAATTTGCATATTCAGGCGAGTCGTCGAAAGTTGATTCAAGTCTTGATACGAGAATAATGAAGCGAACGCAACAAATGCGACAAATGGGAATTTGACTTGAAGAAGACGAAAAGGATTAGCTGAGTTGCAGCGACCAGCAGATACTCTGTTAAAGTTATTTAAATGAAATTCTTCATGTATCGTATTAGTTAAAATCAGAAATAGAAAAGGCCTACAGTAAGTTGACCTGCTGTTTAGAGACCAACAGAGTTTAGATTTTTTCTGCAAGCTGTTATGCGGATACCTCCTATGTAATGAGAGAATGAGAACAATAAGCACATAGCTTTCAAAAGGTTAATCTCGGAATATATGCGGTATTTATAACAGTTCAATAACATAATCTATATTGAAGAGCTATTAGTTAACATGGTTCTGAGCTGTACTTTATGTTATTACCCAGAGGCCAACAAAAATAAACTGTATACAAAGTTAACATTCTCTGTTAACAGCTGTGTATACGCAAACAATTTATGAGACTTCTCTAACATAACTTCTAACAGAAGTATGTTAACTAACATAGCTCGAACTACTCTGACTGTTAAGCCTGCTACTCAAGAACTGCACTAAATTGATCTAGCTTTCATCGACATTTCCTATTCCAAACATTAACACAACTCACCTAACATATATATTAACATATAACGGAAATATGTTAACTAACATAGCACAAACTACTCTATATGTTAAGCATGAACTCTACTGAATTGAATCTATCCTCCATCTACACATTATCTTCGATATATTAACATTACTAACCTAACATATATCAATACTCTGCTAATTAACATTGCCTGTAATATAATTTATGCTAAACCTGATCCTCACGCGCTTCCGTCCCATATAAATTAATATTATCTGCCATGCAATTGCTGTGGCACTCAAACAAATCACAATTTTCCAAGCGCTTTTTTATCCGCCTGGCAATAGGGTATAAAATATGACACGAGATAAGACAAAATGCCTACACAGCAGTCGTAACAGCAACAGCAACAGCAACCACAACGGCGACTTTTGTTTTGCTTCGTTAGCTGCGATCTCATTTCATGCCCGCCCCCTCCCCCTCGGCTATCTAAGCCAATTGCCATTGTGTGCGTACGTTTGGAGTTTTTGGCTCAAGTTTAAGTAGATTTTCATAATTTACGCGCTGTGCGCAGGCAACAATCATAAATTATTGCAAACTCCGCCCACAATTGCTGTCGCCTGCCTCCTGCAGGTGCAAATACACACACATATATATATGTATGTGTGTGTGTGTGAGGACGACCTTCATTTGCTGTCTCTGTGTTTGTTATTTGTCTGCTTGTCTGCTTGTCTGTTTGGCCGCTTCGTCAGCGAACAATTGCATTTAATTGTAAGTAAAATATGTGAAAAGTTTCGCTTGGTCTCGCGCTCATTTCACAGCCGAACCAAAAACTTTTCAAGCATCTAAAAGTGAGCAAAAGCAGCCTCCCACCAGCTCCCCCTCTCTCACTCTCTCTCTCAGTCTGCTTTCCATATCCTTAAACATGTCAGCGACATGTTGTTTTCATGTGATTCTCAACTGTCAACCGCAGCTGCCTCTGCCGCTGCCGCAGCCGCAGCCGCAGCCTCTGCCTCTGCCTGTGTTTGTGGCCATTTTGTCCGTGTGTTTTCCTTTTGCCGGTTCGCTTTTTACTTGATTTTCTTGCTTGTGATTTTTATATTTGCATTTCGTCAACGCTTATGACAATATATCATAGCAACAACAACAACAACGCCAACAACAACGACAACGACAGCAACAACTTTTCATTTTGCTATTATTGGTTACATGAGAAAAGTTTTTTGTTTCCCTCATTTTGTTGCAGCCACAATTGTCTGCAACAGAAGTTTTTTGGGAGTATTTTTTCTTGTTTCCAAATAAAATACAACAACAACAACAGCAACAGCAAAAGGCAAAAAAATATAACAGAAAAATTGCTTTCTTTTTGGAGCGACAATTCGTAGCAGAAGCGACATCTTGTCATAAAGTTTTAATTAAATTGTTACGTTTACATGGGAAATTTGCCATGAACTAGAAAATGTGTTGGAAATATAATTCGAAACAAGCAAATTGAGTTAGTTATGCTGCTGCAAGGACAGAAATAACAGTTGTGGGAAATTCAAGGAAATTGTATTGAATTGTTGTGGAGATTGAATGAAGAATATTGTAAAGAAAAATAGAGTGCTTGAAGATCGTTTGGCTTTGAATTGGGAATTTGGAAATGTATAAAAATTCAATTACTAGGTAACCTCAGTTCTTAGCAAATACACAAACCTCTCAGCTAACGATCGTGCTCAATCAACATAAATTGTTAGCCAATATCCACTCCTCTCTGCTTACAATGCTCAAACAAATTCCCAATCAACATAAATTGCTAGCCAATACACAAACCTGTAAGCCAATACATAAACCAATACATTAGCCAATACACCAACCACTCAACGAACGATCGTGTTCAGTGAAGAAATTCCCAATGAATTGTTAGCAGAGACACAAACCTAGCAGCCAAAAAATTCGTTATAGAAGTTATAGAAATACAAGGAAACTATGATTTATTAAGATTGAGTAAACAATATTTTTTTTAAGTGTTACTTGCCCAACAATCTAGAATGGAATATATAAATATCTAATTGACACTAACTTTTAGGCAGCACACAAGCCTCAACGATTTCAAACTGACATCAGTTTGTTAGCCAATATCTCCACCCCATTATTTCCCATGATCACGTTTTCCCTACCACATTAACAGCTAGCCAATACACGAACCTCTCGATCGTGCTCTTTTGCCAATTAACACAAATATCTTCAATCAAATCTAAAAACTAAGCTCACCAAATTGTGCGACACAAAAAGTAATTATTATTTAAATAACACTTTGTCTGCTGGGTGGGCGTGGCCAGACTGTTAGTGAAACTAATTAGAATTGGGCGCGCTCTTGTTATGCTAACAAAAGGCATAAAATAAATAAAGTGGAGACAAATTCATGGGCTGCCGTGCGACGAGGGCAGTTCAAAGAGTAATGAGCAGCACACGTGTTGGCAATTCAAATAACGCAACTAAGTTGCTTTGTTAGAGCTGTTGTTGTTGTTGTTGTTGTTGTTGTTGTTGTTGTTGTTGTTGCTTCTGTTGTTATGGAGTGCACACTTTATGGCAGCACAGGCACACACACGTGAGCCTGTTAAAAATCAGGTCAGCTCGAGAGAGACATAGCTGCCGATAGAGATGCATAGATGTAGATATATATTCATATATTTATATATATATATAGACATACATTGCATATACGCGCCGTTGTGCTAAGCTCTTTTAATTGATATTCGTGACAAAAGTCGAAAAAAAACTGTGAGCAAATTCACAATTTAACTGTGGTAAATAAAATATTATAAACAAAGCAAGCAAAAATTGATTTCAAATAAAATATGAGACTTAAGTAAACTGAAACTGAAATTATTGCACAGATAAACAAGGGAAAAGGAAACTGAAACTGGACGAGGAGGCTAAATGTATTTTACCAAGTTTTTACTTTTACCTTTTTCAATTTCCTCTTTATAAATACATTTCTCACAGACTTTCTCCCTCTATTTTCTGGCAATTTTTCTCTATTTTCAAATGTTTTTCCTAGCATGAAAATGTTGCGAGCAGTTGTGCAAAATTCACTTTAATAGTTTCGCCATATGAATAAAGTTTTGCTAACATTTTTATTTTATTTTCCCTTTCACATTTTTCTCATAATATTTTTATCTTTTGCCAAATGTTTTTCGCGCTTTTTTTTTTAGCACTTTTCAAGTGCGCCTTAAAGCCGGAAAAAAGCTGCTCGAACTGAGTTTATGGCACATACGCAACTCGCTCGTTTTTCAGGCAGTTGCTGCTGTTGCTGTTGCTGTTGCTCTGCTGTGCTTCAGGTCGCATAAAGTGTCAAGTTTATCGCAAGGCTGCAGCTCGCTGCGTGTCCGCAGGACGTGCTCTGGCCAGGAGCTCGACCGTGCCGTCCCGTGCCGTGCCGCGTCGTGCACGATAAATCGTGCATCGGTTGAGCGCTTTGCCTGAGGCGCTGCGCCAAAAAGCCAGCATTACGCATAAATCGGCGAAAAATTTTTAACGCCAAGAAAATGGCTTTTTCTGGTGCACACTTCATACGGCAAGCCGTTTATGCAGCTCTGAGTGTTGTCAGCGCTGTTGTGCTTGCCGCCTGCCTAACTGAGTTAAATATTTACAGTATTTGCTCAGAGCATTGTGAATGCAAAAAGTAGAAGCGGCCAAAACTTTTGCCGTAAATTAACAAGCGAATATTTTCACACGCATTCCGCTCAATTGTGTTTGCGACTCGACAAGCCGCACGCGCTGCCTAAAATGCCAACGGCAATCAACTTTATACAGCGTACACAGAAAGAAACACCAAATGAATTGATACAAAATTACAATTATAAAAGTATTATTTACTTTTATATAAGAACTATTTTTTGACGATTGAAGCTTGAAAAAAATGTTCTTATGAAGCAATTATTTTTGGGTATCAGATTTTCGTTAGGTGTATATTAGGCACTCAAGACAATTATAGATATGTATAAAAAAAAATATTTTAAAAATATTTCTCATTAATCATGGTTAAATATAGGAAATTTTTTTAATATAATTTTTTTATTAAGGCAAGTTTTTTAGTATTATATTATATATATAAAATAAATATATAAATATGCTATATTATTTTTTTTAATATTTTCTATTAATCATCATATCCTATATTTTACTGCATTTAGCTAAATATTTGAAATAAATATTATGGGAAATATTTTTTAAAGAATTTTTCATATACAGAATTTTTGTAGTATTCGATTTTTTTAAAGTACTCAAAGTTACTATATTTTTTAAATATTTCCGAAATTTTTTATTATTTACTATAAATAAATATAATAATAAATAATATAATAAATATCAATATAAATATATATAAAATGAAATCCCATTTTTTTTGCTTGCTCTCTCTGCTTCACACATTTTCTCTCAGTGCAGAATTTGCATTCACGCTAAAAATACTCGAAATATGCAGCGAGTCACAATAATCTAGAGTACATTAGAGTGCGCAATGGTTGACTGCCTGACTGGCTGGGCGACTGATGGATTGCGTTGTTGCAACTAAAATTGCGAAATGCAAAGCAGTCGTCAAAACAATTCACACACACATAGATACGCTCTCGCATACACACACACACATACACATACACATCCGCATACAGATAGATAAAATGCCATCGGGTTTTGAGGTTAGCAACTGCTGTGGGTTAGCTGGCAACGCCTTTCAATAAAAAACGCTCCGAACACTGGCCCAAATTCCCAAACACACCGACAGGATGACTTTGGTCGCATCAGTTCCTCTGCAGCACGCCAGATGTCGCTGCACGTGACAAATGCCGACAATCGACATTGATTCAACAGCATCTACACCTACGCCATCCGCTAGCCTCCCACTAGCTATTCAATTTACCCGACAATCTATCTATGCTGCTTCCTCTCTCTGTCTCCCTCTCTCTCTCTCTCTCTTTGTACTTTCACCTGCCTATTCAGGCAGGTTTTACCACTCACTTCCCACTAATTTGCCAGTCGTTTCCTCTACGCTCTGGCAGTCCTGACAATTGATGAGCCGCTTTCGCTACGCTTTACTGCATTTTTAGCGCTTTTTCGTTATCTCTCTCTCTCTCACTCTCTCCCACTCTCTCTCGCTCTTTTTCTCAAAGGCGCTACAGTCATTAGACATGCAGGCAGGCAGCCAAAGGAAACTTCTTTCTATGCATGTCCATTGCTTTGTGGATTTATGATGACTTCATAAGCCCCGCAACTCAAATGCCGCAGCTGAATTTTTAGTTCAGTTTCAGTTTCCTTCAGCTTCGTTCAGTTTCGTTCAGTTCTAGTTGCCTTCGCGGCGCGCTGATTAATTTATGTAAATGCAAAAGAAAAAGAAACGGAAGTAGGAGAAAACCTCGCTCAAAGTAATCTTCATTTGCTTCATCAACAGCTTTGTCATTATCATCAGCATCATCATCATTATCGTTACCAGCTTCGCAGTGACGCCAGTCAACAACTGGCGCCAACAAGTAGATTTCCATCAAATGGCAAAGGATATGCCAAAAGTTCTGTGTGCTCATTGGCTACAGCCAGGCAGAGGCAGTGGCAGTGGCAGGGACAGAGGTTGAGGCGGGCTGTTCGGTCAGCTAGAGGGCGGACATCAGCACAAAATCGCTGTCATTAATCATTCGCCTCGCAAGGTGGGCAAAAGCGTGGGTGACGTTAATCTTAACCAGGGCATAGGCAAATAAAAATATCAAGCAAAGTGTGAATGAGGGAAAACTGAATTTTAAGTGCCCTAAGAAATGTTATTTAATATTTTGTTGAAAATTCTTGTTACATTTTTATTTATTTTATTATTATTTATTATTATTTGTTTTATATTTTTACATTTTAAAAATATATTATATATATTTTTTTATATATTTTAAAAATATATTATATATATTTTTTTATATTATTTATTTATTTAATTATTTTTTAATTTATTTAGTTTTTTATTTTTAAACATTTAAATATTTTATATATTTTAAAATTAAATTATTTTTTTTTAATTGTTTAAATTATATATATATATATATATATAATATCCTATATGTTTTATATATATTTAATTTTATATATTTATATATATACATATATATATATATATATATATATATATATATATATATTTTTTTTTTTTGTATATATTTTATTTTATTTAACTTTTTTAATTTAGCAAAATCTTATATATGTTATTATTAAATATTTTTTTATATTTTTCCAAATTTTTTATTATTCCTTGTTCCCATTTCAAAGTATAACAAAGATTCGTTGTTCATTGCCAAATAGAATTGCCTTGCGCCTTGTATAACGTATAACAGTTTCAGCAGCAAAGGTCCAACAGAAACGGCACAAAAACAATTAAAAGCGCCATGTGGGCGTGACAATTGATGCTTGCTGTTATTGTTGCTGTTGTTGCTGTTGTCGCTTTCAACTTTTGACACGTGTCACTTGCGCTTAAAGGCGCTGACGAAAGTCAAAGTGAAGAAAGATAAGGTGAGCGAAAGTGTGAATGACATACTCTTAATGATATCAACAGCGGGAACACAAATAGTTGACATAATTGCGGCGAGCAGACCAGCTGCGACAATGACACTTCGGCATTCTTTGCAGTCTTGTATAAATGTGTGCCTCTGTGTGTGTGTGTGTGTGTGTGAGTTTAAGTCTAATTAAAATTCTCTCACTTTGGCAATTTGGCAAATTCTTGTCAGTTGACTGGCTGACCGCAAAGATTTAGCTTGCGCCTTGTTTAATAAGCTTTAAACGATTGCAATTAAGCTCATAATGGAGTGAGAGTGGTTTGAGTATAACAAATTAGCTGGAGTGTTAGATTGTACTGTTATATTGTTATATTACTTAATGTGTATAACAGAATCAATTCACTGTGGCTTGATATGGCCATTTATTGCTTTGATTATGGCCTTTAGGCAGTCAGGAAACGACTCGGCAGCTGTCCGAATGGGAATAGACGATAAGCCCTTCGTAAACCCTATAGTTTGGGTATGTTTTTTCTCTATATAATCAAACTCTTATCATGGAATACTTTCAACTAATATGCACGAACTTCGTACGCTAGATGGCGCCACAGGTATGCCTGTTGGCGGTTAATCAGAAATCGCTTAGGCAGCGCATTGCAGCAGCGCGATTTATGCCAAAATGAGCGTCTTCCATGGCCACCGGGCCAGGCCAGAGGGCGATGTTAGACGGCTACAAACAGTAATTTATATGCACTTTGATAGCAACAAGATGCAAGGCACGAACAGCATGCAGCATGCAGCATGCAGCAGCAACAACTCCCCAAGTGCCGCTCGACCCACTTATAAATCAGCCAGCAAAGAGTGAAGAGATATCGCACAATGTTGCTGTGGCTTCTGCTCCTGTTGCAGTTGTTGCAATCGACTAAGCAGTTTATTGAAAAGTGCGCGACCGGAACAGGAGTTGCTGTGGCTAGAGCTGCGGCGGCAGTAGCTGCAGCTGCCTGCTCGGGCCATAAATATGGTCAAGTGGCAGCAGGCTTCGCTTTCAATAGACGCGCCCACAATGACTGGCAAGGGCGCATTAAGTATGCGAGTCGCTTTTTGTCTGGCTTGTGGGCGTGTCCCTCTGCTGGGGCACATTAGTTTAGCGCGCGTGTGTGACCATTGCCAAAGACTCCAGCGAAAATCCCCTTGACGCAAAGCATCCTTTCTAAGCAGCTTGTCAGGCACGGAGGCAAGGACATGCAAGGCGATGCGTTGCATGCCACGAAAGACGAACTTGAGCAGCTCGAAAAGGCAGTCGAAAAGCGAAAGTCAATTGCCAACATGCCAAGGTCACAGTGCAAGTCGCATTTCTCAACTCAACTCTGCTCATTCACAATTGCCATACTCATTCACATGCCAGTTCGGCTCGCAGCGCAACACAACAGCTGAAGCAGTGCACTCAAAAATGCACGGCACAAAGGTGTAGCTGCCCGAGGAGGGGGAGGGAGGGGTAGAATAAACGAATCATTCACACGCCCGACAGGTTCAAAGACCTCGCGAAAGCCGGCTCTGTTAACAAGCTGTTAACATGGAGCGCATGGCAATGGCTTCCACAAGCTATTTAGGGGTAAACATTGCGTATACGTAATGTTACTGTTAAGCGAGAGGAGTGTTGCGAGTTAGCGCTGTTATGTTAAAATTCACGCAGGCAGTTGACATGGCAGCCACACTGTACGAGGGGAAGTTTCGAATGAGTTATGTTAAGTTAACATTTGTGTATGATTTTAACATGACTTCCACAAATTTCGAAGTGAGCTGTGTGGAAAATGTATGTTATGCTCAAGTAATGCGCTTAATATTTAACAGAGTGGAAGTTATGTTGAGAGGGAGCTGCGCGTGCTAACAGTCAACTATAATATGCGAATTGTTGCGGTCGGCGTGGGGAAATGTTAGTGGATTCAATGTTAACATATGACACAGTTAACATAACAAGCTAAGATATTTCTCTAAATTTATGAAATGTTATCTATAACATAATTATGATATCAGAAATTAAATATCTGTTAGCTTAACATATAAATATGATGCCTGAGAAGACTTTATGCCAGCTGCAGTTCCCCTTTAACATTTTATGTTTATGTTAACAGACCTAGCCTCAGCTAACATGCAAGTTCCATCAAACATTGGCTAGTGCTGTTAACACAAGTCTAACTGTCTGCCCCTGCTATGCATGTTAAATAACATAGCGCCCACAGCTAGTTCGAACAGGCGCTCGCTCTTTCGCTCACTCTCAACTGGTACACAGAGAGAGAGAGAGAGCACACGACTTGTGCCGACGCTCTCGTAGCACTTCGTGTCCGCTTCGCTTGTGGATTTTAACCTCATTTCGAGGACTATTTCGGGCTGCATATGCCCTTTGTCTGGCTAAGAGAGACAAAATTGAAGATGTTGGCAGCGCAGTCTGAGACGCTGCTGCGGCTGCTGCTGCTGTTGTTTCTGTGACTGTGTTACTCTCTTTTTGTTTCTGGCAAACTTTTTGTTATCTATTCTAGTTGTTGTTGTTGGCGTTACGCACTCGAGAAGACGCAAAAGTTGTTGACAGGCATCGGAACGCTTCGCGCTGTCTCAGCGAGCGGCGCGTATAGTTTGCATGAAATTAAAATAATCTGCAAGATTTATTGCACTAGACACGCGCCCATTGACGCGTCAGCGAGCGAGCGAGGACTTTAGTTTTTCCCATTCTTCATGCTGGCTGAGAGACGTAAAAGCATATTAAAAGCACTTGGCTTGGCTTGAGCACATTTTGAATCACTTTTTGGGGCACTTTAACCATCGACTAGATCGACTGGGCAACTGGAACAAATTGGCTCAAGTGCCTGGTGCTGCTGCAGCAGCTTCTGTTTAATGGTGCACTGTACATATTTGCATTTACTTTTCAGCCACGCCCCCCTTTTGTGTGCTGCTTTTTTGGGCAGTGAGCTTACGCCTTGGGGCATTGACAGTGCTCAAGACAATGGCCACAGTTGCAGCTGCAGTTGCAACTGGCACTTTGGGGGCGCAACTTGTTGACTTATTTGCCACGGACGAAAAGGAAACGAGTGCAAATGAAGTTGTAAATGCGGAAATGCCATTTTTCATTACAGCACTGAGCAGCAGATGGAGAGAGTGAAAGAGAGAGGGAGAGGGAGAGCTGTGCTGTTTAAGGCATAATGTGCGTGAAAAGGAGAGCGCGTGTTTGGCAGTCGCATTTGCCTTAATTTCATTTGCTTTTCTTTGCAGCTTTTGCAAACTTATTTATTTTTTGTAGTTTCCGGTTCAACTTTGCCTGTATCAACTTGGCTTAAAGGCGCATTTTTTAAGCGCAATTTACGCAGTTTTATATTTACTATAATGGGGTTTATAAAAGCAGTTGAAAGTCTATGATTGCTGTGGGCATGAAGCTCTATGAAGTGTGAATTTTTTTTTTAAGTTTTGACTTGTTGAATCCTGGCGAATGAAGCGAGAAAAGTTAGTGGCAGGGTCTATAACCCATCTATTAAAATTATCATGTTATGCATATATAATTAGATTCACTTTGAATATTCATCAATATACAACAAAAATCCTTTTTCTTATGGCATAAATCCACGCAAGTGGACTTAGCTTAAGTTGAGCTCATTGTATATATCTTACTTCACTTCCAAGAACATTTAAGCATACAAATTTCATTTCACACTTAATTGACTGAAATTCTAAGTAAGTTTCCTTTGACATTTCATTGACTTCGCTGCCAACTCAATTTCCGTGCAGTGAAACTATTTTGAAGGCTTATTAATTACAGCCAACATAACGTATGCAATACTTAAATGATTGAAATACTCTGGCTTCCACTCAATGAGCAAATCTTTTGCCTTCAGAATTCTTGTAAATTGTTTGAATGCTTCCATTGCATAAGAAGCTCATTTGGTTATGCAGATTAGGACTATGTGAGGCTGCCTTTAAAATTGTGCAAACCAGCTGACAGGCGAATCAGGGTTATATAGAAAGTATATTGCAGAACACTTAATGCTAACAAGCGTTGGAAATTGTTTATAAACTTTAATTTATTTTTTCATATACAAATTTATGAATTTATTAATATAAATTGTTTTAATAAATTAAGTAAAATTAATTTATTTATATAAATAAATATATAAATACAAATATTTATATATCTTATATATTTTTTTATTTTATTATTTTTAATAATATATAATAATAAATTATAAAAATAAATACATATATATATATATATATATATATATAATATAAATATTAAAATATAAAAAAACATTAAATTAAATTTTTGAAAATATATAAACAATTTTCAACGCTTTTTTCTTATATATAAATTGATCTAGACACACTTTCCCAAGCCTCTTTCTTACAATCATATATATTAAAAATAAAAATAAATATATTTAAATATTTATACGCAAACATACCCCAAGTTAACATAAAGTAAACATCATGTCAAATCAATTTTACATACCTGCAATAGAAAAGAGAAAATCATTTTTAATTAAAGTGCAAATATATGACAGTATATGCATGTGTGTGTGTGAGCTAGTGTGTGTTTGTGTGTCTCTGTGCATTGGCCCTTAAAGCATCGATCATAAATGATGAACTGCGCGCGCGTTGCATCCTTTCAAGCCAGACAAATGACCCCGCGGGCAAAGAGCGTGCAAATAACGTGTGAAAGTCCCTTGACAAATGACAGCAAATTTACGAGCGCCAAACGGCAGGGCCAGCAGAGTGAGAGCGAGAGAGAGAGAGGGATGGGGAAAACATTAAAAATTCGATACGGCAGAAGTTTTAAAGCTTAAATCAAACTACAGGACAAGGGCTAACAAGGGTTAACTGTGGCGGCGCACATGAAAACATTATCGAATATCGAAAAGTGATATGAGAGAGAGAGAGAGGGAGAAGGGGTAGAGTAAGAGAGAGTGCGAGAAATCGTTTAGATGCGAGCAAATATTGGTTATGGCTTTTGTTTTTTTTTTTTCTCTTTTGTTGGTATTTGTTGGCGCACCACGCGGCGTATGCGTTATTGTTACTAGATGAGTCCTGACGGCTTTGCTTTGGCTTGGCAGTTTTTACGACCATGAACATTTTTTACGAGCACTTATTTCCGCCCCAGAAATTAGAGAAACTTCCATAGGAAACATTTTATGCCCACAACAACAACAGCAACAATAATGCCTAATAACTTCTTGGCCAAAGAGGCGAAAGAGTTCAGTTTTGCTTTTGGCCCTTTGGCCGTTTGGCCTTTTGGGTGCGAGTCTACGTTTAGGGTCTAGATATTTCCCTGGAAATTTATGATGTGTGTAACAAGAATTGGGCATTGTTTACCATTCATGTTGCTGTTGCTGTTATTTTTGGACGCTTTCAGTGGAGTGTGTCATGCAAATTTTGCTTATTTTATTTAATGCGAATTTTATGAGTGCCAATTTTGATGGCCAGCCACAGCAGCAGCGCCCGAGGCGCTTCCATTAACATTTAACAGTAGCTCAATTTTTCGATCACGTCACCTTTATTGATAGCTAAGAGCAGTGCTTAACACTGCGCTACAAAAGTGATGGAAGTTCAGTGTATTGAAGAGGAGTAGGTGCTGAAGAAGAAGAGATGAAAGAGATGATATGAAGAGCAGATATGAGAAGCAGTGAATGGAGGAGCAGCTTTGATATATGTAGATCATATAGAGATTCATATGATATATATAAGTAGGAAGTGGAGAAGCAGACTTGATAGAGATGCTGAGAGTTTATATGAGAAGTTTAGCTGAAACGTAGAAAGTAGAGCAACGGAACTGATAGAGAAGATATGGAGATAGTCAGAGATATAAAAGGACTGATAGATACTATATAAAGAGATTATATAAATAGATATTGTGTGAAAAGTATATCATAAAGAAACAGACTGAATAGAGATGATATTGGGACTATTAGAGATAACAGAAGCAGGTAATATAGATGTAGAGTTGATACAGATGTAGATAGATATATAGAGATTATATGAAAAATTTAAATGAAGAGCAACTAAAAGAGATTCTGACTTAATAACGAACATGTAGATATTGTATCGAAGGTACATGCTTTAAGAAATATACGAAGCAGAGAGCTATACTCGATAGTAATCAGATCTCTACATCATCTACATCAATTTGCTATATAGGATTAGGGATCGGTGCTATCGTCTTATCTTTTAGCAGAGTGAAGGCGCTGAATAGCTCTTTCATTTATTAACAGCAGCATAAACACTCTGTTTACCTCACTTCCCCCTCTACTCCAGCCCACTCTCAGCTCCAACCTCAACTGTCTATTGCCTTTGCTTCCATAACTAATATTGCCCCACTCATACATAGAACTCTCACGCTCTGTTAGCTAACACCTTTGGAAGATTTATATTGCTGCCGCAGCAAATTTATTATTTATACTTGCTGTTGTTCTGTGCTTGAGTTTGCTGACAGGTGAATCAGAATTGAAGAATTGCCAGGGAACAGAGCCCAACCCAGACCACGAGTCAGACCCATAGCCAGACACAATCGCTCAATCGCCTCGACTTAAAAATTCAGCATTTCTACCATTTGTCATGTTTATGTTTGCCCCATTCCCCATTCCCCTCTTCCTCTCTCTCAATCTCTTTTTGTTATTTTGCCCTAGGGTCAGATGCGCATGTGGAACATGACACGTGCAGGCGACGCTAAGCCTAAAAGTATGCATAAATAAGAAAAGAGCACGTAGAGCAGATAATAAAGTCAAAACAAGCCATTGATAACTGTATTTGGGTGGCTGCCTATGTCTGTGTGTGTGTGTGAGTCCTGTTTGGAGTTGCTAGATAAACAGGTAGCCAAAGCGCATTATTGTTATTTAAGCAAAATTTGACTACGATTTGACTTTTGGGGCTGTAACTGAACAGGAACTGCAACTTAAACTCCAGCTGCAGCTGAACACTGTAGTTATCAAGCTTTGGCTAACGAAATGAAACCACATTCGATACCTGTTTGTAAAATAACTGGAAAGCCAGAGCATTCAAAGCCAGCAGAATAACAAAAGGCAAACTGAAAGCGCTGAAAGCGTTGCGAAGCCCCAGCAAAGATACAAACGAGAGAGGGAGTGAGTAAGGGGGAGAGGGTAAGGGAGGGAGGGTGAAAGAGAGTGAGGGAGAGTGGAGCTAGGGTTAAGGGCGCACAGAGAACTAGCCAAACCAGCTAACAAACGAAGTCAAAGCATTGCCAGCAAACAGCAACAACAAAATAGAGCAAAAAAAACTTTTTTTTTTATTGTAAAAAAATCAATCAAATTGCTGAAAGCCACAATGGAATGCCAGCAAATTTTATTTGTGGCTAGAAAAATACTGTAAAAATGTCAATTTAATTAAATTAAATTTTTTTTACGCTGATCAAAATAAATAAAGAGCTGAAGAGCCCTGAGTGAGTGACTAAGGACTCTAATAGATTTACTATTGTGAATGGGGAAAATTGAAAATGTACAAAAAATTATTTTTATAATTTTTTAGACTCTCTATACCTCCCCTCTCTCTCTCTCTTTCTATGCCTCTCTCTCTCTCTCATTTCATGACATTTAACATTAATTTATGTCTTGCTTATGAACAAAGTAGCTCTGGCATGGCAAGCTAGAGAGAGAGAGAGAGAGAGAGTACGTGCTTTTCACTTCGCTTGCAACAAATTGGCCAACCGCAAGCTGTTGCCAGGCCCCAAAGCCTGCCGCCCATGCCAGCCAGTCAGCAACAATGCACATATATATATATATATACTTTTTATATATGTATATTTGTATCAATATTTGTAAGCTCCGGTTAGTCCGACAACAGTTGTAATTTACATGGCGGCCCTCTGCCTCAGCCAAAGCGTGGCGAACAAATAAACAAACAAAACAAAAAAAGAGAAAACTTTTTAATTTTCGTGCTCGCTTTTCATGGCCGACTCGACTCGACTCGACTCGACTCTCGCCTCTCCATCTGTCTGTCTGTTTGTCGGCTTTTGCGCTGGCAGCGGCGGCTTACGCGCGTGTTGATTGCACATCATTTTCATTTTCGATGAAAAGTGCGCTGCGAGTTTTGCGTGGCATCCATTTAGCAGCGCTTATGTGCGGCTCAGCGACATATTAAACAATCAAAAAGCACTTGGCAAGGACATCAAATATATATATATATGAAGAGAACTCTAACAGCAAAAAATATGAAGAGCAGACCAAATTTGGTGCGCTTGGGCAAATTGATTGCCTTTCAGGGCAATTTTTAATGAAACGGCAAATACCGCGAACCCGCCAAACAATGCGACAAAAACCAAAATTCTATCAAATTGCTCTTTGTGAAGGGGTGTGTAGGGATGTGTAGAGCTGTGTGAGTGTGAGGGCGTGTGCGTGTGCGTGTGTGTCTAATTGTTATTTTTTCTGTACTTGTCACACAATAATTGTTGCACGAAAAGACTTGCTTTATTTTGCTTGCCAACAGATGGCGCTTTCAGTGATATACTTTAATGTATGTGTTTTTAGAGAATTTCTAAAAAAGGGAAAATGGAAAGCTTTGTTTATTTTATAATTAAATTATAGTTTCTGATGCAAATAGAATTTTTGCAATTTCAAATTAGTTTTTTTTACAGGCTTTGAGGCAGTGAATGGAGTATATTATATTATTATATTAGTATAAGTCAAAAGTTCTTGTGTAGAATAGAATAGAATAGGCTTGAAACTCAGCTCACATACTCCTGTTCAGCTGCATATTATACTGTTTTAATACTGCTTCCACAGTGTAAACATAATTCATTGTATATAAAACTCTCTATTAAAGACTTAAACTCTTGAAATATTTGAGTTTTATATTTGGGAATTTTGCACTTTGATGAAGGTATATAGTTATGCGCCCATTGGGAGTGCCCCCTATGTTAGCAGTTATGTCGTTGTCTATCGGAGGTTTATCGAGCCTATATCTGCTATAGATTCATAGACAGAAATATATATCTAGATCTCTACTCATTGTCCATTCACTTTCTCTACTGATACAGCTATAAATTCGATGATCCTCAAGTGACTGGCTGGGTTTTCAGCACTTTCTTCAATGCAAATTTTCGCATTATTTTTGCTATAAAACGCAATTGATACGCGCTATAAAATTGCCATTCAAAATTGCATATTTTGCGCCCGCAATATTCCAAATATTGCCATAAGCAAATGCTGGAATTTGGCGCCATGTTTCAGACACAAATATCTATTAACTGAAAAATTGGAAATAAAATGAAAAATTGGAAATAAAAAAAATAAAAATGTTTTGCGGCTGCTGTTGATGATTTTAGTTTGGCAAATGTTTTCGTTAAATGCAAATTCATTTGCGAGCAAATGAAATCCGCGCTTGTGGCCAGCTGCGTATCCAATAAAAGCCAAAATGCACTTGGCTAAATACACACGCACAGAGAGAGGGAGGGAGATAGATAGATAGAGATAGAGAGAGAGAGAGAGACTCGCATTAGCCACATCGTGTGACCTATTTGGGGTTGCCCACGTGGTCAATATTTATCGTGGATATTCGATTTAGGCCGGCTGCAAATGCAAGCAGCGCAGCAATGCAAATAGCCAAAATGTCAGTAAAAACTGAATGAAGCCGAGAAACTATTGCACAATTTTATATGTTGACAAGCGAAATGTTTAGCAGCAACAGCAGCTGGCTAAAAGCAATCGCATTTAACTACAATTTTATATAAGACTCTGCTGAAATAATGGCCTAAATGTGTTGTGTGTGAGTGTGTGTGTCGGCCCATGTCTGTGTTTGTTCTTCTTCTGTGCAACAAGCTCAACATGATTTTCAATTCTGGTCCAATTTGTATTTGTTGATTGATAGATCGATAGGCTTTAGAGACTCTAACTTCATTCAGCTGAGCTGTGGCCTGTTTGTAGCTCGTAAACTTGTTGATTTTGGCATTGGATATAAATCTTAGAAAAAGATGTCTACAAATTTACCAAATTTTATATTTATATTTCCGAGCACAACGATTATCTGAATCAAGAGCTTGTTCAGCTAACACAACACTTAGGCATATCTCGAATTTAAATACATTTTCAAGGGCATCCAAATTGAGTTAAGCTTTGCCCTATTGCTTATGCGCTTGAGCGAATTTCTACAAAAATTGTGAATGACATTTATAGCGACAGTCGGTGGCAATCAGGCTGGCAGCATGTTAACTGAGTTGGGGCTTTAGTGTTTGAGGGGGGCGTGGCGGACTTACCTGAATTGGGTCCGTTGCTGTTGGGTCGCGCCGATGGGGCACCGTCGCGTGCCTCTACCTCGAGGGCGTAGGCGCCCTTCTTCTCTCTGTCGAACACGGTCTTGGTAAAGATTTCGCCGCTTTGCAAATTAATTTCGAAAAATTCTTTGCCCTCGTTACGTGGCGAGTCGACGATGTAGTAGTACACCTGCAAGTACATGCAACACATGCCGTTAGAAGTGCAAATAAAAAATAGAAAGAGCAGAGAGAAAAACTCTACATTCTCCCCGCTGTTGACAAATCCAAAAATATTTGCAGGAAGTTAATTAAAACATGTCGAGTTCAAAGCGGAAATTGTCCCCAAAAAATTGAAGTCGAGCCCAAAAAATGGGCAATATTGCAGCAGAGGCTTTAATCATAATGAAAATCATCACAACGATGATGATGATGTTGATGGTGGGGCTAATGATAATCAGTGGGCGTCTTGCAGCAAATTTTGTCGCGGCCATAAATGAAACGCGCTAATTAGTGCAGACATTTTGCGCGTGCATGCAAATTACTTGGCTGCAGGACACGAAATGCGGCGGCCAAGCAAGAGAATGGCCAACAAGAGCAACAACAGTTACCCGTTGCCCGCTACCCAATACCCATTACCATTTAGCCGTCACCCAAGTACCATATTATTATAATCGCGGACATAGCTTCGGGCCTTCGCATCCCCTTTCATGTCCTGCCCTCAAGGTCTGCGCGTCAGACACACAGACTGCTTTGCTTTTTTTCCCGACTTCTTTTTTTTTTTTTTTTTTTGCTGCCTTTGAACTTTCACTGAGTGTGTGAGCGTGTGAAAATACTGCAGCGCACAGCAGCAGCAGCAAAAAAAAAGGGAAAATTGTGGCAACTCTTTGACATTTATAAGCTCAGCTGCCAGATGAGCAAAAGGCGACAAAAGCAGCGAGCGAAAAAAAATACAATTATAGTGGAGCGCGAATGGAGCTGAAAGTGTGAAGATTCGCTGTAAGTAACTTAGAGGGAGTTGGAGAAGACGTAGAAGAAGTAGCAGACAGCAATGCGGCCATTTACGTTTTTAAAAATGATTTTTAGTCGAATTTAATGCAAATTAACCTTAAATATTGTTTTAGTTAATATTTTGAACAAGGTGGCAACTTTGTTATGTAAATTTTAGTCTCACATACTCTAATGCTGTAAGATGTATAATCAAGCACAGTCAAATTAATTGCATATGCATATTTGTGAATAGGTGGCAACGCCAATTCATTATACTTCTGTTATTTCAAAACTTTAGCATAAAGCTAACCAAACTTGAGCACATGCTCAAGCAATGTTAATATGTGCTTGTCACATATAATTTGTAAACTGTTAGCTAGGTGGCATCACCCATGCATGACTGTACTAATTCGAATCTTAAGCCACTACACAGTCAATATAAATAGTATAAGTTTACTTCAAATTTAATAGTTATGCAAATTTCTAACCAGGTGGCAACATCAATGCATAGCTATGCTCGCTGTAGTATTACCAAACACAGGCAAAGGCTCTCCGACTTCCGCAACTCCACTCCATTTTTAACTAGCTCTGAGCTACAGCTAATGTTGCAAGCACTTAACATAATGTTAAAGCACTGTTAAGCCACTGTAAATTGAAGTCCTTTTCTAGCACATTAAGCAAACGACGCTTTAAAGTGTTGCCAGCACCCACGAACTGTGCAGGCAGCCAACTGCCAACTCTACTTCTTTGTAACTCTTTACTTTTTATAGCCTTTTTGCTGTTGTGTGCTGCCCGCCTCGTGGCTCACACAGTCATTCATTTGCCAACAATCGCCTGGTATTTCCGCAACTGACATTGCCTGTTAGCCCTGCCACCGCTTGGCCCTCCATCCGGGGGGGCAGGGCTTAAAATGGCTGCACTCAATTTATTCGCGCTTCACGTTACTCACCTGATTATTTGGGAATGTGCCATCCTTGTCAATGGCGTTCACTTGCGTCACTTTGGTGCCAATCGGTTCGCCCTCCAGCACCGTTTCCTGTTCGCGTTCGGTGAATAACGGTATTTCGTCATTAACATCCTCGAGCATTATGTAAACGGTCGCTTCCGATGCCAATTGCTGGGCGCCATTGTTCTGCAAGGCAAAAAGGAAAGATGCAGAGTCAAATGAGCACGTTTTCGGGCACTTAAAATGGTTCAAAAAATAAATAAATAAAAATGTTTAATTTAATTTTCAATTCCAATATAAATAAAAAAAAAAATTAAATTCATGCTTTCAATTCTATTTTTATTGTATTTTTTTTTTATTGAAAATGTAATTTAAAATTGTTATTTATTTTTTTGAGTCTTTTCTCTGTCGGCAGTAAAAATATTTTATGAGCAATTTTTTGCTTCCAAGCTTTATGCGTTTTTAATGAGCTAAGCTTTTTCTTGAATACGCTCAGAGCCCATATTGATTGATTGATTGATTGATTGAGCCGATGCAATCATTCTGCAGAAATTTATTAGCCTCTTATTGATTTCGAGCAGGACACAGCTGGCGAGGACTCAGTTATTGAACTCATGTTTATTTGCGAGTGTTTTGTATATTAATTAAGGCAATGATATATGTAATATGTGCAAATGAAACATGAAGCATATGTGTGTTTACATAGACACTGACAGACGGCACATAAAACTCAATCAGAGCGCTCCAAGGACTCTCTGTGCGGAAGCTGAGCAAATTTGGCCATACGAATATGAATTATGTATGTTTGCTAATCTTGTTTTTTTTTTCTGTTTTGGCCAAATATTAATTTGCCAGTTTTACAGTTAATTAGAGTCTGTGCAGGCAGCTGTAAACTATAACAAAGTTTGAACAGGCAAATTGAACTATTTGATAAAGGCTGTGCATAGGTAAACAGTTGCTTGAACATCTATACAAGTTGAGCTTGAAATCAATAGAGAGATGTGTGTCTAGTCAGCAGAGTTATTAACATGAATTTGGTAAAGTTTAATGAGGTTCATATTAAATTTATATTCATATTTTGTAGTTTGAATTGAGTTAAAGCTGCGAATTGAGTGTTCTTGGGATAAAGAAAGACTTTTTTATAAATATATTTTAGTGTCAGTCTGATATCAATTCCGATAACTGTAGTAGTAGTAGCACCAGTGGCCTTTCAAAAACCATTTCTTGTTTAATTTAAAAAATTTTTGTTTGGATTTTGTCTTAAAAAACAAAAAAAAAAAATTTTTAAATTTTACATAATTTTTTTTTACTTTTGCTTTTTGGAAAAAATTATTTTTATTTTATTTTATTTTTTAAAAAAATTTTTTAAATCATTTTTAAATTTTACTAAAATTTATTTTTGAATTTTTGCTCATCAAAAAAGTATTTTAAATTTTTTTTCTATAATTTCCGTCATTCTGTATAATTAAATAAATTGAATAGCAATATATTCATTGCATTTCAATGGTAATATAAAATTGTAATAAATATTTCGACAAACATTTGTTGCTAACCGCAAAGAAATTCTTTTATAAAAATTACGAAAATTTATAATTAAAATTTTAAAAGAATTTAGAATTCATTTATGCGTGTGCGAGGAGTCGAACAGCGAACCGCAAAAATGTGAAAAACGAGAAAAAAAAAAAGGAAATGCAAAATGAATATTAAAAAATTTAGTTGACATTTGGGAAAAAGTGCATTAGGGCCAGCTATGTGTAATGTGCACTAATGCCATGTCGTGGGATATTTAATTAACTGCATTTAATGCGAATGCAATTGAATTTTAATAGGGTGGGAGAGAGGGGGAGGTAGAGGGAGATAGCTGGCTGGCCTTTGGGAGCAGCGAGCGCATCATTTGTGGCATTTGTTGCAGCAGCAGCAGCAGCAGCTGTGGCGAGCTGCTGGTCATGTTTTAATTTATTTGAGCAGCTGAAACAATTTGTCAATAATTTCAGCATTGCTGAATGGCCGCGCTAATGAGCTGCATTAGAGATATGTATGGAGAGAGAGGGAGAGGGAGAGGGAGAGGGAGATAGTGTGTGTGCCAGCACTGATTGAAATTCAATTGCGAATCGCAGCACGGCGCCCGCCGCTGTCTGTCAATCAGTCAATCAGCCGTTCAATTGCCAGATGCCAGAACTAAATCACGCTGTGAAGCGCGGTTCATAGTCAAATTGCTCGGCAGTCGACAGCGAGAGAGAGGGGAGGCGGCGCGGGTTGCGACAGGGCACGCAATGTCGTGCCTTCAAACTCGCGCAAGTAATTAAAACTTTTCAAATAAAATAATTACAAACGTATTTTGAAGTCATTTCCAAATGCAAAAGTCAAATACAGCTTAATTGAGCGCAGCGGCGCTTGAAAACTTGAGGAACTTTTCTTTTTTTGCCTCGTCGGTCTTAGCAAACAATTTACAACTAGAAACTGAAGTTGAAGTTGGCAATGGAAGTTGAAATGTAAATGTAAATTGAAATGGAAAATTTGGCGAAATCGGATTTTTCGACTGAGTCACACTTACCTCCACGCGTATGGTCAGATTGTATTCCTTGATGCTCTCGTAGTCCAGCGGATGGTTGACTTTTATGTCCGCCCACGTGTCGCCGTTGTCCGGTCTCTGTTGCAGGTAGAACGTATGAAATTTGTTCGTCTGCGCCGTGGACCCAGGCATTAGTCTATAGAACACTGTCGGATTGCCCTCGATGCCGGAACTGCAGACGATCACGTCGCGAGCCAGGTGTAAAAGAGGAAATTTGATGTGAGTAAATGTTTTCCACTCGAGTTAAGCGATAGTTAGTTGTTAGTGTAGAAAGAGTCGAGCTACATGACATTGGTTAGATTAGAAATGATGAGATTATGCTACAAATGTCTTCAAAAATCAAACTAGTATTAAAACTAGGGTTTGCCATCGAGCATGTTGCAAATGCTTTGAGGCGAACAACAAAAACTTAAGCGCTTAATGAACTTCTTTAGGTTATATATTAGTAAGAGACTCACTCACACACGCACGCTCACTGACTCACACACACACACACACACACACACATGCGACACATCAAAATACAAAAAAATTTGATTAACGACACAAAAGAATAACAAAAATTTGCTTTAGCAACAAAACAGCAAAAGTATTGCGCCTCAAATTGAAGATTTTCCGTTTTCGTGCAAATAAAACCCAGCGAAAAGAAAGAAGTTGAAAAACTGAAAAAAGATGGCGCAAAGAAAAAGGCAAAGAAAAAATGGCTTCAAAAACATTTAATTGCCATTCGAGTGTCAAAAAGTTGTTGAAGTAAATTCTAGGCTGGAAAACCCAGACGGGTGGCGGGAGGTGGATGACGGGATGAGGCAGGAAACTGTACAACAGCAGCGGCAGATGATGATTGTTTGCTTTCGTGTGTACAGTGGGCGAGGCGCAGATAATGAAAAACAAATTAGGCAAAGGGAGCAAACAAACAAAATAAATTTTATTTGCACTTGGACAACACTTGCAGCTGACAGTGGAGAGCGAGCGAAATGAAAAAGAAACCAACTGCAGACCCGAAGTGGCAAAAAACGGAGAAACTTTTGCAACTCGGGCGCTGGAAATCTGTCAGACTGCGCAAAAATGTTGCTGCCAAGGGCGAGCGCAAAAAAAAAAAACATATATATATAAATATGATGAAAACATATACATATATATTCGGATATATGGCACAAAAAATCAGTGGCAAAAAGTTGAGTGTGTGAAGGGGATTTTTTTTTTGTTTTTTTGTTACTTAGTTTTTGGTTTGGGGATAAAATTTGTGGATTGCATGAAAATGTTTGGCATTTATTCATAATTCATGTGGGTAGGTGTTGCTCTGTGTGTGTATGTGTGTATCAATTGGTATTGGTCGATGGCATTGCAAAAACAAAACTAGTTTGTGTCTTTGATGTGAATTTTCTTTCAGTGTATTGTGTTTGGCACTTTTCTGAGTTAAATATTCTTATTCGCCTGGTTTGCAGTTGGCACCTAGAATGCTAAGACTAGCTAATATTTATAGGATCTAGAGTCGGGGAAAATTTAAAGTAAAATTAATGTAAACTAATTAAAAAATCTTGCAGTTGGTGGGCACCGACTGCTTAATGCTCTGTTCACTGTGTCGAAGCTCTCAGTTATTATTTGAGGATTACTTTTATAGAAACTGGATATTGCTGCAGTTAAGCTAGAATAATATTTATATACAAATTTTATGTTTTAAAATTTATATAAAAGTATAAAAAAATATAATCCATATATCCATGAAGTTAAATTGAGACTAGCGAGTGCATTCAGCAGCTGGACGTATAATAGACGATGTCAACAGATAATACATTGTCTAGCTGTCAAAATATCTTATATTATTATTTTTTTTTAATATTTCGGACAGTGAATTTAAAACTATTCATATATAAAATATTAAATAACTATTTTTGTATATATTAAAAATATTTTAAAATATTTTTAGGTGTACTTAAAGTATCTCTTGCTTATTGATAGGCCTAAAACAAAAGAAAAACCTTTTATTAAACCTGATAATTCTGATATTGTCGAAAGTTGTCAAGCTCCTTAGGCTCTTCTTCTAATTAAATTCTATTATGTTCTATATATTATTATTCATATTAATTTATTGATTTAATAAGACAAGTAATAATCAAGACAAGTCTGACTTGAATCCTCTTTTTTTAATTTTCAACTCAAGCTTCATTTATGCAAATATTTTGAAGCTAACGAATATGCCTCTCATTAACTATGTGAACAGAGCATATACGATATGTATCTGTATATCTATATATGTATATAAGTATAACACTTTTACTAGTTTGCTAAAGCATATCTAATATTTCTCGTTAAGTGTGACCCTCTTTTGCAGCGCGCATCGCTGTTGTTGCTGCTGTTGTTGTCTGCCTAAATGCATGTTACACTCAGCAAACACTTGACAGAGCGCGCATTAAGCGCACTAAAACCACAGCAGCAACAGCAACAGCAACAGCGACAGTAAGAAGAAGAAGACTAAAACAAACACATTTATTATGAGATACGCGCACTTGAAAACTCAGCCCACACGTTGCTTCCTCCGGGCACACACGCTTGCCTAATAGCATCTTGGCTAAGACAAACACACGCACACACATATATATATATAACGGTATATATACCTATATATTATATATACACATATAGTAGAGTAGCATAAAAAGTTGACAATTTTGTGCTGGGACAAGATAATTGCAAAACGAAACAAGTAAAGTAATAACAAACAGAAAAACAAAACAGAAAATGAATTATTTTCTTTACTCTTTTTTAAATTTATATTGGACGAAAGGCAATGTAACCCAAGCACGTTTAATAGTTGGCAATTTCTTAAATACTTAGCATAGAAATGAAATTTACTTAGCGAGAGAGAGAGAGAGAGAGAGAGGGCGGAGTACAGCTAACACAGGTAGGTGCAGGTGCAGGTGGAGCTGGTTGGCTGGCGCCACGGTGCGTATGTGCAATATGGCGCTCGGCTTAGAAGCGCTTTAAGTGCATTGCTTTTAGTGCCAACAATAAAAGAAACGAAAGCGAAAAAAAACAGAAGGAAACCAGGGAGAGAGAACTACTGACTGCCAGTGGCCACAAAACTGACGCATAATTAAAACGTCAGTGCCATGTGTTGGGCTAAAAACTCTGTGCGTTATGTTAATGCGGAGAGTAGAGAAAGAGAGAGAGAGAGAGAGAGAAGGGGGGGCTCAGAGTAGCCAAGTCAAAAGTCATTTAAGTGCGCTACTTCAAGCTTTTAATTGCAATTATAAAAAAAATAAAAACTTTATTTCAACAAGCTCAACTCTCTCTCTCTCTCTCTCACTCTGGGACTGGACAGAGCTGAGCTTTGAGAATCACAAAATCTCTCTATATACATTAAATATTTGCAAAGTTAAATGACATCAGGTGAGCCCAAGCTAAAAATAATAGTTTATGTACATCATACGCTGGCTAAACTTGACTACTTCAACCCAGAGCTAATTTTTCAATTTATATACAGCTCAGTCTAGACAAAAAATGAAAATTATTTCAGATATATATATTTGTGCAGTTTTGTGTGAGTTGTGCGAAGTTTTTTGGTGCTTGTAAAGTGGATGTGCAGGTGATGAAGGTGGGGGAGTAAAGGTGGCAAAAGGTGGCTAAGAACTGCTTGAGCGTGAGCAAAGGATATGCAAATTCTATTAATATATCAAATATAGCTATATAATAATATATATACAATCATTGGCTCACGCTCAAGCCTCTCTAAGAAGACGTACAACTAGAACAACATTCAGTACACACATAAACAGCTACAAAGTAAGCGGAAAAACCAACACCAAGAAAAGAAAAATATTTGAAATGAATATTGAAAACTAGAAAAACTGAACACCTAGAAAATATGTATTTGATTTATAATATATATTTTATATAATGTAGCTTTTTCAAAATGAACCAAGCAAAAAATGATTTTGAGTTTTTCTTCTTATTTTTTTTAAATAGTTTTTTGTTTAGTTTTTTGAAAACATTGCAACTAACAGACCTGGCTTTGATCGAGACGACTTTGCCGCCAACGGGCATATTTTCCTTGACATAGATCGGCCCATAAACGGTATGATCCCAAACGGGAGGATTGTTGGCACGATCGACCACATCGATCTGCACTTCGACCGTACGCGACAACGGCGGATAGCCCTTGTCTTGGGCCATCGCCTCTAATTTGTATGTCTCGCGCTGTATTTTCGAATGCGATAGTTTTTTCGATATGTTTTTGTTGTTCAAAAATACAAGCATTTGGAAAAAACAAACAAACACAGACACGTCGACAAAGTTTTAGGTAAAAATGTGACAAAATACAAACAAAATTTTATAGTTAGAGTTGGTAGAAAAAGAAAATGAAAAAGGTTTTCCGCGTAAAATCAAAATTTGATAGACACAACCAACACCTTTTCAAGGAAGTCAAAAAAAATTAAAAAATGTTTGCAGAAACTGGAAATTAGTTTCTTGAGATTTGAAAAAGGATTTTATTTTTTTTTTTTTTTAATATTTTTCTCGCAGTGCAAATTATTTCTTACTCAAGTCTCGACCCTAGCCTTCAAAAATAAAAATGTATATTTTTTATATACTTCGAACGAAAAGTTGGCATACATTTGTTAAAGTAATTCGGTTGAGCATCAAACAAATACAAATATATAATTATTGTTATTTATATAGAGTAGTATTTCAGATAAGTTGAGAATATTATCAAACTAAAGTCGGCATAACGAAATGAAACTGAAAACAGGGCTTTGTGCATTTCGAGTATTACAATTTTCATAGCATACTTTTTGAATATGTTTCGATTTCTTTGCTTTTCGTGTTTCGACTATTGTTTTTTAACATTTTTGAACACTTTGTGGAATATATTTATATATATAAGGTTGTTTATTTTGTTTTAGTTCGTAATTACCTTGTTGTTTCCTATGGCCTTAAACTAAACTGCAACCTTGTGTAAGATACAATTTTTATTTTATTTTCTTTTAATTAGTTTCCCAATTTTCCCCAATTAGAACCAACACCAAAATTCTTCAGTTTACAGTTATTTCGAGCATTTCTTTTAACCATGTGTGGGGTTTTTGTATACTGAGAGAAGGAGAGACAGCAAGAGAGCGAGAGGCGGGGAAGAAGAAGTAGAGAGTATTTGGGTAAGCAATTCCAATGGGTAAAGTGTTAAGGTGGGTGAGAGTTGCAGCAAAATGCAAAAGTACCCGACAACCGCCGTCTGTGCGAGACGGACAGGAGAGCAAACAAACAAAACAAAAATATGTTTGCTCCAAACGCAAACACCAACAACAGCATTTGATTTCGAATTTCTTTCTTTGACTTTTCGCATTTTCTTGTCAGGTTTGTAACGGATTTCGACATTGTTGATGGTTGGCAAAAAAATGTTTGAGCTTTTACGATAAGCCACAAAAAGTTGTATCGTAAAAAGTTTTTAGTTCAAAATGTTAAGTGTTAGACGAGAGACGGTTAACAGTAAACGGCTAGAGACCGTATGTTAAAAATACTTGTACTGGAAAAGCTTACAGCTATGGTTTTTCGTTAAGTGAGCAAAGCTTCGTTGAGCGAGCGCACATTACGTTTCGTTGAGTAAGCTTGTTAGCAAAGACACAATCCAAACGTAACTAACGTAACTGCAACTCGTTGAAACGAGCTAAGACTCGGAAGCTTAAGCCTATGTTAGCCAAAAATGCTGTTACATATAAAAAAGATAATGACTAAGTATGTTAAGCTAACAGCTGTTAGGCTTAGTTGGTTGTTAGCAACTTCAACTGGGCTTCGTTATGTTGTGGTAGTAGTGTAGTGTAGTTGTGTAGAGTGTAGTGTAGTTGGCTATACAAACCTTGCCTTAACCGATGTTACAACCGTACCCACAGTGACATTCTCACGTATATGAATGGGCCCATAAATGCTCTTATCCCATATGGGTGGCTTATTATTACGATCGACGACATCTAGCTCAACATCAACGTCGGCATAGGAGGGCGGATCGCCGCGATCGGAGGCGCGCACGCGTAGACGATAACGATCGCGCTGTTGATGGAGCGATTTCATTCAGTTTTGTTTTGTTTCATTCAATTGTTTACAGTAGTGTTTGTTAACAGCCAAAGGGATTAGCCACAAATGTTAGCCGGCATTGTATGTTAGTTTGGGTCGTATGTGGTTCGTGTATTGGGTTAGACGTAGTTAGTGTGTGCGTGTTACGTTACGATTACGTATTTTGTATGGCATCGTTGTTGTTACGTTAGATTCAAATTTAGTTTTTCATTATAAATAGTTAATATGTAGAACTCAAATGAAATGAAAAATGTTTAACGGAAATATTTGGAAATTAGGTAAAAATATTTGGGACTCATTATAATAAAAGCTTTTATTTATTTTTCGGGATTAAGCAAGGATGGATGGGCTCTTCGTTTGGGTGGGTGGCTTTTGAGATAAAGATATTGAGAGATTACTATGGGATCATAGGAGAGTATTTGGTTAATTTATTTTGCATATTTTGACGAGACTATCGAGAGAAACTGATGAAGTGTTTTGATTCTGTTAAGTTTCGTGTGGAAGTAATGTTCGCTAACAGCAGGACTAGATAGATTTGAATTTTTAGTAAGTGTTTACAGTCCTTTGGAGTTGCTAGCTAAAAATCCAGATATATATAATTATATATATATTTTATGATTATATACAACATGAAGTATTGGAGTCATCTGAACAGAAAGTTAGTTTCTATTTTGAGGTTAGCTTACGATTTGGTGAGCGAAATTGAATTTGTTGCTGGGTTAGCACAGTATAACAGTCAAAGATTATAACAGACACTTCACATAAAACGCATTTCGATTACTTACAGGATAACAGCCCTAGTCAATAGTTTCGATTAGTTATCGATAACATCATTTCATATGTAAATTGAGAAATCAAAAAGAAACGGAAAACATTAACTCGCCTCAATCAGCTGAACTCGTTTGTATAAAAGAATTCAAATGAAAGTAAATCATAAATTGTAAAAGGTGCAGTTAAATTATATATATATATATATACTTTACATATGTAGAATCGTCGCCTAGTCAATGGATTACAAAAACTTTTGAGCTATTGACGGGCATTTAACATGGGCATGCAAAAATGCGTCAAATTCAGTTTGGATGATATGAAAAATGTTTTTTTTTTTTTTTTTTTGGCTAAAATCAAAAATAAAAGTTGACATATGTATATATATATTTGATATTTGACAGCTGTCAGCGTCAGCAAGAGACCTTCAAAAAATCGCATAGTCTCGACCAAAAAACCGCTTGATCTAATTCGTTTTTGTTTATGTTGCTTTTGGGATGGGGTTTCGTGTGGGAGTTTTTTTGGGGTTAGCAAAAATTAAAAAAATAAATATATATATATATATATATTTATTTGCATATATATATATATATATATATTGGCAGACAAAATCAAGCTACAATTTGTAAAAAATTATTTTGTAGTTTTATGATTTTTGTTTTCTTTTATTTTTTAGCCATCAAAAATTGCACAATGATGCTCAAAAATAGGCGTGATCGTGTTCTAGAGGGACTACCCTTATTACGTATGTAGATTTTCCCTTTTCCTTTTGTTTTTCTGTTTTCTTTGTACATAAGCTTAAGTCTTAGGCACCTAACACCACAGAAATAAATAAAAGCAGCAGCTGGCAGTTAAAAGCTTTTTTTCATACAGATTTCTCCGTTAGTTTGACTTAATTTATTCCAGTGTATCTTATGGGCATACCCTCTTCTTGAACCTTTTTTTTTTCAGAGTATTTGTTTGATTTGTTTCAAAAAATGTTAAAAATCAATTCGCTTGGCATTTTTGCTTAGTTTTAATTGAGCCAATTACGCACTATAAACTAAACAAAAAAAGTTGAAAAATTAAGAGAAAACTAACTGAAAAGTTGAAACATAAAGCGCATATATAACAGATATATATCTATAGCAGATATGTATCCATATGGCATAGTCTTATATATAGCTTAAGTATTTTTTTATATATTTTTTTTTAATTTTTTAGTTCTTTTCGAATGTGACAAAAAAACTTGCACTGCTTCGCACATCGAATTCGAATTTGCTTTGGCTATCAAGAGATTGAAAAAATTGTTGCAATTGATAGCCAGCGTGGGGCGGGGGGCAGAGCTTTGCACAAAGTCTCTTAAACAAAAGAAAGGTGCAGTTGAAATAATAATGAGAACTGAATAATTAAAATTTCTGCTACTCTGGTCTCTGGACTCGGGCGGCGCTAAGCGCTCAGCTTTCAATTGTTAGTAAAGGGAAATCAAAAAAAGTTTCTTTCATAAAACTTTTCGTATTATTTTTAAATGTAAATCATAAAACTTGGTTAGTTGGGTTCGCAAACTCAAAAGATTGTAACAAATAGAAGAATATGTATATATGGAAAGGAAATCAAACACTTACGTCAAGCGGCTTCTTGAGCACGATCCAACCGGACTCGGCTTGTATATCGAAGTATTCCAGATCGTTGGGATTGAAGGGCGCACTGAGGCTGTAGACTATGGCGCCGTTGTTATCAGCATCCTCATCGGAGGCGGAAACACGCAAGATGTTGGTGCCAATGCTGGCATCCTGCTTCACATTCTCCACATATTTCTGCAAGTCAGAGTAAGGATTAAGAGACAATACTCCTTTCATGAGTCTCTCAACTCACCTGTCGATCGAACAGTGGCGGATTATCGTTCACATCGGTTATCTCCACGGTGAATGAGCACACGCCCTCCAGACTGGGATCACCCTGATCGGTTGCCTTCACTGTCACCGAGACAAACTTGCCATCGTCTCCCTCACGATCGAACACCTTGTTCGTGGACACCTCGCCCGTTTCCTCGTCGACGGTGAATTTGGTGCCCTTTTGATTTGGTTGCTGCACAATCGAGTATTTAACCTGCCGGGCGACAAGAACATGCAAAATTGCTTAATGATTGACACAGTTTTGATTATGGGCGTAGTGCAGGCGGCGTCACGACACGACATGCAACGTGGCAAGTGCATTGAACTTGAGCGTGGCACAACTCGACTCGAATCTCGACATGAAATCTATCGCGCGACTAATATAATTTACCATAAACTGCTTTCGGTGAGTGGCCCACAAATGAGAGACCTTTAATTAGGAGTGGGCACCTATAATAACAGTTGGCTTTAGGTGGGCTCTACAAAATTCTATGGGGGGTTCCTTATCAGAGATCTATATGTGGGTCTGTGATAAGGTTTTATTGCCTCATTGAAACGTTGCATGTAAACATGCATTAGAACTTGGCCGAATGTGGAATACTTATTTTTTATCGATTTTGGCTGCTATCGATAGCTGAAGTTATCGATTTAAAGCTACTTTTGAAGAATATTTTTGTGATGTACATAAGAATTTGCTTGCTCTCAACTATCTGTTACATTTGCTATACTCTCCATTCCGGCAACTATCGATATATCGATAACATTGACTATGAATTCGATAGATATCTAGAGTTGTACATCTCGAATATATTCTCGCTTATAAAACTGATTCTAAATTCTGTTCTTGGCAAACTTTTTATGAGCAAATCAAAAAAGTTAAGAGAAAGTATCGATAAAAATCGATTATTGGATATATCAAAATATCTATAAAATATTTATATAGTAAATAATTAGCTATAGTTAGCTAGTTTATAGAAAAAATTGATTGAACGAACTTCAGAATATCGATAATTATCGATTATCAGTTATGACTAGGTAATCGACAATCAGGAAAATTAAAAACTGTTCCTTAAACAACTTTTTATGAGTTAATCAGAAGAATTAATTGAAGGAGCAAGATTAAACTTAAAATAATCGATAAAAATCGATTGTCAGCTATATAAAATTGTCATAAAACTCTACTCCTAGCTATCAAATCTATAATCAGCTATAGCAGCATATTTTTACCCATTCCTCATCCCTTCTTACCTGTCCATTGACGCCCTTGTCCTCGTCGGTGGCCACAACCTTGATAACTGGACTGCCGTTGGGCGCACCTTCCTCCACTTTCGGATAGTAGGTGCCGCAATCCTTAAACACTGGCTTATTATCGTTCACGTCCGTGATGAAGACAACCACCACAGCTGTCGAGGTGTGTATGGTCTGATCGCCGTTGACGCAGCAGCTGCCGTCATCCATGGCCGTAACATTCAGTTCGTACTTATCGCGATCCAGGGAGATGGCCTTGTTGTGCAGTCGTATGACACCCGTAATGTCCTCGATGACAAACTGACCGGACGAGGTGCCGCCACCAACAAAACCGAATCGCACATTGTCGCCATCCTTGTCGGAGGCGACGACAGTGGTGACCAAAGTATTCGGACCCGCATTCTCATCCACATTGGGCGTGTAAACTTGCTGCGAAAACTTGGGCTCCTCGTCATTCTTGTTCTTGGTGTAGACACGCACGGTGGCCGTGCCCGACTTGGCCGGCTCTCCTTTATCCTTGGCCGTGACTATGAACTCGTAGTAGGCATTGTTGTTGTCCGCATCCAGCTGCTTGTTGTTCACAATGATGCCGTTCGAGTCGACGGCGAAATGATCATCCGAAACGAGATATTCAATCTCCGCATTCGCGCCCGAGTCAGCATCCATGGCCTTAACACGCAGTATGCTGGTGCCCTGGGGTATGTCCTCGTCGACGTTGTGCGCCTGATAATCGGGCAGCTCGAATTTGGGCGCATTGTCATTGACGTCCGTCACGCGTATGGCTAGCTGCAGTTGAAGGATTCGCAAATTAAATTCATGTTGAGTTCGGAAATTCGTCGTGAAAACATTACCTCAACGGATGTGGACAAACCGCCAGAGTCCTCGGTGGCTGTCACAATCAGGGTATAGACGTGCGGCTGTCGCAGGTCCTCAAAGTCCAGCTCCTTGGCCAGCTTGACAATGCCCGATGAGGGTCCAATGTTAAAGGTGCCGGCGCCCTGCCCCTGCGCCTTCAGCGTATAACGTATCTCTCGGTCCGCAAAGGACTTGGCCTTAACCGAAATGATGCTGCAAAGAGGGTGAGAAAGCGACCACAACGGCGCGTGTGGATGTGACAGTTAGCGAATGGAGTTTGTGGTTGTCATATACATATGTAAAATGCATGCACATATTATACAGATATATATAGGGACAGGGCCCAGGCTGTCTGTCACTCGCTCGGCTGCCTTTTGACAGTTGTTTGCCAGCGATTGGAATTTCAATGAGCCAACTCGTGCTCTCTATCGCTCGCATTGTCATGCTCTAATTCGCATACTTTTATTGGCAGCCCGTACGTCAGCATTTGCATATATATATATACTTATTTTTAGCTCAACTTACTCTGAGTCCTTTTTCTGATTCTCTGGTATTTCAGCCTCGTAGCCGGGCATGTAGAACTGTGGCTGCCGCTTGCCGCCCACTATCGACAGTCGCTCCTCGGGCGTGCTCTGGAATCGTCGATCGTCCACTTTGCCATTCTGATCCTCGGCCTTCACATACAGCACATACTCCATGTCCAGCTGGAAGAGATCTGTGCCGCGAGTGCGCACCACGCCCGATCGCTCGTCCACCTCGAAGCGTCCGCCCGTGCGATCGCGCACTATGAAGTAGTGTATATTGTGATCCGTATCCGGGTCGCGTGCCTGCAGCGTGAAGACGGGCGTGTTGGGCGGTGCATTCAGCTGCACCACCGCCTGCATGGGCTTTGGCCGATTGATGAAGTAGGGCGGCTCATCATTCACATCCTTCACCAGGATAATCACACGCTGGTTGTCCGTGTACTTGATGCCAGCTACAAGAAAAAACAAAAGCGAACGAAATTTTAGTTATTTTGTGCCATTTTGTGTTTGTCTTTCACTCTGCATATGCATGTGGCGCATACTTTTCGCTCGCACTGTGTTGTGGCTAGCTGAACTAAAAAGTTTACTTTAGCCCGAGCTGGGCGCTGCTGCACTCTCCTGCCATTGTTATTACAACTAATGGATAGTTGGTTTAGTTACGTACAAAATAGGAACGAGAGCAAGGCAGTGGGTTGGGCAGGGAGGGGGCTGTGGGGGACTGTAAGCAAAATGGGGGCCAGCCTTTTGTCGTCGGCGCGTGTAATTTAAAGCTCTCGAATTTCACTTAAGCCAAATGCAAATGCAAATGCAATGAGCCGGAAAATCAGTCCAAGGCGCAATGCTGCCCACTGCAAAATGCACTTGTGCCTCAAAGCTAATTATTTTTGTTGTGTTTTGAGCGCAGCTGGGAGGGATTTTGGAATTGGAATGCAATAGAATTGCTTCAAGTTTTTCTGAACGGAAATGAGAATTTTTCAAAATTGTTTTTAAAGTTAAATATAAAATTTTTATGAATTTTCAAATGATTTTAAGGCGCAAAGAGAATTATTTTGAATTTATAAAAATTTTTTAAGTTATAAAAACATTTTTTTGTTTGAATTTCTCAGTGAAAAGAGAAATATATTTAATTTATATATATTATTATTATTATTATAATTATTAATATTATTATCTAATCAAAATATAGACTTAAGTATCTTTATTATATACTTTAAAAATATTAAAAAAATTTAAAATAGTTTCTCTAATGGAAATGAAGACGTAATTATAATTATTAAAAAAAAAAAAAAAAAAAAAAAATATATATATATATATATATATATATATATTGCTTTTTAAAAATATTTAAAAATTATAAATAAATTTATTTTAAAATTTTTATTCTTCTTAAGTTCAAAATAAAGAAGAAGAAAAATTTTAAAATAAATTTATTTATAATTTTTAAATATTTTTAAAAAGCAAAGATTCTATTTTCTCTTAGTATTTATTACTGGCACTATTAATTGTATTTGAAGCCTGGAAGAAGTCAGCCTATAAAGTGTCAAAGAAGGAAAAAAGCTGAGGCAGCCTCTATATGTATGTCTGATGCCTTATCTAGATCTAGTAAACTATATATCATATATTTCTTCATGAACAGTATTTATATAATATGTATTATCTAGCTCTCTTAAGCCCCGCTCAATTTAACTGTTACTTAGACACATTTTTGTTGGCTAACTCCAACTCAGTTTTCGCCTTAAAAAAACGGCCGTAAAAGCAAGCTTGAAAAAACACATAAAATCAATAAAAGAGCCGCCTGCTGGAATTAAAACGGAGAAAGAAAAGGAAAAAAATAATAAAAGTAAGAGAAAAGTAATGTGTGGGGGCGTCCCGGGTCTGGCCAGGGCTACCTATGCAAAATGTCTGCAGCGGAAAATACCAATCATGCTGTTGTCGCTGTTGTTGGTTAGCGCAAACAGCAACAACAACAAAAGGTAACAACAAAGCACAGCAGAGCAAAGGGCCGAAAAGGGAACCCTAATGCTGACGCTTATTAAAAGAGTATGTGTGTGGGCGAGTGTATGTGTGTGTGAGTGTGTGTATCTCTGTGTGTGTATAGCGTGTAGCATGTAGTGGTAGACAAATAAGACAGACGATTTACTTGCCTCCTCTGCCCGGCGGTGTTCGCACACAGCATGAAATTCGAGCGCAATAAAAGTAAAGCAAAAAGAAGGTAGCAGGGCAAGGGGCACAGGTACAAAGGGGGCGTGGGCTAAAGCGAAGCATGTGTAATTTCTCAAGTGCAGCAAAGTGAATTGTAAACAGGTAAAGAAGTGCGCCCTTCAAATTCCCCCGAAAAGCAGGCAACGATTTTTTCTCGCTTTTTGGTAAGCAAATATCGTGGGCAAACTAAGGCAACGCGTTAAGCAGCAAAGGAAATGCAGCTGCCAAAAATGTATATATAAATATATATATATACAAATATATATAAGTATGTCTGCTCAACAGATTGCAACAATGTCTGCTGGATGGGCGCACCCTTGGCAACTGCCACTTTTGTGCATTTGAGCCAAGTTTTGCTATTTGCCAGCTTTGGCATTGTTGGCAACGCTTTTCTATGGCTTATTCTGCGGGCAGGTAAAGTTGCAAATTTAAATAACACGAAATGCATAAATGAAAGTTGTACTGTTGCCGTCGGTCGCTGTTGTTGCTTTTGTTGTGCACTGGAACGTGCCACAAAGCAGCAGCAGCAGCAGCGGCGGCGGCAGCAGCAGCCAACATGGCGGATATCCGTGGCGACAATGCACACAATGGAAACAGGCAGCAGACGTAACGAGAAATTGCTAAAGAGTATGGAGTATGGATGCAGAGAAAGAGAAAGAGAGAGAGAGCGCGGCGTCTCCATTGTAAGCATAAAAAAATGGCTAAGGCAAGTCGAGATTTTCGTCATGGCTTTTATGCCGGCCCCAAAACTGGCTGCCGCAGTCGCATTTATCATTTGATTTTCTTGTTGGAAACAAGTAATAGAAATTTGAAATCGAGCTGTTTCCGTTCGAAATGGGGCGGACTTATAAACAATCCGCATTATATTGGCAACAGCTGCGCGAAAGGTTGCTGTCCACAGGCCGAACTAAGGCTAGAAATGTAATTTTCTATCAAATAAAGAGAAAAGGAGGAAAACATTGTCGGCTCGGGCAAAAGCTGTCAATCTGCGGGTTTGTTAAACTTTGAACTCTGGGATGTGAAATGCTGCCTCTTTAGGCCACTTTGATGTGTAATAAATTTATAAATGAGGAATTATTAAATTAAGTTATTGAAAGCATAAGCACAGAGTAATATTAAGCTCTGGGTGGCTAAGGGAGGTAGAGTAGGAGTTGAGATAGCCAAAGAGTAAGATGAAGCTGCTCTGCAGCTTATACGGTAGTATGAGAATAATTCTAGATATTCCGGATAAGCAATGCCATCAACAATGGCTTCTTCAGAGCTTACTCAGGCTGACTTCTTTAGTGCTAGCTTATTGTCTCCAGTCTTTATCGCTTTAAATCAGTTCAAACTCTCTTTTCACATAGCCAAAGCTAACAAATACCTTTGTCAATATTATGTAAATAATTAAAAAAAAAAAAAAAAATCTATGCTCATGATTTTTCTAAATTCTTAAACTTACTCAGCTTAATAGATAAACTATTTTTGATACATATCTTAAAAACTCAGCTGAAAGACCTGCCCAATTTCTACTCTCTCCCTCTCTCTCTTTCTCTCTCTCTCTCTCGCTCTCTTTCTCCTCACTCACTTCATTGCTCAATTTAACAAAAAAGAGTTCATTTAGATTTGTTTCTCCAAGATCCTAGCCTAGATTTATGTAGGTCTATTAGTTGCCTGTTCGTGTGCTTTGCGAATTGCCTGCCTCTCGCTCGTCTGCTGCCAACTATCATCAACTAAACACACACACACAGACATGTCATGGGCGTCAGATGACATCACATTACGAGACCATTAAAATAAATTTCTAAAACGTAGAGCATAAATAAATTTTGCTTACGTTGCACGCGGAGCACGTAACACACACACACGCACAAGTTTCAGTTGTCAATTTTGCTAACAAATTCAATTTTTATGCGCATCAATTTGAGAACAGAGATTCCAAGGACCGTGGACCACCCAGGCACACACACAGCCAGAATATACCCCGACCATTGTCAGTGGGCAGAGAGTTGCGCCCCACACAAGTTCCGTTACGCCAAAGGCGACAGTCGCACATAAAGAGCGAGCTCTGTACATGCATGAAGCATGATATAAAGTATATAAAGCATAATAAAAAACGAAGAGGAACTTGAGGCTGAGCGGGGACTGCACACTTGAGCCAAGGCAGACGCATGCGAGGCAAGTGTTGTGGCAAGTGTGAGTTGTCGTCGCTGCTGCAGCCACCCTCAGCCACCCTGAGCCGCGACAGCACGACTCGGTGTGTGCCCGTGGAGGACCTGCTCTGCATCATCTTATGCTTAGCACTTTGCAGCGTGAAACAACAAGAAGCTGAAGAAGATGAAGAAGAAGAAGTGGCAGGCGAAGCTGCTGGAGAATAAGTCCAGAGTTCGCCATGGCTGGCTTCAGCTTAAACCATTAAAACAATAAGCAGCTTTGTTCTGCTTTTCACGAGCTTGTCGCCGTGGCTTTGGGCCTTCTTTTGTTTGTAACCCAATGCGGAGATCGACAAAAAAAAATTGAGATAGAGTTGATAGAGTGAGAGTGAGGGACACGGAGATACCCTAAGAAAGGACAGGAGAGTGTGATGTATGTAGAGAGAGATGTTTAACTCGAAGTAAATATAGATAAATATTGATAGTTCCAATAGAGATGCATAGTCATTTATCGATGTCGATTAAGCAAGAATAATCCATATGTATCGATAACCAACAAACAGTGATCGTGTGAGGAAATAGTGAAAGCTGACACAGATCCGTATATACCAATATTGGGTGATATAAATTAGGCTATTTTCAGTTCTCCCATAATTTCATAGTACCAAGCAAACTCAGCAATAATCGATAATTATCGATTAATCAATTTATGTCATATGCATCTATTACCATGTTTTATTACATGATAGTTTTATACAGTTCATAACTTAGATATTTTTGTTAACTGCGTGGACATCAAATGAATTCTGCTAAACATCGATATTTATCGATTAATAAATATATTTCATATATGCTTATATAAAGCTGTTTTCATTTTTATATAAATCATACTTTTTAATATATTCAAATATATCTAAATATATTCATTTAAATTAATCTTTAAATCGATATTTATCGATAATCGATTTTTTTATTCCTGCCTATTTTAATTCTCTAATTCTCTTCTTATATAAACTAAAACATAACTAAACATCGATTCAGATGCCTTCATCACTAACTGCCAATTATCCCAATGTCTATACCCCTCTTGAATCTGAGATATCTACAGGGTATCCAATGAAAAGAGCGAGCGAAAGAAAAACACTATCAACACCAAAGGCAGATTTCCGTTGTTTTTAACACTGGCAACTTTTAGTCTCGTGTTTTACGGCTCTTTCTGGCTATATCAGGGCTTTCAGTGTTTTTCCTCTTCTTCTTCTGCTTCTTGCGCTCGCATTGTTGTCTCAAACGTCGCTGGAGTGCAAAGCAAATGCCAGACAATGACTGGCGCCTTTCCGGGTTGCATTTCGGTGACTCGTGTTGCTAACCCCTAAGCAGCAGGCGCTGCAACAGAGGCGAACAGCATCCATCCCCTTTGCTTGGCTTGGCTTGGCTTATGGCTTATGATGACAATGGCTGAATGGCTATGAAAGCCATCCCTTGGCAGTGATAAGCGTAGCATTAAAATTTGCAGCCACTGCATGGTTTTGACTTCTTAAGAGTCTGGCAGCGCCTCGCGTGCGACTCACTCACTTAATGCATGCGGTAATTTCTTGATAAGCTTGCGGGCGCTAGTTATTGCATGCGCCTGTGACATTAGTTGCAAGTGCTCAAATGACACTAGCTGAAAGTGTGAATATTATAATAATAAGTTGTGGCTCATGAGAGAGCAGAGGAAGTCTGTTAGCGTGTGGGAAGGCTGGAGGTAGCTTGATGAAGTAGTTTTATGCTTGAGTTAGCTTAAGTTGAGTTGACTTAAAGCTCACTCTTAGTGAGCTTAAAGCTCCTTATAACTGACTGTGGTATAAGAAGCTTTGTTTTTGGTTTCTTCTTTTCATTTGTGATTCTTCTGTTGTTGCCTAAGCCAATACCCAGACGTAGACAGCATGTGTTTTTCTTACCTAATTATTTTATTTCTTTAGCAGCTTTCAAACTAGCTTAAACTTAGGTCAGTTAAAGCAGGCAGCCAAGCCTTATATACTTTATATTTATCTATATTATATATTTTATATTTATATTTCATTCAACTACCTCCCATCCACAATTCATTTCCAATATTTCTAAACATTTCCTTTTGCAACTTTCAATTTATCTCGCCAGGCACCCCTGCTGGAGCAATAATAATTTACTCCGGCATCATTTGATTGTCACTTTTCCGCAACTTAACTTTTTTGGCTGGAGTGGAAATGCTTTATGGCTGCAACTCATTTGTGTGGCTACTTCAGGCTGGGGTGGGCGGGCCCCACAGCAAAAGGTAAGACATAATATGGGGTGTTTCTAAATGCGATTCAGTTCTTGCTCTTGCTCTCAGCTTGATTAAAATGCAGTCAAGTTGAAATTTACTTGACTTTGGCATTCCGATTGCGTTTTGGTCAGACAATGAAAGAGAGAGACTGAGAGAGAGAGAGAGCGAGCCAGAGTCAAACAAATGAATTTTTGGTTTTTTTCTGCTCCTTGCGGGCTCGTTTTATGCCCTCGATAAATACGTGCTGCAGAGAACCAAAGCCAAACCGAACAAGCAGTAGATAATGCTGTAGGTAACCCGCTTTTGGTTTTTACGACTCGCGTAATATTTGCGTTATGGGGTTGATGGGTATTTCTTTGAGGTATATATATTATTTTTTGATGGGCCATGTGGGCGTGCATTTAATGAAGCTGCCAACAAAGGCCATTGTGTTTGCCAAGAGAAGTAGCCAAAGCTAAAGTCAAATATTGAACTTATTGATGAAGTGAGGGACGTGGTTGTGGGAGAGTGCGTGAGGCAAACTGTTCTAGCTACTTTTTGGGCAAGCCATTTCTATAGCGGGATAAAGTCAAGTAATAAGTAAGTGGCAAATGAGTGCAAATACGAGAAGAAAGAAAAAATATGAGCGAGAATATAAAAAGCAGTTCGAGGGAGGGTATGCATGTGGCCAAGGGCTGAAAGGAACGTGTTCTTCTGTCTGAAATCTAAGTTCCAATTTTCTACTCTGCAGATAAACAGAGTTTCATATCTATGAAAGTCAAAGGAACATTATTTCATATGAAACATCATTCCCATACAATTTCTTCGATCTGCTAGCAAATTCTCTATTATTTGCCAATATCTACTGTAGAGCTTCAATGAAATCTCTATTGGTTTACCCTACAATAAAAAATTCACTCAATATGCTCATATTCTTATCACATCATCTTCCACCAACTTTTGTCTCAGTCTCAAGTCCTCGACACTACTCAACAGCTTGGCAGCAGCTGTCGAGGCTAATGAAAACATTTGACAGCCTTTAACAAATTTGTCACTGCAAATCAGCAGCTTCCTGCCAAGCGTCAATTCAGCTCTACACACATTATTTATATGTGGAATGCGCTCTAACCTAACTCACAGGCTCGTATATGAATGCATAGATGGATATATATTACAGACTATTTATAAATGTATATGGGCAAGCACTGAGCGAAAAAGGTGTGGACCTGAGAGTGAAATTATGCATATGAATTATTTTTTGTAGAATATGAAATTATTAATTGGTTTATCAAAATATACTTAAATTAAAATAAGAATTGTTCTTAAAAATTACAAAAAAAAACTTTTCTTTTTTTTTATTTATTAAAAAAAATATTTTTTTAACAAATAAAAAAATTTTGAAAAATATAATTTAATTTTTTAAATATGTTAAAATTTTTTTTTTTTTTTTTTTTGTTCTAAAATTGATGAAACAAATTTTGTTCTGTTTAATAAATTTAAAAATATAATATCTAAAAATAAATTTTCAATGCAAAATTTCTAAAAAATCTCATTTTAAAAAGCTCTTCTCTTACGCTCAACGGAAAATCCATATGAGTCAAAATATAAGCAAGAAATATACTTATAATAAATTGTATATATTTCTCTACCTTTTTTCGCTAAGTGTATTTATGTGTAGCTGCTGGCTTGCACACAGCGTGCAGTCCTCAGTTTGAGTTGCCGTTTATTGAGTCACTTAAGAGCTACGCAAATGAGTTAACACCTGGCAAAGGTAGCAACGTGTTTTGTTGGCCAGTTGGAAGAGCGAGAGGGAGAGGAGGGAGAGGTAGCTAACTGGTACTCTGTGTGTTGGCTGGCGCTGCTTTTGAATGCAAAATTATGCGACAGCCCAGGCGCAAAAAGCAGGTGTGTGTGTGCTAGCGGAGACTGCGACTGGGACTGGGCTAGAGTTGTTGTCATCGTTGGTTTAGCCTGGTTTGTGCGTCTGTCTCTCTGCTTATCTGCCACGCCTCGCCGGCTGTCATGCCAACAAATTGGCAGTTGCAGATAAAGATAATGTTATGGCTGCTGCCGTTGCGGATGCTGCCGCGGCTTCTGTTGCCATTAAGACTTTTACTTTAGTAGGTGTCACATTGCTCGCCCCCTCTCTCTCTCTCTCTCCCAGTCTCTCCCTCTATCTGTCGATGCTTCTTCGTCGGCTGACAAATAAAGCTCGCAATTTAAAACGCAACAGCATTCGCTCGCCTTGGCCGAGTAGCTTAACAGCTCTTTCGGCCAGCCATCAACCATAAGCTGGCCATAATTCTAGCCTAGCCCCCGTCCCCGCCCCCTGTTAGCTAACGACAGTCTATTTAATTGCCAATTTCGCAGCGAAAAAAAAAAATAATGATAAAAAAAATAACCAACATTAATAAATTAATTAGCGCTGCGCAAAGAAGGCGAAAGAACTCTTAGCAGCCCAGCCAAGCGCAGAGTCAATTAAAATTTACGCACGGAACTTCCGCAGCGAGCGTGGGGTCGCCTTAAATGCTGCAGGAGCAAGTGCAGGCCAAGCCAGCAGCACGGGGTGTACAAAATATATATTTCACTTTTAATATAGTTCCAGAAGATGCTGCTTAATGTTGGGCATATTAATGAACTGCTTGGAAATATGCTTGAAAAATATTTAGCTAAATATTTGTATACAATTTTCATTTACTTATGGAAATTATGGAAGCTATAGCTGAGTTTTAAGTCATAAATAAAATGTATATAGAAGGCAGAGATATATATTTTTGGACAGAAGACTTAAGTAAGAACTTTGTGAACTATGATTCAAGAAGCAACTAAAGAGCTGTGGTAAGACTCTAACAGGAGTAAGGCTTCAGGACTAAATGCTTGAACTATTTTCATTGAACTTAGCATCAATATAAATATTCCCAGTCTTTATTGCAATATATGCATCGATTCTATAAGTAACTGTCTTAAGTCAAACTTCTATAAACTCTACAAACTATATTTAAAGTAGAAACTATATATAAAGTGCATAGGTGAAGTAATTTGCTAAAAATTTGCTCAAGTTAAATGACTGTGAGCAATGATTTGAGTGAACTTTGAGTAAATAAATAGAAAATGCTCGAAGAAGCAGCTAGAAAGTGCTTGATATGCTTGTAGGAACGTATATGAATGAAAATTGAATAAATATATTTGATCAAGGAGGATAGGAGAAAGGCTCCTTTCACACTGAAAGCAGTGACCATTCTATGTCAATCGCCATTTCCATCTGGCGTGATTTCGTCGCTTTTCACTTTTTGATATGATAAATTGTACTTCTTTCAGCCCAACAGCCACTGTTGGCGGCTGCAATTCTGATATCTAATAAAAATCAATCAATGCAAACGCCAATTGCCAGCCTTTCTATAACTTCAACTACAACTGAGCCACAAAGTTTTATTATATTAAAAAAAAAAAACTAAATAATATAATCGTTAACGCTTTATTTAATTCATTTCTTTGTTGCTATAAAGAAATCTTGAAATCTCGCCTAATAAAGACTTAATTTGAATGCTGCTTTGGCCAACACCTTGGGCCACGTTTGCATGGCTTTCAAGCGGCCAGCACTACCACCCACCCACCCACACTGGCAGCCAGGGAAATGGCGCACATGGCAGACATTAAGCGAAAATTAATGAAATTTTCTTGACGCTGGCGGAAAGGTGGTTTAGCCATGAGTTCCAGCTCAGCTTGGCTGCTTTATCTGGCTATAGGAGTGGCAGTGGCTGTGGCTGCGGCTATGGCTATGGCTATGGCTGTTATCCTGCCATCAGGCACGAAGCCTGATTGAGTTTGATGGCGATTGTGTGCGCCGACTGCGCTCTGATGCTGCCACTGACTCTGCCTCTGCCTCTGACTCTGACTTGATTGCAATTTTGCAGAGCCGGCAGCAGACAGGAACAGCCGGCGGCCAAGCTGCATACCAATCAGACCAATGGCAGGTGAGTCTCTGGCCTCGTCAGTCATTAAGGCCTCGGGCATGGCATATTGCCACGGCATTAGTTTCTCTACTCTGCTTCTTTTTTTTTTCGTACGCTGCCAGATTGATGACTTGGAAAAGAAATTGAAGCTTAAGCGAAGTGCTTTAAGTTTTCAGCTTACTTTCGTTCAAGCTCACAAATTCATATGCGGCAAATGTCAGCGAAAGTGCACTCAGCTGTAAGAGTTTGCAATTCACTCTGTTAACTATTATAAATTGTAATAAATTTATGCTCTCCCAATGTTCAGCCAGAGTTGACACTGATAAACCTCTTGAAGCGTCTCAAACAACTTTATCAACTGCAATCAATTTAATCTGCTTAGCTCATTAGCTATTGCAATCATGTCTATGTCTTGTTTACAGCTCGAGTTGCACAGTTTATATATACATATATATATATAGACATCGTTTCTTGTATCATAAATCAATCTTCTTGCACTTCATTAGCCGTCAGGGCCTGAAGGCAACGCCCCCAAAGGCGTAAAGTAAACTGATTATAGTTTTAGGTCGCATTTAATGTGGATTTTAATGCGCTGCAGCAGCTAAGCAGCAATTCGCTTAATAAATGCTCAGCAGCTGTGCGGAAGATGCAGGCAAGAATGGGCTTAACCGACTGCTTAATACTCTGTCAATGCATATATGCGAAAATTGTTGTTTACTGATTTGATTATAATATTTCAGCAGTTTATAAAGGTTGTTAACTAACTGCAATATTTGATATAAACAAATTTTATGAATAAAATGAAAAAAAAAAAATATATATATATATATAATATATAAAATAGTTTATATAATATATATACATTTTGCACAATTTAAAAAAAAAAAAAAAAATGTATATATATATATATATTTTTATTTTTATTTTTTTTTTTTTAATTGTGTAAAATGTGTATATATTATATAAACTATTTTACTACTACCTAATGTGGCAACTTAATTTAGTAACCTTAAGATGTAGAGGTGGTCTAGTTTTCTACTCCCCACATGGGATATATATATATATATATGAATATATATATATCGCAAAATTCTAAGTGAAGGCTGCATACAAGCTTCAAGGCACACCAATATACCCATTTCACATAGTGAACTGCCACATAGACAGCCTCTGCTGTCAGCGCAGAAAAGTATGCTATAGAAAATTGCTGAAAGGGCAGCGAGAAGCTGTTGTCTGCCCTCGCTGCTGCTGCTGCTGATTTGTGTCTCGCATGTGCTGCATACTAAAGAGCAAAGCATTATCTGACTAAGCCACGCCCACCCATTAACTAAGTATTAAAATGCATGTGTGGGAGGCAGAGAGCGTGTGTGCATGGCAAAATTGCTCAAATTAAAAGTAAATATTCGCAATTTAAATGCTTTGCCTACGCATTAAGCCATGTAAAGTGTGGCTGGCCCTTGTTGCTGTTGCTGTGAGCCAACTGACACGCACTTTCCATTCAATAAAGCTGAAACCGCAGCAATTTACACCCAATGGCCAGTTGGCATGTTGTCATTAAAGACCCACCAGTCCCAGCGACCCAAACACTATCTGATGGGGCGTGTGTGTGTGCCCTCGCTCACTTTTTTGTTGTTGTTGTTGTTAGTGCAGCAATTGCTGATGTTGTTGCTGTAACCACCAAATGCACAGCAGCAGCAAACCCAACTAGCATCAACAGCGCGCGGCGCACTGCGCGAGCATTTTGCATTTTAATGAGTAAACGTTCAATGTGGGGGGCGCCTGCTCCTGCAGGGCTTAAGGCCATAGAGTGAGAGGCAGAGATGGAGCAAGCCAGATAGAGAGAGAGAGAGAGAGAGAGAGAGGAGGGAGCTGGTCGCTACAGATTTTTGGTGCTCAGGCAGCAGCACAATTTCATGTTTGGCCAGGCAAAAACAAATTTGAGCCCAAAGTCCACAGCATGCATAAAGTTTTCGCTTTTTTTTAGACGCTGCCAGATCTGTGCAGCTTTTTGCCCACCTTTTTTGTCGAACAATTTGTATTTGCAATGTGAAAACAAAAATGGCAAACGGCCAGACACCACCTGCTGTTTGATTTGTGTCCCGGGTGTGTCGATGTGTGCCACTGTGTGTGCGACTCTGTGTGTTCAGTGTGCAAGGAAAAAAGACCTAACTAAGAGACGACATAATACACATTCGCATAGTGTGATTCGCGCTTTTTCCCATTCACGCTACGACAATGAATATGACGAACAAAACTGATTTAGCTAGTATATATATAGGCTATAAATATATATATTATATATGCTACGTATACTATATATACTCTAAATTCTAACGAGGTATGTTCATAAAGTACTGCTAATGTTGAATCACATCTGTTTCAAATTTTTGGCCAAATAAACGCCAATGATAGACGTAGCAACCATATGGCTCAGTGCTGAGTTTTACGTCTATCTATATCTGTACAAATTTGTATTATATATACCATTTGTATTATATATAAAAAGAAATATTTTTGGATGTATATTACATAAAAATAAATATTTTTTATGTGCATTTTTTTAAAAATTAATTTTATAATACAAAAAAAAATTGTTAATATAATATATGCACATTTTTTTTTTTTATTTTATATGTAAAAATATTTTTTTTTTTATTTTTTTTTTTAATTTTTTTTAGGTAAAAAGAAAGTTGTGTTTTTATATTTTATAAAATTTATTTAATATGTTTCTAAATTTAATTTTTATTTAATTATAAATATATTATTATTATTATTTTTATATATTTATTTTATTCATTTATATTTATTTACATATTTTATATATGCCACAACATTCGCAGTAATTTTTGAACAGACCTCGTATGTATATATATAAAACAAATTCACTGTGGATATTTGTCTAATCCAATGCATTATGTCGTACGAATAAACCATATTTAATAACTAATGCAATATGTCAGCACATTAAATATGCTACAGAAATTATATCAAAATACCTGCCTAAATATTTATTATTTAAATATCCAAAAAGTAAATTTAAAATATATATAAAAATATCATTAAAAATTGAATTTCTGCCCAAAAATAATATTAAATTAATTTCTTTTTTTTTTCTCTATACAAGTTTCGTGATCAGCTTACGCTAGGGCCTCATAATGCGCCGCAAATTGCTTAATGCTGCCAGTAATTGGATTTAATATATCTTTTGCTCTCGTTATGCGTTTAAGTATTTATTAACGCCAATGAAGCGCGCATGAAATGTCATTGGCACATAATTCAACTTAATTAAATTTGTTAATAATTGCGCTGAAAACTTTTCGAGATTCTCTTGATGCGCTTTGCATGCCACTAATTTGATTGGCATGTGTGGCATGCGGCTAAATCAATATGAAAACCAAAATCAAAATCAAAATCAAAATCATTGGCATGTAACAATTTCATGGATCAAGTGGCACAAGAGTCACGCACATGTGGGTGGCAGGCGGCAGCAATGGGCGTGGCACATCAATCGTTATGAATTTTGTGATTTGTGGCTGGTGCTGCCGCTGCCGCTGCTGCTGCTTCTGAAATCAAGTGTAAAGACACTGCTGTGCGTTAACTTTTGGCCAACAGTGTGCCCTGTGCGCTGTGGTAATAACTTCATCGGGCTGGGTGGCTAATTAGACCATGACGTGTTGTTGCTGCTGTGTTGGCCAAACAGCGACGCCCCCACAAATCACGCGGCCATCGCAATTTTCAGTCGCTGTTAACTGTGATAAATAACTGCCGCCAGCGCAGGCACAAACTCTAGTTGGAAAAGGCCGCGAGAACACTACACACACGCACATACACACATACACACACATATATCCTCACACACACACACACTTGCTGAACCCTTTTTTGCATTGCAAATCAACATGCCTTTGGGCAGCCAGCGAGTGAGCCTCTGGACTATGGTTTGCTCTATCCGTTCGTCTCGCTGTTTTGTTACGTCGCCGCGCTGGCCGTTACGTTATATTGTAATAAACGCAATTTGTGCCATGAATTATTACTGCGGCGTTAGCCGAAACGGATGTGCGAGCGCAAGCCATACAAATGAAAACACGGCGAGCTGAGCGCTCAAGCACTACAGCACTCACTCTCACTCTGTCCCTCCCTCTCTCTCCCTTTCTCTCTCTCTCTCTTTCTCCTTCTCCTATTGCAGCTTTTCTTTTGCTGCATTTCATTTTCATACAGCTAAAACTTTTGTAAACTTTAATTTTTCTATTTGTTGCCTGTGTTTTTTCGTTTATTTTTTGTAATTTTCTTATAATGTTTATTTAGCTTTTTATGGCAAATATTTGTGCCAAGCTGAGAGTGAAGAGCGCATAAAAAATGTAAATTGAGTTGGCTGCATTTTGAATTGATTTAATTGATTGATTGAATGATTTGAGTGGTTGATGGGCTATAACAATATTATTTTTTAATTAAAGCGGAGAAAAGCTGCTTAATAAATATGTGGCTTTGGTATCAATAAAAAAAAAAGAATAGAAATATATTTATATATTATTTGTTATTTAGTATAAATATAAAGCAAATATAAAATTTTAAATATATATATTTATATAATAATATCTTATATATATTTATATGAGTTTGCTTGAAATACTTGCCAAAATAAATACCTATAGCATTTTAGCCTATTCAGCTTATAGCTGAATAATTGATGGCTAAATAGCCAGAAAGTAGGCAGCATTTAATCAAATTTAAAATCCTTTAAATTTCAAATTTCATTGCAATTTCGTTACACTGATTGCATTTATATATATTTGTATATAATATATCAAATGTATCTGATATTTAAAGCAAGTTTATTTTAATTTCCCTCAGTTATCAAGCAGAAATCGTATAATTAAAGACATTTATAGCTTTCACATTTCAGCTGCAGTAAAATCATTTTGTAAGCACTTAATTTATTTAATTTCAATTGCGAACAGACTTGAGTGAGATCATTTTCGATTGATATATGTTGAAAGGCTCTTTAAGTTAACATTCAGCTGCTGAAATGCTGAATAAGATTTAGCATTTATTGCTGTGGAAATTATTTAAAAATTGTGTAAAAAATCTGACTCAATTGTTGCGCTCATCGTCAAGAGTTTTAAGCCTGTCGAAGCTATGAAAATATTTTAAAAATTATTTGAAAATGCTAGCTTAATTATGAATACAAAATGTGCAGAGAATATAGCTGGCATAGCAAGTTGAAGTGGCACAGAAGACGCAGAAAACTCGAGCTGCATTAGGCAGAGTCCATATAATGAAGCGAGTCAGGCAGCCGTTAAGACTCTAAGCAAAGCTGAGACCACCCCTTGGAGCTCTGAGCCATGCCTGACATAATATTAAAGCCATAACCATAAATGAAACAAGTAATAAGTTCTGAAACACAGCAGATATATAGCTCCTGCGATGATCTCTGATCCCGTCTGTGCCCACAGCTGCCTCAGTTCATCATCCACCAGCCATAAGGTCCACAAAATTTGTAAATTAAATCCGCTAAAAACGCGTGACAAATGAAAATGTCGCAAATATTGCAGTCTACTACAACAATAGCCAGGCAGACTATAAACCAGCTGAGCTTTTCAGTTCCAGCCAAAAAGAAATTCTGTCAGCGGCATTGAAAAGCCGCAGAGCAAAAGTTGCAGCCGCACAATATAATCGGGGGAGACAAGCGAAATAAATGGCTAAAAGCCAAAGCGGAGAAAACAGAGTTTCAGACAAGCTAAATGCCTAAAAAGCGACACAAACACACACATATATATATGTAAACAGTCGTAACTGAAATGGCAACAAAATGGCGCCCGTTAGATTTTGAGTAGCCACGTTTTGTTGCCATGGCAGCCGGATGAAAGCAGCTGCGTCGCCGGCGCTGCCAGCGCCTCTGCCACCGCCACTGCCACTGCCTCTGCCTACTGTTTCTGGTTTTTGGCCAGGGCGAAATCTGTAGCGATGCGATTCTGGCAAAATGGCGGCCCGTGCGAATGCAATGGCTGAAGCATAAAACATAATGGCGTCCAATGATAAATAATGGCGCACATTTGTGCAGTCAAAACAGGAAACGCTCGTAGAAAACTAAACGACAAATGGAATAATAACACGAAGTCAGCAGAGAGACGGCCAGACGAGCTGCCAAAATGCGAAAAGTAAACACAGCTAAAGACAGCTCGCGGCCAAAGCGAACAACCCTTGGCCCAGCTCAGAAATTGTATCTCAGCCAAGTCAAGAAACTGAAATAGGAAACAACAAAAAAAGAAGAGGAAGCTGAAGCAAAATGTTTGTGTATAGCTAAATACTTTATTGAGGGTAGCAAAGTTTACGCAGTTCTAGACGAAATGCGACAGAGCGTCAAATACTTTTTTTCTTCTTTTCTAGCTGAGCTTTGACTTCTGCTTGGCTGTCAATAAAGTTGTTTGTTATTGTTGTTGTAGTTGTTGCTATTATTTCTCTTGTTGTTGACACTGCTGTTGCCAGCAAGCCAAGCATCAGCTTATTATAATTCACAAAAAGCCAGAGTCTGCGCAGCACCCAAGGCGATCTTAAGTCGCGTGGCAATTGAAGTTTTCCTTATAATCTTATGCATGAAGTGAGCGTAGCAGAAAACTTTCTTGGATTCTTTGAATTTATGAATTAAGACAGCGAAATTGTTTTTATTACAAATTTGCAAAATATAATTCAAGTGGAAATTAAGTTTGGGCAGGCCAACGAGTGAAAGGCCATCTTACAGAGCACAAGAACTTTCTTTTGTATATTTTTCTTACTCAATTAAATGTTATAAAATATTTTGAGCTCTCCTTTAATGGTTTTAGTTAGTTTTTCAAACTTTTTGAAGCATTCACGTCACTTTGGCAAACCCTTAACCCACTATCAGTACAATTTTTCCAGCGATTTTCATTTCTGATTCAATTTGTCGTATTTTTATATCTATTTCACTGCACTTGAACTGCAAATTGTGTAATCGTGGATTTGTTGTCGAGTGCGCGAAATCGAAAACGAAAAAATTGAATTTCGCTGGCTGAACAAAGCGGATTTTACTGTTGTTTTGTTTATGTTTGGGAAAACAGTTTGAAGCGCTCTAATTGGCTAAGAGTGGAGGGCCAAGCGCTGCAGCTGAAAGCTGATGAGTGATAGGTACACCGTTTTCAGTTTATATATAGAGAGAGAACTAGAAGGGAGCCGAAATATTGATGGCAGTTACTTTACTCTACTTCAGGTGTGGGAAAAAATATATAAAATATTTATTTTCGGCAAAGACTCAACCTGAGCCTAATTTAAACTCAACTCTGCAACCATCTAAGACTTCACTACTTCATCAATTTCGGTTCTCACACCCAATTGGCACCACATGCAAAACGAGCATAAAAACTTTTTAGTAACATATTTTTTAAAGCTCAACAATATCAATTCATATGGCCTCAACAAAGCAGCATTTGCCACGCCTCGTTTATGAAATTTAATTTTACGCTTGACCCAAAGCAAATTCTAATTTGCTGTGTGAAATTCATATTACTTTGCTGCAGGCAACCTTTGAAACATATTGAATATTGTGCCGTAAAAGGAAGAAAAAAGAAATCAAATAATAAATTTTTTTTTTAATTTTCGAGCTACACAGAATTGTCATTAGGCTCTAAATAAAATAAAATATATAGCTATATATATATATATATATATATATATATATATATATATATATATATATATATTGTCAAGCCTGACAAGCTCCGACAAGCTCGTGTTATTGGCACTCAAACTCGAATTGAAGCGCATTCAATTTCAAACTCGACTCTAAACTCGACTCGAATCCATGTTACGTGAGTAACTTTTGCTGTTCAATGTGCTTTGGCAATGCTTGATGCTGTTTCCATGTATTTGGCCAGCAAATTTGCGTGTTGTTTCGCAATTTGTTGCAGTTGCTATTTGCCGTTTGCGTATTTAGAATTTGCTTTAATATGTCGGTGAAAATTCATAGTAGCTAATAGTTGAAGCACATGTAAGTGACTTAGAGGCTTTATGTTTGTATTAACTCAAATTTTGTCGTTTTCAGATATTGAATATGAGCAAATTGAAAGTTTTGTGAAAAGTTTTTATTTCATGAAAATTTCTCAATTGATATTGATTATCAAATCGTTTACTTTATGTCAAAGAGTTTATTGAAACTAGAAGAGCTTCAATAAATTTCGATTCTTAGTGAGTTAAATATAATAAGTAAATAGCATTAGCTTGCAAATAGATAAACATTTTTATTGGGTAATACCCTTAATGTTATAGAGAAATCAATAATAAGAAATAATATAATTTGAAATATACAATGCAATTAAATAATAATAAATAATATGATTTGAAATTTTGATTGAAATTAAATAATATAATTTGCTATTAAATATTCTGACAAGCTCTGTTTGAGAGTACCCTCAATATTATATAGAAAGAATGCTCAACAAAAAATGAATTAAATAAAATAATTAATATATATATATTTTTTTTGTAATATTAATTGATGTATTATTTAGATTTATATATATATTAATGTCAAAAAATTCCCATATTTACCACTTATTGTTAGGAAACACCCTTAATATATTTATATATAATTTCTATGCATTATATATATATAATCAGATGCAATTTACTAGCTAAAAATTCTAAATTGAATGAAGTTAGCTCATGAAAAATAAATTTAAAATAAATAAAAATTTCCAAAATTTATAATTAGAAAAAAAAAAACATTTGCCCCAGAAAACTATACAATTTTTATTAGGGAATGCCCTTATTGTATAAAAGGCTTTGAATCTACTTAAATGTGAACTTTTCTCTATAAAAACAAGCAGCAAAAATGCGTTCCCAATCCCATATTTCTCCTGGTTAGTTGCAGTTAAAAGTGAATACAATAAAAAACTTCAACTATTTTCACTTTAATTGAGGGCTTCCCCTCTCATAAGTTGCCCTTTCAACTAACTGTTCACTTATTAAACCAATTTATTTAATGACCTGCTCGAGTATGTAAGTGTTATATGCATATCCTTAAAATATGGCCGGAAAAGCAGCCACAGCAAAGTCCGGACGTGCTGTCGGCTAAACCGCATGACAAATACAATCTAAATGCAATTCCAATTAGATTTTTGACAGCTCAGCTTACCAAAGGCAACCGCAAACAACAACAACAACAACAGAAAGGATAAAATCGTTAACAATCAAATTGACTGTCAAAACTGTTGGCCAAAAAAGACGATTTGCATTTTTAATTTGGGTTAAGATTGCGTGCAGGCAAGCAGACGTGTGTGGGGGTGGCTCAGGTTAGGCAGAGCGACAGAGCATATGTGTGAGTGTGTGTGTGTGGAGGGAGGAACACACACACACACACACACACACACACTCACATACACCCAGCTGTGTGACACACTTGTTGTTCTTGCTTGCGCGCTGGGCATTGTTTTTGCCAGCATTTGGCTGCCTGCGAAGGTTGTGCAGCAACAACAACTCACACACTTATACATATACACACTCACACATACACACACACACACACACACATTTGTAAGCATACAATATATTTTATGTAGCGTAAACTAAAACTTGCTAAATATTTACCATGCTCGACTGTCACATTGAAAAACTCTCGCAGATGCACGACTCCCACTCTAGCCCTTTGCCACGCCCACCACCAGCAGCGCCCCGTCCCACCCACATAGCCTTTAGCTAAATTTATGCCGCGCAACTTTTACTACGCGCGTTTCGCGCGCTCGGCGTGCAGCTCTTTAAAATTTAGGCCAAAACACTTTGAAGCCCAGAAGAGCAGCACGAGCTACGAGGTCGGGTTGGCTGGACGAATGGATAGATGGATGGATGGCTGGCTGGATGGATGGCAGCTGCTGCTGCTGCAGCAGCGAGCAAAACATCAAAATGAAATATGCCATAAATGATATTTACTGGATGTTTTTGTTGAGTCTCGGCTGGGGCCAAACATGTGCTTCAAAATTCCGAATGGCAACTCTTGCAAATTCAACTGAATATTAAATGCAAAAAGAAATCGAGTCGAAATAGCAACAACAACAACTAAAACAGCTGCGGCAAACAAATTTGAAAGTAAAATAAATATTTTACTGTGGAGCAAAGCAAAGTATAATATGCTTATGTGTGAGTACTTTTTGCTGTAGCTGTTAGATGAAATTACAAATTGGATTCGAGATAGAGCATATCAGAGATTTCAGAGAGAATTTAAAATAAAGGAAGTAATTTTTTTACAGTTGCAATGTGACTGATGTGTGCTTGAAGGAAACAGCTAAAATTAATTTCTAAAAATTAATATTAATATAAAAATTAATAATAATAATAATTTGATAAAGTTTACACATATCAGCAGTACCTATAGATGCTCCAAAATAATCTGAATTTCATAAGCTCTTGGAAAACTCTTAAATAACATATTCAAAATGCATTTCACAGAAAGTTTTCTTCTTTATAATTGAATGATTTTTCTATGTAACCAAACTTAGTTTGATCGAACTAAAGTTTATCGACTACAAATACTTGACTTTTCTATATGGTTTGTTGACATAGAAGTTAGAAAAACTATTGATGAATTAAAGAACTCCTTAACTTTACGAAATCTAATGTAAGCCAAGTTCATGTGTGGAATGAAAGCATAAAGATGGTTACCTCTGACTTGGCTTGCATCGGCATGCTGAACCATTCATGCTCTCTATTAATGTTGAATATTTTCTATGTCGTTTGAACTAAAAACCTAAAAGAGTTTTTAATTGGACTCTGTTATAGGTGTAGATTATAAAAAATATAAAAATAATAATAATAAAAAAAATTTAAAAATAAAATAAATTTTTAGAAATTAAACTACGCATGTGGTAGTACTATAAAAAGATCTATAATCGAAATTTTTACTAGCAATCATAGTGCAAGAATTTTTGGACGAAAACTGAGCAAGTAAGGAAAATAATATAAGATGGTTCTTCTAACAAGCTTATACGAATAGCCAGTCAAAAATTGGCAAAGATTCGTGTGGAGCAGAAGAAATAAATGGCCAAAAACAAATGAGCGCTAGATGGCGCTGTCACGATGTTGGACGTCTGAAGCTGTGGGTACTAAGAAGTCTGCTATTGTGTGTAGCTGAACTCTTCTATACAACCCCTATTATGTTTACATATATACTCTGTTATATACTCTTCTATACATATTTAATGTTATATATATATATATATATATATATATACCCTTTATATATGTGCATAATTGCTTTTACATATATACCTACCATACCATACCCCGCATACATATCCTTTCCATTAATAATCAATGCAGCTTAAATTGACTTAAACTCCATCAGTTAAGAGCTGAGCTTAGCTGCATTAAAGCAGAGTCAAGTTCTAGCATTTACTGCCGCTATGCCTATCTTTGCGTATGTCTGAAGGACCTTGAGGAGTTTGTCTTGACAAAAGTTGGCAGCCCTGGCATGGCATGGCATGGCTTGGCTTGTCTTGGCATACATATAAAACATGAAATTAATGCTTAATTAAGTGGGTTGTTTTGTCTACAAAGCGGGCCACACACATGCAGCCAGCTGTGTGTGTGTGTGTGTTATGTAATTACAAGTTTGCAAGTTTGTAAAGCGAGCAGCGGCAGCGGCAGCAGCAGGCAATGAACAAAAGCTTGTTAAGTGCCAACGCAAATTTGTGACTCGATTTCAAGACTTTGCCTTTACACGAAACTTAAATTTGCATTTTCATAATTTATGATTGTTTGGGGTATGCACAGCCTCGAGTTGCGCTACACTCTCGGCAGCAGCAATAAAAATTAACAGTTGCAGCTGCAGTCGCTCGCCCTTGGCGGCTTTTAGCTTGAACTTTTACGATTCCTGCTGCTCTGCTATTAGCTAGCCATTAGTTTTTACTGTGGGTGGCAAGCAAACTTTGGTCTTTTTATCACAATATGCACAGATAACTACAGCTGCGTCCTGGCAAGAGCACGGCTCAATACAGGATGTGCTGCCTGAGTTTTTGGAACTTTCTTTGAGCTCCCTCTACCTGCTGCTGCTGCTGCTAGAGTCAAGTGTGTCTTGGTATGCGTGCTGCATAACTTTAGTCTCTAGCCCCGCCGACTCCAGCATAACTTATGCTACTTGTTTGTGTTTTGCATGCGTGCAAGTTTTCATTTTTCATCCACTGCATAAATTGCAGGCATTTTCCCTTTTCCTTTTCAAACATGCAATGCCAACAAAGAAAAGCTAGAATTTTCTGTTTGAGTTTTCTTTTTGCGGTGGAACGAATAGGGAATACTCTTGGAGAAGATGTGTGAGACTTGTGTGAGTTGAGATATGGGTGTAAAGCATTGTGTGTGAAGTCTAAGATAATACTAAGAAAATAATAATAATAATAACAATAAAAGATTTTCAAGTTTATATAAATTTATTCTTATAGAAGCTTAATCTCTTCATGCTATGGACCTATAAGATGTAGCTTGCTATAGATGTACTATGCTATACTATATACTAGACTTTATCACACTTGACTATAAGAAATAAATATTACATATTGAACATCAATTCTATATATTTAAGTACTACAATAAAGTCAAGTTCGAATTATGGTACAAAAAGAAGCTTCAAGCTGAGTTTTGCTAAGTTATCAATTCCTTCGATGTTACTTGATCGATGTCCTTAGCATTTGTTTTAGACTTAAACGCATTTATGAATTCCTAGGGCATTACGATAGATAAAGAAACCTGTCTGAAAACCCTGTCGCCAGTGAGCACTCTGTAAGCAACATATACTTATATACTAGATACATCTTACCCAACAGAATCTACTCTACTCTCTCCACCGTATACCTAACTAACTTCTGCCTCTGTTACAGATCAACTGACAAACCACAAGCGACTACTTCCCAGCAAGTGTATACACAGCCAGCTAGTTGCGCTCCCCCTCGTTGCCACCCACTTCCACACAGCCCTTCAATTTCACTTCCTTTTGCTTCCTGTGTGCGCCTTGCATTGCCTTTTGTCATGTGTGCTATGTTTTTGCATTAGTGACGGAATGCCGAAGCATAAAAAAATAAACCCACCCTTGGCTGGGGAGCAGGCAGCATGTGTGTGTGCTTGGCTAAGTGTGCGTATGTGGAGTGCATAAATTTTTGGGCAAAACAATGCGCTAGAAAATTTCGAAAACAAACACGCGCGCCACTCAAGTGGGCAACTCAATCAGTCAGGCCCGCAGCCCAGGGGAAATGCCAGCCCGAAAGCTCGCAAATGCCTCCCGCACTTGGCCTATGATTTTTGCGTCAAATCAAGCATTTGTATTACCCGAAAATACATTTCGTATATGTATGTGGTTGGGTGGTTTGGATGGATTGGGTGGTTTGGGTGGGTTTGACTGATTTCAGCAGTTCTAATTGTTACGAGCGTTTTCCTGTTGGACTTGGCACGCGTCCTACGTCTGAGCCACCCAACCCCTGTGCAGCCCACTCTCCCTCCCTCCCTCTATCTCTGTCTCCCTCACCCTCCCTCTCTCTCTCTCTCTTTGTTTCTCTTTTGCAACTCTTGCAAAACTCATTTGCTTCTGCGCCTGCTCAGCATTTTCGTTTCATTTCATTTTGTTTCATGCCATTTTGTTCCTCTCTCTCTAGCTCTCTCTCTCTCTCTCTCATTCTCACTGCTGTGTATTAGCGTAGCATTTTAAATGAATGAAAAATATTGTCGTAAATTTGTTTCCACTTTGGCTTCCCAGGAACAGCAGCAACTAAACGCCAAGCCAAGTGCAACGCATTATCAAGTGTTTTTTTTTCCTACTTTTTTGTTTGGTAGTCTGTCTGCCGTAGTCTGTCCTGCTAAATGAATTATGTTTATCTGGCATTTATGTCCTGGCGCACACAAGTGGCCTCACACACACACACACACACACACATGTATATATATTTATTTTTTTTTTGGTGGCCTGTGCGTGACATACACGAGCTCGAGTTGCAAGCGGCAGCAACCGTAACAATCACTTCTATGTGCAACGCATACGAAATTCTGTGGCACTCACCCCCTCCCTCAGCCCTAGCCCATCCCCTCCTCTTGGAAATGAGATATACGACTTGCTCCGTCGCTGGGCAGCATTGATTGGGTTTAGCCTGAAGTGCTTGGTCTAAGGATAATGATTTTCGAATGTGTTCTCAAGTGGCTTGCTGACTATTTTCGAAAATTGAGCCACTTAGCAAACGACCAGTGTGGGTAAACGTTTATTTTAGGAAGGTCATGAAGGTATGCAGAGTTTTTAGTCAACCGACAGGACTTGGTTATTTCTTAAACTTTCACTTAAATTGCATTTTTATATCAGCCTCAGCTGACCAGTGTTGATTAACGTTTGCATTTAGTCGAAATTCAGTGCTGTGAAAGTAGTTTAAGTAAGCACATAAATGAAATAAGAGTTAAAATAGAAATTGAGTTGTCTTCAATGAACCTCTTAAGTTACTGTGCGGATTTCATACTTTGCAGTGTTGGTTAACGTTTAGTTGGCAATGTCATAAAGTAGAATTTATAGTCAGCCCACAAAACTTGGTAATTCCTTAAACAAATTATACCTGTATGGCACTCACAGCTGATTGGTGTTGACTAATGACATGATTAACTCGATATACAGTGTTGCAAAACTACTTTATATTAAGTAAAGCACATAAGTGATATGAAAGTTTCAATAACTTGAAGTATTCTGTCTTAATCTTTCTACTTCTCCATCTCTTTGTCTTCTTCATCTGATGACTTTCAACTTAACAGTGTTGGTTAACGCGAATGTCATAATACTTCAATCAAAAGAAGTTTTCATTCATATTCCTTGCCACTCACCCCATCTTTTATTTGCCGTGCACTTAAGATTCGCATACATAATCAAGTTCATTCTCCTTTCTCATGCACCAAAATCAATAAAAAATTTAATGAAAATCCGCGCAAATGAAACAGATGAAGTGCGGCGCAGTGGCGGATGCAGTTGCAACATGAATGAATTTATGAAAACTTGTTAATTAACTGACAGATGAACAGAGAATGAAAGGGCGAGAGAGAGAGAGAGAGAGAAAGACAGAGGGCCCAGCCTAACCCCAAATACCAGGCGCAATCCCAGCGCAGACATTCAGCCTGGCTGCCGTTCACAATTAGCAATGGCAATGCGGAAAAAGTGCAACAAATGGAGAAAGAAAAGCAAATTAAATGGAGGCAGTTGAGGAGTGCTGAGCCACGGCATACCCTGGAATAAGAGTAGTCGGGATTGTAGGCATATAAATATATAAAATCAGTTTTAACAGAACTCAGAGTGAACCAAAGATAAAGTTTAGCTATTATTGGTAATAGATCATCATCATACATCATTATTCCTACATTAAGAACAAGAGAAAGGAAGCTTTCATCTTTTACTTGATCACAACCCTTTTCAATTAATTTACAGGGTATATGCTGCACACAAACTCTGCCGAACATTGTTTTAAACTGTAACATGGTTCATTGTGTCGAGCTGCAGCGAGCGAATGCATATTTTTCAACAATTCATGAGCTTGTCTGTCAGTTAGTTGAACTTTTTTCGACTCATGTCAAAGTGGAGACATGACGAATTGCAATGGACACACAACACGAGGCTATTTGCTAACGAAACAGAGGCAGAGGCAGAGGGCAGGCCAGAGAGAGGCAGATAGACAGGCCGTCTAGTCCTGTCCAGTCCAGTCAGGTAGGCAGTCAGTCAGCTAGGCAGTTGTACAATTGATTGGCTCTGCTCATTTTGTGTCCTTTGTTCCTGTTTAAAACGCTTCAATATTTGCTTATTGAGCTACGCTTGAAATAACTGGCCAACAGCAACAGCAGCAGCAATGGCCAAATATGTTGACCCAGCTGCTCTCGTTGCTTTGCTTTGTAGCCTTACAGCTCGCTTCGAGCGTAATTACTTGTCATGACAACCAAATATTTGAATATCCATGCGGCCGGCACAGCACCCAGCTGCTTGCCAATCAAATTACGGCTCTGCGTCTTGATTGTCTGTTTCCATTGAGCAAAGGCTTTGCCATTTCTCTCACCTAATTGATGTGGTCGGAGAGAGATATCAGAATGGATAGAAGATATAATATATTCCATTTTTAGTTCTAAATTACTTTCGGCATTGGAAAATGTCACTTAATTGTTTTCACATATGATACGGATGACAGAGCCCAATCCCTATGTCATTAAACATTAATGAGCTACCATCGATTGCCTGTGCTAAGTTTAGCTGTGTCTGTTCCGTCTATTAATATTGCGCTTGTTGCCTCAATTTTCATCAGGCCCCGAGACATTTGAATATTTCAATGCCTAATTATGACAACAGAATTATAAATTCACCAAGAAAAATCATTTGAATTACAAAATTACATCTTTGACAGAAAATCGATTAATTATCGATAAAAATGTCATTAGCTTTGCCGACAACTGTTTGAGTTGCTTTAAAATATGATTAATGTGAGTTTTGGCAGAGAAACTGAGTTATAAGATTGTTGAAAAATAGAAGTATGTCTATCGATAAACGATTATGTCAATATGGGCATACTAGTAGACAGACTTAAAGATTTCTTAATATAATTTTTTTTTTTTTTTTTTTTTTTTTTAACTTCATATTTGGTATTTTCTTCGATTTCGCTTTGCCACTCACCATTATGTCCCATGTTCGTGATGATGACCCAAAAATCGATAGTCTTATCCTGTCCGAGCTCCTCGTAGTCCCACTTCTTTTTGACGCGCACCGCGCCATTTGTTTCGACCGTCACCCAGGGATTATCGTCGCGTATTTTGAACGTTTCCTTATCCGTTTCCTTCTCCAGCTGAAACACGGACTTGCCCTCCGTATCGCCATCGGCTTCAGTGAACTCAATACGCTTGGTGGGTCGCACAGCGCGCGTCACGCGTCGCTTCTCGCGATGATGCGAGTGCTCATTGATGGCATCGTGCTCCAGATGCTGCATTATAAACGACACAGGTTCAGGGGCCAAGAACTCGACCAACACCTTGGCCGGCTGGGCGCTCAACAAACTGGGATAGCGCAGATCGTGGGCAATTACCTCGAGCAGCAGCTCATTGGAGGTGGGCTCGCCGGCGAGCATCAGCTCTCCGGTCTGCGGCACAATGATGACCACATTGCTGGGCGACTTCAAGCGATAGGCAATCTTGTCGCCATCGGCATCGACGGCCTCCACCTTGCCCAGGATGGCGAAGCGCTCCCAGGTAACGCTATTGTTGCTCTCCATACTCTGCGACTTCTTGCCGGCAATCGCGAATTTGTAATCCTGCGACTTGAACACGGGCCGATTGTCGTTCTCATCCAGCACGGTTATCTGTATCTTCGACACGGTCTTGTCCAGGCCATCCACATCGGACGCCTCCACGGAGAGATCGTAGTGAGCACGCTGTTCGCGATCCAAGGGACGATTCGTGACCAGCCACACGCCCGCCTCGTCGTCGCCCTCAATTGTCAGCGACTTGGCATTGAGCTGAATATTCTGATTGGCGCGACGCTCCTGCAGCGCAAAGGCATCGTCCACGTTGCCGTCGATGATGGTGTAGCGCACCTTCTTCGGCTTGGCCAGCTCCTCGTCCAGTATGGAGCCGCTGAAGGCCTGCATGAGGGGCACGCCGCGCACACGTGTGCCCGCCGGATGATTCTCGCGCACCTCGCCGCTGGCATCCAGCAGGGAGCCCGAGAAGCGCAACATGTCCCTGCGATGCATCACGAACAGCTGCAGATTATGCGTATTGGTGGCATTCGGTGTCTGCTCCACGACCACCAGCTGTACGGGCCGATTCACTAGCGGCGATATGTCCGCCGTGGTCATCACGACGCCATCGTCCAGCACCGTGAAGTACTTGGAGTAATCGCTGTCCAGCATGTGATAGGCAGCGGCCGTAGCGCCGGCTCCACGATGCCCAGTGCCATTGATGGCCTGTTGCAGTGGACGCGTCTTGAATTTCTTGATGCTAAAGCCCGGATACGTGTCATGGGGCAGCACCAGCGACATTTCGCTGTGTCCGCCTCCGCCGCCGATGGCCCCAAGGTGGGCGTTGCTCTCCGGCTCCCCGGGACTGCCCGCCAGCATTCGGGCTGCATTCTCCGCACTCAATCCGGCGTAGCTGCCAGCCTGCTGATCGCTGCTGGTTGCTGCTGCCGCCAGCAACAGCACGGCCAACGGCAAAAGCATGTGAGTTGTTGCTGTTGCCCTTGTCCGCCGGATGCTCGAATTACGTTGCCTTTGCGGTTGGTCACCTCGCCCAGGGGGCGCCAACGGGCAACGTCGTGCCGCCATTTTGACTGGGGGCACGCGTTGACTGCCTGCTGCAGTTGCTCCTGTTCCTACTGCGATTCTTGTTGCACCTGCAACAATTGCTGTTGCTGCTGCTGCTGCTGTTGCCGCCTCCTCTGTGCTGTTCAGTTAATTATTAAATTGAACTCCACGCGGAACCGTTTTCGGGTTTTGTCGTTTTAATTGTTGGTTTTACACGTTACACCTGAATAATTCATTGAGTTTGCATTTGGGCACTGTTTTATATATATAAAATATATATATAGGAATACCCTTAATGTTTATTGTTGCCTGAATCAATACCTCATTGTTGCTGTAGTTTGTTTACTGTTGCTGCAAAGAAAGAAATGTGAGAAGGCATGTTAATAAAGGCTCCGTCGGATTTATTTGCGTTAAATGTTTAAGTAATACAGAAAGGTGTAAGAAGTAAGTAAGAAAAGAATGAGAAATGTTCAGATTGAAGTCTTTTTAATTAATAAACTATAAATATATCCAAACATATCAAAAATGTTTAGATATGATTCAAAATGAGACAGAAATTAAATTAAATCTAGGCTAAAATACATTTTTGTTTGTAATTCTCAATGGGTTTAAGCATCAACTTGCTTAAGTCTTAGCAGATTGGCAAACTCTTCAGGAATCTTAATCTTATATGAAAATAAGAATATATTTATATATATAAAAATAATAATATATTTATATATATGAAAATAATAATATATTTATATATTTATAGAGTGTAATTAATTCAGTTCAATCGTATATTTGATTCATTCTTAGATCAAGACCCCATCTAGCAGTTCTTGAGGAGAGAGAGCTTGGAGCTGCAGTCAACTACCCAGACTGTTTGGGTAAGTAGCCAGTCTCACGAGGTATTCCTTGGCCACCTCATGGATTTTATCTCCAATTTATGGCATTTCGAGCTCTTGCTCGATATTTCTCCATGAAATTTGTGAAACACGCAGTTTCTTCTGTAATTGCATGCACCTGCACCATAGATGAGGCCAGCAGCTGGACTGTTCTTTTATACTTAGCATTGATAATTGATAACAAAAAGCTTTGCTTAATTTGCCTAAACTATTTAGCTTAAGTTCTTAAACTGTTACTAACGCTTGACTAAATTTGTAAGCAAACTGAAAACAGTTATTTAATTAAGCTGCTAATTAAGGCCAAAGAGCAGAGGCAGCTGCGAGTTTGCCTTGAGAACATGCTGGAATATGGTATATATAAATACCCACAAAGCATAATTACAGCAGAGCATGCACGACTAACAATTACCCTGTAGTTTGAAATATTTTATAATAAATATTTTATTTATATTTTTTTGTTTAAATAAATTTTAGACTCTTTCTATATAATCTATTTCCGTCCCAGCGCATAGCATACCCCATTTGCTCTATCTTTCGCTTACAGGTCATGCAAATTGTGAACTTTTCACTTTTTAATTGGTTGTCAGTGCAACACGAAGCACAAAATTTAGCACAAAGCAAAAACTTTTTAATGACATTAGCAGCAAAATATTAAACATTCAAGATATTTTCGGTGCACGTGCAAGGACAGAAGGAGTGACAGAGAGAGGGGTAGAGTGGGAGTGCATGATAGCGTATATACACTGTTTTCTGCCCTTTTTGGCTGCCAACGCAGAGTCAAGGTTTTTGCGCTAAATTTGAAAGGTTTTTTTTTGTATATTTTATTTTGCTTTGCGAGGTGTCGGTCGCCCTTTGATGCTGCACTCTGACATGCTCTACATAAGTTCCGTCTCAGTGGACTTAGTATTGCGAGCTCTGGCTTAGGTTTTTTTTCGGATAATTTCCACCCCAGGTTCGCGCAAATGTGTGCCACACATGGCAGCCCTTGAACAGTTTTTGCTCTCTCTCTCTGTGTGTGAACATAATTTTAATTACCCAACTGCGGATCAGACGCGGCACGCACCCTGTCATTTAAGCCCGAACAATGGGCAGACGGGATCGAGCTGGGCAAATAGGGAATTTACGACAGCTGCGCAGGCGCCGCCACAGACGTCAAAAGTATTTATTTTCCATACTTTTTCTCTCTGTCGATATTAGCCCGTTTCACGTTTCCAGTTTTCAGTTTGCTGACTCGCAATGTGTTGACAATAGTTTTTTTTGCTTTTTACGCGTAATTATCGGGCGGATTTCAGGTTCAGCAAATGCACTTTACGCAGAGAAAGAGAAACACTGACAGAGAGAGAGAGAGATAGTGAGAGAGAGTCTGGGTAGGGTGTGAGTTGTGATAGAGACAGCTGACTGCACATGCTTGTCATTAATCTAACGATCCTCTAACAAGCCACGTTAATTATTGACTTTTGTCAGGAACTGAAACAATGACAAATTGTCGAATTGATTGCGAGCGTTGCTCAATGGGATGCACTGAAGCTAGAAGAGAGAGAGACACTGTATAGGAATAGGTAGAGCGACAGAGTATAGTTGTGCATAAGGAAATGGAAATGCCTTCATGGAAATTGGCGCTAAAAATAAACTGCATTTGAGTTGGGAAAGAGGGAAGACAAATTGGATTATGAGCTAATTGCTTGAATATTTATAAACTAAAAGAATATTTTAATTGGTTTGTTGTACGAGTGAGAAGGCGATAAATATAATGCCAGAGAGTCTCAATGTTGAGGCTTAAGTAGTTATTGGTGCATGCTTGATAGATCTAATTTTTGGGTAGTTTTTAGATTAATGAAATTTTATAAAATTTATTTTATGAAAATTTTAAATAAATTCTAGTAAATATAAAGTTTCTAAATTACATATTTATATTTTATTTTTATATTTATATTTTATTTTTCACACATTTTTAAAATGTATTCAAATATTTTTATATCGTAAACTGAACCTAATATTTTGTGAAGCATTCACAATTTTCAATAATATTTGTTGTATAAAAACATTTTTTTTTATTTATATTTTGATTTATTTATTTATAATATATTCATTAATTTTTTTTACTCAATACAAATACGCTAATAAAAAATGTTTTAAATTATTTTTAAATGTTAGTTTACTTGCAGGTTTTTATTTTTTATTTATAATATATTTATTGAACTTATTTGTCTTTGTTAACTTGAATTGCTATGTATTTATTTGTAATATAATTATTTATATTTTTAAACAAACTTTACTTTACTTTTTTTTTGCTTTCTTCAATATTATTATTTATAATTATTTGCATATATTTTGTTACATTTTGCCCTCATTCCCAACATTTTTATTTCATTTGCTGTACTTCTAATATCCAGCCCTTCTCGCTATCTCTTTTCCTAAAAATTGCTTAACTATTAAATAATTGCCCACATTTTTCCATGCCATAACGAGCGGCTCTGCCTCTGCGAGCCACTTTTAATTAAACACGGTAAACATTTATATAAAGGCAATAGCCCAAAAAATTTCATAACGCCACGAGGACAAAGCGACCACAACAACAACAAAGAGAAGAAGCAGAGAGAGAAAGAGATATATATATATATATATATGATTTTATGACTTTGAAATGTTGTATTTAATATTTTTGGGGATTTGTGATTAAGGGCCCATAAATTGGCTATGTGTGTGGCAAGCGAGTGGTCAAAGCATATTGGAAATGTATACACATATCTCTGTCTCTCTCTCTCTCTCTTTTTTTGTAACACAACGGCACTTTTATATTTGTTGTTTGTTTGTGCGGGTGACTGAAGTGCTTTGGTAAATAAAATGCCATGAATTTTAATTGCATGCCATTGGCCAACACGAAAATCAATAAAAAACTTGGCCAAGACTAGTATTGGTAATATTGTCATATCATCGGCAAAAGCGACAATTAAAGCTTCATTAAGGCAAGTTGTTTTTTTTTAACTATTATTATTATTATTATTATCTTCTATATCAGTTGGCATTGGGCGCAGTTAATAACCGAAATATTGAAATATTTATGACAAACTCACACAGACAGCCACACACACACAATTGAGCTGCCAGGCACGCGTTAATCTAATACAGTTCAAAGCTTTTGTTCGAATATATATATATATTTTTTTTTGGTTTTTTTGTTGCGCTACTGAAACTTGTTAAAACGTTGCCTACATTTAAAATTCTAATAAACAATGTGCGGCCAACGCCTTGGGTCATAATTCAGACGGGGAAAAATATAAAAAAAAATATGTGGAACAGACGCGGCCAAAAATGTAAGCTCAAAAAAAAAGTTGAGCTCACAGCAGGTGGTCCAAGGCGTCGATTTTTAATCGATTTTAAATTGCGTCAGGGGGTGTGGCTGCCAAAAGTGCCGCGGGTTGTGCCTTTGTGGGCGTGGTTGGGTTTTTTTTTTTAGCTAAATGCGTTTTGATTATAAGCTCTGCCAAGGCATAAGGCAAAAAATATTTAAGTAAAATATTTGTTAAAATAGAAGAGTTAGAGATTTCCAGGAAACCGACTAGCATTGATATCAAATTTTATATTTTTGGTAATCTATCACAGACATTTCCTATGATTCATAGATTATATCACAATCTTACCCTTTGAGATCAGGGTATTTCATAGTCAGGCACTTCCAACTAGAGCAGCACCAAATCTTTAGCAATGATCTCATCAATCAGAGCGTTTGTCTAGCTGCTAAGCTGTAAACGGCAGACTATGCCAAAAATTCTTTTCGAATTATATTTGAGCAAAGAATATAAGTTTCGGGTTCTAGTGAATAATATAGCAAACAAAAGCTCTATTGAAACTTTAAGCTAGTTTTCAAAACGAGTTCATTTTAAACAATTTAAGCTTTTGTAATCTCCAATATCTGTTCAAGATCAAAGCATTAAATCATATATTCTCTATACATATCATACTAGTATTCAGTTCAATTTCCAAATTTATGTATCTCAGAGTCATAAATCTTATGCGTGCAGCTTCCTATGCACAGCAGACACCATTTTTCTGCTGTCTTTTGCATGACGCATTGATCATTTCAATGGATGCTTAAATATACATATACTATATACCTATATGTATGTATATATTCATTTATTTATATGTATGAGAAGCAAATCAAATTCCTATATAAATAATATATTCATTTATTCAAGTAAAACGCAACACATTTGTAAGCGCCGCGTTTTTCGAAACACTTTTTTATTCGGGCAAACAACTTGAAACTTGTTTATTTATTTGCTTTATCTTTGCATTTAATTAAGTGCCACTATTATCTGGTATAAAAACCAAATAAATATCGGTAAAAACTGGTGGAGCTAAAAGTGTGACAGAGAGTTACGCTGTAGAAAGTGCTAAGCTAGGCGAGAAGGGCAAAATAAATTAAGAAAAAAACTTAAATAAAATTTGAAAAATAAAATACAATAAATATAAAACAAAAATAATAATAAAAAATAAAATAAATATATAATAAATAAACAAAATAAAATAAGAGAGATATTATAATTAATTAAATAAAAAAAATAAATAATATATAAATAATACAAATATCAAATAAATAAAATACATAAATATTTTAAAACATTAAATAATATCCAAAAAATTATAAATTAAAAAAATAAGAATCTTGATTAAAAATAAATTTATTATAAAATAATTTAAAAAGTTCTTCGAACATAAAAGAATTTTTTTTATATGTTCCAGATAATATTTTTCCTTTCATTTATGAGTTCTCTACAGGAAAAGATTACTCTGTAACACATAGTATACAATATTCACAGTCTCTAAGCTAAGCTTCGAGCAGATTTCCTATCCATCTAATGCTTAACTGACCTAAGCACTTCCATGCCCTCACATACCCATCACATCTCTGCTTACAGGGCATAAGAAAAAACGACTTTTTGATTAATCAGGCGCGCTGCGAATTTCTAATGAATTTTTGACGCCAATCAAATTAGTGAAAACAATGAAATTATTTAGTTATTCGGCAATTCAAACCGAAACTGAAACTGAAACAGAGCCGCAGTTCGAGTCAAACTGAGAGTCTTACGTCTTACAAAGAGGCCAAACAAATCGTAAATGATTTATAAACAAAAGTCTCGATGGCTTGTTACCAGAGCAACGGGTTTATTAGTGGTAACAGCTCGGCAGCCAGTTATGCAAATGCCGAACACTCGATAATTTGTTGTAGTAGCCGCTGCCGCAGCTGCTGCTGCAGCCTAAGTAAGTAGGCAACTGATTAGTAGATCGCATAGATATAGACCACGGCAATAGGTTTAGTTTGGTCTGCGCAGAGTCTGGTACCGTTTTATGTTACATTTTTCGTAGCTAATTGCAATTAAGATGCCATCCGCAGATAGGCAAAAGAGGTGACAAACAAATAGATGTTCAACAAAAGCCAACAAAGTCGTTAAACCCCGAGCTTCGCTCAGCTGAAAAGGCGTTGAAAGTGAATGGAAATTGTGACGCGTCGCCCCACTTTGAGTGGGCGCCCAAAACAAGCACAGCTCGTAAATAATCCGAGAGGAATGCGTCACAGTGCCGAGATTTTTATGTATTTCTCTCACTCTCCCTTTGTCGAAGGTGTCAAATTTCGTGATGACAAATTGCTACTGGATAACATTTTGTTGCCAAAAAAAAAAAGAGATAAATAAAATTTGTTGCTTTAATGTATTCCCAATTTTATGTGGCCAATAGCTGATTTAAATAGATTAATCAATTTTTTTGATAAATATCTAGTCGATAAATGGATATATGATATTATATGATATATGATTTGAGTTCCTTGATGAATGTAATCCTGTTTCAAGCGGTATTTGAAGTCTAATGTATGACAGTGATCGGAAGGAATTAATTTTATGAATGCAAAAATGTGGTCAAAAGTGTATTATAGCTGATTGGGATTATATTGAAGGGCTCAAAATGAATAAATACATTATTTTCTGCCACAAATATATATAAAATGCAAGATAATTTTTGAGCAGACCTCGCTTTTATATTGATTTTATTTATGGGATTATATTGAAGGGCTCAAAATGAATAAATACATTATTTTCTGCCACAAATATATATAAAATGCAAGATAATTTTTGAGCAGACCTCGCTTTTATATTGATTTTATTTTTAAGAAATATTTATATTTGAAGAAAAATATATTTGAAAAATAAAATAAGATAAAAATATATATATTTTTCATTTTCTAGCACTGAATTATTTGTTTTATGAAAAATATATTAAAAAAAAATAAAATATATTAAATAAATTTTCTTATATTAAATTATTAATGCATTTTTCAGAGGTATATAATATATTAAAGGCAAATTAGAAAACCAAAATAATTAATGATAAACTCTTTTTTTTTTTCAATGTTTTTAAGTATCTATTTAATATGCATATTTATCAAATACATTATTCTTTATTATTTCTATTTTGGCTCATTTGAAAAATAGTTTTCCAAAAAATTGAAGCCAACCCTTTCAGAGTTCAACAAACTGTGCTGCATCCTTTTCCACGAATTGAATTAACAAAAAAATAATGAAAATGTTTATTAAATTACACAAAATTATTTTTTATTTCCTTTTTCATTCTAAACAAAAACTGCGGGCGCAACCCCTAGGAGAATATGTATATATAATATGTAAATTGAAACTAAGCATTTAGCAGGCAATTTAAGGCACACAATAGAGGACCCACACACACAGACACACATGCATATATTGTGTCTGCTCTGCTGTGGCATAAAATATTCAAGCACACTTTATCAAAGGCGACGACGCGCACACGAGGTCCTGTCAAAAGGATTTCTTGTATTTATTCTGTTTTTCCTTTTTTTTTTTGCTGTAGCGCGTGGCACTCACAATCAGACGCACAGTACGCAAGTGAAAAGCCCTAAAGGGGCGAGCAAATCTGCTCTCAAATCCCAACGCTCGCACACACCCAGATATACATTCATATTCAGGTAGTCAGCCACATTTGAAATTAAATAGAATGCAGCTCCTAGGCGAGGGTAAATATTGAGGTTGAGCGCGCCTGTCTAAGGGAGAGGGAGAGGGCGACTGCGACAGAGGGTCGCCTATTATTTCCGCCACGAGGTGCTTCATCAAACATGAATTGGACACAGGAACATGGCTCTCCCCTCGCCATCTCTCTCTGTCTGCCCTCTGCCTTTCAAGACAATGATTAATTGAGCCTTGTGCTTCGCTGTGGCTATTTAAATTCAGATGATATATGAGCATATATTTGTATTCTATAGAATTCAGCGAAAACTGATTAAAGCAATTCATATTTATGGCCTGCGAGCGCCGTCAACACTTGCCCAAAGGAACTGCACAAAATATTGCCCGTTAAGCAAATAAGCCAAGAGGCTGCTCTGCTTCTGCTGCATGCAAATATTGGCCGAATTGCGCCGCGGGGCCTATTGTCTGGCAGCCGCATGCAACGCGCCCATAAATAAAGTCATTACGCACTTTTTGCAAACCAAGACCCAGCCGCTGCCTGCACAAGGCACTCGTAAATATTTGCATATCAAGGCGCTTCCAGAAAGTGAAGGGAAAAAACAAAAACAAAAATCTGCCCATGGTCTGGGTAAACACAGTAGCTGCAGTCAAGTCAAGGGTCCGCGCACGGGTCCGGCCTGCAGCACGCACAGGTAAGGCGATACCTGCGACTCCTTCGTCGTCTGGCCGCAGGTAGCCTACAAATGATGTGTTAACAACATTTGGTGACACGCCCACAGTGCAGCATATGCAGCGCACACTAATTGGAAATTCAGCGTTAATGATAACTGAGGCGCTAAGCCGCTTACGATTGGCCCCAGAAGCCCGAAGACTCACTGCCTTGGCCTGCTCTACTCTGCTCACCTGGCGCTGGCTGTGTTTAATGACAGTTGCGCGCTAAGCACCGATTTATGCTAGACGACGTCAAGCGTCTTGTTTGTGTTTGTGTTTGTGTACATTTACACCTCGTGCATAAGACTGATATAGTAATGCGAGCTTAACTCTTTATTGTCAGATTTGAATGGGTAATATGAAAACTACATATTTATATCATGATTATATATCGTAAACTAGTATTAAATGTGCAGACTGTCAGCAGGTGTTGGGAATTGAATTGATATGTTCAAGTAGCTTATATTGGATGGGGGAAAGTATTAGGTGCACTTAATGATAATGATATTATTAAATTTAAACTAAAATCAAAATAATAATGATAATAATTCTTTTATATATAATTTAATATAATTATATTTTATAATAATTAATTCTATTATTATTTAAGCATTTTTCTTAGACATTTTAAGCTGAGTTACTCTAGAGAAATTATTTTATTTTCTACAACTATATTGAATCAATACATTTAAATTAAAAATATTAAAAATTAATTTATTAAATTTAAAAAATATCAAAAAAAATGTTTTGTACTCTTAAATATTGTAAATAATATTAATAAAATATTTTAAAGATAAAATGAAGAATATTAGTTTAGTTTAGGTTTAATACAAAAATATTTGTTTACTATTTATTTGTTTATTACTAATTATTTTATTTTTATCAATATTATTATTTTTATTATTATTTATTATTTATATATTTTTTATTTATATTTACGTTTTAATATTTTTTATTAATATTTATTTTTTATTATTTTTTTATTTTTAATATTTTGTATAATTTGTATTTATTTTATCCTCAAGAAATAATTTTTAAACATTTTAATTTTCAATTTTAAAACTCTGTCTGAGCTATATATAATAATTTCCATATTAAAGACTAAGAATTGTAAATTATTATATATAATATGCTCTTTATATTCTTGGCATTTCTGCTTCTCTTCAACTAGCAAGCTGCCCAATAATATATTCAAATAAATCGTATATTATTTCTCAGTTAAGAGAAACAAATTGTTTAACATAAAATTTTGCAATTAGAGGCAAAGCGAAGCTCTTTGGCTAATTGCATTATTTATAATTTGAGATTATGTTTGCTGGCATGCCAAACAATTTCCATTATAAGCTCATTAACCGACGCCCCCTCGAGACATGTTCCCTCTCTCTCTCTCTCTCTTTCTCTTTGTCTGTGTAATCACAATTTGGTTGATCAAAATGTGCCTTCAGCTCCATATCAGAACGAAGCAATTTAATTGGTCTGCAAACTAAGGAGAGTCGGCAGCCCGTCGGCTCCTCCTCAGCGTTTAGCTTGTGCCGCCTCTTAGCTGCCTTCCTGGAAGCTGCAAATTAACTTTATTTTTCTGCACATTCTCTGGCCATAATGTCCGAATGCGAACGCCTGCAAGGTGTTGACTAGAGGTAATAATACCTTAATTAAATTTGCAGACAAAAAGGCAAAGAGAGAGAATCTTTTTGCGTGCGTCTGGCAAATTCCACTGAGTGCCATTAGGGCCAGAACTTGGCCATTGGCTGATTACATTGTTTCAACAATGGAATTAAGTAATTTTTCGGATATGTGTTGCGTTTTACATGCAACGCTCAGAGAACCACAAAGGAACATGCATCGATTTGAAAGGTTTCGGAAGAAGCTATAGAAATTGCCAAGCGAAATGTTTGTTGCTGTTTGTTGTGTGTGTTATTTGTCGCTGCGACTTTGTTGTTGAGTTGTTAACTCAAGCATGAAATTTGCCCAAAAATAGCAAGAAAGGCGAGCGAGTTCACGGAGAGAACTCGACGGGGAGATATGGCTTTGGGAAAAATGTATTTAATTGTGCATATGTTAATAAGACTAGCAGAATATATGAAATAATTTATTTTATTGTTTATTTAGAAATATAATTAATTAAATATACTTTATAAATTTTTCATTTTAATTAATATTTTTGTATATTATATTTTTTTATATATGATTTTTTTATATATTATATTTATATATATTTTTGTAATGATATCTAAAATTTAGTTTTGAGAGTTTCTTGAAGACAAATGATATACGAGGTGTGCTCAAAAAATATTGTATAAAATTTTATATTTGATATAATTTTTAAAAATTCATAGACTTCTGCTACTGTTGAATCTTCGAAGTTCTTCAAAAAGTCATTGCGTGTAATCTCTTTCGTATAACATATAGGCTTCCTTAGCTTCTACAGTGTTCTATAGTGTCTCTGATCACAAGGGTCAGAGGGCACGCTTATATTGCCAATATACCCCATTCAAGAGCTACACATACTCAACAGGGTATGCACAAAGAAAAAAGGAGACTGAACTTAGGGGGCTATCCCAAGTGCAGCAATACGTCGCAAGAGCAACTGCTGGCAGTGTGCCCAAAACAATAACAACAACAACAACAGCAACAAGAGCAACAGCTATGACTATGACTGCAACTGTCTGTCAGCCAGTCCGTTCGTCTGCCAGTCTGTCTGTCTGTCGCCCTTATATATTGCCCACGTTGCCACCTTCCGCCCTCCAACCTCCGCCCTGTCGTCGCCGGCAGGCCGCACTTCCGGCGCGTCGCAAAAAGTGCAATGCACTAAAATTGAATTTAAACAAAAAGAAAATGCACAAAGCAAGCAAAAGTAGAACGCAACATGCAGCAGCAGCAACAGCAGCGGCAGGGGCAAAATTGAAAAAGAGACTAGCCGCGCCGTGCTACGCCACGCCTCGCCTCAAATCAATACGAATGCGAATGCGAATGCCTCGTGCCTAGGTATGCCTGGCATAACAGTTAAAAAGGCCATTCAACTTGCAACACACTCACATGTGTGTGTGGCATGTTGCATGCAGGGGTTGCATTCTCGCCGTGCGTCGCATTGTGTAACTAGCATCAAGGTTAAATATTTGCATTTTTATAGAGCACTTTGTTTGCATTCCATTCAGCTGGCTGTTTACTCCTGTAATGCCAGCCAAAGCCCCGCGCCGTAATTTAATTGAAAATCGAAGCCGCTTGCAGCAGTTAATTGTCGCTATATGTAGCAATGAAAATAAACGTGGATTAAGAAAAACACGCCAATGGGAATTAATATGAAAGCCCTAAATAAATACGCTCAAACGCCGTACAGCCAATGGAAAATGTTCGCGGCAGCCGCTGCCCTGATTGAAATGTTCGCAAAATGCAATTCCGATTTTAAAACTCTGTATTGTTGTATGTAGTTGAGTGGGCAATCAAAATATGGGTAAAGAAAATATTTTGAGTTTCATATAATTTTAGGAAAATGTTATTGAAAATAGAAAAATTTAAGTATGACTAAAAAAGTATTAAGGCAATTTTAAATTAAATTTCAAACGTTAATTGAAAAAAAAAAACAATACAAATTTGTCAGTATTTTTTTTGTTAAATATTTTTAAAAAAGATAAAAATTTAACGTAAAAAAAAAAATAGGAAAATGTCTGAATTAAAATTTTAATTAATATAAATATATAAATACAAAAATTCTAAAATTTCTTTAGTTAAATTTTAAAATGTTATTTAAGTAGCAAAAATATTTGCAAGCCCTAAAAAAATTATAACAATTTTTTAATCAAATTCTGGAGTCTTAATATATAATATATATACTTTTCAGCCAAAAACAATTTATATAAATTTTTAAATTAAATTTTTAAATGTTATTTAAACAAGAAAAATAGTTTTTAGATCTTTAAAATTATTATATATATATAATTATTGAATTATCTAAATATTTAAGTATTTTTAATATAAAGACAAATCATTTCTTATTCTCTTTGAACATATTCCTACGTAGTCTTGGTTCAAAGTTATTATTCTTGAAACTATGATAGCTGTTGATCCAAACTATCTGCCTAACTATCTCTTATGCTTAACATATCTATCTATATGTAGTGCTCTTCATTAATTACACCATTAAATGGCTTCAAGCTCTAATTTATTTCTAGCTATTTTCAGCTCTCTTTTATCTACGTCAGCTGTAGTTATATTATATATAAATTGACTTCACTTCCTTAAGCACTTATGCTACGCCCTACTACAAAAATTTCTTCCTGCACTAAGTAGTACATTTATCCTGAGCTTTTCACACACACACACACACACACATGCACACACTCCGCGCGCTGCACTAACATTTTGCTGTTGTCCTTTGGCAATTCCATTGATTATCTGCAGTGCTGCTGCTCTTAGCCAACTTTTGCCCAATTCTTTCTCCCCATCTCTCTCTCTCTCTCTCCATCATTCTCTTTCTGTTTTGTTCACGTATTTATGCGCAGTCACGCTGTTGCTGTCATTTCTTTGTTGTTGCGGCTGTTCTGAATGAATTTTACATTTTTATAGCACCCGGAGTTCAGTTTTTTCTCTGTGTGCCGGCTGAGGGGTGCCCAAGGGATGGCAGCGTGAGTGTGTGCGTGAGCGTGTGTGTGTGGCAACCACTCATAATTTTTTTTTTTTTTTAATTTCCTTCTTTTTCAGATTTGTCACAAGTATTGCCGCACACACTCAGGTTGCTATTTGTCGTCGCCAGGCTCCTGGCTGGTGCTACCCCCTCTTCCACCCTCTCGCTCTGGTATTGCCACCCTGCTGTAGAGTACAATAAAAAGGATGCGACGCGCGAGCGCACATAAATATCACATGTGAATTGTGCTGCCAGGCAAAAGGAAGCTGAGTTAGACAGACACACACACACACACACACACACGCACGCATACACGTACATCTATATATAGGCGGCACATCCTCTAATACAACCGCAGAGCCGGCAAAGAGGGCAATCACCCGGTTCAAAGTCTCTTTGCCGTTGGGCAAACTATGATTTCTGCTTGGGGTTGCAATTTCTATTGATTTTCATTTGATTTTCTTTTTTTCATTTTTCACTTCGTCTCTTTCTTTGTAGCGCAGTGTTAATTTTGCTCGCCTTTGTCTTTGGTTAAACTTTGGCGACCCGCAGCTCCAGCTGCAACTGCTGCCAATTTGTTGCAAGTGCCACTTGGTGAATAAATAAACTCGATGTGCAACTGCGGCTGCTGCTGCTGCTGCTGCTGCTGCTGATGCATATTTTCCATTTGACACAATATGCAGATTAGCTGCTAATGCCGGCTGCCATCTCAAGCTTCCTCTTCAAGCTGCCGCATGCTGCAGTTTAAGTTTGATTGATTGCCCACTGGCTGCGCCCTGACCAGCCCAGCACACTCAGCATTCGAGGCAAACAAAGAGCCCAAGATAAAGCCAAGCCGAAAACATTTATACATATATATAAAGCTTCAAATTTATGAAAGATACTTTAATTAATAAGGCTCTGCGTCTGGCACACTATAAATTTCATAAAAAGCTTATGTACTTTAAACAAGACAAAGAGCTAAACCAAAAATGCTTTGCGTAGTTGAGCAATTTCTAGCAGAGTCTAGGAAAATTTGAAAATTAAATCAGCTTAAAATAAAATAAAATAAAAATACGAAAATACAATAAAAATATTGTAAAAATATAGCAAAAATAAAAAAAAGTAAATTAAAAAAATAAAAATAAAATTTAAAAAAAAACAGTTTAATAAAATACAAAAATTAAATTAAAAAAATATTTTTTTTATCAGCTGCATATTATTGCAATCTTTATTTTTTTATTATTATTTTTTTATTTACACAAATTTAATGTAATATTAAGTCGAAGAAAATCCATTACTACATATTTTAACAGCTATAATAAAATTAATTTTATTTTATTATTATTATTATTATTTATTTTTATTTATTTAACGGATTTTCCTATACTTATTCATAATAATCTATATTCATCTATCCATGCCTAAATTTTAAGCTCCAAACTTGATGTCATCGCTCCGTTTTATTCTTTTTTGAGCAGTTTAAAATAATCTTTTGAGCGCTGGAAATTGCGTGCGGGTCTTGCGTTTAATTGCTGTTGCCAGCTAATAAATTTTAATTGTCGTCAATTAGCAACGGAATGCAGCGGAAAATGCATTAAAAAAAGAGTGAACAAAACTTATGGAGGGCAATGCAAATTGGGGGTGTTCGACTCTCGAATGAGGCCTTCGTTAGCATTTGAAGCGGATGTTGGCAAGGCAAATATTATGAAATTCCATTAGACAACAAAACAGAGGAGAAAACAAAGCAAATTTATTGCATATTTTTCGAAATAAGCAAATGGCCAGAGGCTTGAAGATGATATGCCAAAGCGACACATTCTCAAGATGTTGAAAAGACTGGCAACCGGGCGCTGGGAACATGCGGCTCACATGTGTGGACAGCGCAGCGGTCGAGACGAATGCATTAAGTAGAAATTTCATTCATAAAGACTTTTATTTTATTGCGCCAGCCTCAAAGAGGCGACCACAAGGCGCACAGAAGGCGTGCAGGCCAAACAAAAAAACCAGAGAGAAAGAGAGAGAAAAAGGGAGAGAGAGCGAGAGGGACGGCAGGACAGGCAAACAAAGATTTATTGGCATTAAATATGGACAGCTCAGGCCTTTGGAATAACCAAGCGAAATACCGAAACAGACGAATGCCAAACGGCACATAAAATTATAAATGCAAAAGCATAAATAAATATGCATGAAGATGCTGTGGATGTGGCAGGAATTTTTCAAGGAATTTCTTATCTGTAAAAGATTTCTGTGTTTCAATTTTAATAATAGTGTTACTTTATGTGGCGAACTTGCTGGCAAAGTGAGTGAAGGGAAGATGTTTGGTTTAAATTGAGAGTTTATATAACAAAATATTTTAATGCAGAGTAATCTAGCTATTGATATTAAATGGCTATATAAAAGCATAATTAAATAAAATAAAATATAATACTTTAAATACATAATTATATATAAATTTAAATGAATTTATATATAAGAGAACTAAACTGCCCAGACAAAGCTGCTAATTTAATTATTTGAATGAATTTTCTGAATATTTTTCTTTTAAGTTTTTTATAAATATTTATATTTTTATATTATTTAAATCTTATTATTAAGATGTATTAAATAACAAAAATATATATTTTATTTCAGAATATAAATGAATATATTTTAATATTTTATTATAAATATTATTATATTATTAAAATATAACAATATATTTTTAATATTTTAACAATTATATTTTATTTTTTAAATTACTTTAAATTATATTTTATTTTAATATTTTACCATATATTTCTTTAAATATTTAATAATACATTTTAAAAAATTGTTTAATTCTCTGCAACTGTTTCTCTCATATTCTCAGCAATAACAAAAATTGTTTTTTCAAGATTTTGCACACACGAACTCTGAGCGCAATGCAAATTTGTGCGCAGCATCTCGAAATTTCTGCTAGGTCGCACAGCAAATTAAATTATACTTTATAGATACGCTCTTGTGTTGTTGCTGCAAATGTAAACAATAAGGAAAATTACATTTGCTATAAAAACAATTCCGGCATAACGAATGTCCGAGACGTGCCGCAGCTAAACTTTGGGTGAGGGTTCAAACAAATTGCATTTGCGGCTTGACTTGTCGCTTGAGTGGAAAATTGCGTATCACATAACTGAATTGGATATAGACAATTGGAGGATAGACAGCGAGAGGAGAGACAACGGATGGCATAAAAAATTAACTGCATATTATTATGCGGCATGAATGATAATTATTCTGGCTGGCGAGGCGACGGCACCCAGAAGGAAATCGACCATCGGCCATCTCGACCATGGACCATCTCTCTGACAATCCCAAGCATATTTTGCATACAGAAAAAGGTTCGCTTTGTTGTTGTTTATTTACTTTTTGCTTTCAATTTGACCGCAGAGGCAGCGCCAGAGGCCGCGGCACAGCCAATCAATAGTTATGACCCAATATTTCACGTGTTTCTTCTTTCACAATTTTTTTCTCTTTTTATAAAAATTTTTTTTTTTGTTGTCCGTTCTTTCGCGCCGCAGTTGAATGAATTTTTTTTTGTCTTTCATGCAACGTCCAGTTCCGACCGCAATAAGTCAAATACGAGGCCGGCGAGCTTTATTACGTCGAGCTCGAACCGCAGCAGAGCTGCAACAACAACAACAAGCACTTGGAGCATAGCAATGCAGCAGATAAGTCAATTATATTGACTTGGCCAAGAACAACTAAAGCCAGGAAAGGAAATATCAAAGCTTTGAGGTGGCAAGAAGTCTTTGCTTGAATTTTTGTTGCTTTCGCTGTTGTTGCTGTTGCTGTTGCTGTTGACTGTCTGAAATGTTCCCACACCGTTGAAAGCCCTTAGCGGTCTGCTGGATGTGGACCAAGGCGATAACATCAACACAGCTGCCAATGGCTGTCAATGGTATAAATCGAAGCACAGTGGAGCAAGAGTTGTTGATGAGGGCGTCAAACAGGTTTACGATAAATGTAAATACTTATTTTAAATCTTTGGTTTGGCTGATTGTAAATATTGCTCTTTTGCTGTCGTTGAGTTCTTGAAGGTATATAAATTAATGACTGAATGAATAGTCATATAATTTTATATATATTTTTTCCAAATATTGATAAAAGCATGGAAATTCCCAAGTATAAAGATACTAAACAATTTTTTATAAATATCCAACTTTAACTAAACTTTTTATACTTCGAATTCCGTTTAAAGATTAAGATCATATATTAGAAATGTTTTTGTACTTCAAAATAACTTAAGCAAACAAAAAACTATTTTTAAAAATTTTATTTTCAAATTTCAAATTTTTCTAAAAATTTTCATTATAAAAAAAATGTTTTTATTTAAACAATCTTATTATTAAAGCCATTTAAAATATTTTAAATATTTTTGTTTGCTTTGCAAATGAATCTCTAAATTTTCAGTCTGTCAACTCTCCACCAACTACTTCATCAATCCTGCCCCACTGTGCATAGCGTCTTTGCCACACTTTGCTCATGCTCCGCCGTCTGCTGGCCAGACGCGGCTTTATTATTTTCTGACTGGCACGTAGATTTATGTATATATTAATTTTATTTTTATTTTTTTTTTCATAACCTAAAGCATCTTCGTAATGCTTGGAGTCTTGTCTTTTGTCTTTTTCACTTTTTTCCCAGTTTATTTAGTTGTTGTTGCTGTTGGCTCAAAGTGTAGACGCAATTTACTGATTACATTATTGCTGGCAAATTGCTAGATTAAATTTGTTGTTGTTGCTGTTGCTGTTATTATTGACTCTTGAATTATAGTTATTAACTTTTTTCAATCAAACGATATTTTTTGACAAACAATTTAAGCAGAGATTTATGGATTTATTTTAGCGATAATTTCAAGCAATTTATAAATTATTTTTAATAAAAGAAAACATTAAATTTCGATTGATTTCTAATAATTTCACAAGCGCGCAGTTAACTCTCTCTCTCTTTATCAAAATCTCTCCCATTCTCTCTCTCTCTCTCTCTCTCTCTCTCTCTCTCAAACCACATAAATATAGCGACAAAAGCAAACAAGAAAGCAAATAACAGAAAACCGGCAAGAAAAGCTAAGCAAAAGCAAAAATGTAAAAGAACAAGTGCAGCACATGGCAGCAGCGTCAAAGAGAGAGTGAGAGAGAGGGAGAGTGAGAGCGAGAGTCTGCAAAGCCTACGCAATTCTCGCTCTTTCTCCATGCGCAAAAAGCACCCCAACAAAAAAAAAAAAAGTACACACACACACTCACTCACGCACACACATTGCACGTAGTAGTCGTAGAAATTTTGCAGACAGTGCTGCCAATTCCTGTGCATAGTACGCATACTACAAGCGGAGTATTTCGCCTGGCTGATAAGCGCGGCAGCCGGGCCGTCGTGTGGCAGGGGGCGAGGAGGCGGTGGGCGTTGGGCGGCCGCACATAATTGTAGCGGGGCGACAGCGATCGATTTTTCATGTCTCCTGCCCGAAAGGGGAGCAGACAAAAATTGCTGCATACGCACAGGAGCCAAAGAGCGAGAGAGCGAGCACAAGCTCCAAAGCGTGCTCTCTGTGTATAAGCGTGTGTGTGTGTGTGTGGGACGTGTGTGTATATGTCTAAGGTGTGTTAACCTCAACTGTGCGCACACACACACACACAGAGGCTAAAACAGCGCATTAAAACTTTTTAGCATTTTTTTTAGAATTTTTTGCACGCTTTCTACAGGTAAAATAAATATTTAAAATATTTTTAACAAATAAATAAATATAAAAATTACTTTAATTAATATTTATTTAAGCTTTGACAAACAGCTAAATATTTGTTGAATATTTGCTTAAATATATATAATTTTTATAGCAAAGATTTCAGCACAAGCGCCTGGCGCGCTTTACTCAATTTGCCCTGAATTTTTATTCAATTTAAATAAAATTTTTAAAAATTTAAAGTTCACTTGTTTTCAATGCTTACGTTTTTGTTTTGAGTCCTTAGTTTTTGCCGAAATGCCAACAACAGCTACTAATCCAAAGTTATTGATTTTCTTTAGGTTTGCTTTGCTATTTCCACTTGATTTTGGCTGCTTTGCAATGAGCGGCGAAGTTTTTCCGTTCGCTTTTGTTTAGTTTTGCAATCACTGCTAAACACTGGCTGGCACCATTTCTGCTTTCCTTTTATTATTCACAATATACGACACAAATTTGTATATATTTATATATATATATATATACACATATATATATATGGATGATAATAATTTTTATTTATGATTTCGTATTACAATTTCCTGCAGTTGGAATGGATTTTTTTTTATTTTTTTAGGAATTATTTTGGCATTTTGTTTAACAATTTTTCACTGTGCCCATTTTCACGCACGCACACGCACACACACGCGCGCAATGCGACGCGACGTACACACACACACACACGTATGTATAAGTTTTGCCTATGTACTATGTGGGGCGGCGACAATGGAGGACCGGGTCGGTGTGTGTCTGTATATCCCTTGCATTCAGTCGGTGCGCGCTAATGCTCAGCTCTAAAAGCCAAAAACGTTCAACAAACAAAATATATATATAAATTATATATATATATATATTTGTTGACTATCCGCAACCGTTGTCCTGTCACGAGCAACTCAATCGACACAATGAGCGGCGAGCAGTCTGGAAAAGTCCTCAGAGCCGATGAAAATGTGAAAAACTTAGAGCACGGCCTAGGCTCGACTAAAAATTTCCCACCACCAAAAACTCTGTGTGCAGCGAGAGCGTATTGGAATACTGAGAGCGAAACAGTGAGAGAGGGAGAGAGAGAGCGCCGTTACGCAGAGAGCATTTAAGCTAGACACCCAGAGAGAGAAAGAGAGACGGCGCAAGGGAGTGCGAGAGAGAGCGCGGCTCATCATCTGTTTGGACATCCATAGAGGCTCACATCCTGCTGTTATTCACAGTTGGGTCTGATGCCAACCGCAGATGAAACTTCCTGACTTCCTACATTTCGTTTATACCACTTAGACTACTCTCAGCTTCAGCCTATAGAAATATCGTTTATCAGTATTTGTGTAATATCCTGTATTTTCATGAGTTTCCGCCAGGCTCTCGCTTCAAATGCAATTTATTATTTTTTCTTACTTTTTAGTTACTTGTATTCAATTTTTGTTGGGCAGCCGCTTTTGATAGCTTTGAAGGGCTATCAGCCGGAACTTCGTACGCCGGGCAATTAGTAAAAAAAAATGTTGCTTAGGGTGGAGCAGCTCGAAAAATAAACAAAGTTGTTTAACTGCTTTGCATGGTTATTTTATCACCAGAAACTTTTGCTTTCGCAATGAGTTGAGATGGAAGAAAGAACTTGAAATAGTTTCATATGACATAAATTGTCTCTGAAATTAAGTTCTGAGGAATTTTTAAGAAGTCGAAGGTTTCTGGTATACATATAAAAAAAAAATTATAAAATAAAATTTAAAAAATTAAATTAAATTAAATCATTTAATTAAAAAAAATTTTAAAGTTAAAAATTAAAATTAATTTAGTTTTTAATTAATTCGTTTATTTATTTATTGAATTAGTTATTTATTTATGTATGTATGTATTTATTTATTTATTTTTATTATTTATTTTTTTTTCAATTTTTAATTAATTCGTTTATTTATTTATTGAATTAGTTATTTATTTATGTATGTATGTATTTATTTATTTATTTTTATTATTTTTTTTTTTTTCAATTTTATTTATTTATTGTATTTTATTATTTATTTATTCACATTAAATTAAATATTTACATAAAATCTTTAATTAAAATACTATATAAAAATACTGTTAATTTCTCTCTTTTGCTTCCCCTAAAACTTTGCTTTACCTATTTTCTAATCTAAAGCTTTCTTACCCCTTTCATAAAACTATATTTCTTAACAATTTCTAGCCATAAAATTTAAGTTCTTAATCAACAATTTGCATAAAGCAATAATTCTTATACAGCCACTTGGCATAAACATTGAATGCTCATACAATTACGGCTCATATTTTCCATCCTAACTTAATCAGCAATTTCTTGAGCCAACAGAATTATAATCCTTTAATATTATACACATAAAACTCTTCTCTCTCTCTCTATCTGTCTGTCTCTTAGTCACTCGAAATTCCTTCAGTCAACTAAACTATACTTCTTCCGCACTTATCCTACATATATACCACACTAACTAGCATATCTAACTGTTTCGCCGAGACACTCACACTCGCACTCGCACTCAGACTGAGGGTAAACCACACCCCGGTTCGGTTAGAAAGCATCTGTCAAAAGCGCAGTCCAAGTTCTGCTCGTAAATACTGATTTGCATGAATGCAAAAACATAAAATGAAATTTGCATTTGACTGCACACAGCGAGTGGCAGCCAGGAAGGTAAGGAGGCGACGCTGAGGCGCTGCCAGGCAAAGCGCAGCTAAAAATTATAATTCGCCACAATATTATATGAACCATATATATATGAACAGAGCAGCGAGGAGTGGAGTGGAGTGCCATGTGCAGTTATTCGAAGAGTTTGGGGGGGCAGCAGCAGCTGAGGCCACGAGCGACAGTTATGCACACAATAAACGCTCGCATAAAGTCGGTAAATTTAGCATGAAATCAACGCGTGGGCAAAGGCAAAAAAAAAAAAATGGTAAAAATAAATAAAAAATAAAAAAGGACGCTTCAGGAAGTTGGCCCTGCTGCCAGGCCATGGGGAAGGAAGCACGCAAAATGCGCGCCATATGATGAAGTAAACACACAGTAACACACACTCACACACACACACACACACTCACATGCACACTGACACACACACTTACACACTCTCGCCAAGTTAGCCGAAGAAACGACACAAGAAATTGTAACCCGCGAAAAAAGTGCAAGCAGTGAAATGGGAACACGCCAAGTGGGAAATGCACACACACAAACACACACAGAGAGTCCTGGAGTCTGCAATACACACACAGCCACACACACACACACTCGTACCGTTACCGTCAAAGAAAACCCTTCGCACGTTTTCCAATCAGACGAGGAAAAAAAAACACACGCAACGCACCGCACGCGACGCCAGCAAACAGAATTCTGAGTGGAACTTGTCGCTGCTGGCTGGCAAGGAGCGCAGGCGGAACGTTTTGGGAAAGTGGAACACAAAGAACACAGAGAGACACGACACTCTCCTACGCAGACAGGGTGTGTGTGTGTGCGTGTTACCCACGAATGCCTGTAATTAAGCGCCAGCTATGCGTAAGTTTTGGCAATACTTGAGCAGGTCTAAGGCAGTGTGGGCGGAGCGAGAGTGTCAACTAGGGCTGGGGGAGGCTTAGGGTAGGGGCTACAATTGGGTGTCGGTTTAGACTGCTCGTTTCGGGTTAAGGTTGTTTTAATTTCAAATTTAAAAGGAACGCAATTAATTAACCCAAAGCTGTGGAATTAAAATCTGCAGCGAAAGAAAAGTAGCTAAACAGCCGGAAGTGGAGCAGAGCGGCAGGGCGGGGGCATGCCACCCACTGTTGACAGTTGTGCCGGGCAAAAGTTTAGTGGCAGGTACACGATTTGCCAGTTAAATCCAGCAAGCTGCAATTAGCCTAAATGCAAATACCGTCAAAGCAAGGGAAAAGGTCAGTTTAATCAAATAGTTAATTATGTCTCAGTTGGCATTGCATTAGACTAGCAAAAACTACTTTGAGTGCTTACAAAATTTCGTGTTGACCTCACTGATTTGATAAGATATTTAAAAACATTATTTTTGCTCTACTTAATTATGTTTTATTTTCAGAATAACACTAAAAATTATGTTTAAAAAATTTTAATTTTAGGTTTGCAAATTTTTATAGTAAAAAAAAATGGAATTTATCATATTGCTGTCAAAATAGTTGAAAATTAAAATTAAAGTTTTTTTACAAACATAAAAATTAAAAAAAAGATATATATTTTTTGTTATATATTTTTTTAATAAAAATAAAAAAATTCATTTTATTTTTATTAATTTTTAATGTTAAATAAAAAATAATTTTAAATAATAAAAAAACAAAAATTTTCATTTTTATTTTAATTTTTATATTTGTCAAGAAAACTTGAATTCTTATTTTTAATGTGAACCAAATTTAGAATAATTTTTTTTTTATTTTTCATTTATTCAAAACTCAAAAATTCTTTACAAAATTCTTGAGTTTTTAATAATGAAATTAATCTAGAGCAGAACCAAAATTAGAATAATACCGAAGCATAAATATCGTTTCCGTTTTCGCTTCAATTAATACTTAAAAGCGCCCAAAGCTTGACAATACACTTAAAGATTGACCCATTTTAGAGCTACTCATATATTATATAGACTTTATATAGACAATTCCTATGTCAGTAATTTCTAGCTAAAATCAACCCTCAGGGTCTGCACTTATTTATATCAATTCTCTTTGAAGTGGTGATCCCACGCTCTGCTCAATAGTTTCCCATAGGTAACAGAAGGTGACGATATGTGCACATAAATTAATGTCAATTCAAAATAGCTAAGCTATCGAATGTCACGAGAGCTCTCCATATCGACAGCACGGCGAGCAGGCAGTCAGGCAGTCAGGCAGTCAGTCAGGTCCTGTAGCAAATTGAGGCGCGAGCGTTGACTAATGAACTGCTGACAAATGAAAATGTCACAACAGAGCGACAAATGAAGCGTATTAAATGAAAATGTTGCGCTCAAATTATTGTGACATCGAAATGCACTAAAAAAATCAAGCTATAAAATGAACGAAAAAAAGATGGAAAATAAGGAATTGAGTTGAGCAGACTATGAAATACCCTGTAGAGAAGGCTAGGAATAGTAAAGACATATATATAATAATTTTTAAATAATTTTAAGAACTTTACTAGCATATTATGGGCAAACCTGACTGAGCAATACCCTAACCTTAAATGAAAAATGTTTAAATAACAAAATATGCTCATTGTGAAAAGGCTTACGATATCATGACCTTCCCTCTTTATTCAATTGTTTATACAACACTAATATCCATTGTTTATATACAATAAGTGCAGGGTATTATAAAAGTGAGGGGGGCAACAATACAACAAACAACAAAATGTGGCAGGCGACACGCCACTGCAGCGGCTACTGCAGCAGATGTTGCACGCAGGCAAAGAGATACCAACACTGAGTAAAAGAGGAAGCAACGTATGGCAAATACACGTAAAGCCTACTGAGTCCGAAAAACCGTTGAAGCCCCTCCATAATTATGCGATCAAGGGCGAGCTCAACAGCAGCAGCAGCCGCAGATCAAAGTCAAGCCAAAGCCTGGGGCAGACACAGAGACAGGGGCACAGGCCGCAGGCCGCAACCGCAAATGATGCTGGTTGGCTTGGGCTCATCCAATAATGTCATCATAATCAGACGAATGACCGAGCCGGGCATGTTCCCACATTGTGCACGCAGCCCAAAGATCATGACAGCAGCAGCCGAACGAGGGGAGCAGGGCGCCTCGCATTAAGTGATGGATAAGCATTTGAGATAAAGTCAAAATAATAAAAAATAATGTGAGTGGGTGCGCGTGTCGACAGAGAGAGAGAGAGAGAGAGAGCATAACAGTAAGATCAGCAGAGACAGAGGGCGAGAGCGTGAGTGAGCGCTGGCAAGCTGAAAGGTCAACTATTTAATAAATCCAATGAATTTGAACCTTTTATGAGGGCAGACGCCCATATGCTATGCGCATTGTTTTAAAATATTTTCGGGGTGTAAGGCACCAAAACAACTGCCAACTATAGGTCGACTATATGTGTATGTATCTCTCTCACTGTAAACAAAACATGTGCGTGCAATGTGTGCCCGAATGTGTGGAACTAAGACGAATTGACTGCGGCATGAACCTTCAAACTGTAGCAGACGAAATGCCTTTGAGGTTGCGAAGTGCAAAAGCTTGAGAACGGACTGAGCTGTAGTCAAGGAGTGGTGTTTGTGATTAAGATGTTGTTAGGACTTTACAGATATATGTGCATGTATTTCTCAGTAAAGTGTGAACAATTCATGTAGAAGCAATATTATATGGCAGTACGATATGGTAGCTATATCATATTGTGCCTTGACTGGGGTAGATTGAAGAAGCTGTTCTCATAATAAGTTTTTAATTTTATTTTTTGTTTTTAATATTACTTGTATTATTTATTTTTATTTTTGTCGACTATAGAATCTCATAATTTAATTTAATTTTTTTCTATATATAATATTTTTATATTTTATATTTTATTATTTAAAATAAACAATTTATTTTATTGCTCTTATTGATCAATTAATTTTATTTTATTTAATTTTTTTTTATAAATATTTATTTTTATTGATTTATTTATATAATATTTAAATACATAAATATAAAAATATTTATTTTATTTATTTACTTAATTAATTTTATTATTTTTTTTATTTAAATAATATCATTATTTACCTATCTATTATTTACTATTATAATATTTACAAGAAATATTAAATTTTATTATTTATTTTACAAGAATCTCCCATCTAATATATATTTCACATATTCTACAAGTTCTGATTGTCAGATTCAGTCTAAATGCTTACAAGCTCTAAAAAAAATCTGTCTTAATGAAAAAAAAATAAATATAATCCAAGCTAATATCAGCTCCACAAAAAGACAACTTAAAAGACAAGCGCAAGGTAGGAGGTGCCCAGTAACATCGTCCTCTTCAGGTAGGGTATCAACAGGATATTTCATAAGCAGACAGGGCCTGACACAACTTTTAATTATAAGAGCAGCAGGCAAGACAGCAAGAAACTAAAGTAGGGCAGTCAGGACAGGTGGGGCAGTGGAAGACGCTGGCCAATTTTGAGTTGAAGTGTTGCTTCGTTGCGAGGTGTTGAAGCAGCGCAATCAATTCTTATCGACAAGAACAACGCAACGAGGCAAAAAAAGCAATTAAATATTGTTGTTGTTTTTGTTTTTTATTTTTTACATTTTTTTCACGCTGCGCCATTTATGGAATTTTAATGAGACAAATTATGCTGAAATAATTTTCATCAAACAAAATAAACCAAAAGTAAAGAAAAACGAAACAAGAGCAAAAACCATGATGAGAAGATAAAAAAAAATTCCGTTCGCGCCAATGTAAATAAACATTTTTTTCTCTTGGTTGTTCAGTGGTCCTTTCTTGCTGTTGTTGTTGTTGTTGTTGCGGTTTGCTTGGTTGCATTTTCTAATAAAAATAAGAAAACACGCCATGAATACAAAATGTGAAGAATACACACACACACACACACATGTATATATTCTTGGAGCAACTCTTAGCGATTGGGCATGAAAATTTAATGCCGAAATATTGCGAAAAACGAACGAAACGAAACAGAACAATAAAAGCAACATTTACCAGCTTAAACAAACATAAAACTTCAGTTTTTCTTTTAGAAAAAAAAATATATATATATATACATATATATATATAGTATATTGCAAGATGTTTGGAAAATAGAGAAATGCCTTGGAGAGCAATTTAGCATAGGAAGCGAAGCTATCAAAAATAGTTGAATGCGGTTCAAAAGTTCATAAAGCAGGCGAGCTGAGAGCAGAGAAAAGTTGGCCAGCTGGGAGAGAGTGAATATGGGTAGAGAATTAAGATATGTATGTATGTTATACATATGTATGTGATATATCTGATGCTATGCTCTTAGCACTGCAGAAAATTTGATCATGAAAATTTATTTCTTTGCAACAGGCTCAATAGGAGTTATATAAATGTGGAGCGTTGTTGACAAATGATGGCAATGGTATCGAGTAGAATGTAAATTCGAACTTTTGATAGAGTAGAGAATAAGCTAATCTGTACTGAGAAGCAAAGACGATCAGTGAAGATTTAAGAAGTGAAACCTTTCACAATTTAATTATTAAATTTAAAAAGAAATAATTGAAAATGAAATAATTATATAAAATAAACAATTTCAATTAGAGAAATATTGCAATTCTTTGCTTTTAAGATAAGGGAGAGCATGCTTAATACTAAAAGATATTCTTTCCATTGAAATTTTGCATTTAAGGAATATAATAAAATATACTATTTAATAATTTATAATTTTTATATTATCCTATAACTAAATACATACTTTTAATAGAAAGAATTTTTAAAATTTTATTCCAATTGGATATAGGTTTTCTAGCTTTTGTCAAATATCTGAACTGTTCACTGGGGTGTCGTTCTGTTTCTTTTATATACCTGTCATAACATATATTTCTTAAGCCACCATAATAAATCTATAACATATACATTTCCTAATATATCTATCTATATCATTTTTATCTTAAGAACCAGGATCAATATATTTAATATAATATATATATAATATAATATAATATAATGATATAATAAATGATATATTCTTTCACTTACCTTATGTATTTAGATATTGTATAAACACACATATATATTCCGACATTTCACTTTGTTTTTTTTTTTTTTCAGTTCACCATAAAATATCTGAAATTAGAGAAAACAAAACATTTAATATTATAAATAAAATGCTTGCATGTCTGTCGTTTCAGCTATGCCATTCACTCAAAAGCTCAAACTCTGAAACTCTTGCTGTACAGTAAAGCCTCGTCATGGCCCACTTGAGCAGTTTGGGCTAATTTAACGAATGTGTTGAACGTGACAGTAAGCCGTGTAAAACCATTTTGCTTACATTACGTATTATCCACGTACTTAGCTAAAGCTTATGATATGCATATAGCTGCACTAATATAATGCCATAATTCCATTACAAAAAGTTTCCCTAGACCTCTATTCAGAGGCACTCACACGCGCACACACACACACACGTCAGCCACCTTCTATCCCTTTCAGCTTTGCATTAAAACATTTATCTTCATTTCACAACTAAAACAGCAAGCAGCGGCCAAGCAATGGTCATGTCTGGTGGCCGCTGGCTGTTGCCAGCTAGACACATGCTTCTGGCAGCTGAGCTGGTTTGACCCAACGTATCTCATTGCTAAGGACATGCTCAATGCTGACACTTGGGCTGTGGCTAATGCTGGCAACAGCAACAGCAACAGCAACAGCAGAGCAACATCATCATCAACAACAGCGTCATCATCATCATCATCAGGCAGCTTCAACTCCAGCTCGAGTTAAGCAAACAAACACGCTGGCCACATCTAAGGAAGCTGAGTGTCCTGCCAGGCATCCTGCTGACTTGCATGTAGCCAACTCACACTCTCTGCCTCTCTCCCTTGCTTTGTCTGGCTATTCCTGTGGCTTCACACTCGACTCGTGTCACGTACATGTCATACTATTTCAGCTCTTGAGGCTAGCGCCGTGACCAGCTTTGCTCTCAGCCAACATTTTTTGCTAATGCTTAGTTTTTATTTATTTATATATTTATGTCGAGGGCTCTTTTAAAATTTCAAACTCAATGCTCATTAGCTTTCAAGGTGTCGTTAGAATTCGAAAGGACATCCTGTCCGACGTAAACAGAGAGGCAGATAGAGAGGGAGAGCTGAAGGGGACTCAAACTTAAACGAGCTAAGAGCTTAGCTATTTGTCCAGATTATCAATTCAATCTATTTGCAATTCTCTTTCGCAGTTTACATTTCCTTAACATTTTTCTGATTTTTCCGTTTCCTTACACTCGCTTTTCGTAGCTCTATCGATGCAGAAAATCATGTTGCAAAGTAAAAAATATCCGAGCAGTGGAAGCTGTCGCTTGTAACTCACCCGCAAATTGGTCATTTCAGCAACTTTACACGCATCAATGTTATAACATTTCACAAGGATTTAAAATAGGAGAGTGATAGACTAGCGAATACCCTGGGTGTGAGACTGAGACTGACTCTGACTCTGACTCTGACTCTGACTCTGACTCTGACTCTGACTCTGACTCTGACTCTGACTCTGACTCTGACTCTGACTCTGACTCTGACTCTGACTCTGACTCTGACTCTGACTCTGACTCTGACTCTGACTCTGACTCTGACTCTGACTCTGACTCTGACTCTGACTCTGACTCTGACTCTGACTCTGACTCTGACTCTGACTCTGACTCTGACTCTGACTCTGACTCTGACTCTGACTCTGACTCTGACTCTGACTCTGACTCTGACTCTGACTCTGACTCTGACTCTGACTCTGACTCTGACTCTGACTCTGACTCTGACTCTGACTCTGACTCTGACTCTGACTAATAATGACAAGCTAATACGCCCTTTATGCTCTTTCTGCACAGTATACGGAACAAAAGTTGAGAAAATAAAGCAATGCAATAATAAAAGTTTTTGTCAGCCATATTTTCTTGCGAAATAAGCAATAAGCGCAATTTGCCAGAAAGTAGTTTCAAGTTCGACAGTTAAAAACATATATGCGAGATATCGAATATTCGAACAGACTTTTGGGAGCCAACATGCGTATGCCTCTCTCTGCCTGTTGTGCTCATAAAATAATGGCAATGCTAACAATAATGACAATTGATATGTCGTCTGGCATTGATGTCGATTGTTTGCTTGAACGTAACTCAGCTTCGTAACCCTAAGTGCAAACTTGGCTAACAAGCAGAGTGCGTGGCTTGTTTTTGAGTTTTTCGGGTGAGAGAGAGAGAGAGACAGAGAGAGAGAGAGGGAGAGTATTGCAAATTGAATTAGAACTGTGCGCATAACTTTCTTAATTAAAACTCAATTGGTGAATGCCTCGCGGCTAAAGTCAAAACAATTTCCTGACTGATTTTCAGTCAGTGAAAAGCTGATGCTTTTGCTGCTGCTGCTGCTGCTGCAGTTGACTCGGCTTTTGAGAATAGTGTCAACGCACAATGTATAACAAAATTTTTGGCCAACTCGAGAAGAGTTAAGTGAAATGTTTTTAGCTTGTTAGAAGGTAAAAGCAACTGCGTCGATTCTTTTGTTTGGCAGAGCTTTTAAGCTGGGGTTTCGGGGCGGCTGGGCGTGGCTGGGGCTGCTGCCATTTCAATAGCCTATCGGTAACACTTATCTAGGCAGCTTGCCAGCAGCAGCAACAGCAACAAAAGCAACAACAAACAAACTCATAAAGCCAAACACGAAGCCAACTGCAACTTTTTGCAGCTTCTTCGACTGGGGTAAGAGAAACAAAAACCCAACTAAAACTAAACTGCTGCGTTGTGGCAAAACTTTCTTAATAGATTTTTGCCCAGCGATAAAGTTTTTCTATATTTCTTGCTTACTTTCCTTACGACTGTTATTGCGAAACACACACAAACAGCAATGACTGCTACTCAAAATCATATTGTGCTCATCTTCGTCTCTGCCCAAGTCCAAGTTACAAAAATTGATTTTCATTTGTGCAGCAGCTTGACTATTCAACTCTCTGTGTGTGCGTGTGTGTGTGTGTGTGCTCAGACAAAGTTTACTTAACGCGCGTGTGTGTTGAGTGTTGTAAAATGTGAAAGAAAGTGAAGGTGAAGGAGACGCGGAGACGCCACAGCTTAACATATCATTTTCAACTATGTCCATAGCACATAAGAAACTCAAAGTGCTTTGTCAAATTACTTAAGCAAACAGTGTTGCAAATGATTTGTTGGCATATTAGATTTTCAAATAGAAAACTAACTAAAAGTATGCGCATAATTTGATTTAAAAACTTTGTCTGTTGTCATGACAGCTAACTGCATAGCGTAAACCAGTTGACAGGTGCCAAAAATATTATGAAATCTCTAAATGGAATTAAAACAGTGTTGGTAAGTGCTCTATGACTGTATTCTGATATACAAAAATGCAACCACTGTTGTATTATTATATTATACTATATATAATCTGTTATACACAAGCTCAGCCAGTGTTATATCTATTAGTATCCTTTAAAATCTATAAATTGAATTAAGACAGTGTTGGTAAGTGCTCTATGAGTGTATTCTGATATACAAAAAACTATTGTTGTATGTTATATATAATCTGTTATACACAAGTTCAGCCAGTGTTATATCTCTTAATACCTTATCTGTCATCTATCACTGTTATATTTTAGTATCTTATATCTCATCTGTACATAAGCTTTGGCAGTGTTATATATCTTATATATTATATATAATCTGTGATACATATGCTCAGCTACTGTTATATATATCTCAGCTACTGTTATATATCCTAGTGCTTTGTATTTAATCTGTTATACATATATTCAGCCAGTACTGTATAACTTATATATATTCTGTTATATATGTAAACTCAGCCAATGTTATATATCTCATGATTTATATATTCATCTGTTATACATTCCTCTCAGTATACCCTATATATTGTCAATTATTCATACGCCCAGCCAATATTCCTGAGTGATTATGACGATTATAATGCTCAAACAAAGTCTAAAACCTGTTCAACAACAATGTATAACAGATGAAATATAAATCATGAGATATATAACATGAGATATATACATAACAGCTTAATTGCTTGTTGAAGCAATTCAATTACTGTCAGCTCGGCTAAGCCCCCGCTTAGATAATACAGCACACAATAATATGCCATAAGCCAGTGTTGCTCAAAGTGCTATAAAAATAAAATGAAAATCTCACGCTTTAAGGACGCATTTAAAGCTCAACTGTTTGCCATGCTCCTTTGTTAACCAATTGCAATCCATTGCTTAGTCCGTATTCTTTTGCGATTTTCAGCAGCTCGTCAATTGCTGCCGCAGTGGCAAGTCGAGCGTATATCTAACAGCAGCTTAATCTTCATTTTCCTGTTGGTTTCCTATTAAAATGCCATGCATCAAACTGAAAGAGCTGAGTGAGCTGAGCTTCAGCAATTTCTTATTTCTCCGGCTCTCACTGTCTGTCACGGCTCACACGAAACTCAATTAGAATGAATGAGATGGGCAAGGATCTGCCGCTGCAGCTATGCCATATGCACCCACACGAGTCGGCATCCTGGCTAATCCTGCCTCTGTTAATCAACACTGGCTGCACAAAAACAACGCTCATAATTAGAGCTGTGGGAAAAAAGGAACGTCAAAGTTTGCAAAACGGAAACTGTAAACCGAGTTCCGAGTCCAACTTTTGATTAGGCAGCAAAACTTGTCAGGGAACTCGAGCGCCTTCCTCGTTTTTTTCTCCGGTTTTTTGCGCTCCATTTACGAAGTGGCGCCCCCTGCTGTGCAAACGGGAAATGAGTTCTTGATGATGACGAGCCGAACGACCGACCACCAAGAGACAATTGACCATGTTGTTGGCCAAAAAGTTGCCGCTGTTGTTCCTCAAGTGGCTGCGGCTAATTAAGACTCGGCTGCAGTTGCAGTTGCAGTTGCTGCTCACAGCACTTGCCCGGTGCCAAAATAAATTAGAGTTGCGACACTTGAACACGTCTGCACAGCCCATTCACATTCCAGGCACTCAACCCTGACCTCACACCAGCCCCTGTTTAAGCCACGTTTTATCCCCCGTCTAGCGGCAACTTTTTAGCTGTTTTCAATGTCAGACGCCGCGCGTTGTCTGTTGCAAATTTATGTGTCTGCATTTCAGTTTGGCGCAGCGCAAATGTTTCTGCTGCTTTTTTACAATTAGTGGAAAAGAAGGAGGGGTGGAAAAACCGTTTAATAAATTTGCATGGGACATAAAGAAACTGCTGTTGTTGTTGTTGTCGCTGCTGGCTCTCAATCGCAGCCATCCGGAGTCATGTGCACAAATTTTAACTGCAAATTGATTATAAATTGAATGCAGCGCCAAGCAGATGGCACAACAATTCCAATTTATGGCTCGCATATAATATGAATAAAAAATAAAATAAATATTATATGAACAGAGTTTATATAATAAAAACTCATAAACATTGATATCAGCGCCAGTTTATATCGATGCAATTCCAATTGAAAATATGTTAAGACCACAAACATCGAGTTAAGCTTTTGCGGTAATCATATAAGGCTTAATCCTGCGATTACGCTCTGCACGAGAGTTTGATCATAATAATTATTAATATTTAAGCGCTTTTTGCGATTATAATGCAAGATAAATATTGAATGGGATTGAAGTAAAGCTTTCAGCTTGAATGTGCTTTAACAATTTGTCTTGACTTTATTTGGAAAATTATATAAAAAACGCAATGAAAATTATTTAAAATTATATAAAATGCAATTGATAAAGTTCATTGAGTAGGAATGAAGCTTTACTCTACCAAAAGCTTTAATCAAGTCAATTTGTAGGATTGAAGCTTTACTCATTCAAGAGCTTTAAGCAAGTCAATTAATTAGGAATGGAGCTTTACTCTTCCAAAAGCTTTTAGAGCCTTGGATCAAAATCAGAATTTAAATGACTTAAATTGAGTTTTATGCCTTTATAGCTATAATAAAGTTAATGCATAATAAAACGTAACTTAAAGCTTTCATGTGCTTTAAAAGCTTCACCACAAATAAACCAAAATGCTAAATATTCATCTAAAATAGTTGCTTTGTGCTTAAACGTATAGCCGAAGATTCTAACACGATATTTATCGATTTCATTGACAAATTTAAATGTCAGCTGCTTTGAAAATCTCTAATTGCTTTGGCTTTTATGCGAAAGTTAGCCTCAATGCCTGGAAAGTTTAAGGCAAGCCCAGCTCCGCGATAGGGCAGACGAAAAAGGAAAGAAAAACGAACGAATTAAGCAACGCAACTTTTTGGCTAATGCCCAAAGCTCGCTTTGGTCGAAGGAACTTTTCGACATGGCACGCAAATCGCGACAGGTGGAGAGGGCAAAGCGAGACGAGAGAGAGAGAGGGAGAGGAGAAAAAGAGAGACCTCACTAGTTGCAAAGTAATAAACATTTAAGTGTTCGCCATTGTTTTGGCAGGAACGAGCAGCGAGCTTCGATGCTGGGCGGAAAACTTATTAATTATTAATTTACTTTTATTTATGTATCTCGTGTCTGGCTGACTGCATAAAAGCTTTCGTAATGCTTTAACTTTCGCTGTTGCACGAGCCAAGGCAACGCGCTAGCCTCCGCCTCCGTTTGGCTCTGCGGATCCTTTTGGCTTGAGTATGTGGTCATGGCAATAAGAGCTATTGCTTCGCATTGTTATTGCTCTTGGGTATTGTTGTTGTTGCTTTTTATTGTTTTTCGTGCTCTTGTATTTCTGTTTCCCCATTTGTGTTGTGGGCAAGTAGGCAGCATGGCAGCGTAAAGGCCAATTGACTTCTTTTAACTTTGACATTTTTACAGTTTTGGCTTTTGCTATATTTTTCGCCGTGCAGCGTCTGCTGCCATGTCCTTGGCATTTAGTGGTTGCTGGTATATGGCCAAATGTACTCTATATGCATTTATATATCGATTAGAATGTGCAATAGCTTGACTCGAAAAGAGAATTGTGCTGAAGCACATGAAAGCTTTTAGTTTGATTAAGCAAACAGAATTTGCTTATTAGCATCAAGTGGGCGATAGATATGGTTGCAATTTTATAAAACCCAGGCATATCCTGAATATTATGCACCTTAACTACATCTTAGTTTTAAGTGCACACACTGCCTAGTTCTACCAATTTTTTTACTGATTTTATAGAGCTTGTCATGCTCTGCAAAAATCTCGACATTTTGATCACATATAAAATATATCAATGTTTGACATACAATCTGATCATGAGAGTTTAACTCAGTCTTCAAGCTAGATTAGCTTGTAAATACTGTGCTTAATCATATTTATTTGAATAAATATCGATAATTATCGATTAAAATATTTTCTATATATTTCTTAGGCACATTTTTAGTTATTTATATTTCAAGCTTTCTTTATATACTATGATGCTATAGATAAATATAAAAAGTCTTAGTTTCAGCATAGTTCCTATCAACTTCAATCTCTAAAATATACAAATATATATATATAGATATATTCAAGCACAGACGTAGCTTTCCTCCTCACTTTGGGCAAACTTCATACGAATACTTTTTTAAGCTGCAGAAGCTGCACTTTGTCGCATTTGTTAGGCCGCGCATCAATTGAATCGCTAATGCGACCAAACTAATTGCCGACCCAAACCAAATAGGCGGCTCCAAAGTGTGGAAATGAAAAACTGAACCTAAGCTCTGGAATTAGGCTAATGGGAAGTTCGTGCGAGTCGAAAAAATATATATATATAAAAAAAACGAACATAAAAAATGAATTGTGCATAATTGAGGGACTGCGGCGGAAGTTGCTGATTGCAATTTGATGCTTACAACAAATTTAATAATTGAGGAAGGTTTAATTGATTTGAAGAAGATAGAAGAAGAGCCAGAAAAAACTACTAACAGACAAACTATCCGGTTGCCTAATGAACTTTAGCATGCAGTAAAGTTCTCTAACCAAAGCTTGGGGCTAGCATAAATTTAAGGCTTTGTGGCTCTGGATAGAAAGTGATGAATGAGCTTAAGAAACTGGGAGAAGAGAAGGGAAATTTTTATAGAATTTCTATTTGAGTTATAAAAATCTAAAAAAATAATATTATATAAAATAATATACTATAAGATATATAGTATATTATTTTATATAATATTATTTTTTTTTTTAGATTTGTATAGCTCAAATAGAAATTCTATAAAAATGTCTAGATAATAATATATAAATTAAGGTATTTTAGCTTGATCGAAGGACTTCTTTCTCTGCATCTGCTCACTTTTCTCTCAACTTAACTCGCCGGAATCAAATTTTCTTTCTGCCCCACATTTTCCACATTTTATTCACATGTTCTATGTGACGTTCCATAAAATTTCAATTGGAATTCCAACAAAAAAATCAGCTTAAATTTAATTTTCAAAAGGTCTACGAATTATTAATGTAAAACTCAATGCTGAGGCTCTTAATGTGTTCACATTTGTGCCCTAATGAGCGCAGTCGGCCCAAGTGTTAATTGTGAACTTTTAACAGTGAGCAGTGAGCAGGGTGTTGAATGTGGGCGTGGCATTTTTTGTTTAATTTACTTAGCATCAAAACTCATTTGATTATCTAAATTGTAGCAATTAAAATTAATTTCCATGCCGACTGCGAGTGACTTGAAACGACTTTTCACAACACATTGGCCGTCAAATGCAGTGCAAATGGAGGAGAGACAGGGGGAGGGAGAGAGTCAGAGTGAATAAGACAAACGCCCACAGCTACTGCTGCACACCCACACACACTATCACACACTTTACAGACAGAATGAAAAAAAAAAAAAAAAAAATGAAAAGCCGCCGCCGCCGCTAAATTGAAAGTGAAATTAATTGCAGAAGCTTTGTGGGTGCTGCTCGAGTGTTGATTGCTGCCTGCTAACTGCTCGTGCTGCTGCTGCTGCTGCTGCTGCTGCTTCTTGTGTTACTTCATCTTCTTTTGCTAAGTTGAAATTAAATAGAAAGAACACAAAAAAAGCGAAGTTCCAACTTTGCGCTTTAAACTGCGGCTGCTTAGTCACCCTGCAGAGCAGATGGGGACAAAATGTGAAGGAAATGCAATTGAAATGGAATGTGATCTTTGAGCAATCAGATAAGACTTAAGTTTGAATCATATTAAAGATTTGTATGTCTTAAAATATAGACAGCAATATGCTTACATCCTCGATAACTAATTTACCAGCTATCCAGCACCTTCTCCTCTTGCTCTAGGACATCTTGCCAAACTTCTATCAAGTGCTACCCTAGGCAGAAGTCGCAGCCTCACTCACGCCTTAAATACCCCACCAAAAAGTGCCATCTTCACTCACGCCTTAAATACCCTTTGTAAGCTTATAATGAGCTCTTGACTCTACAGTTTCAGCCAAACAAATAAACAAGCGTTCAAGTTGCGCAAATTGCATTCGTTTGACGGCAAAAAGTTGTTTAATGATTGCATTATGAATGCAACCAAGAAGCGAGCTGGCAGCTATCTCTCTCTCACGCTCACAACCACCCTCCCTCCGTACCACCCACTCTCCACCCTTTCCTTTTGTCTGTTTAAATTGCAAGCCTGCCAAGTGAGGGCCCTACAAAACTTTCGGTTCATTTATCAAATTCATTTGCAATGGCCAGTATGGCCTGGCTTCATATCATTTTTCTTGCCACATTTCGCCGACGACTCGAAGTTGGTCAAGTTGCCGGGGCCATTGTTGGTAGCGCACAGATTTCGCACGACCATTCAAAAGCGTTCAGTCTTGGCTTAGACAGTCGCATAGTCAGTCCGTCAGTCATCATCAGTCAGTCAGTCAGTCAGACAGGCAGGCAGTCAAGTTACCCGGTTTTGGATTTCCGCGCCAGTGACAACGACACTTGACACGACCCACCAAACTAACTGCGGCTACGTGAGAGTCAAGTCGCACAGAGCCTTACCATTCTATGCCCGCTGCCTGCGCCCTCCTTATGCCAGCCCTCCAGTCCCTTCCATTCATTCATTCATTCGCACATTCAGCGCGAACAAAGGCGCCTCTGGTCAGCCAACTGTTGACATTGCTAAATGAATGAACCTTAGTTGAGTTACAAAATATCACAAAAAAAAAACAAAAAACAAAAATGGAACAAAGAAACAAAAAAGAACCAAATTCGAGATGGGAACAAATAAAAACAGGAAAGTGCGGTTAACTATATTGAGGCAGGTACTCAAAGCTGAATTATGAATACACTCACTGAGACTATGAAATCCTTGGAAGATAGTTTTATAATGAATCATTTCAATCTGGGAGTTGGTAAACTCAATGGGATTACTATCATTATTATGAATGGTAGGCACTGTAAGCCTTTCCATATGATCCAAATAATCAATTTAACTTTGAACCAGTAGTGGAACTAGTTCCATAAGCAGATGTGTAAGCAGATGGAACCAGTAGTGGAACTAGTTCCATAAGCAGATGTGTACCATGTAGTTAGCTTGGAACCAGTAATGGAACTAGTTCCATTAGCAGTTATGTAACATGTCTATAGCTTTGAACCAGTAGTGGAACTAGTTCCATAAGCAGATGTGTACCATGTCTTTAGGTTTTAGCCAGTAGTGGAACTAGTTCCATAAGCAGATGTGTAGCATGTCTTTAGCTTGGAACCAGTAGTGTAACTAGTTCCATAAGCAGAACATACTGGCTAAAACCTAAAGACATGGTACACATCTGCTTATGGAACTAGTTTCACTACTGGTTCCAAGCTTACCATGTCTTTAGCTTGGAACCAGTAATGGAACTAGTTCCATTAGCAGTTATGTAGCATGTCTGTAGCTTTGAACCAGGAGTGGAACTAAATTCATAAGCAGATATGTACCAGGTCTTTAGCTTGGAACCAGTAGTGGAACTAGTTCCATGCGCAGATATGTACCAGTCTTTAGCTTGGAACCAGTAGTGGAACTAGTTCCATAAGCAGATGTGTACCATGTCTTTAGGTTTTAGCCAGTAGTGTAACTAGTTCCATAAGCAGATGTGTACCATGTCTTTAGCTTGGAACCCGTAGTGGAACTAGTTCCATAAGCAGATGTGTATCATGTCTTTAGCGTGGAACTAGTAGTGAAACTAGTTTCATAACCAAATTTGTATCATGCATTTAGCTCGGAACCAGTTGCAGAACTAGTTCCGTAAATAATTTTAATTTTATCACTAATAAATATACTTATTAGGAACTCAAATGAACAGCTATACGTAAATGTGAAAAAGATTCAGTTTGGAACTAATTTCGGAACCATTATTGTACCTAGTTCAAGCTAACAATACTGTTACACCTCATGAACTATGATAAAAAGTCATAATTATGTGTTGTACACGAAAGTGTTTAATGGAGTCTAGAACTGGAACTACTAAATTGAGACAGGTTCATTTCAGTTAGTAGAAACTACTTTTTATATGATTGATTATCCATGATTCCATCCTTAAGCAAAGACTTAGTTATGAACTAAAGTGAACTTTTTCTTATGAAAATGCGCAACATAGAGAGTTTGGAACTAGTTGCAGAAATATTATTGGAACCATTATTGGAGTTATTACAAAATAACAGTAATTTCGAGCGTGATGTTCACAGTAAACTTTCGTGAGTAATGAAAAATCATTTTTGATATATCAGCAGCTCTTGAGCATATAGAAGATGTAGTTTCTATATTCATCTCTAGATATTCTATTATAGAAATATCAATAAGGTCTAAAATACAATAATCTCTTACCAAAACTTCAGTTATATAACTCACTAATGTTGCGTCGATGACATAATCATTAGACCCAGGCTGCAAAATGAATTGTCTTTATAGTTTGATGAGCTCAAGAAGGAAGTAAGGGAAGACGATGACACACACAAGGAGTGCAAATCGAATGCATTAAGCGCAACGGTAACTGAGAACCCGAAGTTACTTATCCAGCTAGAGCAGAGATAGCAGTCATACCCCCGCCTGGAGTGGCCCCAGCCATTTATCCATTTAATGGTGGCTGGGCGAAACTTTAGCTGCACTTTGCACGTAGCCAAGTAGTTGCAACAAAGCGTGGCGCAACGCAAATCCCATAAAAATGAAACTGACTAAAGCAAGTTGGAAATTGCAATTTAATTTCGACCGCAAACACACTGCTGGACCGAGAGCTGGCAAAACTAATGGCATCGACCCAAGCATGCCGGACGTGCAAGAAGTTTGTCCCGTTGGAAGACGGGTCCGGGGTAGGTGTTCCACATCATATTGATGGCTTGGCATGGATTATGCGTGGGGCGCGTGACGGGCACAAATGACCCCATTGCTAACCTTGCCAGGGGTCCAGGGGTCTAGTCTGTATTTGTTTGGTGACCCCCTGTCCCCCTCTGCCCCTCTGCCTCACTCCATTCATGTGTCGCATTTATCACTGAATCGCATTTTAACCACAGGATATTTGATCTGCTGCCATTTGACACAAGTCTTTAAGAGGCACGGCATGTGGATACATTTGCTGTGTGTGTGTGTGTGTTTGTGACACATGTTGCAATCAAGCAAATCCAAAGGGGCAAAAATGTTTGTTTTCTATGAGCAAAATCAATAAACTGATAAACATATTGCATGGCAGCCCCCGCTTGAATTGAATTCAATTCAATTTGCCAGAGAGGGGGAGACAGGGAGAGAGAGAGAGAGAGAGAGAGAGAGGAGGAGCAAGAGTCCACAAACCATTTACTTTTTAAATTTATAGCCAAAGTTGGCGACTTGGCCAATAAGCTGAGCAGCGGGGCAGCTAACTTGACCTGTTTAACTGAAAAGTTCAGGTACATATATATATATATATGGAAAGTCATATAGTTTGACTGTAGTATATGGAATATTTATGTGAGATCAACTAAAACTTATTTCATTTATCTTAATAGACAAAAGAGAGCAAAAGAAAATTAAGATCTAACTATGAATTTGATATAGTTATTTGGTATTTTTTATCATATATCATATAGTAATTCCCATAAGATATTATATACTTTATATAGAAAGGTATAATAATAATTCCATTTTCCAAGCCCCCTAGTAGGCATATGCAAAAAATGTTAATACACGCTGCAGTCCTAATAAAACTAATAGTAAAACGAACCTTACACAAAACCAATATACTCTTTTCACTCCAGGAGAGAGTAAACTGCATTCGATTCGTGCATTCCATTCAAAATCAGACAACTTCTTCCCTAATACTCAAATACAAAACTCTCGCACGATGCAAACTCTAATTTTACAAATACTGCTCATCCATGTAGCTCGACTTAGCGGTCAAATAGTATTTCCGGATGATGATCTTTTAAATTCCCGTGACGAAGAAGAAAATGAGGAGGAAATCAAAAACCCATATTATTTTGATTTTGGCGATATGACCTCAATTTGCCCCACGAATGCTTCATGTTTGGATGGTAAATCGAATTTCCTATGCGCTGCAGATCCAATGAAACCATCGGAGCAATGCAAACGCTTTCTGCCCATTGCGACTACGCCGCACTCCAGATTGAAGATGGTGCATGCGCACAACGGGCTGCGCAACAAAGTGGCCAGACAGTATATGATCTCCAATATGAATCTCGTCTATTGGAACATTCACCTGCAGCACATGGCCGAACAGTATTTGCATCTGTGCCAGACGTATCCGGACACGTGTCTCATCATTGGCGCCGACGGCTATGAGGTTGCTCAGAACTCGGTGTTTGTGCAGCAGCATAGTTCCCGTGTCCTCGACGAATGGGAGGGTCGGACCGTGAGGTTTTGGGTGCTAGACATGCTGTCCAAATTCCATTTGAATCAAATTGTACACGACGCGCATCATGATCCCGACCACCTGAAATTTCTCGTCCAAGTGATGATGCCAAAACTGGAATTTATTGGCTGCAGTGCGGCTATAATGTTCAAAGGCTTCTTTGTCGTCTGCTATTATTATCCGCCCTCAAAGAGCAAGCTCTCAGATCAGCTGACATTTATGCGGCGAAACGACACCTGCGTTTGCCCCAAGGAGCGCCACATCTGCTCAATGGTCTTCAAAGGGCTCTGCGGCATCGACATCGAGAGCGGTGCAGCTACAATTGAACTAACCGAGCTGAACTTCAGTCTGATAATGCACATCATTTGGGTTTCTTTGTCTCTCACGAAGATTATGAAAATTTAAATGTGGAAATCAAATTCAGTTAGTCACTGTTGACTATAGCTTTAGATGTATCTTGACTAAACAAGAAACCTCAAAGGTTCTGGCTTATGGATTCAGATCCCTGGCCGACCCCCATTAGTTCGCAAGCTCAAGTTCGACTTTTCACTTGTCCAGAGCTTCAATTCATTTAATAAAATTAAAATGAAAGAGAAAATACTTAAAAGACTCTTGTGCTATTCATTTCGGTTCCCCAAGAAACCAATTGACAGACAGCCGGCGAGCCAACTTGAAAGGCGCCCAGCAGCAGCACCCGAAAAAGGCGGCGTTCGATTTCAAAAGGAAACACAAGACCCGAACGGAAAGCAAAAAAAGCAAGTGAGAGTGCTGAGAGTCGGGTGTGCTCAACTGGGAGATACTCTGAATACTGTGATGAGCTGTTATGCCAATCGTTCTACGGTTCGTTTATATAGGAAGGAAGAGTGCTGTTGTCGGAAGTGACCGACTAGTAGATACTCTATTCTATTTTTGATATAGTAAACAACTCATGCTCTCAGCTCTCAGTTCTTCATTCTTCTCAAAAATAAATATATCTGCACTTCTTCAGCCCCGCTTCACCAAATTCATATACCCAATAGATCCTAAATATACCACCGCCTTCTGGCTTGTCTAAATGCCCGAGAAAACACACCCACAGAATTAGCAAATCAAGGAGCGATGGGCCAAAGCAGAGGACAAGTCGACTTTGCCAAGAGCCCACCTCATAACCTTAGCCCAGCCGCAGCAACCGCTCCACCCAATCTCTCGCTGTCTGTGTCTGTTGGGCCCTTAGCAAACATTTTTGTTTTGTTATTGAAGCATTTTCGGTTGATAAAACAAACGACGATTGAGGCGTTCAAGTTTTTTTTTTTTTTGCTTTTTCGAGTGTTCGGGGAAAATTTGGCCAAGTTGATTTCGTGTGGGTTTCTCTCTCGTGTTAATATACATAATAAAATATAATGATTATGATGTGGTGTGTGTGTGTGTGTGGATGGGCGGGTGTGTTGGTGGGTGGATGCGTGCGGACCCAGATGTGTTCGGCAAAATACTTTCTGCATAATCAGGATTGCGCCCAAAGCACCCAAAAAGCAGAAAACTTTCATCGAGTAGCATAATCAAAGGCAATAGACGCTTCTGTGTTTATCAATGATTCAATTCAAGTTGCTGTTGTTGCCAGTCTAATTTGTTGCTTGTTTTGACATCAACAGCTGACTCGACTCGAAGCGTGGTCATCATCATTGAGTCTGCCGCCTGAATTTTTATGAGAAAAGTGGCCCCATAATCATTACATACGACTGCCATTACCCGCCCAAGTAAAAAGCCAAAGCAACAACAAAATGTTTATCATTACCCGTACAGCCTCAATCATATATACATATGTATGTGTGTGTGTGAGTGTGTGTGTGTGTGTATCTGTATCCCTCCACTCGCACACACTTATTATTATGAGCAAAATCATGCGAAAGTAAAGAGAAACTATTTTTTATTGTTTTGGTTTGCGGGCAGCTCGCATTTTGATAGAGTAATTTGTCAATAAAAATAAACATCTCTCTCTCTGAATGATAGTTAGAAGCCTTTTAATACTGCTGTGAGAGCAGCAAGACAATGGACTGAGGCACTTAAGATATATTGTAGATAAACTAAACTATATAAATAGAGAGATATCTAGAATATATATTTTATGTTTAAGCATGCATACAATGACTTTTCAGTTCACTTTGTTCAGGCTCGCACTTAGCTATGTTGACATTAACCCATATTTACTTCAAATACACTTTAAGACTTCTTTTTTCGCTTAATGTCTTCTTGGTTAAACTTTAGTCAAAGATGATTGATTGATATTTTGCTTTATCTACTATGACTGATATTATTATTTTTTTTGTTCGTCAAGAATTTGTATCGATAAAATATATAACATATTTTTATATTCAAAAAATTTGGTATTAATTTTATAAAACATGTTAAAAAATATTTTATAAAATATTTGTATTATTATTAATAATATTTATATTAATAAATTTATTTTTCATCGTGTATTTATATAAAAATAACTATAAAATAAACAAAATATATAAAAAAATTAAATTTAATAAAATTAAAAAAATTAAATTTAATAAATAATAAATTAGTTAAATAAATGTAAAAATAAAATAAATTGATAATAAAGATATTGAAATTTAATATATAAATGAATAAAAAAATTATATTAATATTAAAAATATATTTTAATATTAAAAAAATATATATAAATTATATTAATAAATAATAAATTCAATAAATGTTAAAATAAAATAAATATAAATTTTCTTGGATTAAATTATAGTAAATAAATAAATAAATAATGTTCTAAACATATATATAAGTATAAACATAAAGTAAATAATTATATAATATTAAATTAAATAATTATATTATAAAATTCATTATAATAATATAAATATATTTATTTTACTTTAAAGTTGATTTTTTAAAATTTAAAATAAAATAAATACATTTGCTTCTTTAACTACTTTAAAAAAAATAATCTATATACTAACTTAACTCTGATTAACTCTGATTAGATTCTCGCTATTGCTTATACATATATCAACAATTTGAGCATTAGAAAATATTTAGTAAGAGTTTTCAACTCTATTTATACGACTTTCTAGCCTCTATAGATTTTCTATAGATTTTCAATTAGCTCTGTCATTATGATACTCAAATCTAGCTTTAGTTTTGCGCTGCATTATTTACACGCTCATTAATTATTGATTTTTGCGATAATATCAATACTTAGCTCTAGCCAAATCACAACGCCCACAGGCTTTTTGTAAGCTTATTAAAATATGGCTTGTTATTATTTTGTTAGCTTGTTACACACATCAAACAATCCACATATCCACATATCCATATCCACATATATACTGTGCGTGTGTGTGTGTAAATCAGTGGTAAATGCAAATGTTTGCTTAACAAGCAGCCAAGTTATAGCTCGAACGCGTGTTTGTTTTTATTTATGCGACCATTAACAATTATTTACAGCAGAGGGCAGCAAACATTCGTTTGTTCGGTTTGCTGATAGCGCGCATACGTCCCGGTGCCCAGCGGCACTGGCTACTAATAAAATTTAAATATTGATTTATTTGCCTTTGCCATTGCGTATTCAGTTTTATGTTAGCTCCTTGCGGGCAAGTAGGTCTGGCTCGAGTATGCCTAGTTTTGCGGCGAAGCGAACCACAAACGAATTGAGTCATTAGCGTTGATTTTAGAGTGCCATTAAACCAGTTAACGATGCCGTGCTGCAGCCAATCTTTGACTAAGCATCAACTTCAAGCCTTAAATTTTTGTGTAACAATTGTGACTCTGATTGAAGCCAAAGCTGTGCTCTCACACAGCCATTTGCCAGGGAAGTGCAGCCATCAATTACGTAGCTGCACTCATAAACAAATTTGCGTATATTATCATTTATCATCCCGAATACATATAGAGCGGTGCGGAGCGGAGCCTACTATATACGTAAATATACATGTTTGTATATAGGCATAAAGTATGCTTGTGCCGACTCTCCAGCTGTGCCCATTGTGTGCTCCATTTAGGCACTGCCAATGCCATAAACAATATTTTGTGTTAAGCATTGAGGGTGTAGGCTGAGAGATGCTCTGTTTTCAGTGGATGAATTTGGAAGTGTGATATGGCTGGATGTGAATAGACTATAGAAGTATAGATCGACCATATATAATATGTATTTATATTAGAAGTCAATTTAGTTTTGTTCTAATAGCATATCAAAGCTACTGATCTGGCAACTCTATGTCATATACTTAGTGGCAACGCTATTCAGCTGTTGAGAAGAAATGAATGTTTCCCTTTTCTCTTCGCTGGTTTCAACGGTTTCAAAATTCTATCTTCATTAATATTCCGATCTTTTCAATTGGTTTTTTGCCTCTACTTTCAGTTTCTTAGATCTAACTATATTTACTATTCTCTATACTCATCATTTCTATAGCTCTAAAATGATAGGGTACAAAGATTCTACTACTTTCTACTGATATGACCAGACTGATCAATCGATCAATCGATTTTAATCGATTTGTATCGATCTTATCAATCGGTTTCGTCGCCAGCAGAAATTATCTTTAAGTTTTGTTAATCCAACGATTTGTATATATTATAGTTCATTATTTCATTTGGCTTCGTCTCCCGTTGACAGTGATCTTTAGTCTATCCTTATTCATTCTAGACAACAAATTTAAAACTTAAAGCTTAAAGCGCTCCTTAGATTTTGTATTCCAACTATTTTTAGTAATATATATTTTTAATATTTTTAATAAAGAATATAATCTCTACTTAAGTTTATTCAGTCTAGTCTAAATAGCTACAAATTCTATAAACTCTATTTAAGTTCCCAAAGTTTCTTATCTCATCAGCAAACTCTACAAAACCAATATACCCCTTCAACAATTTCCAAAAACCTGTATCAAAACAAACTGCAAACGTTTAAGTAACCAAAATGCGCTTTTCCCAAGAACTGGAGTATTTTGTAAAAAAGTCCCGCTGCGTTTAGTGATAAGTGTTGCGGTTAATTCATTGCGCTCCCATTGGGACAAGGCAGACTCTCCACACTTAACTTTAGCAGCAACAATTCTCTCACAGAAATTTCCCAGAAAAAAATCATCAATTTTTATTTACTTTTTTTTTCCTTTTTGGCAGGAAAAAGTTTGGCTATCCTTGTTATGAGCGCTGCGACTTTTGCTGTTGTTTAGCAAGGCGCTAATGATATTCTTCTTCGTCATAGTGTTGCTGATGATGATGTGCACTTTTACAGTGTTTGAAGACGACTTCCGTTAACAAAAAATGAAAACAGAAGACGAAGAGAAGTTAAGGAGTAGCGAAACTGATGCCTGGATCTAGTGTGCATCATTTATCATGCAGTCGCCTAAATGATGCTGATGACTCTTAAAAGATTTGACATGAAAAGTTGAAAGTCGTAACATAGAGGGGCTGAGGCAGGTCGAGCATCGATCTGGATTACGCAGCAATTTAGCTGACCTCTTTCAAGCTGGCGGGGGCCAATCAATTCAACTGGGGGCGTGGCCATTAGCACTGCTCCAATTGTTGTTCTCATGCCAGGGCAGCTACTCCTTTATCCTTTTCTGTTGCCCCCTTTGAACTGACAATTTTTAATTTAATTGGCTGGGCTTCTTGGGATTGGATTGTATGAGTTGCGCTTTTTTCTCTCCAGGTGTTTACATTTTGATAAATGATTTTTAAATTGAAATTTTGTTAGACAAACTGAAAATATTTTTTTTCTTGTTTGCGGAGATATGGTAAGTTGTTAGCAACATTTTGCGGCTGCTTCTGTACAATATTTTTGATTGTTTTTTGCTGTGGAGCACAGCTTAAAGACTTTGAAGTGTTTTAGCCGAGGCGGTATTAAAAATGATTTATTTTAGGTCAAGACAAATATATCCATATATAAAGTATGTTTGCTTTTTTATGTAATGTAAATAAATAAATTTAAAATAAAATAAAATTTGAAATAAATGAAAGTATAAAAAGCTTTAAAAATACATTTTTAGTAAAGATAAATTTGTATATAAAATTAATTTAAAATAAAAATAAATTTAAAATAGATATAAATTCATGTTAAAATAAAAAAAACATCTAAAAAAAAATAATAAAAAAAAATGGTTTAATAAAAATAAATTTATTTTATATAAGCCAATAGAAATTTTTTTAAAATTTTAGCTTTTTATTCATCATTAATAATTTTCTACTCAATTGTCATATTTCTTTACAATTTCAGCTCAGCTCAAGCTGTTTCAACTTTCATTTGTCATTAACTCGACATCAATTTCAAAAATTAATATTCCAATAATTTTGGAGCTTTCGTTTGTCATAAAAATCCATCAAGAGGTAATTACTTCAATTTAATTGCCTAATGGTTAATGGCTTATGTTTCCTATCAATGATTTATGGGCATATTTAATTTCTAAATTTGCATTTGGTAATTAATCCCGGTCAGTATCAAGTGACGAATTAATCATATGGCAAATGCTCAAGGCTTGGCAAATTTCCAGGATTTGTGCAAACAGAACACACACACACAGAGCCACATAGAACACACAATATTAATTAACTGCTACAAATTTCGATTGTCATAAAACTGCGCAGACATGCAAGCAATTTGTGTCCCACCCACACACACCCTGGAGGCGGTTAAGAAGCTGCCTCACCCAAATAATTTTATGGCCTGGACGCGCGAGTTGTTTAACCCTTTACGAAAGTTCACTTTCGGCCGGAAGTCGTTTGGCTGTCTGTGTCTGTGAGTTGGCCTGGGCTTGGGCTTGGTCTTGGCTTGGCTTCGCATTCTAATTTGATTCATTTTTAGTTGCTGGCAACGACACGAAGCAGACGCGTTGCCCCATTCTGGGCCATAACCCACAAAGTGCCACACCTCCCTCCCTCCCTCCGACCTTTCGCCCAGCTCTTGTAGGTGCTAAGGCGTTGGCTTGTGTTTGTTGTCCGCGATTTTGGGCGAGAGATTAGAAGATTTATACGCAGATTTTACACTTGTTAAATGGCGCGCGCGAACTGCTGCTGCTGCCGCTGACTGAAAAACTGAAGGTGTGTTAGCTACAAGCTGGATTTAAGCACTCGCCGCTGCTGCTGCCACTGCCGCTGCTTAGTTTGTGATTAATTTTGCGCGTTTAATTGAATTTAGCCGACGTCGTGTACCTCGAGTTCCTAACTTGTCTTAGCCTTGAAAGACGGCTAATTAAATTGCTGACTTAGTTTCTTTTTGGCCTTAGATCAGAAATGATTAAATTGTATTTACTTTAGCATATAAAATTTGATTTCATTGCAATCAAACATTTTTAGCTTTCTTTAGAACTATTTCAGCTTGTGCCAAATAAACATTTTAGGGATATTTTTTTGCAATTATTTGCTTTTTAAATTTTTTAAAATTTATTTTTTTCATTTTGCTAATGACTTTGCTCTATAGCTCCATAAATGTGATTTAAAATATAAATTTTATTTATTTTGTAATATATTTACAGAACTTCCAGTGAATGAAATGCTGCTAATATGTAAAAAGAGATTGCAAAATAAATAATAATTTAATTTTAAATTATAGAAAGAATTTTAAAATATTTAAAAAACGCTTTATTTTATATTTTTGATATTTGAAATAAAAATTATTTTTCCATATATTTAGTTTTTATATGTGCTTATTCATATCTAAATTATAAAAAATTATTTTAGCATTACAAAATTTTTTTTTTATATTTTTAAATTATTTACTTTAATCAAAATTATTTTTTAAATTAAATAAATTTGTTTTTTGGCAATATTTTTAAATTTCATAATGCTTTAAATCTTTATATATATAATTACAAATTTTATTTTATTTTTTTTATATTTTTTATATATATATTTTTAAGCATATTCCACATACAAAAAAACTATTTTAAAATTTAGAAAATTAGTTTTCCCTTCTATTTTGGAGTCATTCATAACAGCCCACAAAATTGTCAGACTTTTCATAACAAGCTTCGCTTGTTTCTTTATCAATTTCTGGTATTTGCTGCTTTCTCAAAAATCGATCAAAGATTTTCTCTCCACAGATAAGAATCATTACAGACTTTATCAATATTTCATTAAATTTTTGTTAAATGGATTTTTTTGATCTTTTTTTTTTTGCCTTGCCTTGCCTTGCCTTACCGCGCCTCAACCTTCTTGAGATTAGAGGCTGCACCAATGCGACCCAAAAAAAGGGGGAAAAAGTGTTTAACTTATCGAAAAACCATACATCATGGGCTTAACCGATATCGTGCACAGCACAAATTGTAAAAGGCCGAAGAAAAAAATAAAATAAAATAAGAAATCGAAAATATTTATCATGCTGTATTAATCAATTTCATATGCTTCACTTTTGCGGCCGAGCAGGAGTCGAGAGCTCTCTCGCTAATAAAAAGCTGTCCCGCATTTGATATAGCCACTGATAACGGCAACGGCAACAGCAACAACAACTGGATTGTCTATTTTTCTCATGTTATGTTGGGGCTGCGTTAATATGCGTTTGGAGCACTCATGCACCCGCACGAAGCTGCTGCTGCGGACGGCAGCTTGAAAGAGTCTCCATGCGAGCTCCACTCGAAAACAATTTTGTTTAGGCACGCTAACCGTGGCCGGAGACAAAGCCCGTGACCCCGCCTCCTCAGGCCGGACCGGCCCGAAACGAGGCCAAACCCAAATCCAAAAACTCATCATTAACCATTAGCGACGTCATCGATGAAGTAGCTGACGTTGTTGTTGTTGTTGTTGTTGCTGTTGTTTCGCTTAATTAATTGTTAATTAATTAACATAGATACAATGCGTGCGTGTGTACTTGGGCCAACAACATTTTCACGGCTGCCGTGCGTTGTCTCCCGTTGTTGTCGTATCATAAATATGGCATCATAATTTGTTCGTTTTGTTCGATTTTCAAATTTGGGTTTGCAGCCGCACGCAGCGGCGCCAAATTTCCAAGTTTTTCCATTTGTTTTTATTATTCCGGGGGTTTTCAAATGCCGCAAAGCCAAACAAAACAAATTTTAAAAGAATTCATTTGCGTGTCGCTCATTGTTTTCGCAGGTGCCGGGGTCAACAGCAAAATGCGGAGCCCACCGCAACGGGCAGACAGACGGCGAGCTACGCTGCACGCGACACACAAAAGCAACACAGACAGAGAGACAGACACACTCATACTCACACACACTCCAACACACTCACACACCTGGCCAACAACTAAGCGCGTTCCACAATATGTATTTTGGCATTTTTGTTGTCGTTGTCTCTCCTTCTCTGTGGCCAAGTGACGAACAAATTAGCTGAAATCGAGCATATGAATTAAAAAATACCTGACAAGGGGCAGACAACTGGAATTTGAGCTAATATGCCATCATGTGTCCCAGTCCCAAAACAAATTCATTAGCCCGAATGCTGCTCGGCGGGCAGGTAGAAGCAAATATGTGTAGAGACCGACGGACGGACTGTCAAATCAACTGTGGGCTACTTTTTGGTAGCCAAAAAGTTGAAATTGATATGGATTTAAATTGAATATAATTTGAAAGGATATCAGTCATTAGGGAATATAAAAAATTATATTAATTTTGATATAGATTAATAAGCAGATGTCAAAACTCTTGTTAGATATTAGTTAAAAAATCTTCTTAATATAGACGGTTACAGGTCAGCTGTCAAGCTTTAAATATTAATGTTAAATATAGAATATAATAAATTTACTAATATTTATTACCATAAAATGGCATGGATAGTAGCAGACAAGGAAATAAGAAGTGTTTTAATGACGTAATATATCAAATTAAATTACACGATAGTCAAGCCGACGGCCTTAGCAGCCAGTGCTTTAATTGCTAAGTTAGCTTTTAATTTTAATTATAGTTAACTTTTATAAATAAATAAATAAATCAAACTGATTGATACAGTTACACATACCAAAATTGAAAGAGCTCAACTATAAAATATCTTAATTAATTACTAATTAAGATTAATTGCAGTTGATAGCTCATTAATTAAACTAAAATCATGTTTAACATGTGATGAAATACATATCAAATTTGCATTTTAAATCCACAGCTTCAGCTTAGAAATTCATAGCCAACTATCGTGTAGATCTAATGCAATCATAATCTAACTCGCATTTCATACATTCGAACCACTTGGCCAACTCAATCTGGCTGAAGAGAAATAAAAACTGCATTGCGCACTAATTTTTAAAGCATTTACCGCACGCAAAACTCAAATCAACATTTGGCTGTGGCCAAAAAACCAGTTACAACAGCAACGACAACAATAGCAACAACCACACACATAACAATAACAACATCATTTGAGTCGTAACTGTAACCAACATGCAACGCGCCCAAAAGCTTGCGGCAGAGACCCATCAACAGCAGCAATGCCGACCGCAGACGCCGACGAGATGAGATACAAAATGTATCTGAGAGAGAGAGAGAGTGTGTGTGTGTGTGTGTGTGTGTGTATACATATCTAGTTATTATTGAAATTAAATTACCCCTAATTGAATCTGAAATGGTCAATAAAATCGCATGCCGACAACTATTTGTATATTGGCTTTGATAGCGCCCGCCGTCGGCTCATTGAAGCCGTATTTCTGTTCACAAATTGTTTGTGCGCTCAATTTGCATATATATATATATATATATATATATAGATATATATATATATATATATATATATATATATATATAGATATATATAGAGGCAAAAATTTGAAATTTTTCTTGTTTCATTTTAAACAAATGCAAATTGAATTAATTGTTGTTATTTCCCTTAGATCGTCTATCGCTTAATGCGTCAATTTGTCTTTGTCTGTCGATGGGCTCTACGGATAGCAGATCTATTATGATATGTGGAAATTTCTGTATAATATCAAAAAACTAAGCCTATGCAGCTTATTTTATATAATATTTTTTTGGGAATTTATCTACGTTGTTTGATCTTTGTCGGCATCTGAGAGAATGTAAAAGTTTCTAGAAATTTTTTTTCAATTCATGCTTCAAACTTGTTTAAGGATATGCTCCAAGTCTGCTTAACGTTCTCAGCTCTTTGCGAATTGATTGAATACCAATTAAGCACTCACTGCGATATATATATGTATATATGGCGAGGCTGCGAGATATTTATAAACTTGATCGCTTCTCAGGCTGAACGAATGATCTCTAATGTCGGCTGGTCGCTATAATAGCTCGCTTGTTAGCTCAGCGAGCTAATTCCACTTCAATTTCCATTTAAGCACTTAGAGGAAAAAGCACGTTTTATTTCTCATGAACAATTGACGCGAAGATCGCTTGGACGTGTAGACAGCAAAAAGCCATGGAAGAAGATCACTCAGATCGACAACATAAAATCAGAGACAGCAATAGGAATGGCAAAAGCGACAGCGACAAGAAGTCAAAAAGCTAATTAGGTTTAAAGAACAGACAAGATAAACAATGATGGACAGACGGGGAGATCAGTGCAGATCAGTGATCGACGGGGCAAAAGTAAATTACATGCGAACATGAAAGATGCAGATAAACATGCCAAACAAAATAAAACTCATGACGATCATTAGGCAGGCAGGCAGGCTAACAACAACAACAACAACAATGACAAGGCAGTCAGCGAATTGATGATCAGTCAGTGATCTATCGACTTGCCCCTCGTTGTTGCTGTTGTTGTTATTATGTATGCCAAACAAAGTCACAACATGTGGACAACATGAGTAGAGAAAATACAAATAAATTGTTGTAGCTATAGAACATGCTCAACTGATCAGCCGATCATCATCATCATCATGGGTCGTCGTCATTATTACTGCACAAGTGCAACCTGATTTGGCATTGGGAACGATATATCGGCGGCATAGCTCGGCGTGCCTTCAATCACAGCGCATTCCGGGGAACTGTTTAGCGTTTAAAGCGCCTGTCGCGAACTCAGCTCTGTCTGCCTAGAGACAATACGAAAATTGGCAAGGGCAAAAAAATATATAAATAATAATGTGAATGAGAATGAGCATGAGTATGAGCTGGAGCTGGAGCTGGAGCTAGGGCTGTAGGTAGGACCTGCACAAGGTCCTGCACAGCTGCCATACACTTGTCCCAGACGCTTGTGCAATTCGGGTTTTAAGATTTATTTGCACGCCCGCGCTTAAGGGGCCAGTTTGACCATATTTTGTTGCCAACAACAGCATCGACAGCCGCGCAACAATTGCAACTAAAGACAGAAAACCGAAAACTGAAAACTGAAAACTGAAAGCTGAACCTGAACGTACGACCCGCGCTCCGGGCCAAACAAATCTTGCGCGTGACTTTGCATTTGTTGAGGCATCGTCTCTATGCCCTATACGCAATGTGAGTGGATGGGGTATATATGTTATGGGTATAGTTAAAGATAGGCAGGCTGATGCTAGAGATGAGTTTAGTCTACCTATAGACCTCCCTTACTCTAATTCCTCTTTTTTTCTGCCTCTACAATTTTTGACCTGCCAGATATCTCCGAGTCGTGTACTTCCACTATCATATATGCCTTTATCTAACTTGACTGAAGACTACGTCTAGCCTAACTATAGATAGCACTAGCTCTTCCTTCATTTCATCTTTCTTCTTCAATAACTTTTCTTCTAACAGGTATCTCCAAGTCGTGTACTTGCACTACCATATGCATATGTCGAGCTATAGATAGCACTAGCTCTTCCCTCATTTCATCTTTCTTTCATCTTCAATAAATCTTCCTCTACCGGGTATCTCCAAGTCGTCTACTCCCTCGCCCATGACTCTTGGTATTTGCTCGCTCGTTGTTCGTTTTCTTTTTGGCTGTTTCCTCTTTTGTGGCAAAAAGATTCTCACGCGACTTTGCCCAGAGGCTTTTCAAATTGGTTGACAAACTAGCAGCATCAGCACCTACTTCCTTCTGCTCGCCTACCTCCCTCCCTCCCTCCCTCCCGTCCACCCTCTACCCACGCTTATCTTAAGTAATTGTATTTCGTAGTTCTTCTAATATGTTTATCGGAATTGCGATTTTCTGGGTCTGGGTCTCCACAGAACGTGCAGCGCCCCCAGCTTTCGCTTCACTATTTTGCAAATTAAGTGGTAGCCAAATGTGTTTCGGGCCTGACGAGTCGTCAGTGCCCCGGATATGGATACTCATTGAGAGAGGAGTCGCAGCGCAGTGAGTGAATGAATCGTGGCCTAGGTCGGTGCAGTTCGTTTAATGAAACAATTAGTTGCGGCGCTTGCAGCATTCTTAATCGTGGGAGAATCGAAAGCAATTGTATGCATATTGAAGCGAAAACTTCTCAGCTTGAAGAGTTGTTGTAGAAATGTGATTTGAGTTATGTTGTAGATATTATAAGGGAACTTGAAATGTTGTCTAATTAGCTTGAAATGAATAAGAGATCAGTTTAAGATCTTAATAGAGCAGTTTTAGCTCTGTAAAGAAGCTAAAGAAGCTGAAGTAATCGAGATATTTAGCTTGCTTGAAGTATAGATCAGTTTAAGATCTGTTAGATGTTAGATCAGTTGAAGCTTTTTTTAGTTGGAGTTAAAGAAATACATAAAACAAGTTAATATCGGAAAGATCAATGCTTTGGCTGCTTATGAAGTTAAGATCATATTGAGATATCAAAAGATCAGGTTTCTTGTATTCATATAGAGTTGTTAAAGAGATCTTGATGATCTATGATAATCGATAATTGTATAAAAAGTCTAGCTGAAAATATTACTTTTAAATTCTAGAAAATACTTCGTTACTTCAGTAAGGTAATAGCATACCAAAAATCTGATAAATCTTATCTGATCTGATCTGATCTAATCTGTTGAGCAAAGGGCTTCAATTAGGCGATAAAGAACAGATAAGTCCTCAGTTAAAAATCTCACATTAAAAAAAAAAAAACATAAAAATTATAGACCCATCACTTCAACTAACAAGATCCTGCTGATCGCTCACCGGAAACTCTAATCTAACTTCCTTTTTTCCCATTTCATTTCAGTTTTGATTTCCCCCTTTTGGTTTGGGAACTCTTTGGCGGCGCATTCAAATGGAGCCCGTTTAATGAACTCCAGACACAGAGGCGAATGCGAAAGGCAGTTTGGCATATAAATATGGTAAATGCAAACATCCTCTTTAAAGGGCAGCCCCGACTTCAATCGTGCACATGCTTTAATGCGCTTCAAGTGGGACCTCGGGATTAGCCAGAGGCTGCGGCAGGAACTCCGTTCGGTGCGACTTCATTAAGTGCGGTTCGCATTCGCAAAAATAATAAAAACGAGAGAATATTATGAGGCTCAGTTGATTTATAAGTGCTTGTGGAGTCCAGAGGGCAGCCGCAGCCAATCGGCGACAATTTCTCATTTTTTGAGTGGCAAGAGAATCGAAGCAGCGACAGCGAAGTAGCTCAACGTGATGAGCAATTGTGCAGAACTTTACATGACAGCGGCGGAGGAGAGGGCATGGCCTGGGTAGCTTAGCTTAGCTAGGGCAACAGCCAACAGCCAACAGACATTGATGTCTACTGGCAGCTAATCGACGGGGGCACCAGAGAAACGTGAATCTCATTCAGAGCGGGGAAGTTGCGAGTGTGTTGGGGGTTGCGCGAATGTAACGTGTGGGTCAACTGCTTTTTGTGTGTGTGGCACACACAGTGCCTGTTGTAAGTAGACTGACAAGGCGACCCATTTGCTGTTTTCACTTGTGCAACATTTCACAGACACTTCACCGAGAGAAGATACACGGGCTTACTTTTTTTTGAGATACCCTATATGTAATATATATGTGTGAAGGAGGGTATATTGGTAGTTGAGTGTGTATGTAACAGGTGTACCATGAGTCAGGCCTAATCAAGCTTGAAGTGTGGATTCATTAGAGTCTGTACAGTATAAGGTTTCTCTGGGGTATCTAGATTTTTTGTATATTGACTTTAATGTTTAATCAACCGGACTTGCTGTCTCTCTTAGCCAGCCTAATGGAATCAGGACTTTAAGCTTGATGTATAAGGTTTCTCTAGGGTATCTATAGTTATAGCAGTTGCTCTACAACTTTTTACATATTAACTACACTCTCTAAAAGTTTTCTTATAATATTACTCAACTCTCCTTAAACTTAGCCCAACTCCTAACAACTCCTGCCCTATCTCCCATCACCGCTTTACAGGGCATCTCTAGCCCTATCAACTCTCTCATTTGTCTTTTTTTCGCGCTCCTCATGTTGTTGTTGTTGTTGTGCACCGCCTTCTAGAACATTAAACGTGCTTGTATGGCTCTGTAACTACTATTGCTATTAGGATTGACGACGACGAGTTCGAAATGTTGTTGTTGCTGCTGCTGCTGCAGTTGTTGTTGTTGCTGCAGTTGTCTAGTTCAACTTTTTGCGGCGGCTTCCTGCAAGTTGTTTCTTTTTTATTCCCATTTTAGTTCAAGTAGAGCTGAAGCTCAAGTCGAAGCCGTAGCCGAAGCCAAAGCTGAAGCTGCAGCTGGAGCCGGAGCTGGAGCAGTACCAGCCCCCGAGACTAACGACGTATTTATGCCAAGCGACAAACTGTGGGAACAAATAAAAATTTAGCAAAATGCGAGCGCGACGAACGAAGTGGCGCAAAGGGGCGGGGGTGACAGCGAGTGGGAGTGGGAGGCACACAGCGGCAGCGGAACAGCAACAACTGTGTCGCTAGACACTTGCAGCAGAGATGAGAGCGTGAATCAATTTAATGAGACGCAAAGCTATTTGGTTTTCTTGTGAATGTAGACTGAAGTTGATATTAATAAATAAATATAAATAGATAAATTTTTATAAATAAATTTATAAACAAAATAATTTATACCAGAATTTCTAAAATTGTAAATCAAAGAAATCTATAGCAATATATTATATTATATATCAGTTCTTAATTTTATAGCACAAATTTTCCTTTTCTTAGTTTGATTTTCTATTCTCACCGTTTTTCGACTATTCCTAGTAGAGTTCTGATTATTATTTTTCTTTTGTCAATCTTCTTTCTCTATCTCATTCTCCACATTTCCGCTTCTTCCTTCTCATTTGTAAAATTTCTATTTATTTCTCCTATTCCTAATTTCAATTAATATTATCATATATGTACATCTATTCATCTGAATTTTAAATTCCCCCTCTGAAATAGTATCAAAAGAATCTATATACTTTCGATTCATATATTTTCATATCATTTCTGTACATCATATCCATATCGACATTGAACAATTCAAATTGAATTCTCTTTTCACACACTCCCGCCTCAAAAGCCATGTCCATCCGAATTCGTGTCACGCACACATCACTAGCTCAGCGCACGCTTCGCTGAATGCTGTCAAAAGTTGTTTTTTAAGAATTTGCTGTTTGACGCGACTATCATTAATGTCAAAACTAGCGAACTGACAATATTGTAAACCCATCGATAATACAATATTTTCGCTGTCGCCCTCAATTTGCAGCAGTTTGACATTTCGGATCGCATTCCACTTGGGAGACAAAACAGAGGCAGCTCTGCAGCTCTTTTTTATCGCAGGCAAATTTCTGTCGCTGTTGCAGCGCAAAAACAATGCAACAACAAAGTCGCAAAATGCCTTTAAACTGGCCCTGGGTACGTCACGATTTTCGCGCGCATCTTCATCATCATCATCTCTCGCCCAGATGCCCCCCACCGACACCGGTTGGGCGGGCAGGCAGGCAATGGAACCAAATCTCTTCTCGCCCAGCTTGACTCTCTGACTCGTTTCTCTCTCCTTTTTTTTTGGCAATTTTTACTGGCATTATTTTGCTGTTAAGTCCAGCTAAGCCAGCGACAATAGCAACAACAACAACAATAAAACAACATTTTCAGTGTTGAGCAGCGCAATTGAAGCTTCCATTGAATTTGGGGGCAGCTAAAGCCTTGAGGGAGCAAGGATTGGCAAGGATTGCAAGCAATACAAATTTGTGGAATTCTTTGTATTAAATTAAGCTGCCAAGGCTCTAGCTGATTTCTAGAAATGAAAACTCCCTGTTTATAAATATTTATGAGTTCATTTCTTAAAATTCTATAATATATATGTATTGCCTCAGCTTATGAATATGAGCTTTAAAATTGGTTGAAAATAAATGGAGAATTATTTATTTAAAATTCATTTAAAAATATATACGGAATAAAAAATATAATCATTATTTTTAAATTAAAAATTTAAATTAAATTAAATTAATTATAAATATTGATCATTTTATTATTTATTTAAGATTCATTTGAAAATAAATAATATATATAATACATTTAAAAAAATATTTATTTTTAATAAATAAATATTACCTTTTTATTCTTAATTTGTTTTTAAATTAATTTTAAATTATTTATCCTTTTAAATAAAATTTTTTTTAAATAAAATAAAAAATCTTTTTTATATAAAAAAATGTTTTCACCTTTTCTTAAATTAATAATAAATTAAATTTAAGTATAAATATAAATTAAACGAAATTTTATTTTATAAAATTAATAATAAAATATATAAAATATTATGGTATTCTATTTTCATTCAAATTTAAAATCAAATAATATTTTAGCCCTTTTTATGTTATTTAAATATATTATATAATACATTTTAAAAATTTCAATATTGCTTTTTAGTTAACTTTTAATAAACAAAAAACAATTTAGATTTAGTAAGTATTATATTTAAATACATAAACCCTATAATATTAATATAATATTCGGTAAGACTTTTCTTATGACTATTCTTTATTTCTGTGTTTCCAAAACATCATTCATATATTTCTCTTCATATTTCTTCAAGTGCATTTCATGTTTATAATTATTTATTTTTTTATTTATTAATTTATTTTTTTTATTTATTTGTTAATTATTATTTGTTGTTTTATTAATCGCAATTTCCAGCTCTTGCTGAAACTATGGTTTCCCGCTTAGTGATTCGGGCATTGTTTACTTTTAGCTATGCTAATAAAACACGATTTGGCGTCGTCAAAAGGCTAAAATTTGCAATCATAAAATAAACACACACACACACACACACACACACACACATTTATATACTCTCTCACACACACTCACTCGAGACAGTGTAAAATAGGTTTTTCATTTTACGAGCTCAGCTTGGCAACACCCACAATTGGCCCACTTGCCGCCCGCTCTTATCTTTTCCCCCCGCTCAACTCATCAGCTGTAGCATCATTTGGCCTTTTGCATTGGCAGACGCCGCTAGCCCCTCACCGCTCTCCTCCACCATCTGCCACCTCTCCCTTTCGCGTTGTAATAGTAAAAACAAATTGCGGCAATTGCATTCATCATTAGGCGCTGCTTTTGGTGGCTGCTTAGGGAACTTCACTTCAAACTGCTCCCGCTCTCCCCCCTCTCTCCCGTTCTCTTTGGAGTTGTTTTTGTCTTGGGGGCCATAAATGATTTTTATGAACGAGTTTACATTCCTTTAGCTTACGTTACGTTGCCCGACAAGTGGCCCATTGGCGAGTGTGTGTCTGTGTGTGTGTTTGTGTGATTTGTTGCAGTTATCAGCATTTTTCACTGCGAAAGCCTTTGCCGCAAATTCGCTCTCTCTCTCCCTATCTCTCTCTCTCTCTTTGAGCAAGACGAGACATCATCAACATCAACATGAAAGCCAGGCATCAGGCCTTGCTGACCCTCTGGCCCCGCCCAGCAGCCGCTGCCTCCTTAGAGTGGGCGTCATAAGTCAGATTTATGTGTGCAAATAGTTGGAGGAGCTCTCCTCCCAGTTGACGCCCTGTTCTACCCTCTCTCTAACCCAACCCCCTCTCTTTGCCTTTGTGATTTGTGAGTTGTTGTTTAAAAACTTTTGTCCTCAGGCGCTTTTTTTGAGCTTTGCTGCCAACACCAACACGGCCAAGAGCTCGACATTCTCTAATAACAAAAGAGAAATTGTCGGAGTCAAGCAACAAAATAGCTCACGCAAGATTATTTTTTCGAGGGAAAACGAATGTCAACTGCGGCTGAAATATCCACTTGCCAAATGGAGATAGTATAAAGTTTGGAAAGCATCTGGAAATCGGGAAATTTTAAGGAAATTTGCATAAGCTAAGACGAAGAATGTATACAAAGGGCAAAGGGAATTTTTAAAAATAATAAGTTTTAATAAGAAATAAATGTTTTAGAATTTTTCGCTTATTTAATTAGTTATATTTTAAATATAAAATAAATATATTAAAATTTGTATTCATTTTAAATTTTATTTATATATATTTTTTTTGTTATATATTTATTTATCAAGTTGTGCACCAAACAAATAAACAAATAATTTAATAAGTGGAAAGAATTTCAGAAAATTAAAAAAAAAATATTTGGCAAAGGTCTTCTCAGAAACAAATTCCATATACATAGGTCTTACATCTTCTTTAACCTGCGCTGCTCTTCCCTTCACTCCTCTTCAGCAAACATTAAGCTTTCAGCCGCCTAAATTACTTCAAAAATATGTTTCTGATTACAATCATTATTAAAGTATAAACAGCACCTAAGAGCTCTTGAACCTACTTTATATAACAAAAAAACCGCGCTTATGTAAAGACCATGTTTAAAGTAATTCGCAGCGCTTTGCCGCAAGGAACTGTTAATTTCGAGGCATAAAACATTAAATATGATTACTTGTAAATTGTTAAAGGCGAGAAACAAGCTGCGGATCGCTGGGAGCAATCCTTATCGCAGCGAGGGAATCTCACAAATTGTGGTATGTAGATATGTGTATATATATACATATATAGTATGTATGTATGTGGCTTCTGGTGCTCTCTACAGCTGCCATTAAATTGTCCATTTTTCACACCGCGAAGACCCAAAAGGGAGCTACGAAATATGTGGAATACGAAATATGTGCAATATGCAAGTGCATAAATCACAATTGAGAGATAGAGATAAAGTTTATTACGGGCATAATACAGATATAGTGGAGATACAATAAAGAATGAATAGCACTTGGCAAGCAAGATTTTGGAGTGAAAGATTTATGGAAGCAAATCCATAGGCCATTTATAGAGATGTTTGGCAAATGGACGCGGAGAGTTTGTGGAGATTTTACTGTAACATGAATTGGGATAGAGAGAGAATTTGTGGTATGATATATAATGAACTAAGGTTTAACTTGTATATGTATATATTAAATAACAATTAAAAATAATATATAATATATATTAATAATTATAGAAATATATTATTAATAAAAAAATATATAATAAATATATATGAAATATCGACATATATAATAATTGCAAAACATATCCACATATCAAATACAATTCATTCGCATAGTCCCACTGTACATTTGTTTCACCATTGTAATACATAAAGTGCAGTTATGCTTACCCCAATCTATGTGGCCACACGCGTCCGCCTGCTCACAGATAATCCGCCATTGCACTTGGCAAAAAAAAACAGAAATGTAAAAACGAAAATTTCTATTCTCGCTGGCATAAACAATTCACTTGGGCGCCTAAAATAAACACTTCATTATTAGAAACACATGCTTGACGGTGAGACGAGGGAACGGAGCGGCGGCGGGAAGGGGGTTTTGCACCCAAAAATAAATACGCGATGCATATGTATGCAACTATTTGCGTCTCGCTCTGGCTTACACTAGCCGGCACAACGGCGGAAATCGAATGCAAAAAAGAAACACGAATGCAAATGGATGGAAGAAGCGCGCGTGCGAGAACAACGAATGCAAATGTACCGTTAATGCTAAAACTCCGACGCGATAAACGAAATTGAAAGCGAAAACGAAAGGGAGAGCAACTCCAAAAATAACTTTACACAGAGCGCTTAATGTAAGCAAAAGACGCGAGCTCGCTGCTGGCTCCCTTTTCCCGTTATTTTAGTGAAAATTGTAATTTATGCGGTATTCCTCCCACGCCCACGCACTGCCCAGCTATTGCAATTGGTTTACACACACACACGCACAGCTTAAACACATTTTCAATTTGATTGCTAAAGACGCAAACGCATTAAATTGTATGATAAAAATCGAAAATCTTTCACTCCGCTCCGTATGTCGCGCGCGCTTCGTGTGTTGAAATCGAACTGAAAGGCAAATGTGACGATCGCTTCTTCCAATTGGATGGATGCTTTGCGCGCTCAAGTGGCGGTGGTGCGAACGTGAATGGCCACTGAGCACGAAACGGCACGAAATATAGTTGTTGTTGTGGTTAGCAGGCGCATCAGGCACGAGCTGCAAAGCAAAACACGAGAACGGCTCGTTTCTAGCTGCTGTTGCTGCTGTCTTCTGCAGCCAAAGAGAGGAGCATGAGAGAGAGAGCGCGCGTGAATTACGTTTTGACCCCCACACAGTTGTTGCTTTTGTTGTTTAGAGCTATCCCGTTGCACGTGCTGTTTGCTTGAGTGACTGATCCGAAGAGTGTGCAAGAGAGAGTCTGAGAGAGAGAGCGTGAGTGCGCGTTCATTTTGTCGGCAACGAAAAGCCGGTAAAATGAACGTCAGTTTGTTTTGTTTCGAGTGAACGCGCACGCGGTCGTAGTTTTGCGTGTGAAAAAAGGTGAATAAAGTGAAGTGCAACGGTAAATTAAGTGAAATGAAGTGCAAAATTAAATAATTAAGTGATATATTAACGAAATATAAATAATATAAATAAATATATGTATGTACGTATATTTAAAGTAATGTTCACATTTCTCTAAACTCGCTTGTCACATGTTCTTAAAACCGTTATTCCATGCAGCCTTGCGCTCATTAGACGAATGATAAAGCAAATGCAGAAATACATACACACATACATTCATGTATGTCATGATGAGCATAATTATAAATCAAAATAGCTGTCATTGTGAGAATGTGTGAAAGAGATGAGACGAACGAGCGGAGGCACAGTGGTCGATGAGTGGGAAAAGCCGCTGCACTAAAATGCGCTAATGATAGAAAAATCGTTTTAGCTCAGACTTGACCCAGTGAAATTTGTGCCGGCATTGGAACCAGTTTTGGGAGCTGAGGACTTACAGGTAAGAAGGGGCGGCAGGCGTGGCATTATTGAAAATGTGTGACAATTATGAAAGGCGATCGCCGGCGCGATATAAATGGCTGGCGGGACAACAACAAAAGCCAGACACTCAAGCGAAGGCAGAAGTGAAGAGTAAAAGGGAGAGAGAGTGAAGCAGAGGTAGAAGCAGAGCTAGAGATAGGCATCTGGGCAAAGCTTTGAATAACACAAAAGCGTCGACAGAACAAATGAACGCAAAAAATTCTTTTCAAACGTAACGGAAGTCGTCGAGCACTAAATGGTCAACGGGCCAGCACGATGGTAAGGGATTGACGGAATTGAGGGATTGTTGGGATTGTTGGGATTGTAGCTGAAACAGCTGCCCACCGGATGTCGGCCGTCTAAAGCCGGCTAAGTGTTAACACTAAAGATAGCCAACTAGGTCTGTAATGAGTGTTATTTAAGAGAGAGAAAGTTATATTGAAATCAGTTAAAAGATATTTTATATTTAATTATTACTATTATTAAGATTTTAATTATATAATAATTTATATTATAATTACGATTTATCAAATATTTAATATTTTCTTATAATATTTATATTAATATTTTTTGTCTGTTTTTTTTAAAATATTTTTATACTTTTTTTCAATATTTAAAAAAAAATTAAAAATAAAAGAACAATATTTTTACAAATTTAAAAAATATTTTTTTTATCAAAATTTATTTTATTTTTAATTTTCTTAATTTAATAATAATAACTGTAAGTTAATTTATTAAAATTAATATTAATTAAAATAATATTAAAAATATTATTATTTTTTTATATTCAGACACATTTTTCTTTGTAGAAAAATATTTTTTATTTAAATATTTTTTTCAATGTTATTTTTGTATATTACTTTAAGAGTAATTTAAACTCGTCAATAGCTTAACGTAATACATGTTAAGATAACATGTAGACAGAAAATACGACTTTATACTTCTTATCGACACATTTGATCAGATTTTAATCTCTCAGAATAAAGCCATAAAGTTTCAACAGCTTCAGCGTGCGAATCTGTTTAAAGAAGCTCGAATGATTAATGGCTTGAAGCCTGTTAGCCTGGCCAAGATCTAACAATGCGCATAAATTGTACAATTGTTCAATAGACTTATTTCTTTTCCTCTTTCGCTCTATCTCTCTCTCTCTCTCTCTCTCTCTCTCTCTCTCTCTCTCTCTCTCTCTCTCTCTCTCTCTCTCTCTGTCTCTCTCTCTCTCTCTCTTTCTCCCTTTCTTTCTTGGCTTACCAAACATTTGCACATAATCCGTCATAAAGTGGAAAATCAAGTAACAAAGTGATTAAAGCACAAATAAAAAGAAAGAAATGTTGCAATCGGGCTTAACTGACTGCAACATGCCCTGTTAAGGCTGGAAAACTGAATGGAAATTAAAATCACTGAAAAGTCGATAACTTGTAATCTATAACTAGCTGTGGAACAGGTCAAATTGCTGAGCTGAGCCCCAAAAACTTGTAGTAGATAAAGTTTTTTCCAACTAGAAACGCCCATAATTGAAGTATATATATAGCTTGGGGTACAGAGTTATTATGTAGGCGTGTAAATATATATATATATATATATATATATAAATATTTTTTTTTAAATATATATATTGAATATCGGGTCAATGCAATGATCCCGCTATATATAGTTTGCTCCCACTAAGCAGGTATCTAATGGCTGTTTTTAATGTATCAGAAGTGATTTTACATAAGTAGATATGCCACATATAAAATCTATATCTCTAATTCATAAAAGCCAATATACTCTCTGTGCAATTTGTCAACGAGCAGAAGAAAACTTAAAGGCAACGAAATCAAATCAAACTTATTCAATAGGCTTTGGCTCTGGCTCTGCCTCTGTTTGTGGCTCTGGCTCTGGCTCTCGTCTTGTCGAGTGGTCGATTGGTCGATTGGATTTGGTTTAGTTACGGATTTGTGTTTGGGGCGGATTCTGTGGGGCGCACTTGGAGGAGCCACAAATGCATTTTGGTTGTTTGGTGAGCGCTTTCAAGATTTACATAAATCAGTGTGCGCCAGGAATGTGGATAAGCAAATCACCAACTCAATATAAATTGATATATATATTTATATACATATATATATGTATTATATATGCATAGAGTCTGACTTTCTTCCTCTTCCGCGGCTTTGATTACCTTTGCCGCCCGTTTAGACAAACCGCAACGAATCTCTCGGCTTTTATCTGACTTTAATTAAAAGCTGCCGAAGTTTTGATTCGGTTTATGTTTTTGTTGTTTTCATAGCTCGCTGCACGCTTAATGAGAAAACATAGAAGACAACGGACTCTTCTCATAGGTAATCATATCTGGTAAATTATGAACACATAAATATGTCTAATTATTTAGATAGGCGCAGCCAGTGAAGCGGACTCAAATTGTTGAATAATAATCAACAAATTGATCGAGAGAGAGAGAGAGAGAGAGACCCGGAGATCGAGAACCTGTTTGTAGTGGGGGAGAGGGAGTTCATATTATGGTATGGGAATTATTTTAAGCTAGATTTCTTCATTTTCATCTCTCGCTCCTTTTCTTTACATATTCGTGATCCTCTCTATTGCGCTCTCATTCGCCTTCTCAGTCGCCTGGTCCCCATCTATGTCTATATTTTTCTCTCACTTCTTCTCTACTTATCTCATGCGGCTTTTTTGTTATTTTTTTCCACTCCTTCTCTCTTCCTCATTCGTTTCTCAATATATATCTCTGTCCCTCCTACTTTTTCTTTCTTCCTATCTCTCCTTTACTCTTTATAAATGTATCTGCCTTTCGCTATCGACCTTTTTGTCTCTCTCTCTCTCCCTCTCTATTTCTCTTTCTTTCTAATTATTTCTTTCTTTCTCTACATATCTCGATAGACCATCATCTTTCTCTCTCTCTCGCTCTCTTTCCCTGCCGCTCTCTGCCTCGCTATGTATCTTTTATTCTTTTATTCTCTCTAGAGATAGAGATATCTCTATCTCTCTATAAATATATTTTCCGTTCTGTCTCTCCCACTCTCTCTCTCTCTCTCTCTATATATATATATATATATATCTTTGTCTCTCACCTCTTACTCCTCTACCTTTCTCAATCCTCTCTCTCTCTATTACTTTGTCGATCACTCTCTCTATCCCCCCTCTCTCTCTCTAATTTTTCGTCCCTCTCTCTCTCTCTCTTTCTATCCCCGTCAAATATTTCTTCTCTGAATCTTGAGCTCTTCGCTTCTTCTTAAATTATTAAAGTCAATCTTAAATTTTAATTAAACCACTCCCCCCACCTCCTTCTCCCACACTCCCTCTCCGTTGGATATTTTGTTAATATTTTTTATGGAATCAATCAAAATTGATTGAGTTTAACGCCGCGGCGTTGCCAGTTTGAGTAGCGCCACAAAAGTGGGCAAAGCTCCACTAAAGGCAAACCGCACCGTGCGGAGAAAAGCTCATAAAAGAGAAGAAGAAGAAGAAGACAGGTAGAAGAGAGAAGAAAAAACGAAACAGCGTAGCAGCACGTGATAAACGCACTTAACAGGTAACACCCATTTAAGCGAATGATGAATTAACGCACAGATATATACACGCACACACACACACACACACATATACGAACACTCACACACACAGTCAGTCATGGTGCAGCCTCCGCCAAGTGGCTAAAAAGAACCTGAACAAACCGGAGCTGCGATACATGCGAGACAGCAGCCAGTCAAACTTATCAAAACAAGTCAGAAGCATTGCAGTCGGGGTATGCGCGACTGTCGCATGCTCGTTCAGGCTTTGATTAAAGTAGGCTTAATCTAGGCAGTATAGAGTTAGCAAGGTCTTGGACTGACTTTACCTCAGTTGGAATTTCATGCCTTTAGCTTACAGCAATAATGCCAATATACCCCATTGACTTTGGGACAGAGTATTGAATGTAGTCTACAAATCTCATGTTAAATATAATATATACTTAGTTTTTAGTTCATAGTCTAAAAGATTTTATTGTCCAAGTACAAAACTAATATACTCTTCCCATATTATAATCAACTGTATAAGTTCTCGCCAACAACTACAAATTTCATCAGCTTCAGACTCAATTTATTCATATCGTCAAAGTTTAGTGTTCCTAACTTTCATGAGAAGAAAGCCAATACACTCCTTTACTGCGGCTGAGCGAGCATACAATGCTGCCAGTGCTTAACAGTCGCAGTTCATGTGCGACGCCTGCCCTCTCACTCTCACTCTCGCTGTCTGTCTCTCTCTCTTACCACGCTTTTCTATTGATGTGAATGAGTGCCGTTTAGAATTGACGTTGCCTGTTGGGGGCCTTCCCGCAGGCCCCTTTGGGCCTTGGTAATAAACTTGTGGCAGAAGCCAAAATCAACTGCCAAATCTTTCCCACTCACTCTAGCCCTCTCTCTCTCGCTCAGCTGTCTGCCTGCTTTGGATATTCTGTTTCCTTCTCTTCTCGTTTTTTTGAAGGAAAAGTTTGAGTAGCGCAGAAATTAGTTAGAAAGACGTGCGTAAGGTGTGTTTTGGACAGTTGCCCGCACTGCGGTAACCCGAAAACCGAAAACCGTGGAGAGAAGAGTGAAGAGTGAAGAGAGGGAAGCAAGAAAGAGTTGAGCTCGACTTCTGGCCGGGAATCGTTTGGACACGTGCGTCTGGCGGCCTTTCAGCCATGCTCAACTTTAGTCAGTTTGTCAGCTCTCGTTGTCAGTCATTAAAACCTGACCATAAAATACAGCCGTAGGAAAGATTTTTCAAAAATATATATATGAAAAATAAAATGAAACTTTTCGACCGCACGAAAAACTGAACAAATTTGCCTGCACTCTCGACCGCAAGCGCGATAAAAGTGTCAGTTGGCTAAAAGTTTTCACTTGCAGTTCGCATAACGGAACACAAATGGGTAAACGGGTAGTAGGAGCAGGCGCTGGAGGAGGAAAATAAATAACCTGATAATGAGCAGAGAGCAGAAATCGGACATTAAGTCACTTCAACTTTATTTCGGTTTAAAGAGCTCAGAGTTTTTGTTTCCCCAATGAGTTGCAGATGTTGGGGTGGTGTGGGTGTAGGGGTGGAGCCCATTAAAGAAGTTCTCGCTTTGGTTGACAATAATTTATCTTATATGTGTTGATATAGTAAGCAAATATATTGGCGACTCCAGCTTTAAACTGAAGTTCAATCAAATTTTAAAGCGATTAAAGTGAAAACACCTGAACTGACCATGCATCAAATGAAATGACCTATGTTTTTAATAATTTATTTTATTTTATTTTTATAAACATATTTTGAAAATTTTATATAAAAAATTTTTTTATTTTTATAAATACATATTTTAAAAAATATTTTTATTTTTTTAAATTAAAAAAACTTACAATTATTTTTGTAACTTATTTAATTATTATTTATTTAATTAATTTAAAAAATTAATTTTGTGAATTAATTTTACGAAAAAATGAATAAGAATAAATTTATTTATATATTAATACAAATTTTTTTGATATACATATTTATATATATTTTATTTTATTTTATTTTCTGAATTTTATATTTTTTTGTGAATTTTTAATCAGATCAGAGCTTATAATAGTTTATATATTGTTTCGTATTTTCATTCTCAATTATCTAAAGTAAATAGTTTAGTTAATAGGCATAGAGCTTTGATATGCAATATAAAATAAAGTAAAATAAATAAAAAAGGTAAATAAGTTAAATGAAATATAGTTTGGCTAACAAATTACCACATGAGGTGCAGGCATCCCTCTCCAATTTCATTTAAGGAATTCAATTAAAGTTAAAAGTTCACTCAACGAAGTTCAACTTTGGCTTTCACCTCATTTTCATCATCCGACACTTAAATACAATAAATTTCTGAAATATTTCAGTCTCATTTTAAAGTGATTTGCCTAGTATCCATGGCAAATGCTTGCGGCATGCATTTAGCTCAGCCAAATGCCAGCAAATTTTCGCTCATTAGCAAAGTCTTTAAGACATGTTTGAAGCGTGGCTCACTTAGCGGGGATTTTCGAAATATTTTGGCTGGCTTTTGTTTATCTTTTTTAATATCGCCCAGCGACAATTAACTCTCCGCTGAAAAAGTCATTAACGAATGTTTTTCGCGAATTCACTTAACATTTTTGTTTGCTTATTTTTCCTCCTCTCTTTCAGGCAACTGCTGCGGTCGTTTGCAAAAGGTGAACGCGGGATGCCAGCACAACATTTACAGCTTCCATCAGCTCTCAGGTCAGTTTCATTATTGATTTTCGGCTGACAAAATATTTACCTTAAAATATTTTAAGCTCAATTATAAATTATTTAATTTTTATTTTATTTATTTTTTTAAAATTTAAAATTTTATTTTCGACTGATAAATATTAAAAATATCATTTTTTCATTTTATTATAAATAATAAATTATTACCATATTTTTTTTTTTTTTTGTCATTTACAAATGCTTTTTCACACCCATCTAAAAATTTTTCTCTCTCGTCTGTCAACGATTGAATTTCCTTTTTTTATTGCATAATTAAAATTGATTTATTTCTGTTTCGTTAATTAAAATTAATATTCTATTGATTAAACGTATTTAATTAAACATTTTTTCTGGTAGTTCTCTCGTTTCTCTGTGTTTTCTATTCTCTTCGGCTTCCTCTTCTGCATTTCGACTACCTTATGTGTTGATAATTAATAATTGAATGATGGATAGCTCAGCACGACGTGTGGTCCGCTGGGTGTACCTGTCTGCTTACCTCTCCCCCCATCTCGCTCTTCCTCTCTTTCTCCTCTTTTGTTCGGCTTGCGGTGGCAGCTCTGCGGGACGTTAACAAGTCCAATTGGCAGACTTCAATCTCTGCTTAACGTGAGAATCTTTGCGTAAACGCTTTTTGAATGAACTCCGCTGATTAGTTAGCTCATTTTTTCTGAAGATGAAATTCCTAAGTGAGAACAAGAAAATATTTAAAGCTTAATAAATTTTGAAAAAATATTTATTATTTATTCTTCTTAAACTTTCCACAGTCAAGTCAGCCAAAATATTTAATTAATGAATGTATTATTATTTATACAATTTGAACCCATTGAAATGACAATTATAACTGTTTAATTCTAATTTTAGTATATTTTGGTATATTATTTTCATATATTCATTCATGCATTCTTATATATATACTTTTTAATATAACTTATTTATTACATATTTTCGTATATATTTATATGAATAATTCGATTTTTTAATATTTTAAATCTCGATTAACTTAGAATTCTCTAATTAAAATTTTAAAAATTTTAAACGTTTCATAAAACAGTGCTGTAAAGCACTTCACTACACACAAAGCAGTTCAGTTCCATTTGTTAGTCTTTCGTTAAGTGCGTTGTGTTTTGGCTTCTGTTATACTTGGTTTGTGTAACTGCTAACAGGCAGAGATATTGTTATAAGCTAGTCTCGCTTAACCACAATACAGTCTGGTTGGCAACTTAGCAACAGCGTAGCTCAGTTCAATATCCTGACTGTTAGTTGGTGCACAAACCAAGTTTATTAGCATGGACAGCAACCTGAGTAGTTATATGGGTGGAATGTGAGGGAATTAAATTGATAATCTTATTGCAGTGGAGATTATATTATCTTTTTAAATGGAAAAGTATATGGTGAATGATTATAATGTGAACTACACGATATAATACTTAGGAATTTATTAACATTTTTAAAAATATTGTAGGAGTAGAGAAAAACGTATAAAAGCTTAATAAAAATGACTTATACTGAAATTTATCAGGAAAGTTTAGGGACAGATAAGTCGTATTATAATTATCTTCAATGAAAAATATCTATTATCATGTATAAGTATATAAGTATAGTATATTATACAAATTGTACCTAAGTCCCAAAAGACCATATCAGTTAGGAATAGGCTTTAAAACCTTTTTCTCTCAAGACTCAAGATTCTCCTCTCACTTCATTAATGAATATAAATAATAATATTAATTAAATTATTTAAAAGACCAAATTTACTGTATTTTCGGTTTTAAATACAGCTTATTAAACAAGATATTTGTGGTCAGAAATTCAAAATAATATTCATTTAAAATTGAAACAAAAACTCGCTCGCTTTGTCTGTCCGCGAGGCTTCAGCGGCAAGGTTAATCGCCAAACAGAAACGATAGGTGCTTGAAGCAACTAATTAAATTTGATGCTAATGCGAGAATTTAGATGTGCTTAAATTTAATAAACCGAATCGCCAAATGCCTCCATTGGAGCGCTGCTCCCGCTGGCCAGTTGCAGTTGGCGCTCGAATCGGGCCAAAAGGCAATTAGAAATAATAATAACAAAGGCCAAATGCTGCTTTCCAATTTCCACTAACTAATGTTCAGCGCGTTGAGCTGGGCTTTATGTGCCGAGTGGGGGAGGGAGACAGAGAGGGAGAGGGCGAAAGAGCTTTTGAATTTATCCCAAATAATGCATAAATATTTGTGCCAAATTTTGCATTCGTTATGGCAGCATGGCGCAATAAAAATAATTATAATTAAATAAAGTGCAGCAGAAAAAAAAATAGAAAACAAACAGCTATTGGTTAGTTGGGAGTGCCTGACTAGGAGATATCCAGATCATTGGGAGACTGTGTAGTTGAGTTATTGAACAGTTCTTTTGGACAAATACAAATATATATGCATAGACACATAAGCACATATATATATATAGATAAAGATGTACACACACGCATACACACATACACCCACATTTCTCACTGTACTTTGAGAAATGTTGTTACGGAAAAACTGTTATACTGCTAATCTCTGTGCTGGCTGCTAGGCTTATGCATAACTTATAACATAACATACGAACAGGCAGACGGACATGGCTAGATCAGAAGCAGTTCAGTTTGATACAGAATCTCTACACTTTGTGTCTGCTGCTTCTGCGTACTTCTCTTGACTGCTACAACTGCTTGCTTACGCTGCTTGCTTTGCTTGCTTCTTCTGACTGTTACCTACCTTTCCACGTAATCATTTAATCCTCAATTACCATGTTCAATGCGCTCGGGCTATAAAAATGTAGAGGAGCAATCACATCAGGTGTGCTTCTATATAATTTGCATATCATATATATATATAACTACATATATATAAACACTTCCTTAATTAAGTCAATGATATTTGCAAATGCGTATAGAAATTTGATATAATAAACAGTTTTAATGGCGTACAGTAGTCGCAAGCTAATTGATAAATTGAAAGCAATCCAGATTGATATGAAACAGCAGTTATTGAATAATAATGCTAAGTAAATTAAGCTAAAATTGATTAAATAATGAGAAAAAATATAATAAATATACTAAAAAAACATCTTATTGAGGCAGATTCAGCAGAAGTTGAGTTCACTGTGACAAAAAAAGAAACACAAACAAAAATGCATTAAAAATGAATATTAGCATAATTTAATTATGGTTGAAAGCATTAAAAACACATGTGATAATGTTGAGATGCTCGCTTAAGATTTTTCAAATGGGTATATTAGTTGTTGAATGGATAATTATCGATCGATAATTTTTAAATTATTCCCCACTGGCTTCCTCTGTGCTTTCTCTTACTCAGCTTAAATTACCGAAAGCATGAAGTGTCGCATATAAAACTTGCCATGAAAGCTAATATAAATCAATTTAAGCCTTATATATATCTATATTTATAACTATCATAACAACAACAGTGTGTATACTCTCTATAAATATAATAAATTGAATCCTAATCTTGCTATGTGACTGGGCTTCATAGGTTTCTCCTTTTAATTGTTGTTGTTGGTGGGGCTGCAGCTGCAGCAGGAGCTGCAGAAGCTCAGAGCTCTCATTGTTGGCGTCCATCAATTAGCAGCTTTTCCAAGTAAATACATTCCGCCCTCGTCTCCATGTTGCATCCTGAGCATTAGTGTAATATTCTGTTTGAATCTTACGGTTACTAGAGCAACAAATTCCATGTATCTATTGTTGATTATATATATGTATACCCTGTAGCTGAGATAACTCATTAAAATGTATTAGGAGCATTCAAGTTCAATGTAAATAAATTATAAATCAATAATAATATAAATATATAAAATATAATGTAATTATATTACATAATATAATAAAATCAACAGGATTTCGCTAATAAATTTTATAAATTTTTTGTTTTTTTTTTTTTTACATTTTTGTATTTTTCAAGTTAAAATTATTTTTTTTTTTTTTTTGTATTTTTCTCTTAGCCCGATTTAATTAATTTTTAAATTAAAATTTAAGGTTCAACTTAACTAGGTGTAATATTTTCTATTAAATTCTAGTCAAAATACTTTATTCTCATACTTAAACTAAGCCTCCTCGCGCAAACTTCTAGGGTAGACCCAATGGATCAACTCTCCACTGCCTTTAGTTATGCTGTTTTCATTTGTTGTTTGTATATAACATGAGCATATTTACTACATGAGAAATGTATACGTTTTTCCGTGTGTGTGTGTGTGTGTGTGTGTGTGAACGTTTGCCCTGGGGTCATTATAGTTGGCCAACACATAATTGCAAGTAAACTCAAAAGGCTGGAAGTATTGAAATTTCTGCAGTGTATTATTGCAAGAGTCGTGTTCAATAATGCCTTGCATATTAGCTTAATTATTTTGGCCAGAAGTTGCCTTCAGTCGCATGAAACTTAAGGCAAAATATGCTGTTTAAAGTGTAGCATAAATTGAGTTGAGTAAAGACATTTGATTTTGTATTTGAAATGAAATATTGATATGGATTTTGTGTGCATTTTTAACTATGCTTTGGAAATAGTTCTATAATAATTACAATGTTATATATAGTTATATATAGTTGAATAATTCTTAAATTTCTGAGAGATTTTATATGTCAACAGAGTGCTGACTCAATAGCTACCAAATAAATATTTGCCACTGTGAAAAGGTCGCTTTAACAGCAGTTCTATGCTGGAGATATGAAGACAAGTAGCGCGCATAAGTATATAGTGGATAGCATAACTGTCTTACCTATGACTGCCAATAGAGTTTATTTAGCAGAATTCTTCATTTTCAAAAACACAATTAATAGTAAATATTTAAATATATCTAAATATATTCAAATACATAATAGTTTTCCTATATCTGCCAGCTATTAAAGCGATTCATTCCTAGATATTCCAGTATCACAGTAAGCTTCAGTCTTTGATTTGTCTGCAAAGATAAATATCCATATATCTGCCCAAAGTAATTTTTTCCTTAAAGAATATCAATTTTGTGGCCTAAATAAAAAATGCGGTTGCTGTGGCTGCCGTTCACAATGGCTAGATATTCACAATTTAATTTGGCTGCGGCAGGAGCAATACGCTGCAACTTTTGTTTTCTAAACTATTTTGAATAATTAAAAAAAAATATTTACTGACATGTTGCAGAACCCAGCTTTAATTTGTTTAAAAAAGCATTAAACAGAGTTTAGAAACAACAAAATTGTAGGACAATAGGACAAAGGATATAGAAAATATTCAACATTTACGTAGAGTGCGCTGTGCTGGCGACTTATGACTTTGCAGTGTATCAAAGATAGCCCATCAAGCACAGCTTATACGAAAAGTTATATACATCCCTATACTTGCTGAACTGTGCATGCTTATTTGCCAGTCTATATATATCTAAATATAATATATATATGTATATGTATATATACTCTATAAGCCTCTAATGGCAGACTTTTGTCAGCTTATATATACTATTTGCCTTTCTCTGCTACACAAATTGTAAAATGATGTTTTCCAGCAACAGTACACACCTAATCCAGCCACACACACACACACACACACTTTGCATTTTATCTGTAAACTAATTGTGGCTATCAATTTTATCAGCAAATTTTCGTCCACTCAATACTCGTATTTCATATCGATAGCATAAAGCTGTCTCATTTATTATGCGCCACAAAAAATAAAAAAAAAAGAGCCGAAAAAATGTTATCAAAGCACATCACATTTGAGGCAAAGGCGCAAGGGGGCGTGTTCCCTGTCGATAAGGACAACAGACTAGCGCTGCGGCCAGACGCTCGCAAAAAAAAATAAGCCCCGAAAACCTTTAAAGGTCAGGTTAGCCCCTTTTTTTATGTCTATAAGTTCGACGCTCTGCTGTCACCCGAGCGTCCTTCGTCCTTTTCGCGACTCCTTTTGTGTGCTTCTGTTTGTGGAATAAAACGCAATGCATGTTGTCCTGTCGCCTGTCGCATGCTCCGTTGAGTTTTTCAAGCTCCACAGACGCTGAAAGTTTGCTACTTACAATGCCCACTGTCGGCGCCCGAATGGGGTATATTGTGGGCATAGTTGGCGGAATTGGCAAGTAAAAGACAGCTTTTTAAAAATAAAACATTTAAAATTATCCTCTATCAAGCAGCTTGCGGCCGTTCCAACCTGTCAAAATTCAATTGATTCTTCCTTACGTAAGTGGAATGGAAAATGAAGTGATTTGTTGAAGGAGTTATGGCTTAGATTATAGAAAAAAGTATAAAGGGTAAAGCTATGAATAACATTTTATACGTAAATAAATATATATATTTTTTAAAAATATTTGTATATTATTTATATATACATAAATAAATATTTATATTTTTAATATACACAGTAAATATTGTTTTACAAAAGTATTTTTTATACATAGAAAAATATTTAAAAAAAAAATTTCTTATATTCAAAAAAATATTTTTCATTTGCTTTAAAATATTAAAATATTGTGGTCATATTTAAAAATTTTTAAAAATATATTAAATGTTTAAAAAATATTTTATTTATAATTTTTAGAGGACTTTTCTGTTCGAATAAGAAATTCTTAGCTTATTTAATTAAGAAATCTACAAGCTTCGCATCTCACACCTATAATAAATTGACAGACTGTATTTCTATTTTATAAAACCAATTCAACATAAAAGCAGAGGAGAATATAGCAGAAATACACTTACAGGGTATCAAAAAGTATGTAATAATCAAAACAGAGCTCAACAATATTTAAGTTCAGCTGAGATTTCAACTTCACCCTTTAACAAACAATTTAGCCAGACCAACACCTCAGAAGTACACTTACAGGGTATTCTCAAGCACATCACCGCCAGTGACTAACTAACTGTTATAAATGGTTGTTTGCCAAAAGAAATCAACTTCTCTCCATTCATCTTCAATTCAATAGAAAATAAGCAAACATTAATACACTTACAGGGTATTTAGACATTTATCAACAACTGAAAAACTTCCTGAAATCGCACCCTTTTCGACACCTTTAAATTTAACGCCATGTTAAAGTAGCTGCAAGTCGAACGGAAATGTTAGGCAAATTCTTGGGATTCAAGGATCGTTAGGCACGCCGGCTGAGGCGAGCGGGAAAGGGACCCATTGAAAGTGAATGTTATTCAGTTTTTATATTTTATTGGCTTTTATTAGTTTCTGTTGCTGGGGGTTTATTGATTTTTAAAAAATTATGCTTAGACGCTAACTACTAACAAATTGTCAATTAACTAACGTAAATTTAATTAACATTTTGGTATTCGATTTGCTTTTGTTTTTCTTATGGTTTTTCTTCGTAAATTTCATTTTAATACATGTTACAAGATTATTATAATTTTTACTGATTTTCTGTTTTGATTTACTTTATTTTAATTTATATATATATGTTTTTATTTTTTATTTAATTTCTTTGGGGGGTTTACCACGTGTATTTGCTAGTAAATGCAGAAATATGAAATTTTTGTTTTTATTTAATCAACTGGGTTTAATTTAAGTTTAATTGTAGTCAATTAGTCTAGTAGTTGGTTTGTGTTTCGCTTGCGCCTGTCTATTCGGCTCATAATTTAATATTAAAATTACACCAAAATTTGTATATACAAAATTATTTTACAGTATGTTTTTTTTTTCAGTTTATTAGATTTCTTGATTTATTTTTGGTAATTTTTATATAATTTTTTTCTGTTGTAGTTTGAAATTTCACCAAAAAGTTTTTGCCTCGCCAACATTAACTTTTGTGGCCACGTGCCGCCAGGTGCAAAATTGTTTCGCAATCGGACACGTGCCTCGGCCTCGGTCAGGAGTTCGAGTCGTGTTGTTCTTCGGCAAATGTCTGGCAGGTCGACTTACGTGCTAAATTTAATGCCATTTATTATACAGGGTGTGTGTATGTGTTTAACTAACTGTATCAAGTTTTATAAACTCTTTTACATAGTATATCCATAGTTAGCTTAATTTAAGTACATTCATTTTACTTTTGTATATTTTGGTATTTGCTTGGGGGATTTATTTTATTTGGGTCACTTGAAAATGTTTTGAAAGCGAAAGAGAATTTGTGGAACAAGTGGAAGAAGAACCTAAAAATTGGTAGGAAAATTTTGAAAGGCTTATCAGAAATTTATGATATTTAATAAACATATGTTGATCAGTACAGAGAACATATATTCTAACTATATCTTATATAGTTTACAGATATAGATGGGCTTGAAAGAAATTTAAAAATTACAGAACAAATTTTGGAAAATATAGCAAAAATTAAATATTTGGAAATTATGCGTTAAAAAATTAAAAATTTAAATTAAAACTAATTTTATGCATATTAAAATTGTCTAATTATTGTTTAATTTATTTTAAGAACAGTTATTTTTCAATATATTTCGGTAGATGAAAATATAAGTAATTCAATAATATATCAAAAATTGATTTTTTAATTTGAAAAAAATGTTGAAACTTAAATAATAAAAAAAAAAGATTTTCTTTAAGTTTATTATTTAGAATTTTTAAACATTATTTTTCTAAATAGATTCACTTAAAATTTAATTTTTGAAATTTTCTAAAATTACTTTTTCAGTTCAAACTTTTTTTTGTATTTGTTTTGTTTTTTGATTAACAATATTTTCGACATAAAAAAAGTGAAAATAGTTTAAGTACTTAATTTTGCCTTGCAGAAAATATATTTATAAAATATATATATAAAATTTCGAAAATGTTAGCCCAAAGAAATAGAAATTCCTTGTCACGAAACTCTTCAAGTCGCACAAAAAACAATTGCATTTGAATGTTCAGTACAGTGGAGTATTTTCAGAAGCTTAAAGGCTTAGGGAAATAGTTTCGTTTACTTTTATTTGTATTTGTATTTGTATTTGTATTATTATAGCTATTTATATGTAGTATTTGCTATTTGTCAATATCTATGGAGAAGGAGTAGTAGTAGACGTAAAGGCTCCGCTTTAGTTTAACTCGTATTTGTGGCTTAGAGACTAACCTAGGCTAACATGTACACACGCACACACAGACACAGACAGATGCACACAGAGATGTCTATGGAATACTTAAGTTTTGTAGTCGAGCTGAAATTGCTGCACAATCCACATCCGTTTCCATATCCTGGCTGAAACATCATTTTTAACTACAACTTAACTATTTATTTTTATAATACAACTTTGCCGACGACTTCCGTCGTGCTGGCTGGAGCTGGCCCAGCAGTAGCGGGCGCACCGCCGCCCGGTCCAGCACCGCTGCCCGTTGCAACCACGGCCACTGCATTGTCCACGCCCACTTGAGAAGGCGATGGCTGTGGCTGCTGCTGCTGCTGTTGTTGTTTGGTTTTCGCTTTATCATGCACGTACATCGCTGCGAGGGCATTGAAACGTGGACCCCAATTTTGTAAATAGTTAAAGTCTTGATTCTCATCGTCGGTGCCTGCAATGGGCACAGGGTGAGTGGGTATTTCAGTGTCAAGGTATGCTTGCCTACCTGATGCCAACGAGCTGAGCGACTCGGCAATGCTGCCGCTGCCCTCGAACGTGAAATTGCGCAGGTCGTCGAAGGGCGGCGCATTGGGATCCTTGTCGATGCGCTGCTTGCGCTCCTCCATCAAGTAGGCCACATTCAATTCCTGCCCAGGCGGCAGCAGCGTCATCACAGGATCTAAAAGTGGAGAAACGTTTCAAATCTCTATTCCACTCTCACTCCCACTCCCACTCCCAATCTCTCTCTCTCTGTGTTTACTCACATATAATGGGCATCTTGCAGGCGGCTATGTCCGGTGGCATTGTGCCGCTCTGTGCGCTGATTGGTATTTGTAGTGGGGTTATATCGAATGCCGTCATATCATCCTCGCCGCCGCCCTCGTCCTCGTAGCTAATCACCGTTTCGCGCACATCCTTTTCCGTTCCGGAGCGCTTCTTCTTCTTGGTGGTTTTACGCTTGCGATTGTACAGCACAAATATCAATGCGAGTACTGCAAGTGAATTCGAGGAGAACATTTTGTTAATGGATTGCTTTAAGTTTGAGTTAGTTTTTTTTTTTTTATTTTTTATTTTTTTTGGGAATGTTAAAGATTTTAAATGAAGCTCAGTGTAATTTGTTGATTATTAAAATATTTTCATGCATTTTATATATAGATTGCTGAATTTGAGCCTTACGAGCTGCAGTCTTCTAAGCTATTTTAGCTATATTCTATATATATTTTGAATCTATACGAATCTATGTATATGAAGTAAAGTACTTAATATTTAATTATGATTAATTATTATATGATTATTATATTTAAAATGCGCGAGCTTTGCTTTATCATTTTATTATATATATTTATTTTATTTTTTTATGTATATTTATAGTATATATATAAATATAAAATATAAATATTTATATTTTATTTATATTGTTATTTTTATTTTATTTTTATATTTCAATTTTATTTTAGATTAATTTATAAAAAATATAAATATTAATTACGTTATAAGTGCTCTAAGGGAGCACCTGAAGGCTAATGATTATTATCAAGTACACACAGTGCACCTCATCAGACTAGCACGACCTCTACACGCTCCATTAATGTGGAATATGTTCTATATCATTCAAGCTATAGTCCGAAAATTTTATTTCTATTAAACTTAGTTTTATTCTTCTTAAAATAAAACCAAATTGGGTACTATAAGACTTTAATAAATATTTTTTAATAAATTATATTTAATTTAAATAAGCTGAACTCATCTATAGATCTCACTTGATTCTTTGACTTTACTCTCTTCCAAAGTCCAACTTAAACTAAAACTAAAAGACACCCTCTAAATTTCTGTTACATTTTTCTTCAGCAAAAACTTTTTAAAACTTTTAAAATAAAAGTGAACAAAAAATCGGACACTCGCGTGCTACTATCTTCTATTAGTTGGCAATTATGTGGAAGCGAAATCCGTTATCCATTAATACGAAAACTTAACGGTTAAATAAATTAGAAGGTCGAGAGATACTTTTGCGCTGTGTAACAGAATCAGATAATGAACTAGTTTCAGTTGGGGGGGAGGGAGCAGCGCGCAATTCTTGATAATTGCGAGACTAAAACTTTGTGCACAGTCAAAAGGGGATACAAAAAAAAAGAGGGCGAGAGAGAGAGAGAGAGAGAGATGGAGAGGGCTGGAAGAGACAGCGTGCACATATGCGACAATCCATTGCCAGCTAGTCGGATTACCAGTTGAAGTACAACATCGAGCATTGCCACTGCACAGTGAAACTTGTTAAGTTCTTTCGTTTTTGCCGGCTCTTTGGTTTTTTGGCCAGAGTTTGCTTAAGCAGCATAAAGTTATTAATAAGTTTTATGCTCCTCGAATCCTTTGGCAACATGTTCTGCCTGATTTTTTTCATATTTATTTATTTTTGTCTGCTGCGTAGAGGGGGCGTGGCTGTAGCGATTGCAAGTGCATTTTATCATTTGTGCTTCGGTTGACAGCAATATTAACTTGGCTGTTTGGGAAGGTTCAGCAAACATGACAGTCAAGTAAAAATAATTAAAAGTCTGAGCAGCTGGCGGGCTGGCAGCCAGACAGCGCCTGTATGCGGGTTTGCTCTGCTTTCTTGCTTGCTTCTCTACAGTTTTGTTTAAGCGGATTCATTAGTTGGGCCACAATAACTGACAAGACAGCGCCGAGCCAGAAACTTGGCCCAAAAAAGTTCATTAATAACGGCCAAGAGTTTAAACATTTCAGCACTTCAAAATCAAGCAGCCATCAACGCAGCGCGCGCTAGTTATCATTACAGTTATTATCCGCAGACTGCTATTAGAAACAGGAGTATTCTATTAGACTAATACTCTGAACATCTATTATCATTAGGGAGCGTGTACAATGGTCTGTAGTTGCCATTTATACCCAGCACGGATGTCGGTGAAGTTTGAGCACATTGATGTACTTGATGAGAGGAAAGTCATATAATTTTCCATCAACAAAGCAAGGCTTACTTAATGTAGCTTGCTTCAATAAATATCGATTAAAAATGATATGAATAATATGCACTATGATAAATATTTATTTGTTCTTATGCATCGATAAATATCGATTTTAGAAAATGTTTCCTTATGTCTCTATTTTCTGTATATTTTAAGAATGCCAATTTCTTAAATGCTTTTTGCTTTACTTTCTGCAAAGATAGTATTATTTCTGCTGCATCGATATTTATCGATTACTCCAATTTATCTAACGACTGCAGCTATAATTTCACATATGAAATTTTTAGTATATCCTTAATTATTTCGAAATATCGATTATCGACATTCGTTTCCTTTATATATACATTACTTCCCATAAACGAGGAGTATGCATCAGGCCTCTCAAATGAAATGGAATGCTCTGCCACTCTACCTTTTCAATCGCCCTTTCAGTTCCGCACAAAACTTGGAACATTTTTCTCTAGATTTAATTAGCATCATTAAACTTAAATGGAGTTGTTGTTATGGCCACAACCACCACCACCGTCACCACTGACATTGCTACTGACAGCCGACTTTTACCTTTAGGTATTTATTTCACATTTTTGCCCCACTGGCATTTAGACAGACTGAGAGACAGAGAGACTGACAGGCAGACAGCAGCCTGGCAGGCACGCGAAAATTCTAAGAATCGTTCCAAGCAGTTAACGGCGAGTGCCGCATTTCAATTTAGAACTTGGTACTTGGCGCAAGTTGTGCAGAAAAATGGATGGGTTACGGCATGGCAACAGAAGCTAATCAATGCCAGCAATTTTAAGCGAAAACTTTATCGGGGCATTTGCGAAGGGGTTGCTTAACACTATATGCTCATGCCATTGAAAGATTAAGTATGGAGATTTTCAGTATTCAAATAGTTGAGCTACTGAGATTATAAGTCTGAATTGTTTTCAAAAACTATTCTTCAAATTAAAAATATTATCCGTTCATAATATTATTAAAAGATGTTTAGAATTTTTTTTATTTTTGTAGTATTTTTTATGAATTAAATACTGTCAGATCATTTAAATAAAAACTCAAATAATATGGTGAAGTACTTAGAATTGAAAATAATTTAAATAAAAATATATAATAAAAAATTGTTATAAAAGAAATCAAAAAAATATATAAAAAATATATGTAGTAAAAAAATATATAATAACAAATTTATAAAAAATTATGGCAGTAAAATAAAAAAAAAGTATTTAAAAAATACATAAATTTAAAATATACCACAACAAAAAATATATAAAAAAGTGTGATAAAAAATAATTATAAAATATATAAAAATGATATGAATGAAAAAAAAATATATCGAAAAATATGATATGATATGAAAATATAACAAAACATAAAAAAAAAATATAAATAATGCAAAAATATTAAGTGAAAAAATATGTAATAAAAATATAATAAAAAAGGCTAAAAACCAACTTTCGATATCAAAAAATTCCCATTTAATATTCTATATAAATAATAATAAATAAATAAAATATTCTAAATTTTCCATTTATATAAATTTAACATTTAACATTTTCTTATCAATTATGGTTACGTTTCATCTCTGCGTACATGGAATATGAAAAGGATATACTAATGTTTCCTTTATGTCTTCAAAAGGATATGGGCCATTGAGAAAACTGGCCTTAGCTAACTTAAGCCAACATTTTCTCATTTGGCCAACTGTTTGTGTTATTAGACCATTGGGGTCAATGCCGGTCCGGGCGTAGTACCCGCCCACGAGCACAATGGACTCTGCGAGCTAGCGACTATATCCAAAAATAAACAATAATTGCAGGGAAGCGAGAGGCCGAGAGCTCACAGAGAAAACTAGTACACTTGTAAAACAACAAAGCATGTCCTGTTCTTTGGGCTCCTTTGTTTACACTTAGCTACTATACACTCGCACACACACACACACACAGAGGGAACTGGGGCTTAGTTTGTGTTTTTTCTTCTCATGACCAGGTCGGGTCAGTTGCGCGGCATGGCACAAAAGCTCATCAGCAGGAGGCAGCGATGCTTTACTTTGTATTCTTTTCCATCTTCCTTCTCTCATTTTGTTTTTGTGTTTTTTGAGTAGTTTTTTTTTTTTTTTTTTTGGTTTAATGCCTGCAGCCGAGTCGTTCGTCCCCTCTTGAAATTTTATGCCAAAATACAGTTCAGCGATTCTGAGATTACAGAGAACAGAGCATGGGCGAGCGGAAAAAGCGTTGACTGTAAATAATGTTAGATAATTATTTAGTTTGTTTTTGTCTTTACGCCACTTAAATGCAACAACAACAACAACAACAACAGGAGGTGAAGTGTCTACAGTGAAACGAACTTGTTGTCAGTTTCTTGAAATTTTCACTTCATAAACGCCAAGTGGCGTGCCAGTGTGTGTGTGTGTGTGTGTCTGTGAGTGTGCGGCAGGACATTCGTTTGCGTTTATTTATTGCGCCTATTTTGCGGTTTAGCGGTTTTATGGCCAACGCGGCGTATGCGTGCTGTGTGTGTGCCCGGCCGGCCCAACTGTGTAATTAGCTGGCCCGAAGCTGACTAATTAGCTTAAGCTTGTTACTGTTGTTGTTGCTACTCGGAATTGTTGTTGTTGCAACAAGAAACCGCACGCCTTTCGCTCATTAAAACTAGCCTCGCCGATTATGTGCGTGGCAGCGCCTCCCTCTTAAATATGGCTTTTAAATAAATTGCCTGCAGCCAGAAGAAAACAGAGAGGGAGAGAGAGAGAGGGAGAGAGAGCGCTGCTCTTGTTTTAACAACAAAAAGAAAGCTCAGCTAATTGAAAATCCTTTTTGGTATCGTAAAATGAGTCGAGCAGCGTGCAAACAAAAATAAACTGTCGTATATTGCGTATACGCCAGCGCGAACCATACCATTCACATATCCGTGTCTCCCTCACACGCACACAGTCGCTCTCCCTCTCTCTCTCTCTCTCTCTCTCTCTCTCTCACTCTCATTCATTTTTTTCTCCTCTGGTGAACATTTTGCAAATGACCAAATCCAATTTACGCCCGCTGCAAAGTCCATTAAGTGCCAGTGCGTTAGCAAAAGCGCATAGTACGGCTCAAATTGAAATCAAATGAAATCTTGGTCTAAAGTAAAATCCAAATCCAACAAAATGGCCAAATGCCGTTTAGACTGGGCCAGCAGCGGCGCTAGCACCAGCAGTACCCACTTAAACTGGTCTTTATAGTCAGATGGGATAAAATTACAAAATTACTTCTTCGATGATAAATAAATATAGCTAATATAAAGATATATGTATTTAGAAATATCATAAGATATATGTATATAGGCACATACATTAATCTATGAGGAGACATATATTTTATATTTTAACTGAATATAAATAAATACTTTATTTATATTATTTTTATGCTAATGGTAAGCATTTAAAAAAATAAATTTTAATTATTTTAAAATTTTATTTTCGCTAAATTAAATTTTTTTTTTAATTTTAAAGTATTTAGAAAATATTATTACATAAAGAAAATTTAAATAAATTATAACTCTATGTATACAAATTATTTATTATTTATGAAGAACTAGCTAAAATAATTGTGAATTATTTTACATGGCTTATGTAAGAAATTTATTTGTATTATTATAATTTTATAAATATTTAAACAAATTTATTTCTGTTTCCAACTATCAAAAATTCAAGAATTGCATTCAAAGATCAACGTTAAAGACCAAAACTAAAAAAAAATACTAAAAAAAGTTGAGAAATCCATTTTTTCTGTTCTGTAATCTAAACGGATTCAGCTGCATTTGTGTTTGTCGATTTAAAAAAATCTCCGCTCCAAACGTATTTCAATTTTTTTTAGCCATAAAAGGGCAGAAATTTAGCTGCAAAATAGTTCGCGTCTGGTAAGCTGTGCATCGAAAATCTCTGCATAAAAAGTGTCTATCACCTGGTTGGGTGGCAAGGCAAGCGAAACTGTTTAAATGGCAAACAGTTAGCGAAGCTCAGCTTAGACCAGATGTTCCACAATGTTTTCAATTAAAATGCCAATAAAATGTAGCGAACATAAATGGAAAGTAAATGTTCAACTTTTTGTTAAAAAATATTTTTTCACATGTTTTTCGTGGAAATTAAAGTGTTTTTTGTTGTTGTTTTGTTATCTCTCTCTTTTTTGTGCACTTGTTAATTAGCCTCGCTGGCATTTCCATTTGGCTAACACAACAAATTTTGCTTGCGCTGGAAGGGCGTTAAAAGTAAGCAAGAAATGTGGCACTCTGCGAGAGTGCGCCTTCAACGCGGCTATGCAAACATTCGTTGATTTCGCTGTGTGTGTGTGTGGGGGGCTATATTTTTTTCCCGCTGGGATTTAAGTGCAGCGCGTCCAACCTACTGAAAATTGCATTTACATGTAAAAACAGACAACTGAAAATACGAGAGAGAGAACGAGGAGGACGAGTTGGGGAGGTGGAGCGGGAGCAGGTTATGTAGAGGGCACTGCGGATGCGGCTTAAGCCGCTTAAACTGACACACATGCATGCCAAATTGCAGCAGCTTAGCGAGCGAGCGAGAGTGAGAGGACACAGCTGGCTGGCTGGCTGGCTGACTGTGCCTGTCCCGTTACAGTACTTACTCAATATGATAATCAGGCAAACGAATATGGCGCCCAAGGCGCCCATGCTGAGCTTCAGACGCTGTCCCTCCTGCACCAGTTCACAGTTCTCGCCCCAGTAGCCCTCGGGGCAAATGCAGCGATATCGCAGACGTGGCTCCAAATTGATGCACGTGCCCCCGTTCAGGCAGGGCATGTCCAAGCACTCGTTCCGATCGACACAGCCCTTGGTATCCGCCGACATGATGCGTCCCTCGCTGCACCTGCAATGACAGACCAACAAATCGAGTCAGAGCGAGAGAGAGAGAGAGAGACAGAGAGAGGGAGGAACTAAAGTTCTAGTGTGTCGTTTGTAAAATTCATGTTGTGCATAACTTTTTAAAAGCTCGCAACTTTTTGTTTCAAAACCGAATCAAAAAAAAAAAAAAATTGTACAAAAAAAAGTTGGTCAGTTGGCGGTGTTGTAGCATTTCCCAGTTGCCCGAGTGTCCTTTGTGTGCAGCTTTTTGCTTCGCATTAAGCGTGTTAGTTCCGTTGGTCTAAGTCTCGCTGGCTAGCATGCTCCCTAAGGGATTATTTTAAAGTATCTCGGGGTAATCACTGTGCTTTGCAAATGTATGTGAAATTATTTAAACATTTACAATGTTTAATGTTACTTTAAAGATGAAGCTGGTGAGGCTTAGTTGTTGGAAATTTTAAAAAAATTAGCATATTTCTTGCCTAAATTCGAGGTCATATTTAAATTAAATTTTGTGCATTAAGTAAATTACAATGCACCATATATTAATTTTCTATATTTTTATGTTGATTAAAAAATAAAATTTGTTTGTATTTTTTAATCTAAAGCTGTTGGCTTTAGCTTTAAACTAATATTATAAATGTTAAAAATATTTGTAATAATTTTTTTTAATTTTTAAAATATTTTTATAAAAACGAATTACTATTTTTTTAAATATTTATAATTTTGTTTAATTATAAAAAGTAATTTTTACTATTTAAATTAAAAATATTTTAGTATTTTTTATAGTATTTTTAAAAATTTTATTTATACAATATAAATAGTTCTTTTTTTATTTTTTAATATTTTTTTATTGATAAAAACTAAATACTTTAAATTTGCCATCTTTTGTTCTACCTCTTTTAGCTGTTAATATTTGTCCTCTCATTTGACTCTTTCAATTTCATTTTTTCACTTTCCTATTACATTCTGATAATTAAATTTTTCTTTCCAGCTGCTCTCTCTACACTTTGGCTTCTCATTTCCTTCGCTTTGCACTGATTCATTTCGGTAAGTCATCCTTGGTCTTAAAACTTTTTGTCATTTCATCGACATTTTCTGCTAGCTTCTCCCATTTGTGTTTTCATTTGTTCTTTACCCGTCTTCTCGTTTCTTTTTATCATTTCCATAACTCTTTCTATTTGTTCTCACAAGTAACAGTAGCCAACGGCTTTGACACTGACTCCTCTCCACGATTTTCTCTCCATATCTTTTCGCTCTTAGCTTGTTCAGGTCAGTAGCTCATTCCATCAGCTTATTCCCCTTGCTCATTCCAGTTCTTAGTTTCACTCTTTATAGTTTTCTCATTTATTTTTTCGAGCCAGGTATGAAACGTATTCCACTATTTCTTCTTTATTCGCTGCAACTGAGAATCTTCCACCTACTTAATCTTTCTTTTTTCTAGTTTTCCCATTGTACTTGCTCTTCTCTCATTGCTAAAGTTCTTTACTACGTCTTTACTCCCTTTCTTCATATTCCATTTGAGTACATACTCTATTCCTTTCTCTACTTTGACCTTTCACTTTGCTCTTTCCACTCTTCTCTTTTCCCTTTCACATTACAACAGGTATTTTGATACCTAAACGGAAACTTTAGTCAGTTTGCTTTGCTCTGATATTGATAGTTGGAGTAGAGATTTTAAATAGAAATATATCTAGAGTGTCAGTGGACCAAATGACATATCAGAATGTATGTCATACGTGCCATATGCCATTCATGACATTCGTAACTTTTTGTCATACATGGCATATCATATGCCTTATGTTAAAGGTCATATATGGCCATATTCCTTAGAAGTCACAAGCCATTTAATATATGCCATACATGACATATGCCATATATCCCTTATGCCTTATTTTCAAAAAATGTAGTTGTAAAATGTTTGCAGTGTATTCATTACTTTACTTTATTACCTATATTGCTTCATATGACTCAGATGCCTCCTATTAGTTCAACTACAAAAATGTAGTCTTCCATCCCATATACATATCTATATCCTCATATCTGTTCAATAGTTCAAAGATTTATTTCTAAATTTAATTCAACTAATTTTCCTTAAATTCCCAAAAATTTTGCCACATTTAAAGAATATTTTCAAGACAATGAAAATAAATCGCAAAAATATTTTAACATTTCCTTCGGCCCGCTTTCCGTTAAAGCCTCTTAACACTTGACATTAATTGAAATACTTATGAATTGCTCAGTTTTAAATACTTTTAACTTCCCGAGCGAGCGCAATTTGGGTCAATTCAACATATTAAAAAGTAAGTGTTGAGTGAGAGAGAGAGAGAGGGAGAGGGAGAGAGAATGAGCGAGTGAGATGGCGAGTGCAAGTCCAACATTATTTCAGCAGCTGACACGATTCCAACTGCCAGCGACTGCACAATGAAATTCGAATTGAGGCTAAAAAGCAGGCATAATTTATGGCACATCGTCGCCGTCCAGCTGCGGACAGGTGTATGTAGGTGTGAGCACAAGGCCCTGGCTCAGTGCGGCGTTATTTAAATTTGCTTAAAGAGCGAACTCTTCAATTCGTCTTACAAATGGGAGCAAAGCAGCTTTTACCTTCCACTGATATAATGGCAAAAGTAAATGGAGCACGAAGCTGCTGACGATAGCAGCAGGAGCTGGAGCAGGAGCAGCAGCAGCAGCAGCAGCTTGGCGAAGGTGTCGTCATGATGCAGTGCTGCATAGAAGGGGAGAGGGGAGCCGGGACTCAGTGATGGGTAGAGCCCTGGTCTGTTTGTTCTCTGTGTGTCTCAAATGGAGTCACTCGGCAAAACTAATGATGTGGAAAATGTGCTCGCTTCGCCGTCCGGAGTTGCTCGACTGCTGTTTGGTGTTGCAAATGGCAGCTGCCACGGGCTGCACTCGAAAGGGGACGCGCCGAAGCCCCAGCGAAAGGCAAGAGCAAATGATTATACATATACATTTATATATATATATATGCATATCGATATATTTTCTGCGGTGTTTCGCCCTGTCACTACACGCTGATGACAATTGATATTATTTGTTGTGCGTTCGCCTTGCGATATGTTTGCCCAGCCATCAGGCTGCAGGTGTGTTTGAATATGGCTGGGAATGCGTTGAAAAGTTGATGCCACAGTTAATGGAGAAATGATGTGTTTCGCATGCATTACGCTCCGTTGAGTCGCTGCTCCCCCTACTTTGGCTGCCTGTTGTTTAGCTGACAGTTGAAAATAATGTCAACTTTAAATGGGTTGGAATAACTCACAGCTTATTTCAGTTTTCTCTCAATATTTCTATTCCTTGAAAATATTTCCTTTAGTTTGTGAATGAATTTCAATTTTGCAAAATATGTTTAAAATATGTGGAATGTGTTGAAGCGAACTTTATTTGCTCCCTTTGTTGTTCTTTGAAATTCGGCTAGTCTAAAAATTAATTTATTTTCATTTGGAATTGTTATTGCCATTTTGATTGATATTTGGAAAAGAATTCAAATTGTTTATTATTTTATTTATTTATGTTTATTATGTAGGAGAAAATGTTATACAATATTTTGGAGGTTCTTGAAGGCATTTAAATAGCAGAGATCATAAAATAATTATGCGTATTAATAATAAAAATAAAAATAAAATACAATAAAAAAATATTTAACTAAAAAAAAAAAAAAATTATTTAAAAATAAAATAAAATAACATAAAAATAAATTATTTAAAGTATAATATTAAAAAAAAACAATATTGAAATCGAATTAAAAATATGAAATAAATAAAATAACATAAAAATAAATTATTTAAAAAATAATATAAACAAAATAAATAATATTGAAATTGAATTAAAAATATGAATACAATAAAAATAAAAATTATATTAAATTAAAAAATTAAAATAAAAGTAAGTAAAATTAAAGAAATTAAATTATATCACAATAAAAAAAATAATAATAAAAAATAATAATTTAAATAAAATTATATCGACATAATAAAAATAAAATTACATTAAAATAAAAAAAAAAAAAAATTAAATAAAAAACCACTGCAAAATTTAAATATAAATAAAATAATAAAAATAAAATAATATATAAATATAAATGAAATAAAATTAATAAAAAAAAATAATGATAAAAAATAAGTTTAATAATATAAATTAATGTATCTATATAAAATTTGTATTATATTGGCTTCTTGAGTGACATGTTCTTAATTTTCCGCTAATATGTTACGAGCTTCAAGATCGACCATATGCCATATGCGTCTTCCAATCTCTTAAAGGACTCTAAATAAAAGTCTTTTTGCAACATTCAAGTCTATAGTTTGAGCATCAGTCAAATATTTTGACTTAGAATCACAACAGATGAAATTGAGCATTAATGTTCGGCGTGTGATAACAGCTGTCAATTAAGGCCTTCAAATCAGAAACGCAGAGTTGATTGAGGAACATAGCTCGATTTATGGTTGAGTGATATGTGAGCTGTGCTGAGCAATTAGAGTAGTTGAAGTAGAGCACAATTGCCATTACACACACAGACACCCCACACACACACACACTCAGCCAGCTAGTTTTGGGCCTGCAGTGTAGGTGTAGGCAATGCAGTGTGTACTTACGTGCATTCGTATTCATTCCACAAATCGACACAATCAAAGGGATCCGGGCAGATAACATTGGAGCAGGGCCGATTCGAGGGGCAGTTGCGCTCCACATTGCGTGCCATTGTCGCCTGGCCCCATTGGGTGCCATTCATGGCCGGCGGCAGCGGCAGATGTTTGCCATCGAGTCTTTTGAGTGGACGAGAAAGAAATGAAAATGTGCATAATTAGCAAACAGTTGAGCTAGAGCTCGGCGTAGTCGCACCTGATGTCGTCCAGGCAGCTCCTTTGAAAGTCCGATTGCACCTCAAACGTTTTGACGCCCGTATATTCAGCCTTGCCGCCAGCATAGACGCCCTCCTGCTTGTCAATGCTCAGCCACTGATGGCCCTGATAGTGGAAGGACTCATTGTAGCGCCTAGACTCACCGCCGTCCAGCTCCATAATGGCCGCCGAGCCATACCGACTAATCCGCACCACATGCCACTGGCCATCGTTGACGGCAATGGCCGTGAGCGCCAGCAGCTGCTCCTCGTTCCTTAACGAGTTGAGATTGTAGCGGAACTGCAGCTGTCCACGTCTGAGCTCCAATATGGCGTACTCCCGATGATGCTGATCGCTGACGCGGAACAGCTCGCCGGATTGCTCGCGCGTGCGAAATCTCAGCTGGAGCTGAGTGCTGAACCGATCCGGCTCGAAGCTCAGCGCGAACTTGACGTAGCTCTGCGGCTTGAAGGTGGTGGGCACGGTGGGCACATTGCACCCGGGCCCCATCCAGCCCGGCTTGCAGTGGCACTTGGCCTGCACCAGGCTGGCCACACAGTTGCCGTGCTCCCAGCAGCGAGCCGTGTGCTCGGTCTTCAGGCACACCTCATCCGTTTGCGGGCAGGCGGGAAAGCTGTTGCGTGCCAGCGCCGGAAAGGCGAGATCATAATGCTCCGAATTGTGCACCAGATTCCGTATGCAGCCGTCGAAGCCCTTCGAGCTGAATGCATACTGCCAATTGTACAAAGTCTGATCGAAGTGCTGCCGATAGAGCCCGCCCAGCTGCAGCGGCTGATTGAGATTTAGAGTCTCCGCAAAGGGTGGAATTTGTCCGCGTGCCTGGCAGGCGTTGTCATCGAACTCGGGCGCGGTGCCGTCCTCCAGCTCGGAGATCAGCGCGGTGCGGCAAAAGTCCACCACCATGCGCACGTTTTCCGCATCCCAGAAGATGTCCAGGCGATGCCAGATGCCATCGTCCAGCGTCTTTTTGGTCTTCACGCGCAGCTCCAGAGTCCCAGAGCCAAAGTCAATGAGCAGCCGCGGATAGCCCTGTTCCAGTTCAATGGCTATGAAGTCACTGATTACGGTCTCGCCCTGCTTGGGCGGCACAATGGGCCCATTGTAGAGGATGAGGCCATCCGGTTCGCGTGTTATGAACTCCAGGCTCAGATGTGACTCGCCGCACAGCTCCAGGGGCGGATACCAGGCCCAGCCATTGCCGCGAAAGCTGCGCGTCGACTGCTGGCAGCGCGGCCCGCCATAGCCCACGGGGCAGGCCACGCAGCGCGGCCCATTCCGCGTCTCCACGCAGCGGCCCCCGTTGAAGCAGTGATGCGAACGGCAATTGTGATCTTGGCCAGTGAAGTTTCTGGCACGGCACACGCACTGTGCGCTCAACTCCAGGCGAACGCCGACCAGAGCCGTGCGATTCACGCTGACCGTGTAGGGTCGCTTGCCCAGCTCCGTCCGGGAGCTGCACGAGCCGCTGGGACACTTGCCACGCCCCTCGTGCAGGCACTCATCGATGTGCACCATGGTGATGTTGAGGCCCACCTCCTGCTCGATCTCCTCGCGATGCATCTGGACGACGCCATTGAGACGCACCGCCTTGAAGTAGGGCTGCTGTGTGGCGGATCGGGCGGCGAAGTGGACATCGGTCAGGGGATATGGCGATTGGGCGCGCAGCTGGACACTGAAGACGTCCACATTGTCGCGATCTGTGTAGAGTAGCTCGGCCAGCTTGTTGCGAAAACGTTCCAGCTTTGAGGGCTCCACCTGCTGCTTGAGCGGATTCCAGGTGCGCACGAAGTCCTCGTCGGTTATGTGAGCCAGGCGCATGGAGCCCGCCTGCTGCACTGCCTCGGCCGTGATGTCGCGCACTGTGATGCTCAGATTGGCGGGGATGTCCTCCTGGCCATGCTCACGATCGTAGACCTGGTGGCAGAGGGTAGAGGTTAGTTATAGATAAGCGATATATAGCCGATTGATAGATATATATTAATATTGCTAATCAGGTTACAATCTCCCTGAGCTACCCACCTTAAACCTCAGCTGATAGCGACCACGTCGAGTGCCCGCACGCATTGTCAGGATGCCAGTGTCTGTGTCGAGCTTGAAGCGCTGATGCTCCTGCGCCTCCCAATAGTATTTCTTGTCGGGCACATCCCAGTCGTCGGGATCGTTCACGTAGACCCGGCCGATTGGTGTGTCCTGCGACTGGCCTTGGTAGTTGTAGACCAGCACCGATTTGCTGCCCGGCTGCATTTTGTTGTCGTTGACATCGCCGATGGTCACAGTCAATGTGCTGGTTCCTGTCATCGCCGGCGCTCCGTTGTCCTTTATCTCGATGGGTATGTCATAGGATTTCTGCACCTCACGGTCGAAGGGACGCAGCGATGAGATGATGGCCACCCCGTTGCCATTGTCGCCTCCTTGATTGCGTTTTTTTTTTTGTAGGTTTCGAATGTTAGTCGATTGGTGGCCCAAGTATTCAGTTGAATTTCATTTGATGTTGTTCAATGGCATAGGCATGGGCATGGACAGCAGGCAGAATGAAGAGAGAAAAAGAGAAAATGTTGTGTAAGCAAAGGGAAATTCAAGAATATCTCGGAGCATTATTAAAGTCAGCAAACGGAATTTAAATGAAAGAATTTCTCATTTCAATAAGCTGAAACTGAAGAATGTTGTCTTTGCTTTTCTGCCATAGCATTTGCCAAGTGGTGGTATGATACCTATTTAGTTACTTATAATTGTTGGTTTTACTAGCATTTGATTCGAAATTGTTTTTCATTTTATTTTTATTATATAAATTTTATTTTTATGTTCATTAATATTTGAATTACCATTTAAAATTTCATATTATTTTTTATATATTTTGATTAGTTAATTTATTTTCATTATGTTAAATATTATTTTAAATTTCAGTATTTTTATATTATTATAAAATTAATTTTTTTGTTATTATTTAAAATTTCTTATTATTATTTATATATATTGATTATTAGTTAATTTATTTTCGTTTTGTTAAATATTATTTTAAATTTCAGTATTTTCATATTATTATAAAATTAATTTTTTTGTAATAAATTTTAAAAATTTATTATGATTATTACTTAAATTTATTTTTATTTATAAAATTAATTTTTATTAAAAAGTTGTTTATTAATAATTTAAAAATATTATTATAATTATTTATTATATTAATTTCAATTAATAATATTTTTAATGATAGTATTATCTGAATTTTATTTTGATTTGCTAATTATTTAAATAATTAGTAAAATTAAATTTTTTAAATAATTTTACTTATTAATTAAAAAAAAATATTTCGATACTTTCAATGCGCTTCCTAATCATTTACTCAACAATTATATTATTTTTAATTTATTTGCTTTAAATATACAAATTTGATTACACTGAACTGAAGAGAATTCAGCTTAGAACTGCCCGACTGGGATATACCCTAATAGACCCTAATAGAGAGATGTACAGGGCTAGCTCGACTCAGCACTTCATGCTGATCAATAATAAATATAATCTATGCCATCTGTCATAGATACATACACATACACATACACATATACCCTGAATACCATACCCATAGCTGCTGGGTATGAAAAAAAAAAGGAAGAATAATAATCAAATCGAAAATAGAATTGTAAATGTATGCATTTTCACATTTATTGCAATATTGATGATATTTTACTTTTGATTATCCAATTGCTATGCGGCTATAAATATGCGAACTGAATCAACAAGAGTTCAATGCAAAATAAGCCATATATTGCTGGTTTTATGTGTCCAATTAATATTCTACGAATTTGGCATAATTAATTGGGGCCAAATCGAACTGAATGCGGACATATGCAAGCTGGCATCGCATGGCATATGTAATGGAAGCGCATTTACGAATTATGATGCAAAATGCATTAGCTTTATTAACAATTTATGTCCGTAATGATAGCTAACTGCTACCTGTTTTTCCACCCATTTTTTTTTTTTTTTGCTACTAATTAGCCAACTCATTTAGATAATTAGCCATGCAAATTAATAGAATTTTGCAGCAGCCGCAATGATTCCATTTAAAGTTCTCCTCTTTTGTGTTGTTGGCAATGAATTTAAGCGGCTTTGCGAATCAATTATTTATTCAGTCCCAAAACGCTGTGAAATCCAAGCACGGATCGACCCATGAAAAGCAACTAAATAGAATTGGGCCTCAAAGCGAAACGTGTCAAAGTGCGAGCGGGTCGAGAGTGCTGTAAATTGATTACAAGGGGCTGGTCCAGATCGCACTCTCGTGTGCTCGAGTGACACCTCAAATTTCTTTATTTCTTTCTCTTCAGCTTGATTTTATTTTTTCTTTTTCTCTTTTTGGGATGCGCTTCATTTAGGCTTGTTTTTTAATGACTCCTTTTACGAACAGTGGTTAGGAAAGTGAAGACCAATTTAAGATGCGCCCAAGAGAAAACAAATGGGTAAAAATCAAAGCAAGCGTTTGAAACGTTTGAGGCTGCTGTGCCACACACAAACTGGCCCTGAGGTTAGGACATTGCCCGATTTGAATGCGCTGTAAGTTAGTGGCGTGAGGGGTATATTGATCATCTCTGTTTTGGCATTTGATATTTGAGATTGCGTGTGAGTGAGAGAAGGATTTTGTGGGTGGGCATTCACGTGTCGACTTAGAAACGAGAGGCTTTGAGAGTTGAAATTGATTTAGTACATAATATATTTTGTTTACTACCCAACTTCTATAAGAAAATTCTGAGATCAACACTTGAAGCAGCTGTTGAGACCTTGAAGCAGCTTGTTGTGAAGCTATGCTCATCTGGGTGGCAAAAGTGCTTTGAAAATTATATAATATAAATCATCGTTATTTACTTTAAAGTCTTGAAGTATTCCTTTTTTATAAACCCCATGCCTAAACACCGTCCACTTCTCTTTTAGTATTCTACAGTACCCTGTCTAAGCACCTGCCACAAATGTTTACAGAGTATCCGCATTCCATTCTATTGCATTGAAGCTTGTTTTCCATTTCTTTTATTTTTGTGGCTCTTTGGCTTTTTTGGGTAACTAACTCAGTGCACAAACAATGCTGATGATGCTGATTGTCTGTGGCATAATTCAATCACCATTACTATGCAAACACACTTTGGTTTTAGCGTTTGATTTTGATTGTGAATACGAGCTAAACTCGACTCGAACGCAACTCAACTGAGCGCATTTCAAGTGCTACAACCATGCTAGTTCGTGTTGTCAGTTTGCAATGCTTTTCTCTCCTTTTTTGGGAATAGTTTTTGCTGTTGCACTTGTATAGATTAGTTGCAAACCAGAGCCGAACTGGAGCTGCTTGTAGCGCAAAAGCCTGTGCAAAGAATTGCTATTGATTATAAAGGCAAATTGATTTGTGGTTAAACAAGAATTTGAATGGGGCGTTGCGCATTGAAATTTCTGGGCTACGAATCGAAGCAGTTGCCAGAGCTGAATTTAAATTTTGCTAGATTAAAATTGAGGGAGTTGAGCTCAGATTGGGAATATAGGGAAATTAACTAGAAATAAAATATAAAATATACAATATATAATATAAAATATAAAATATAAAATAAAAAATAAAAAATAAAAATAAAAAATATAAAATATAAAATATAAAATATAAAATATAAAATATAAAATATAAAATATAAAATATAAAATATAAAATATAAAATATAAAATATAAAATATAAAATATAATATATAAAATATAAAATATATAATATAAAATATATAATATAAAATATAATATATAAAATATAAAATATAAAATATAAAATATAAAATATAAAATATAAAATATAAGATATAAAATATAAAATATAAAATATAAAATATAAAATATAAAATATAAAATATAAAATATAAAATATAAAATATAATATATAAAATATAAAATATAAAATATAAAATATAAAATATAAAATATAAAATATAAAATATAAAATATAAAATATAAAATATAAAATATAAAATATAAAATATAAAATATAAAATATAAAATATAAAATATAAAATATAAAATATAAAATATAAAATATAAAATATAAAATATAAAATATAAAATATAAAATATAAAATATAAAATATAAAATATAAAATATAAAATATAAAATATAAAATATAAAATATAAAATTTAAAATATATAATATAAAATATAAAATATAAAATATAAAATATAAAATATAAAATATAAAATATAAAATATAAAATATAAAATATAAAATATAAAATATAAAATATAAAATATAATTTATAAAATATAATATATAAAATATAACACATTAAATATAATTTATAAAATATAAAAAATCTAAAATCCAAAATATAAAAAATCTAAAATAGCTAAAAAATTTCCTTGATAGACTTCTCGAGCTATTGGCCAAGACTAAGGCGCTCAGGCATATACATATTATACATTCATTTATATATAGTTCTATTATCACTTACTTCGATCATATTCCACTTTGAATCCCGCGCGTATCTCGTCGCTGGCCAGTGGATCCAGGCGAAAGCTGAAGGGTCCGCCGTTGCCGCGCTGCCGATCGTCCACATCCTTGGCAGCCACCTCGATGATCTTGCGCGGCGACACATTCTCCGGCAGCGTAGGCCTGTAGTCCTGCGCCAGCGTGGGCGCATTGTCGTTCACATCCTTGACAACCACAGTCAGCGTGGCTGTGGCCGTGCGCGACGGATTGCCATCGTCGCTGGCCAAGATCTGCACGTGATGACGATCCGCAGACTCCCGATCGAGCGGTCGCTGTATGCTGATGGCGCCCTTGTCGCTGATGGCGAATTGCCTGCGACGATTGCTGGCGCGCACGATTTTGTAGTTAACGCGAGAATGTCCGCCCTGATCCGCGTCGCTGGCACGGAACTGTTCCAGAACGGTGCCCACTTTGGTGTCCTCGTAGATGGAGACCTCGATGTGATCACGCTCGAAGCGCGGCACATTGTCATTGATGTCGCGCAGCTTGACAACGACCCACGAATAGGCCACATGATATTTGTCCGCACTATCCTCGCCCTTGTCGTTCACCTGTATGCGAAAGCGAAAGCCGCTGCTCTGCAGCGGATCCTCATAGTCCAGCGGCTGAATAATCTTCAGCGAACCGGTACCGTCCGCATTCCGGACCATGGCAAACTTGTCCGCACCGAAGCCACTGTTCGGCACGACCTTGTACTGAAAGCTATTCGTCTCGTCCTCATCCTGCACGGTCACCGTCAAAATGGGCGTTTCGGGTATGTAGGTGCCGTTCGTCTCGTCGACCTCAGTGAACCATTCATCTTTGGTGAACTGCGGCGGCATATCGTTCAGGTCCTTGACACGTATGGAGGCGGTGCCGGTGCCTGTGTGGGCAGAATGGTTGAAAGGGAGTTAGCAAGGCTTTGGATGACTTTGATTTGAGTTTATTTACGGAAAAATATATTTTAGGAATTTTCATAGTGACCCACTAAGAGTGATACTATTTCGGTATAACTATATTTAGGTAATTGCTCAAGCTAGCAATTACTTTTAATTTTTAAAATATTTAATAGAATATGCCATTTGATAATTAATTAACTTTTAGCTATATAATATATGTAAATTATATTATTTAAAGGGGGTTAAAACAAGATGTCCTAGTGCATAACACTTCAAACACTTCACCCAAGCAATATACCCCACAACTTGTCCTTAACAGTGTATAATGAGTGTTCCATGTCAATGCCAAGCTCAGTGCTGGTTACTCACCCTTCAGCCCGCCACCGTCCATGGCCACCACCTGGATGGAGTAGTCCGGCGTGCGTTCACGGTCGAGACAGCAGACGGCCGTTTTGATGAGGCCCGTTTCGGGCTCAATTTCGAATATGGGCGCGCCGGTTTCCTCTTCGATGACGTTCTTCTCAATTGAGTAGATTAGCTTGGCATTGGTGCTCTCGTTGGGATCGTCATAGTCAATGGCAGACATTGTCATCACGCTGCTGCCGGCGGTGCCATTCTCGGTGACATTGCCAAAGTAGACGCCCTGCGGAAACTGCGGCGCATTGTCATTGATGTCCTTTAGATTAACTTGAATGTCCGCATAGCCGACCAGGCCCTCGCCGCCCTCGTCTTGGGCAAATACGGTGAAACGCCATTGCGGCCGCCCATTGGGCTGATCCCGGTCCAGGGGCTGTGTGCGAGAGAGAGATGAAGCAAATAAAGTGAGACGACTGACTCTATCCGTTTGATTTGCCAGCTGTTTGGCTTGTTTGTTTGCAAATTATTTTATGCCAACGGCAGGAAGCTGCAACTGAGACAGACCAGCAGCAGGACTTATAGCTGACAAGTCTCATTGTCAGCTACAGGTTCTCGCAAACTACTGCTGACTCAAGTGACGTACCGCCCGTCCCGCCCGTCCCGTCTGTCCACAGCTGTCCACTGATGTGTGTGTATATTGTGTGTACTTCTTTGCGGCTGTCTTTAGCCCCAGCTCAACGTATTTGCCCAGGCTCATATTAGATTTCTCTCATTAAATGAGTTATCCCCATGAAAGCGCCTGACCCCACCACCTGTCAGAGGGCTAAATAAATGCCATCAAATCAAATGAAATGTGTTCAATCTCAATGGAAATTGTGTCAGCTCTCTTGCTCCGTATCCGAATCCTATTTAAATTATCCTTAAATATTGCTTACTCGGCTCATTTGGAATTTGTTTTTTGGCCAGGTGGATTAGGCCTCGTTTCAATTAGAATTTTGCTTTAGATTGCGCATTGTGGATTGGAATGCAAATTAAAATCGACTTTGCTGGCTTAGCTGGCTCGATAGGTATTATAATTTATTGTCTGTCTGTGTGTGTGTGTGAGTTGTGCACTAATAACCTACGTCTATATATAGCCGAACTTAATCTGTAGCTCTTTAAACAGATGAATGTGCAGAGTGTTCGATTTATGCGGGAATCGAGTTGGAAATGCTAGTTGTGCTTGGTGGACTAGCTAGACTAATCTAGTTAGATTATAAATACGACATGTGGGTTTTATATTACACTATTATCAGCTATTTAACTTTTTGCCAATATAAAACCTACTATATGACAATAATATATCATATAATATTATTATTATTATTATTTACTTTATGCGGCTCAACTCTAGTTTTATACGCTTAGTGTAAACTATCTTTACGGGATTTCTGCTGTTGTAATTCGGCCTATTTATCATACTATCACGAATTTAGCACAGAAAGCTTTTCTAAACGAGATCTACTTTTAAACTGATCAAGCCATGAACGCAGTATCAAGCAAGCAGTATGACTTAAAGTTAAGTTAAACTGCTTTATTTATACTGCTTGCTTGATACTTCTTGCTTTGGCTTCAAATATTGTATACTTAAATACTTGAAGTCAATATCTCGGCAGGGCATCATCTGCACACATATTAGTTGACAATTTTAATTAATTTGAACTACTGTTCACAAAAAGAGTCAACTGGCTGCCAATCATTTAAATAAATTGACGTATTTAAGTTTCAATTGCACTTTGGCATCAAATCAAAATTGCGAATGGCTGAAAATTTAAATTCTTTGTAAATGGCATGCGCTCAATTAAAGCTGGCAAAAAGGCGCGCGCATATCGGTGGCATGTGACACGCATAGCAATAGCAATTACAAATTAAATACCGCGTTGCAGCTGTCGAATGGTCGACCCTAAACTTCAGTCAGCCAGAGCCACCCGAAAGCAGCCAGCCAACACATTTTAAATACAATTTTATGCGCGCCAACCACGCACCAATAACGAACGACGAATGTCATTTACATGTGGTTGCTTGTAGAGCGTCAAAACCACAAACCCTTTTGCCACCACTCGCACCACTCACAACACCAACAACAACAATCCACACGGCCTGAGCTCCTAAAACAATAAAACAAATAAAGCATGCCGGCAACAGCAGCAGCAGCAGCAGCAGCAACATTTGAACATTTGATTCAGTAAATGGGCGCGCGGTGGGCGTGGCACTGGTCGTTGGCACTGCCATTTGACTGGTTTGTTTTTATGGACTTTGTCTGAAATTAATTGGAGTTCATGTAGTTGGCATCAAATGCTTGCAGTTTTTATGCTCGCAAATGTCACTCAGTTTTTTTGTCCCTTATTTTGGCCATCTGTATGCATGTGTGTGTGTTTGTGTGTGTGAGAGATTGTGCGGTTTGACACAGTTTTAAATTAATCATACGCCACCGAGCCGCGCCGCAGCCCAAGCTTTCCAATTCACTGGCGACTGTTGTTAACAAATAAAATAGTCCAACAACAATTTTAAGTATTTTCGAGCAACGCAAAATTTATATTTATTTAATGTGTGTGTGCGTGTGTGTGTGTGCCTGAATTTATTTAAGAGCTGCATCAGCTGTCAAATTTTTCGTAGTGTGTTTCCACAGTCAATATGACTCGGCTGAATCATTTATTTTTTAACAACACGCGAAGTGTTTACATCGACTTGTTCGCACTGCAGTCAAGTTTTATAATTTACAAAGTGCAAAAGGTTCCGGTTTTATGCACACTCAAATGGAAATGGCATTGACAACTTTGCCAGCTTCAGAAAAAAAATGTAAAAAAAAATTTTTTATTTGTAAAAAAAAAAATAAATAACAAAATTAGAAAAAAATTTATTTTATTTTTCTGACCAACTTAAATTTGTTAAAAAATTTAATTTCAAGACTTCTAATTTGAATAGAATTATTTCTATGTTTTCAAAATGAAAATGGATTTTAAAAATAAATGAGCGATGAGAGCTCAGCCTTTGAAAGAAACGAAAATATTTTTTTAATCTCGAAATATATAGAGTGTCTAATAATTTTTCTGGATTTTGGTTTATCTTCTTTCATTCATCTACCTATGCCATTGTCCTAACACATAAGTGTAATGATATATTAAAAAAAAAAACAGTTACCTTTTTGATTTGTCTTTCTATATATATTTTTCTATATTTTTAAAATATTTATTTCCCATATTTGATCCACAATTTCATTGCATTTTTCAACAGCTCAACTAAAAAATGTACATTTATTAATGTAAATATTTTGAGCAAACTTTTTCTGCAAGCCAGCCAATAGGCAATTAAGTAAATTTTTAAAATTTCAATTCTGATTCTGCATTGTTTTTGTTTTTCTGTATTTTTGTTTTCAGTGTATTGCGTCACGCTCAACTGCTGCCTGGCTTTGTTTTTGTTGTTGTATATTTTTAACTGTTAGCTCGTCACACACAATATAAACTGCGCATTGTGTATATAAACTGTTGGCCCAATTGTAAACTGCCAACAGCTGTCCTCGCGCGCACTCCCCTCTCTGCCCCTGCAGCCCCTCAATCATAGTCGCTGCAGGTGGAGAAAAACAAAAGTTATGGCGCGCCATTTGCACGCTTAGCCCAGCGGGTAAGAGATGAGGCAGAGATGGAGGGATGTGGAGATTGAGAGAGGGAGAGGGAGAGAGGCATGGTAGCTGAGGTTCTGGTTTTTGAGGTAGACGTCATTGTTGGTTGGGGAATTTAACAGGCATTCATTACGGCTGGGCTTTATGGTGAGCCGTTGTCGGCAACTGGGTAAAAAATCAGCTTAAGCTTTGTGAGTGCCACTTACCTTGAGTACAAAAATATCGCCAGTTGTGCGATTTATGTCAAATTTACTATTCGCTGTGTTATCCGGGTCGATGCCCTGGCCGGTAAGGAAATATACAATATTTATTGGTCTATCTACATCGCCGTCGGTAGCCGTAACCTGTGGGTGAAAGCAGAGAGCAGAGTGAGCGGGGTTTAAAAACTGCATTACAATGAGTTGTTGTCGGTGGTTTGGGAGAGTGGGAGCGACTCTTAAGCCCTTGCTGGACCTTACTTACAATATTCAGTCTATAAATCAAATATGCAAATGTGCAAAAAAACCTAAATGTCCAATAAAGAGCAAAAGCAAAGGCAGCAGAACCCCGCGCAAGAGCATCTTTGAGTATAAGGGAGCTCTGCCTGGCTGTGTGGATTTTTGTCCGCCAGATTGCTTGTAAATTTATGCTTCGATTTTGTATTACATTTTATTTTATTTATTTTTTATTTTTTTATTTTTCTTCTTTTTTTTAAGTATTTTATATTGCATTGCAATGTTGTCTGTGAGAAATGCTAATGTGACCGAGATTTATGTAATTATTCAATCGGCTTTGCGGTATTTTTGTTGATTTTCTATTTCGAGTTTTTCCTCCCCTTTTTTTTGTTGTACTAAATGAAATCGGTATTTAGGTCCGTTTTGTTGCTGTGCGTCTGGAATATTTTATGGCGCATTATTATTCTTATTAATGTGGAAACTACATGCTAGCAAATTGTTGGGTACTTTCTAGTCAGTTATTACTTAGATAAGCATTTGCCGGCTGTTTGCCTTACAGGCGGTTCAATGAATGGACGTGAATGCTTAAGCAGGAGATTAAAGGCCCTTTGATGGCAGCTTAAAGTGCCACTTAAGTGCTTGAGGTTGGGCTCGAAGGTGAACACAAAGGAGAATGCGAGATAAAACGGAAGAGACTTAGATGGAGTGAAGGCTATCAATGTGAAAGATAGATAAGTTGGTTGGTAATAATAGCCCAGTCTGTAGTCCTGCAGCCCGGTAGTCCTGCAACCCAGTAGTCCTGTGGTCCTGCAGCTCTGTGATCTACAGTAGCTTACATTCTGTAGTTTACAGTCTGTATTCTATAGTTTACAGTCTGTATTCTGTAGTTTACAGTGTAGATAACAGTCTGTAATCTGTAGCTTACAGTCTGTTGTCTTTGGTCTATAGGTCTATAGTCTGTAATCAGCTGGCATCTGCTCAACACACGCTCAAAGTAACTACTCTAGCAAAAAATGCTTTCAATTAAGCAAAGCCTTTCATATTTAGTGCTTTTAGCTCTTGTTGCCATTAGAATTCCAGACACGACCACAATTCTGTTGAAGCAGAAGCCAGCTATCAAACACTTGGCAAGCCAATTAGAGCAATTATTGGAGAGCTGTTAACAATGTGACAACTTCTGTGGCTATCGCACCTAACCGATGTAAATGGAAACCCATTGAGGCCAAACAAAGGCTCAATATTTAAATATTTCCATTCAAGTTGAACAGTGCGGGGCGTGGACGGGGGCGGGGGCACTCAAAGGCAGCTGCCACGTGTTAAGTGCCAACAAAACGCTGCCAGCCACGCCCATTGCTTGCCTGGCAGTCCGCCCACAATTTGCCGGCTGACAATGCGACAATTTACGTTAAATGTTCCGCACAATTTGATATGACAAAAGAGTTGTCTACGTGCCATTATTATTGGCCGCGTGACGCGATGTGAGCTCTGCATGCCATTGTCCTTTCAGCAGGACACACACGCACATACAGACACACAGAGGAAAGAAAGAGCGAGTGCTATATGCCCGCCATTGGCATGCATAATTTAAAGGCCCTTGTCTCCCCTGGCTGGTTGGCGGGGATGGCGGATGAGGGGGCGTGGCAGCGGCAAATGACTCGCGTGCAAAGGCAAAAAGAAATATTTGCATTTCATTTTGCGCCACCCACAAAAATCAATTTGGCCAAAAAGTGTCGCAGACAGCTCTGAATATTGTATATATATATATACATATATATATATATATATATACATCGGTTGCGTCCGCCCATCTACTTGGCGCCACTTCAATTTTTTACTTGAGCATAAATATGTAATTAAAAATGCGTGTGGCCATTGTTGCTGTTGCTGGCATTGTCAGCACTGCACCCAGCGTTGGGACGTGTCATTTAAATTTATATTTTACAAGCAAGAACATTTATCGGAACAGCGGGATGTTGCCACATTTGGATACCCTTTTCAGCTCGTTTGGATCAGAAAAAACAGTTTTTTTTACAGCAACTGGCAATTCTGTGTTTTAAATTGTTCCTCAACTTTTTGTGCAATGAATAGTTTTTATGAATCGAAATATCGCTTATAACAAATTTGTAGCCTTAAAAAGTTCAGTATATTTTTAAAAAAGTTTTTTTTTTTTAAATTGATTTTGATTGTTATGGTAAATGGTTTAAAAATATTTTTTTTTAAATATGTCTTAATAATAATAATACTATACAAGTTGTAGTAGTAGTATAAGTGATATTAGTAATAGTAGTGGTAGTGGGGAAGTAGTTGTAGTAGTAGTAGTAGTAGTAGTAGTACTAGTAGTAGTAGTAGTAGTAGTAGTACTAGTAGTAGTAGTAGTAGTAGTAGTCGTAGTAGTAGTAGTAGTAGTAGTAGTATTAGTAGTAGTAGTAGTAGTAGTCGTAGTAGTAGTAGTAGTAGTAGTAGTAGTAGTCGTAGTACTAGTAATAGTAGTAGTAGTAGTAGTAGTAGTAGTAGTAGTAGTCGTAGTACTAGTAGTAGTAGTAGTAGTAGTAGTAGTAGTAGTAGTAGTAGTAGTAGTAGTAGTCGTAGTACTAGTACTAGTAGTAGTAGTAGTAGTAGTAGTAGTAGTAGTAGTAGTAGTAGTAGTAGTCGTAGTACTAGTAGTAGTAGTAGTAGTAGTAGTAGTAGTAGTAGTAGTAGTAGTAGTAGTAGTAGTCGTAGTACTAGTAGTAGTAGTAGTAGTAGTAGTAGTAGTAGTAGTAGTAGTAGTAGTAGTAGTAGTAGTAGTAGTACTAGTACTAGTAGTAGTAGTAGTAGTAGTAGTAGTAGTAGTAGTAGTAGTAGTAGTCGTAGTACTAGTAGTAGTAGTAGTCGTAGTACTATTAGTAGTAGTAGTCGTAGTACTATTAGTAGTAGTAGTAGTAGTAAATAGTAATAATTACAGTAATAGTAAATAGTAGTAGAAGTAGTAAATAATAAATAGTGTAGCAGTAAATAGTACTAGTTTAAGTAATTAGTAGTAGTAGTATTAAATGGTAGTAGTAGTAGTAAATAGTAGTAAAAAATAGTAGAGTAATAGTAAAAAGTAGTAGAAGTTGAAGAATATTAATATATTTTTAATTTATGTCATTTATATGTATTTTTCATTCACTTAAATTAACCTGAATGTCTCTTTGAAGAATTGTCTATGCGTTACCGAATTTCCGAATTATTTAACCACACAAATCTTTCTCTATTTATGCCATTCAATTTCGCATAATTTTCAGTTTCGTATTGAAATTTTAAGCATTAAGTCAGACTGTACAAAAATAGAGCATTTAATTCTCAGTCAAGCGTGAAAATGTTAATTTCTCCCATTCTTTCTCTCATTCATGTTGTTGATTGTTGTAAATTATGGCTTAAATAAAAGTCGCTGCCACTGACTCAGGCAATTCTCATATACGCACACAACGAAATATACATATACATATGTATATTGGATAAGTGTGTGTGTGTATGTATATTTGATGCAAGGCCATTGGGCAACTATCACGTTATTATTAATGAATGAGTATTTATTTTGTATTTACGGCCGAATTGTGCGGCTTGCTGAATCGGCCTGGCACTTAATATGCCAGCAACGAGCAGTGGTGGACCAGATCTGTGGCTCGAGCCGGTTGGGGCTCAGGGCCCAGGGGCCAGGGTCCAAGGAGCTGTGCCCAGCTCAGCTTCTGTGCTGTTCTGTTCTGGACTGCTTGTTGTTTTCGCTGCTGTAGTTTTTCGAGCATTCGATTTTTATGCAAATTGCATGTATTGTATGCTTGGCCGTTGTTGTTTCTGTTGTCAATATTTAAATTGCGTAAAATGCAAGCAGCAAGCGATAATAAATGTGGAATGGGAAAATAATGATAGGCGCCTTAACGCCCATAAGTAGCTGTGTTCCAGCAATTGCGAAAAATATTGTTTTAAGCCCCAAAGGAGGACGACAAGATTTATAGCTCGGATGCAACAGAGCAGATTTACACAGAGGGTTACCTTTATGATTTAAATGCAGGCGGTGAAAAAAATACGAAGTGAAATATTGTGCTAAAAAGAAGCGCACAAAAGTAGGCAATAGTTTTTGTGTGTATGAATTTTAACTGCTTGAGCTGCTTGCACTGCTTGATTTATGTGCGGGGAGTAAGGCTCAGCTAAGTGCTTTGTTGAGGAAGGAAATAAATTATTGCTTTTAAATATATAAAGAATATATATATATGCATATTCATATATACAATTATTTAAACTATATATATATTTTATTAATTATATAAATTTTATTTCTCCCACTCACCTGTAAAATGCGTTTGGGCAAATTGCGATCATCTTCTTCAGTGATTTGTGTGCGATATGTTTGACGATCGAATACAGGTGGATTATCGTTTACATCGCGTACGTTGATGACAACGGTGGTATAGTTGTTTTTACGATTGCGTGTTGCCTCCAGCCGCAGCTCGTACTACAATTAAATTAAGAAAACAAATTTAAATAATAGCAATAAAGGAAGATAAGTCATATACTTATGCAAACTTAATATTTGCAAAGTTTTTCCGCATGACAAATGCCAAATAAATCAGAAAAAAATCATTGTCTAACTTTGCGCAAACAACGACAAAAAAGCATAAACAAGAGCGTGGGCAACACATGTTTTGCGGCAATGTTGACGCCTCAGCAGCTTGTTGCATGACAACGCATTGACAGCAACACGGATTCCCAATGAGGTGGTGGCTGCTGTGGGTGGCGCGACAGCGTGTGGTAGCTGCTACATATAAATATTTTTGTGTGCGTGCAATCACGTTAAAAATTCGCTCTGGGAAATGTGCCAACAGCTGGAGATGTACAGCTCCAGACGAGCAGAGTCGAAAGCTGAGCTGAGCTGAGTTGAGCTGGGCAGAGTTTGTGTTGCTTTTTGCTGTAATTTTGGCATAGACACACACCCATGTTTGTGTGTATTTGCATGTGCGCATATTTTTTTGATTAATTTTTTTTTCTGTGCCAGAGCACAGTCAGAACGTCGCAAAAGTTGTTCGCCTGAAAGTTCTGCATAGTTTTGCATATTCCTTTTCTTTTTTGTCTCACAACAAAAAATATATAAATTATGCATGCACAACCAAAAGTTGAGCATACAACAAAAAATATATATACAAAACGTGCAGGCAAAAAAAAAATGTTTTCCACACGGAAAGAGAAACAGCTAGAAGTTATGGCTAGACTCCCGTGAGCAGGCGGTGTCAGCGTGTTGAGCGCGTGACGAGGGTCGTGTGACACAATTCAAACTGCCTTCTAGACACTAACTACTTACCCTTGGCCGCGTTTCATAGTCTAGCGGACTGGCCACGTAGATGACACCCGTCGTATTCTGCACGGCAAAGGCATTGCCTATGTTACCGCCTGTGATCTGGTATCGAATATTCGTCGCTGCAAAGAGAGATAAATGTGCTTTTACAGATTGTCAATTAAACAGATTTCGGCATGTCACACTTGGCGTATGCGTAATATACAGAGACAAGCAGTGCATTGCCGCTGGCATGTGCATAATTAAAGCAACATGGGGCTGCTTCACTTCTTTTATGTTCACACAGAATTTAATTTATTTTCTGAGAGTGTGTGTGTGCGTGTGTGTCTACCTGCTGGCGAGCTGTGGCTTAATGCTCAAATTAATGAAGATGTCAAAGAGGTAAAGTGAATTGAAATGCACACACGCACACACAGATACACATACACACACATATATACACATACTTCAATATATATCTAGCTTAATTTACTATTTTCGTAATAGTAATATAACAGTTATTCCCTTTGGGTTTTTGTATTTTTATTGCAAATATTTTCGAAAACTGAAAATTGAGTCTCAAGTTAATTAGGAATATTCTGTCCTTCTAAAATTCTAACATATTTCGTTTATCATTACCGTCAGCCCGTGTAAATAGCATTTAATTTTGAATTTCTTTACTCTCTCTGACTCTCTCTGCCCTTACCCCTTCTCCAGTAAAGGGATCAAAGTTAGCAGCCAGTAAATCAATTAAGTTCATTAAAAAACATGCTGAAGCCAAGAGCTCTGGCAAACAACTTTAAAGTGAGTGAGCGCACAACCTGGCGCATAATTTACTTATTAAATAATTAAGCAGCGGCAGTTGGGGCAGGTGTTAGACAGGAAAAGTTCACACATGTGACACAGGCACAGCGCGTTTATGCAAAAATATATATTTAAAATGACAAAACATTAGCGGAAATTAGCGACGCGTAAATCGTTTAACCCAAAAGTCTAGAAGCGTTGCTGACTTTTACAGCTTTCTGCTCAATTAAAGCCAGTTAGCATGTGAGCAAGTGCGTATTAACATAAACACTTGAAATGAAGACAAGCAAATGTCTTGACATGCTTAAGCAACTGATAAGGCAGCTAAGCTAAGCGTGAGTAAGGAGCTGGGAGCTTGGCGTTGGAGCTAAGCACATTATGGCTGCGTGTGTGTGTGTGTGGGTGGAATATAGAATGTAGAGCTGTACTGCTAGGTGACACTAGGGAATTGGGGGCATGTAATTGGGTGAGAGGCTTCAGAAGAGTAGCTCTGTGTATAAGGTATGAGTTTCTAGGAGAATCGTGAAAGAGAATTTGACTTGTTTACGGAGTGTAAATCAAGTTTCATGAGTGGGGCATAGTTGAATTTAGTTTGACTTCGGTTTACTTTATATAGAGAAAGCGAGCAGGTTTAATGTTTTACGATTCAGCTATGAGATTATACTTAGAGTGTCTAACAGTAGAAGCTTTTGAGGAGGTGAAATTATTTTTTACTTATTTATTTTTAATTTATTTATATTGAATACATTTTTTTTATGTTGATTTATATATTTTTAATATATTTATTTTTTAATTATTTATTTGTTATTTTTTTAATTTTAAATAATATATTTTTAATGTATTCATTTTTAGTTTACCTATTTTAAAATTATTTATTTATTATTTAATTTTTTTTAATTTCAATTTTTTTATTTGAATTTAAGCTTGAGTTCTTTATAGCTTCAATTCTTGAATTCTTTATCCCTGCACAGCTCTCGCAATATAATTACGGCTTTTTGCGTAATGTACATCGTTTCTTTTTGGCAGCAGCTAAAATTTATGCATACGCTACGCTTTAAGCGTTGCGCACACATGTCGCCCTCTTCAGGAGGCCACAAATTACATCAGCAACAAAAACAAACAGGAGCAGCATGGGCAACAGTGTATTCTTTTGGCAGGCGTTAAGTAGTACCCTAGTCTTAGCTCAGTCTTAGGCGAGGCCATTTATAATTTACGATGTCACGACGCCATTTTTAAATCACTGATAATGATAATAAATTAGTATACACAGACAGCTAGGCGAACGCACACACACGCATGAGAGCCTAAGACACACAGCTGTGGCGCTCCCCTGATTCCTTGTTATTGTTCTTCTTTTTATGCCATACTTATTTAGCATGAAAAGTCAGTTTAAAATGTTAAATAAAAAAATAAAATAAGACCTCACTCTCGCCCCGGCATTTCTTATTGTGCCTTGGTGCCTCCTGCCCGCCCCTCGCATTTCATTGACCTTACTTTATTTGAGTAGGTCGTGGCAAAGTGTTTTTATGGCTGGCCGCCGGCTAAGCAGAACGCTTTCAATTTTGACCCGGTCTATTGTTAAACTGTATTTTTGGCGGTAAAATGCTTTATGACAGGCAAGAACTTGAGATGATAATGGAAAGCCATTTGATGGCCCCAGCCAATGGCCACTGCAAGTACAACACAGAAAGGATTACTTAACACACTTAAGGCTCTCTCTGCTGAAATTAGAGAAATGTAGAAAAGAATTCTTGTTTCCCTTACATTTATTTTGGCTATTTTATCGCTGCGTTTTTAGTACTCCAAATTTAACAACTTCCAGAGACAAACGTCGCTTATGCGCTTCATTAGGATGGCGCATGAATTTTACGAACTGTAAAGCCAAGAATAAAAAAAAAGTTGCCAAATCTCAGCTCGATACCAACGTGATCTTAAATCTAATTTAGGTAAACAAAAAAGTAAAACTCGCGAACTTCAATCGATATCAATACTGGGCAAAGTTTAGCTATGTATGGATTCATATATATCTAAATTATACATAATTGAAAGCGCTAAAACAAAAAGAGACAGAAATGAACACGAAATGTTTTCGTGCATTGGCAGAGTCGTTTAAATATTTAAGAGTCATGTGGCTCGCATGTTCGCTGTCTAACGCACACAAGTTGCCAGCATGTTGCAAACAGTTTCCAAGCCTCACATACTTGCATAATAAATAATTTTTGGGCTCATAAATTTCGAATGTTGTATTTGCGCTGGACGGAGCAGCGCGGGCATGTGGACAAGGGGAATGGCCCAAGTTTTTACAGCTTCATTTTTCTGCATACCATTCCATGCCATTTGCACTAGCAAAATAGGCAAAGAAATCACATAAAAGATTGTCACACAAATATACCACCTATATATAGATTTATATATACGGATATGTATACATATATATGTATCATGTGTGTGTGCCTTAGGACCATTCATATATTATTTGTGTGAGCTGCTTGTACGATATGCGATATGGATTTTCACTATGTAGACAACATTTGGCTAGCCAACAAATTGTATATCCTATACTTGGCGTGAGCAGGCGAGAGGGTTTGCTGGAGAATGAGCTGCAGACGTAGTAGTGTTTGAGTTTGACTTGACGTAACAATTGAGAGTTGGCTATGCAATAGCTTTTGCTTAATCGATAAATACCTAAAATTCTATCAAATGTTTATGTTTTTTTTTTTTTTTGATGCTTATTTTACTATCTTTTAAAATAGAAAATTATTTTATAGAAATTTTAATGTTTATAATTTAAGTGAACATTTAATAAAAATGTGTATTTTATCTATTATTATTTATAGTCTTAGCTGATGACTCTTTAAATAATTTATATTAATATAATATATAATAATAATATGTTTAATATATTTATATTAATATATAATATTAATATAATTATTAATATAAATTATTTAAAGACTCATCAGGTAAGACTTGACTGAAGATATTAAAATTTTGTTTATTTAAAAATATTTTTTAAAAATTCGATTTTATATTAAAACATAAATTTAATTTCTATACAATTATTAAAAAAAAAAAATAATAAAATAGTTTTAAAAAAATATATAAATCTGAGAGAAAATCATCTATCAAAGATTTTCTCTCAAATATGAAAAAAGTCTATAGACAAAGTATATAAAGTCTGAAGTTGGGTATAAAAAGGATATCAGTCTTATGAGCTTTGCCTAGGCTATTAGTTATTCGAGAGATTGAAAATCGTACATGTAGGTTTCATAGGCTAGTCACATGCATATTGTACAGAAATTCAGTATCATCTGAGCAATCTATCGTATTCGATCATATTTTCTCATATCTATCATATTCTCTTCTTTCTGCTAGTTACTGAGTATCTTCCACTCGTTTACTATACTCTTACTGGCTACGCTCTCTGTTGCTCAACATTGGCAAATACTCGCATACGTATTATTGTTTTCTATGCTCACACACACACACACACACACACACAGACTCAAATTTGTACAACTGCTGTTGCTTTGGCTGCTTTACTTTTTTCCCTCCCTCTCTCTCTCTCCCTTCGCATCCACGCCGCTCTGCTTCCCCTTCTTTTTGGTAATTTTTTTTCCAATTCGGGTTAATGCTTTTTTCGCAGTCGTCACGACGTCACGACGTCGCGACGTTGACGAGCACGCAGGGCAGAGCGGCTAAGATTTGGCTCCGTGGCTCGTTTGCTGCTCGAAATCCGACATGTCCCACAGGATGTGTGACCAAATGTGTGTGAGTGTGAGAGCGTGTGTGTATGTCTTCTGGTTCACTCCTGTTTTAGTTCCCTATCAAAGTTGTTAAACGTTCTCAATGAGATTTTGAATGTTGCGCTGCTGCAAATCTTGTTCACTCGCTCCGCCCCCAGCTCGACTGGCCATAATATTTACAGTGATAGTTTTCGCATGAGGCATCAATATCCAAATGGAATCGTTCGGCTTGTCTCTGCCCATGTTTGTCTTTCTATTTTATGGATTTATTCATGGCGAGCGAAAGTTCAGTATCTCTTATTGTGTATCTTCAATGAGCCTTTATTTGTTAATATTTGGTAAATATTTGGCGTACATGGCGTATGAGCAATAATATTTTCACAGTGCCAGCGTACACACAATCACACTCACACTCACACATGCACAGACAGGGCTGCGTATTAAAATAAACAAATGTTTATTACGAGCCAACGTCAAATATTTTGTGCCCTCGAATGTGAAAAATATTCAAAGCCATCTTTTAATATTTATGCCGCAGCCAGAGCTGGAGCCCGAGCAGAGTCAGAGCCCGAGCCCATATAGGAAATCGCCAAATTGGTATTTTGGTAATGTTTATATCATCATTTATTTATGTTCATGTATATATTTATATATACGCCCCATTGCAGGGCATTCAAAACGCTATGAGGCATCAAGTTGGCCCTCGCAATGATTGCGCTGAATCACATCAGGCGGCTTTTGCCACTGATGGCATTATGATTATTGTCTTTAAACGATGGCCAAGGCTACGTCAAAATGTCTAATGTCCGTTGCAAGTCATCTTTCGGGATTTAGTTTAGTTGGCCAAAAAATATATTATTACAGCAGATTTTATCTCTGATATATATTATTACATTAGATTTATTAAGGCCAGTTAAGAAGTCTTTATGCGAGTTCTTTTTTGACCCGGGACAAATTACTTGGATTTTTGAAGAGTCATGCTTAGGCTTGGTTTGTATCAGTTGCTGAAAGCGACAAATTGCCGTGCTTCATGCTAAAAAAAAATAATTGCATACACATAATTTGAGCCAAGAGCTGAGTGCTTTTTTATGGGCATTTAGCCACGCTCTTAATGTTTTTCATATTTATATTTTTATTTATTTATTATTTATAGTTTATTAAATTATTATTTATAAAATCTGATGAAAAGAAGTGGAATATGATTTAATTTTAGTTTTTATTAGATTTAAATCATTTTTTTTCCAGCGGACTATATTTATTTAGTGAAGATCATGAAAGATTTTATATTTGACTCCAGTTTGCTTCAGATTTGTATTGAATTTTATATTTTTATATTTTTATTCATTCATATTTTTTTTTTATATTTATGTATTTATATTTACATTACTTAATTTAATCTTATATATTTTTTATTTATTTTTTTTTATTACAAAAATATTTTTTATTTATTTTTATTTTTTTTATATATTTACATTTATTTATTACTTAATATAATTTTATATATATTTTTTTTATTTATTTTATTTTATTTTTTTATTTTATCAACTAGCTCTAATTAGTTTTATACTAAGATTTTGATGAAAAATACTTTTATTGGCACAAGAAAGCCTTTCCAGCTGAGCAAGTTCGTTTAGACTTTACTTCATCATCAAGCAAAAATATCTGACAAATTGTGACGCAAGCCTTAAGTACTTAGTAGAATACTTAGCATGCGAGTTTGTAAGGTCGTAATAAGATTTATAAGTAACCGTGGGTTACAGCCTGCTGGCTCAACTGAACAAAGCTCTCTTAGCTGTGCCTAATGTCCATCAACTTAATTTCCACGAACACAAATTTCGTATTCAAGTATATTTTCATATAGATTCACACGCAAGGCGAAGGCAGGCAGCTCACACTTACAATTAAAAGCAAAAGCTGATTAAATCAATGTCTAATTTATGCAACAAAATGTCGCCAAAGCCCTATGAAAGCGCAATGAAAGGAAATTTATTTACACTCAACTTAAAGTGTCTTAAATAATAAGGGGGATTTATAAGAGTGTGGATCTGGTATGCTTATATAGTATATTATATTCTGTACTCACAGTCATTGTGATCCTTGGCGTTGACAGTAAGCACTGTGCTCTGCAAATCGGCATTTTCATCGATTTCAGTCTCGTACAGAAATCTATCGAAATATGGCGGCGAATCGTTTTTGTCGGCAATACCAATGCGTACAAATTTTGTAACTGCAAATGAAAAGAGAGCAAATTAGAAATAGCAAAAGAAGCGGAAAATACTTAAAGATAGATTTTCATATATATATACATTTCGTTTACATTGATTGGACTGTGCTAAGTCTATGAAGCGCCAATAAGCCGCATTAATTATGGCCCAAAATTTATCGATTGACAAATTGCGCGCGTGCCTCGGCGTCAACCGAAAGTCGTAAATTGTTCGGTTTATGCGCGAAACGTGGCATGCATTAAATTGCGGCACGCATCCCGCCCAAAAGCTGAGCAAATGAGCATAATTAAATTGTCGAATGAGTTGACTGAGTGTTGAGAGCGTCAACGAATTAATATTAAAACCACCAACAGCTCTGCGGAATGTCACTTTGCCCAACTTTACTGTGGCGTGTGCCAGCACGTGTGTGTGTGTGTGTGTGTGTGTGCTGAGAAATTAGAAAACATTTTGCTCAAAGCACAGAACTTTTCCTGTTTACACCAGAGCCCCAAAAAGATCTTGATGCAACCCAGAAAAAAACAACAGGAACAACTGCAAGTGAAGCCTTGGACTTTACGCACTTCACTTTGTATAGTTTGTTGTTTAATACTACTTTAAATACCCATTGAAAATGTCACTTCGGGGTATATAGAGTTTGTGACAATGTATATTATAGGCAGAGGGAGCTGTGGGGATATTATAGAGCCGGAAAGATCAACTCTGCACACCGTAATCTGAACTACGGCTTTCAGAAAAGTCTGACTGCCAGTCTATCTGTAAGTCCATGCGTATGTCTGTCCGTCTATCCGTCTATACGTACATCTGTTCATCTGTCTATCCATTCGTCTGCCCATCCGTCTCTCCGTCCGTCTACTCATCCATCAGTGCATCTATCTTTCTATCCGCCAATCCGTCCGTCCATCTGTCCATCCGTCTTTCTATCCACGTATCCGTCCGTCTGTCCATCTGTAGCCTGTCTATCAGCCTCTGCCTCCATTGGTCTGTCTATTTATGAAAAAACTATTCAACTAATGCATCCCAAGACTAAAAGTCAGGGTATCTCCTAGTCAATCAGTTCCCTACTAGAACACCCCTACTTGTTACCATTTCTTGTTTTTGCTTATTTTCTGCTAATTTCTTGTTTAACCCAAGTTGTTGAAGAGTTTTTGCCGATTCAAGCCCAGCTCTGCGTTAATGAGTTCCCATTTTCCAACCCCATTTCAAGAAAGTCCCACTTCAAGCTCCTTTGTAAAGTTCTGAGTTTTTAGTTTTCGCATAGTTTGTTTAGGCAAATTTATATAAGATATTAGATTTGGTTTCCCGTTGGTTTTTCCGAACACTTCAAAGCAATTGCATTTTGTAAGCTTTGAGATGTTCAAGGATTTAATTTCGTTGCGGCAAAAACTTTTTGACTTTGATTTTTGGCCAGCTCAAGCCTATTTAATTTTTCAAATTTAAGCTCTAATTGAATAGATGACAGCTCTATTTTTCATTTGTATAATAAATTCATCAAGAATGTGTTTTGCGTTTTCTCTCTCCGAGTGAAGTAAATAATATTGGCCAAGAAGTAGGCTAAGTTTATTTTATCTACTATTTAAATGAAAATATATTTTGAATGCATTTAAATTTCAGGTGTTTCATTTAGTTATACCTGAGCGTAATTGGTTTACTCTTGCTCTTGCTCCATGGAAAGCTCTGGCAAACAGATTTCTTTAAGTGCACTTTTGCCAAGGCAAGTTTTGGCATCAAAGGCAGCGTCGGCACGTTGGCTGCTTGAAAAGTTTATGCCTCTGGTAGAAATTTTGAACATGCGGAAGCAATAATCTGCTTTTCCTGTTAGAATTTTATAGCAACTGCAAGTTGCATGTGTCTGTGTGAACACAAAAGGTTCGAGCACAGAACAACTTGTATAAGTATAAATAAATAATAAAAATATATATATTTATATATATTTTCCAAAAATAAATGCTTTAAATGGAAGGAAAACTGCTAGAGAGAGAGAGAGAAAAAGAGAGAGAGGGAGAGAGAGCACACACACACACACTCACTCACGCAGAGTGTTGGTCACACATCATAAAGCTGGTAGGAAAATTAATATTGCCAGCAGGCACTCGACAGGCGCTCGTTGCGTATACGTAATATTGAAAAGACGACAGTTGGTTCCTTTTGGCAGGCGAGCGCAGCGCCACGCCTCCTCAAAATGCATTTTAATCTCTAACATAACATTTTGAAGGCATAATACTGTATGCGACGAGCTTGAATTTCTGCTGAAAGCATTTGCAAAGGTCGACGTTCTAGAGCTCTCAATGGAACGCTCTTCTCCCATAGATATCCATTGAGATCTATTGATTTTGTGTATGAATAACAAATTCGAACACATACTGTTGTGTTTTTGTCGTAAGTCGAAAGACAATAGTTTAAGCACTTTGTGAACAACTTTCTGCTTGGCTGAGCAAATAGATATTTTTGCTTCACGGTTCAATATTTGTTAATGAAATATATTTGTAGATTTTTGAGCACTTGGTTTTGATTTTACATTTTTGTATACCCTGAACCCATTGAAAATGGGAAATCAGGGTATAATGGTTAAAATATTTATTTTATTTATGCAAGCAAAGGAATATTAAATATGTGTCAAAATAACTCGGACAAATCTTGGCATTTTATTTATTCCCATAAATATTAAATGTCATTCAGAATGCAAACGGAAAAGCAATTGAAATGAATTTTCTCGGAATTTTCGCGCATTTTCGAGTTCTCTATTTATTCATTTAGTTAACTAAATTAAAAGTAATCAGGTCGTAAAAATGTATCTTTCTTTGTTTTGTGTGGCACAACAAACGAAATCTAATTTAGAATTTAGCTCAGCCCTATTTAGTTTTGGAGGTGGGTGCGAGGGGGCGCGGCGGCACGTAATGCTCGAAGCGAAAGCGAAAGAAAATGAGAAATGAGCAAAAGTAAATACACACGCAGGCGACTCAACTCTTTTCGGAGGCAACAGCTCAAGCGTCCAACTTGTGTAAATAGGGCGAAAATAATAATAAGGAAAAAATCGGCGAGGCAAAGCAAAGAAAGAAAGAGAGAGAGAAAGAGGGAGAGAGAGACAGCAGAGCAGAGCGGTAATAGCAACAGCAGGTACGCAAGTGTGTGTAGCTACAATATACTAAACAAATACAACAGCTATAAACACCCACACACACACACACTCAAACACACCCACGACCACACTCAGACCTACACTCACGCTCAGCAAATACAGCAGCACTTGAAATTGAATTTTCGTTTTTTCTCTTCTTTTTTTTTTGGACAGGCATGCCTTGTCGCTAACTTGACTTCATTTTTGCCATTCGGCGGTAAAAGCAGAAAGAAAAAAAAGCAAATATAACAAAGAGAAAGGCCTAACTGAAGGTGAGTGAATATTTGGTACACTATGTAAATAAAATCTATGATTTAAAAATAATTAGAAATTTTGTATAACATTTTTTAAATGGGACTTTCATATGTTCATAAGAATTTATTTTTGTTTAATATAAATTAAAAATAAAAATAGATATAAAAATAATTTGATATGTAAATTGGAAATCTTTTTAACTATTGGGAAGTTTGAAAGTTTATTTATTTATTATTTTTTATTTATTTTCTACATGTCAGAAATATTTGAAGCACACCTAGGGTTAAGAGCAAGGCATCATTTGCTTCAGATTTGGAGCATAGAAAAATATTAAATATCAATATCATAAAGAGCACAAAATGATGAAAAATATTATTATTTTGATGGAAAATTTTTACATATATTATATACTCCACATTCCTCTAGAGTATCAGAGTTGAGTGCGGTCTACTAAGAATTTCTTTCAGTATAGCTTAACTATGTTATGCATAGCTCGCTCAAGGGTGTAATAACAAAACAGTTTTGTTTGCAAACAGCTAAAGTTTGAGTCATATAAAGGAGCATCTATTTCAGCAGTCTTTCAGAGAAAGATGAACAGAGGCAACTTCTATGACACAGCTGTGGTGTGAGTTGCCAAATTAGCTGACAATCACAGATACGGAGTATATGTCTGTATTTCTAAGTTAATATTGTATCATATATCATATATATATATTGTCAGATATGTGAACAAATCATATATTGAAAATAAATCCTAGCCACGCTCATAGGCAGCTAGTATAGCAGGCCAGCCAAAGCAAACTTGTATGATGCTATCTATTGAATATACCCAAATTCTATATATATTGCCATAAACGTCTTGCAGTCGAATATTTCCTATGCCAAGTCATTGCTGTATTCCTATAAACCACATACATGTAAACCTATAGTTATATCTATCCTTTTACTCACACATAACTGCTAGCAACCACAGCAGCACGGCCTATGCGGACAACATCCCTTACAATCAAGCTTATTTTCTCATTGAAAAAGCAGCAGACAGTTGGACATTGCTACAGATCTCGTTCTCAATCTCTTCTGCTTCTCAATCCCTCTACACACTGCTCGACATAGCTATAAGACTCTCTAACAAAGAGCATGCAAACAGTCGTTTGCTGGCTGCATATTTAAGTGGCCTTTTTGTTGGTGTTAAATTGAGCAACAAACTGAGTAGAGATTGGCAGCCAAAAGGACTCACTTTCCACTATTAACGTGCAGCTGAGCGTCAGGTGCGCCGCAGCGAGGCAACTAGTTATGGCCGCATAACTGGCACAGCAAGTGCCACGCCCCTGTAACGCCCGCACCATATGTCAGCCGCCAGTCCATGAATAGCTGCCAACAACAGTAGCTTCTGCAAATATTAACACACACAGGGAGACAGAGAGAGAGAGAGAGAGAGAGAGAGAGAGAGAGAACTGAGAGAGACATTTCATCATTTTGTTAGCTGCTTTTCAGCACACTAGTTTTTTTTGTTATTATTTTCTTTTTTTTTTATAATTTCGTATATATAGTATATATAACGGTGCTGGCAAAGTGGCGTCAAATGTCAGAGAAAGAGAAGTAGTTTACAGAGTCGGAAGTTTGGGGTTTTTTTTGGTATTTTTGTTGTTGTTGTTATCCCAAGGGCAACAAAGCGCATCACATTTTAAGTGACAGCAGGTTTGGGGCTAAGCATTATGTGTGGCGAGGGGGAAGGGCCACTGAATTTGCTAGTTGACTGGTTATTTTGGGGTTTTTGATGTTTCTGATGATGATGATGATGATGCTGCTGCTGATAATGATGCTGTTGATGTGTAGTCATGCGGTGTCAGTCAAAAGAAAAAGTTAAACATCATAATGGAGCTAAAGTTTGGGGTGCGACCATCAGGGAGCTATAAATAAATTTAATCTTTTTAAGCAAACGTTAAATTGGAATTTTTAGAGTTTTCTGATAGAGACTTTAATGTAGAAAGCAGTTGTTTAGTGTTGAAGAACTAAAGTTGTTTGTGAAGAGAAATGAGAAGTTATTAGTTAAGCCCTTACGACACACTTAAAGTGATAGAAAATGAAATTGAAGCCAAGTGACAAGTGTTCAAGATATTGAATTGTTTTTAGTTTTATTTTAAAGCTAGAGCTATGCCATTATGTGTGGAATAGAAGAGCATTCCTATAGAGCTGTTATTGCTTCATGTATAAAGCTGAAAGAACTTGGCGTTGCTTCCTTAATGTATAGGCTACAAAAGCTTCTCCCTATGTCTATATGCAGTTGAATGTCGGCTTTGGTTTTAATAGAGGAAGCATGGTCTTCAATCTGCTGCCTTGAGACTATTAGCAAATGAGCAGCAACTTAATTAAATTTTTAAAAATTATTTTGACTGCTCAGTCAATCATAAAATAATTTATAATCAAATGGCAAATCAAAATAATATTTAAAACTTAATAAGTCTTCTATAACTTTAATACCTACTGTGCTAAAATTAATTGTAATGCAATAATTATTACTTGGTCATCCCACATATCATTATTTCTTTCTATATGACAGCAATATAAGATCTACATTATATTTTCATATACCTGCTAGCGTTATTTATGTAACGAGCTTCGCTCCGTGCGCTTATTATTTGTTTGGCTTTAATCACCAATTAGACCCTTGCGAAATAAGCTCACGAAATTATTAAGCCATGCTGCATGATTTATGTACACACAAAGGAGCACAAACAGAAACACACAGACACAGGACACACACACACTCAGGTACTCGATTACAGATTTTTGGATTTGGCGAATCAGCAGCAAAGCCACAGAGCGGAAAAAGCTTGCAACACGAAGAGAAACCTCAATTTACGCACAAAGAAAAAACACAATTGAATCCATTTAATAAACTCGTTGAACCCCAGCGAAATCCGAAAAACGCCCTTGGGCCACTAGCAGCTCATTAACTTCGTCGGAGGCAAAGGCTGAGTTCGAGGATTTTCACTTTGGCTTAGCCCAGGAAAAAAAAAACAAAAAAAAATTATTTTCAATTAGGCAGCGAGTCCAAGCGCATCGAGAGACCCGCGAATATGCTTTGTATATATATAATATATATGTATATATGTTATTTTAATTGAAATTTGTATTCATTAAACATCAAGCAGCATATCGTAATCAAATGCCGGAAGTCAGCTACCTGCACTTCAACCCAGCAGCCGCTGCAGCTACAAATTTATAATTAAACATGCCTTGGCGGATGTTCTGTAATCATCAAATGCTGGTCAGTTTTTTAGATTTTTTTTTTTATGTTTTGCTGCCTTGACTAATTAAAAAGTATGTAAACACAAAATAGGGAACAAGCTGAAGGGGTTCCAAAGCAGACTGTTGCACGACAAGATACCCTGTTGCTGATAGATGACAAGAGATTTGATGGGAGTTGACTTTGAGATAAATTGGATTTTTTATGTTGAGTTGAGAAGACTTGAGAGAGAGAGAATTGCACTGAAAAGCGTGCACAGTAGAATGGTTTGGTGATAAAAATATATAGAGAAAGAGAAAATAAAATATTTAAATAAATATAAAAAGTTTACATAAAAAAACAAGAATAAAAACAAATTTAAAGATATATAAATTTATATAAAAAAAATACAAGTATATATAAATAATTATAAATAAATATGAAAAACTGTAAAAATATAAATAAATTAAAAAAATTATAAACAAATAAAAAAAATTAGTATAAATTATACTAATTTTATATATATATAATTATAATTAATATAAACTATATAAATTAATAATATGAATATAAACTATTATTTTTTAGTATCTCGCAAGTTTTTTTTTATTTACTTTTACAGATTTTGTTCTTTTTATTAGAGAATTTTGTGGATGATATGCTATTGTTCCCACAATCACATCAGCTCAAAATTTAAGCTCCAATAATGTAAATCTTCTTTGCTCCACCAACAGTCTCTTCCCAACTTAAAAAGTAATATTTACAAAAACTTTATCTACTGCGTGCAGCATATTTCTTGTTCGCCATTAACTGATTTCAGGGTATACAAATGAGAAACGCGAACGCCATGACAAACGAGTAAACAAACGCACAAAAGACAAAAGCCAAAAAAAAAAAAAAAAAAAAAAAAAAACAAAAACAAAAGATGAAAATGTAAACGAAATCCGCACAGAGACCAAGATGGCGCACGTTACATTTTTATGTGTGAGAAGGGGAGAGAGGGAGAGCGGAGAGTGGGAAAAAATGGCGATAACGGCATAGCCTGATGAGTTGACAAATATTTTGTCAGCCATAATGAGTTGGCATTCGCTTTGGCCGTGTCGCTGCCACCGTGAAGGTCTCGTTTGGCATTTGTTGTCGCACGTCGCGATTCGCTGCTCAAAAAAATGAAAAGTGAAGGATAGTCGAGGGCAAGGGCTAAGGGCGCAACTTGGACATCATGTTAATTACGGACCTATGTCCGCCGAGGGTCAGCCGCAATTAAAAACTTTTGCGCTCGCCGATTTTAATGCATAATGACACGGCCCGAAATAAATTACTCGGCGAACCGAAAAGGAATCAACAGATATCCAATCTAAACTCATGCGAATATGACTTTAAATAAAGCAATTAATTCAGGTAAAAACTAATTAAAAGTAACACTCACTCACCAGCCCAACTTGTCGTTGGCCGCAGGCGAAAGTCGTCGCATTTATTGCAACCCTTTGACTCTTAAATAGATCAACATTTCATGGTTGCAAATGTCAAAGCATTTGCCTCTGGCATTGACATATCACGCATACGCCGCTCACCACAAAAGCCACCCAATTAACCCGATTACACTCGACCCGTCAGCCGCCCTCACACTGCTTGTGCACTGCTTTCGCACTGCTTTGCCTATTACATATTAGATTAATACTATTTATAAAAGTCACGCACACGGACGCAAACAGCATCAAATAAATGAAAATATAATACAAAAGCCAACGCTACGCAAACACTCTCGATATTTGCTCGCATGTGGGCGCAACTCTTTTGCATTGCGCTGGCAAAAAACACATTAATGTGACTCGACTTGACTGTGAAACATCCTGTATTTAGATGGGCTGTAAGCAATTATAAATATTAAATTTTATAAATTTAATTAATTATAATTTTTTTACCTTGAATTGACTATGAAATACCCTGCCTTTATATCTAAAGTGTGCTTTACATGACTATGCGTTACCCAGTATTTATATCTTATCATTCCATTCCTTTTCCGTGCGCCACTCAATCTCAGCCATCGGATATGCCCCATTTGAAAGACCTTATTGTCGCAGTGTACACAAAAAATTGTCATAAAACTAAATCCGAAATACATGTGTAAACACAATGCGGAGATTATCATAAACTTGGCTAATTTATTACACAATGTTTGTCGCTTTATGCATGGGCATGGTCGTGGGCGCAACGTTAACCGCCTTGAGGATTAAAATTTTTGCGCTGACAACGAAAGTAATAAAAAAAAGTTTTCTATGCGTGTGTGTGAGTGCTTGTGTGTGGTTTACTGTTATTTATTTATTTGTTTTTGTGTCACAAAACTAATTAGTAAATTAAAAGCGTGTACAAAATTTATTTATTTGGCAGCCACGAACACAAATTCTACTTTTCGTGTGCACAGATTCTGACTGTGACCCAGAGGCAGCCTCCAACTAGTCCATTGCTATGCAATTTGAACTATACTCTTGTCATATTATTATGGGTTTTGCTACAAATAAATTGAAACCATATTTTATATGTAATTTTGTGATATATGAAATAAAAATTATATTCGCTTGGCTTGCACAAGATGATATATGAGGAGCTTACAGTAAATCTAGATGATTTACTTTGAATTGGCTTCAATTTCGTGTAATTATATTTTATTAAATATTGAATTGAAGCTTTGAACTTGATTATAAAAGGGAAGTGTCATGGGAATTTTATTTAATATAATTTAATTTGCAAAATTTATTAAGACAGAAATAAATTCATATTAAACAAGAAAAAAATGTTATATCTAGAAAAAGTCCGAAGTTCTATTTAGTTGATATGATGATAAACCATAATATATTGTTGTGGAGATATTTTTGTATTTATTTCAATAAAAATAATTGTAAAAATATTTAATTTTATTTTTTTTATAAAAATTTATTGTTGTAAAAAATTTTTTCTTTATAAAAATTTGTTATTGTAAAAATAGTTTTTTTTAATTTTTATAAAAATTATTGTTGATATAACAATTATTTTTATTTGATAAAAATTTATTGTTTTAAAAATATATTATTTTATTAATTTTTTTTTATAAAAAATTATTAGTAAAATTCTGTTTTTAATACAAATTTATTATAATAAAAAATTTTTTTTTATTGTTGAAAAAATATTTATTTATTATTATTATTATTTTTTATTATAATAATTATTATTATTATTGTTTTTATTATTATTAATTTAACTTTTTATTATAAAATATAAATATGTATGGAGAACTTTCGCCCCTAGTGACCATATCTTAGATTATCATACTACTCTATAAGTTGAGTCTAACATTTAAGCAAACTATCCACATCTCCAACTTCAATACCTCCTAAATGCTCTGCAATCATATAAAATAGTCGCACAGACAGACGAAGCTCTCCCACAACCACTCCACAAACTGTTACTAAAATTTGCCTAAAACGTGCTCTACAGACATAAATCTGCAACATGAGGCGACTTGGCTAAAAACAAAAACTCAATGATAATTTGTCACTGAAATTACGGCTACCCCTTTCCTCACACCCAAAGAGCCTAAGAAACAGATTACACTCATCAACAAGCGCCCAACAGCTCTGCTTCTTCAACTTTGCGGCAGGGCCTAATCTAAATGCATCCATTAAAATGTATAAAAAGCTGCCCAGACTCAAGCAGGCACTTGCAGAAAAATATTAATGCATATTTAAGAAGCCAGGCATAAGCACAAGGGTATCATTAGTTTGTCATACTCCCAGGAGGCAAAGGCACACACACACATGAGCTCTGCTACGCACATAAATGATTTCTTTAAATAACACATCATGAAATTTTAATAGACCGCAGTTGTTTGCAGCCGTATATAATCATAAACACGCAGCGTGCTACTTAGCTTGATTTGCACGGCAGTCACACCTGCACACACACACACATGCACACATGCACACAAATTGCTTTACACACTTACCCAAATAGGTGCTATTTGTCAAAACCCAAAAGATTTTTAATGGATCGACCATAACTACGCAGGCAAACGGGCAATAGCAAGAGCTAAGAAGGACTTCAAGTTGATGCTGTTGCTGTTGCTGTTGCTGTTGCTATGCTTATTGTTGCAGTTGCTGCACGCCGGCAACACCTTGATAAACAGCAAATTGCCGCCTTGCCAGTCAACAGTTGTTTACTGTCAAGCTTTGTGCAGCAGCTAGCAATTAATTTGTTGCTGCCGTCGTTGTTGCTATTGCTGTTGCTGTTGTGTATATTGCTGCTGTTGCTGTTGGGCTAGGTGTTGCTGCTGTTGCTATGATGCGAAGCTTTGTAATTTTGCTTTGTTGCTGCTGCTGTGAATGATTAAATGATAAACGCGACTTTGCCTGCTTAGTTGCAGTTGTTGCTGCTGCTGTTGCTGTAGCTGCTGCTGTAGTTGCTGTTGCTCCTGCAGTTGCTGCTGCTGCTGCTCTTGGTTGGCTTGCTTTTGCGTTTGTTGATTCGCACTATATTTAATGAGCAAAGCGCGAATGCTGCAATTGCGGTCGCTCCCGTTGGCGCTACTCCCTTTGCTGCTGCTGCTGCTGCTGCTGTAGTAGTTGTTGCTCTTGCCTTTGAGGTATTTTTGCAATTTGCGTTGTGCACTTTTATGGCGTTTGCATAAATCGAAAAGTTGCGCATTTTTCATAGTACTAAGCGTTAATTTGTTTTAAATTGCATTGCTCAAATTCACATTTTAATTAACTGCGAATTGCGATGGGCGTTAAAAACGAAATGCATTCGCGCATTTCACATATTCGCAATTGTTGCCGTCCACTTGACGCTGCTCTGCACTTAATCTAGCCGTGCACTGCAATTAAATGTTTGCGGTTTGTTTACAGTCGTAGTTTATGTGTCAACGACAGCAACAATGTCGCAGCCACGAGCCACTCAAACGAAGCCACCCAACCTGCCCAAAACCAACCTAACCACCAAGCCCCTGCCAGAGCAACATCATTATGGCTCTGCTCTTCATTATCTCAAGCTATTAAAAACTTATGACATTGTCATAAACTTTTAACCAGTTTGTGCATTTTTCTCCCCCACTCTCTCTACCTCTCTCTCTCTCTCTGTGTAAATAAATTTTGTTTTCATTTTCATTTTTGGGTTTTCAATTGCTTTTTATGACATCAAATAAGTTTTAGCTAATATTTGCTAATGGATTTTGTGTAATTATTTTTAAATTGTATTTCTGACCCCAGCTTCGTATGTGAATGAGAAAGGCAAAAAACTTTTGACTGCGCATAAAAGTAGGCAATATATTAGGAGTTATCAATGGGCGAGCGTAGTTGGATAGACTTTTTTATACTTTAGTTATAGGCCATAAATCTGGGTAATAAAAAGGATAAGCGAAAGTGAGAGAGAGAGAGAGACAGAGATTATAAATGAAAGACAGATATAAGGAGAGAGTGAGAAAGTGAGAGATATTCATAGTTAAAAAGACAGAGAGAGAGAAGGAGCGATTATGACTGAAAGATAGAAGATATATATGTACATATATAGAATGAGAGAAAGCACATTAGTTAGATTATAAGCCAGTAAGCGAATGGTCGATAAAATGAAATTATTACAAATAAGTTTTATTGATATGAGAGCCAAGGAAAGATTGTCGTAAAAGGAAATTGCTAGAGGGAATGATATGAAGAAACGAGAAGAAACGAGAGACAGAGTTAGAGCTGCCAGGGAGACTCAGAGCGGGAATACAGAGCGAGTGAGCATGAGGCGCATAGAGTGGAATAGTGAGAGAAGCACTTAAGAGAATTTATAGTGAAGGGAACAGAAAGTGGGAGAAAGATAGAGAGCGGCATAGAGAGAAAGGGATGCAGAAATAGAGAGAGAGAGAAAAAAAGATGCAGATGCAGCAGAGCTAATGTAAGCAAGATGAAGAGCATATAAGTAGAGCAGATAGAGTAAGAGAAAATAAGAGTAGGAGATAGAGAAGGTAAGAAAGAGAGATACTCAGATAGAGTGACTCAGGAAGGCATAGGCATTGACAAAGACTAGGAGCTAAAGCAAGCAATACAAGGTGACATACATACTCGAAAGACTCTAAAACCCTAAGAAATGCAGACAAAGAGAGCTAGGCAGATAGAAGAAGCTAGAGAAGCCAAACTATATATCAAATTAAATAGATGGAAGCACTTCAAATATAAGTTAGCAGAAAGAGAGGAAGACAGACTGATATAGAGCTAAATTTCATGTTGGCTTTATCAACATGAAATTCATAGAAATATTTACAAAACTATTTTGCATACTCTGCAAGCTGAGCCACACAAACAGCCTGCAATTGTGTCGCATTTGGCCTAAGCAATCCAAATAGTTGTCAAGGTTGGGTTTGGAGAAGAATGCTGGACGGCTGGCCTGGGGCAAGGTGTTTGCAGTGCCCGAGCTTGCAATTACGCGTAGCAGCTGGAGAGACGCCTCGCAGTCGTGTTGCTCTCAAATTCTCAATCGCACTTCAAACACACACACACGCATACAGTCGCAGGCTCGCGTTGGTTGTAACAACAGTTTATGGCCATTAGCGAACTTGGGGCCAAACAAAAGACGCCAATTAACGCAGCTAAGGCTTAGGCAAATGGGCCCCAGGGCTAAAACCGGGCAAGTACTCAGGAAAACGCTACACGCTCTACGCTTTGCCTCAAAGCCTTGACCTTTATCTGCAGGCAATTGAAAGGGATAGAGAGAGGGGGTAAGAGAGCTTGGCTGGCAGCAGCTGCTGTTGCTGCTGTCTGTAAATATTTAATTGTTTATGCCATCGCCTAAGCGTGCCTCAACCATTTGCCCCGCTTTTGAGGCACTTTTAATGGACAGCCAACACAGAGAGAGAGAGAGAGAGAGGGAGAAAGCTTAGCTCGGCTAAGCTAAGCTGGGTTGCTAGGCGATTAAAGCTAACGCAAAGTAATTAGTAACTCAATTGCTTTTCAGCGACGGCGCTGAGTGGTGCTGCATACAAATGGCTTCCGTTATTGGCGGTTTTGCCTGGCCCCATTGGGCGCCAGCTGGAGCTTCATAAATTATGCATAGCGAAATGGTGAGCGTAATTGTGCGAAAAAAGCAAGCATTTTGGTCAAATCAATTGGCAATATGACGAGGCCACGCGACGCGCACTGATTATGAAAGACGAACGGAACGGAAAAAATGGAGCCCGCGATACGCTGCAATTGGGGTCAACAATATTAGCGCCAATTTTTAGCTGGCTTAAGCACAGCTGCGCGCCCACTTCGAACTTATGCAAATTGAGGGCTGCTCAGCTGGCCGTCGGGGTCGGCTTAAAGAATGTTGAGCCTTGTCTGCGCTGCCTGCCAAAAAGTTCAAAAGTTGTTCATTTTTCGGAGCACAGCTCGCTGAATGGAGGCAGCTGAGCGAGCATAAAGGAGTCGCTCGCCAGCCGGCCACCTCCGCAGCTGCACAAATTTCGCAATTGCACGCTTCCGCCCACGCCTGGGCCAAGTCCAAGTAGCTGCCGCTCCGGCTCTCGCCTTGCGCTAGTTTTTTGCCGGAAATACAAAAGCATAAACTTTCCGGCCAGCCAGCAAACCGCAACGACAACGTCCCAAAAATAAAGTAGAAAATCACAAAAATATGGCGGAAGTTTAATGGACAGAAACTTGCTAGCTGATCCCGCCAACACAAAAAAAAAAAGAAAGAGCCAAAGAAAAGGCAGCGAGAGGAAATACGCCAAGTAAATTAGTCGAGAGCCCCTTTGAAAAGAGCAATTGCAATATTTCGAATGGAAGCGGAATATTATTCAACTTCACTGATTTCCTGCAGCAAGAAATATTAATTACAACTTTGGCCCAGCAGCGGGCGCCTGCCAGTCCAGGCCAGAGACAAAGTGAGCTTTCTGTTTATTTTAAATCACAAGAAAGAATTCTTGTTTGGCCAAGTTTTGCGGCTGGTTCTCTGGCCAAAAGCGCAATTCACGTTTACGGCAATGAAGGTCAGCGCAAAAGCAGCACAAATGGACTAAAGCTTTATTGTAGTTGTATAAATTATAATAATAATAAAATGAAACAACTGGGCACTAGTGGAATGAAGGAGGCATTGGGCAGCTGATGAGACGAAAGGACGAGGGCAAAGTACAACTCGAAGGCAAAGGAGATTTCTTGCAATTGAACGAGGATTTAGGTGGGTTGAAGGAGATGGCTTAAAAGGTTCAAAGATGAATATATACGAGTGTATATGAATATATATATATATATTTGAATATTATATGGATGTGAGAAGAAGAGGAGATATAATGTTGTATGAGAAGATATTGAAATATCTTAGGAGATAGGAGATATGTTGCAGATGTTTGAAGTATAGAAACGACGGGGAGGAGGAGGGTGAGGAGGAAGAACAGGAGGAGCAAAAGTATGGAAGATGGAACAAGAGGAGGAGTATTAGGAGGCGAAGGAGGATTAGGGAGAGGTGGCTTTGGAGGAGAAGGTGGAGGTGGAGGAGAAGGTGGAGGAAGAAGGAGGATAGAGCTGGGTGGAGGAGGCGAAACCAGAGTTCAAGAAGACATAAGAAGAAATATGCAGATATACCAGATATAGGGAATATGTATATGAATATGAATATGAATTTGAATATGAATATGAATATGAATATGAATATGAATATGAATATGAATATGAATATGAATGTGAATGTGAATATGAATATCAATATGAATATGAATATGAATATGAATATGAGTATGAATATGAATGTGAATGTGAATGTGAATATGAATATGAATATGAATATGAATATGAATATGAATATGAATATGAATATGAATATGAGTATGAATATGAATATGAATATGAATATGAATATGAATGTGAATATGAATGTGAATATAAATGTGAATGTGAATATGAATATGAATATGAATATGAATATGAAATTTGAAGATAGATAAGCCACAGAGCAGATAAGATGAAATTTGTAGATTAAAGAGGGATAGGAAATGTGCATATAACTCTGGATATAATATAGAATATAGATAGAATATATAGACGAAATAGGCATATAGGGAATCTATTTAATAATATAGAATCCACTTGTGGTATAAGAGGAAATATGCAGATAAAGACTGGCCTAGGTTAGAAAGTCTTGATATCTGGGCTATAGGATACGCAAGACTAAACTTATAGGCAATAAAGATATAGGCAACATAAGAGATATGAGCTTGTAGCATAAGAGGTAGAAGGAGGAGCGGAAGAACTCACAGAAAATGTCAGTCTGAGGTGCAGAAAACACAATATGAAGCCCGAAGGCTACAGATATGTAAGCAGTATAAGAGAATACAGGCAAATATAAGGCTTTAAAGCAAGATGCAGATATGAAATCTATCTCAAATATTGGTAAATACCCAGTTGACAAAGAAAAGCAAATTCAAAATTCAAATTCTTCAACTGGAATGCCTCAATATTTCCCAACATCTGTTATAATATTTTCAAGTACCCGAAATACTAGTTGAAGAGAAGAGGAAGCAGAAAAAAATAAACGAAACTTTAAAAGCCAACAAGAAAGAAAAGCTGGCAAAGAAAATACTAAACAAATACCAGATTTGATGCGTAAACAATCTGTAAGCGGCTTTAAGCGACAAAGTTGCACAAAGAGTCAGCTCCAACGAGCACTCGCACCGAGAGTTCTTTGCTTGCTTGTCTGTTTGTTTGCTTCGTTGTTGTTGTTGTTGTTGTTGCTGCTGTTGAGCAAATGACAAAAGTTGCTGGCTTTGTTTTTCGTACGGTTGACGTGCAATTCAAATGCGTTAACAGCTCAGCGAAGTGACCTACATAGGCCAGGCAACGGCAGCTAGGAATATGCCAAAGAGTTCTGCAGAAATGTTGGCTGGAACATGTGCTCATCATGTTAAAGCCCTAAACAAAGTTAGTTTAGCCTTGGCGGCAGCTAAAGCCATTAGAGAAACTAAGTGAAGCGTGGCTGCAAATTGCATTAGCTGCGCTTAACAATTCAATAAGCGCAATGACAGCGCTGATGTGGCACGTGCCGCAGACGCCAGCTGCCAACTGCCAACTGCCAGCTTGCGACTTGTCGTCCGCCAACTTTTGCTGCACAACAAGCGAATCAATCGCCACGCAAACTTGCGACAAATTTTATTAATTTATTTTGGCAACATAGGCAGCAAACTTCTCAAGCCGCCGGCCAACTCGACTCTAAGCCCAGTTAGCAAACAAGCCCGCTGAGCTTATGTCGTCCTGCATTAATTTCAGCTGCAGGCTGCAGGTAGACAGCAGTTGCTGAAAACTCTCTATCTCAGCTCAGCCACATAAACAGCAACAGCAACAGCAACAGCAACAACAACTGCGAAACAATACTAAAACACAACAGCTTAAGAGATTTGCCCGAAGAAGCAAATGCAAATTTTGTTTGCGTTGTTAAAAAGTTGTTTTTTTTTTCTCTGGTTCCTTTGCTAAAGTGAAATTTTGTTTGCAAATATTTCAGCTCAAGCAGTTGCATAAGACAAATGAAGCAGATTTCTTATGAGTTTTATTGTTGATAAACTTGAGTTGAGTTTGGTTAGGGCAGGGCTGGCAGGGTTTGGGTATAGCTCATGCAGAGCTGCAATATTGAGATGAGAGAGAGAGAGAGAGAGAGAGAAGGAGAGCAGAGAATTTTTTTACAATATTTTTAAAAATTATAAATTATAAAGAGCTTAGAATGCATATCTGGAGCAGAAGAGGCAATCTGCACGCATAAGCCTGCCATTAAGTCCATTCTTAATTTTAGGTTTCTCTCATTAAGTATCTGCATAATCTGAGCAGCATAAGCTGGAGTATGAGCTCGCATCAGCTGCGTCGATTTAGCATCTATCATAAAACTTAATTAACAGAGTTCTTAGTCTAGCCCAGCCTAAGCCTTTAATGGCAACAGCGCTCTTCCGCACAGGAAAAGTCTGAGGTCGCCGCTGTTGCAAAGGCTCCTGCTCTGTTTATGTTAACTAGCAACAAAATAATTGACAGCTGCGTTCAGTTGTGGTATGATCAGTTAATTTATAAGACTAAGGAATGAAGGCACTCAAGGGCACAGGCTGGGCCATGCCCTGTGTGAACGCCCGCCTTCAGTTGATACTGCAGGGCTGAAGCACAACCTTTAACTTCATTTAGGCATAAAAAATATGCAAAAAATAATATAAAATTTCTTAAAAAATTATTAAAAGCATTTTTAGTATAGACTGAGCAATGATCGCCCTCATTCAGTTCATACTGCAAAGCTGAAGCGCAACCTTTAACTTCATTTAGGCATAAAAATATGCAAAAAAAAAATATAAAAATTCTTAGAATATTATTAAAAACATGTTTACTACAGACCGAGCAAGCTAGAGTATTATAAATCATATTTCAGCAGTTGCTAAAGATAATAAAATTTGCCATTTGCCATGATGATGAATCGTCTTGCCAATATGATGAATAATGGCAATAAATTCACAGCTTTATTCAAATCTATACGCCCTTATTGACAGAGCTTGAAAGGCGACTACTGTCGAAACAAATGTCCACATACTGAATAAAATATTCCTAATTGGAATTCAAGCTTGCAGCAAGACTTAGCCTGAGACCACACACACAACAATAGAGTAATATACTCCTAATCTCATACCATTTCGATTGTTATGACAATTAAGGAGAACCTTTATAAGCCAAAATAAATGAAATGAGTTTGAAAATGTTGAGTTAAGCCCTCCAAAAATCAATGCCCGCCACAAAGCGTCTTATATTCGCAAATGAGGCTCATCAAATGGCTTTTAGCAATATGTTTGGCAGCAACTTTTAACTAGCAGTTGCCATATCGACTAAGATGAAATCGCATTGCTCAAGATGTGGTCGGGCCTCGCCACGCCCCCAACTACAATGAGATGAATAAGCAGCGAAATAAAAGAAACGTAAAATAATATAATGGAATGCTTTCTCAGAGTGAAGCGGGCGAAATTGTCGCCATTCGTCAAACACTTGAGAGCAGTTCAGGCAGGCAGCCGAATAACTAACCACAAGTGCAAAGCACACACAGAGAGACAGGCAGAGAGAGACAGTGGAATGTTGTTTAACACACACACACACACACACACACACAGGCAGTGACTGTAACTGTCCCGTTTTGTTGTCACTCAGTGTCTGTTGCGCGTGTCCTGCTGTCGATTTGGATTTTTGTTTTATTTGCCAAAAGGTCCTTATGCAACGTGTCGAGTCGTCATGTCCTCGTTGCCGTCGCCTGCTCGTGTTGCCTGCTCGCCATTTGGAGTATTTATCGTGCTTTTATTTTGTCAGGCCATATGAAAATAAATTCAAATGATTTATTTACGAGCATTTGATTTATTTGATTTTCAGCTTTTACTTTTTTTTCTGTTTCTCTCCTCCTCTTTCAGCCACGCCTCTTTTCATTTGTCTCTGTGTGCGCGTGAATCGTGTTCAATATGCCTCGAAACTTATTTGATTTGCGCTGAGTCCCGCTCTCATTTTTAGTTTTTCGCAACGCCCAACAAAAGTCGAGCTGTTGCCGTTGCCATATTTTATTTTGTTGCCTCGTCTAGTTTGCTGCATTTTTAAAATGCATTGAATGACAGCTGCCAGGCATTGAAACAAATAAGAAAACAGTGAAAAAGAGGGCTCAGAGCGACAGTATTTTCACTTTATTTCGCGCAGCTAAAATAATTTAAAAACATTTAAAACACACAAATAACAAATGCCCCACGGACTCGAGTGCATAAATATTTTATTATATTAAGTTGATTAGAAAACAAGATAAAAGTATAAAAAAAAAAACTCACACACTGAGCAAACTTAACAACATTTTCCACAGCGCCTGGCAAATACATATTTTATAAGCAGACAAGAAAAAGAATTATAGCTGCGGAGCGAAATGTCCATCAGCTGCTGCCCACACACAGGAGTCTAGTCGAGGCTTAGCAAAAAAACAAAAGAAAACATAAACGAAATTTGAAAAATATTTAAAGAGCAGTCAATGTGGGTTAGTAGAAGATAAAAGAGATGAGAGAGCAACAGCCTGCTTCTTTACTTAAATCGAAATTTGTGGAGCTGGCTGCGAGTGGGAGTTTCGGTCATAGATTAAAGCATTGCTGAAGTGAAATTGGTGGTTTCTTCTTATCATAATGCAATTAGAATAGGCTTGGATATTCTGAAGATGTTTCTGAGTACTGGTTTTTCTACCAGAGCACACCTTGAATAGGTTGCGGCAGCTCTGACATAAGCTCACTTGAATCTATGCGGGTGACCAACATAGACTGATACTATTTCAAACAGCTATATCTCAAAATCTATACAAGATATTTATAAAAATGAACTGATAAAGTATTAAGTAAGCTTTGCCATTTATTTATTAATAATCTTGCATTTATAGAACATATGAACATAATTTGAAAACTACTGAAATTTAGGCTAATCTTTTGCGCTAACTACTAGTTAGTCAGCTCAGGCTGCAGCGGTCGTAGAATTTCAGAGTCATTGAGGCTTTGCTCTGGCGGTAAGCTGAAGTGCTCTTCGTTTTATTAGAGCTCTAAGCGTAGAGTAAGAGCTCAGACTGCGAAGCCTGCATTATTGAGTCGAGTCTATTGAAATTGGAGCAAGCAAGTGACTCAATTGCCAGCGAAGCAGGGCTTCCTCTGCTAATGTGATACTTGGAGCATGGAATAACATCTAAATGATATGACATTCTATGCCTAAAACACACCTCGAGAGATAGGACTCTCAGCCAAACAACTTGCCTAGCTGAGTAGGTATTGCCGCCCACAGATTTGCTAGCTTCTGTATTAGAAGTAGGAGAAGAATCAGAGAAGGCCCTATCCTCAACACTGGGATTGCTAAGAATCTTCAATCTAAAATCTTCAAAATTAAAATCCACTTGAAATTAAATTCTTATCTTCTAGACCTTAAATAAGAAAATTTAATTAAGTCCTGTTTAGCCTATGTTAACTAAAACAAAGCAGAACAAAAATCAGCAAATATTTTCTAAAAAATAACAACTACCCCGCAGCTCTCCTCTAGTTAGCCAGCTCCTCAGCATATATCAAACACAATTTCAGATATTAAAAAACTCATCAAAGTTAAAGTTGTCTCAGCTCTCAGCAAGCTTATGTACATATGGACATAAATTGCGAATGGCTCCCCGCAGGTCTAGACATGAAATAAAATTGACAACCTCAAGGCATTTCCAACTGAGTGTGGATAGCAAAATTCAGCACAAACTGGCGAAAAGCATCAATTTTGCCCAGCCATTATTATTGGCTTTATTTAGTTGTTTGTTGATGCAGCGCCGACGTCTGCTACGACTGACACACCTAAACTGAAATCAAATAAATTATGGCAAACTTTTGTTGGGAATTGCGCAAACAGAAATCAAAGAAAAGGGCAGAGACAGAGAGAGGGGGAGAGCTAAACTTTATTTTGGTATTATTTATCTAATGACCATGTGCCAGTGGGCATAAAAGTATATATCTCGCCTGGCACACGCCCAGACAGCAGCTCAGTCAGGCCTAAGCTTCAAGTGTTTATGATATTTTGATTTCATTTTATTTCGCCAACGAGCAGAGAGCCAAGTGTGAAAAGGGCAAAAGTTTTGACGCTCGCATGCATTGATAATAATGGGGGCACGAAAACGTTGTCTACCACGAGTATATAATATATTTCTGGTACGAGCTGGCGTTTTTTGTCACACACTAGTTCAGGCGGGCCCCCCCAATGTCGTGGCCTTAACATGGCCCCATTTAGCTTAGGCTGGCGTAATAACAACGCCTCGACTGTCATTTTTGGCGAAAAAGTTTTCTCTTATTAAGATTAAAAATGAGCGAAACGCAGCTTGGCCTCTGCAGGCACTCTTGGCGGCCTGCTGATAAGCACACGCACACACATACAGTGACACACGACAGTCGTATTCAAGTGGGTGTCACGCATAAATTTCATAAATATAAGCGTCATTATTTCTGTTCGCCATTTTGCGGCCAGCATCGCGACTTAGCGCCACAGTCACTCTTCCCGACTCTCAGGCTCAGCGCGCCAGTAGTGCGAGGCTTTTGTCACGTGCCAAACTTTTGCCATCACAAGACACACTCACACTCACTCACACACACACACACACACACACACACATACCAAGTGCCACGCTCAATCTCATCTAAATGGCGCAATTGTGTTTCGCACACATGAAATTACGCTTTGAGCGCTGGCTGCGTGCCAATAAGACGAGACACAACAACCCTCATAGATAGCAGATAGAAAACATAGCCCAGCATAGTTTTTTATATAACAAATGCACATATATCAATGGAAATTTATAAATAGTGTAAGGCTTTGTAGAATTGCTTTGCCTGAAATTGATAATGGGGAGGAGTTGACTAATATTGTTGATAAATATTTTTTAGAAAAGGAGTAGAGAGTTCTGCTGCCAGAGAGTATGGCTAGAGGGAATGGCAGAGTATGGCCAGAGAGTATGGCAGAGTATGACCAGAGAGTGTGACAGTGTATGGCCAGAGAGTATGGCATATTATGGCCAGAGGGTATTGCCAGAGAGTATGACAGAGTATGGCTAGAGAGTATGGCAGAGTATGACCAGAGAGTGTGACAGAGTATGGCCAGAGAGTGTGACAGAGTATGGCCACAGAGTATGGTATATTATGGCCAGAGAGTATGATCAGAGAGTATGGCAGAGTATGGCCAGAGAGTATAGCAGAGAATGGCAGAGTATGGCCAGAGATTATGGCCAGAGAGTGTGGCCAGAGAGTATGGCTAGAGAGTATGGCTAGAGAGTATGGCCAGAGAGTATGACAGAGTATGACAGAGTATGCCCAGAGAGTATGGCATATTATGGCCAGAGGGTATGATCATAGAGTATGACAGAGTATGGTCAGAGAGTATGGCCAGAGAGTATGGCTAGAGAGTATAAGAGAGTATGGTCAGAGAGTATGGCGGAGTATTGTAGAGTATGGCCAGAGAGTATGACAGAGTATGGCCAGAGAGTATTGCAGAGTATGACCAGAGAGTGTGACAGAGTATGGCCAGAGAGTGTGACAGAGTATGGCCACAGAGTATGGTATATTATGGCCAGAGAGTATAGCAGAGTATGGTCAGAGAGTATGGCCAGAGAGTATGGCTAGAGAGTGTGGGCAGAGAGTATGGCCAGAGAGTATAAGAGAGTATGGTCAGAGAGTATGGCGGAGTATTGTAGAGTATGGCCAGAGAGTATGACAGAGTATTGCCAGAGAGTATTGCAGAGTATAGCGAGAGAGTATGGCAGAGTATGACAGAGTATGACCAGAGAGTATGGCAGAGTATGACAGAGCATGACAGAGTATGGCCAGAGAGTATGGCATATTATGGCCAGAGGGTATGACCATAGAGTATGGCCAGAGAGTATGGCATATTATAGCCAGAGGGTATTTCCATAGAGTATGACAGAGTATGGCAGCAGTACTCTCTACTCCTCAGTCTCAGTCTGCTACCCTGTCTTCTATGCAGTCTTATGCGTATAAGCTAACAAGGTGGCTGCATATGAAGAAGGCTGGGTAAAGTAGTAATCGCAGCATTTTGAAGACCAACTGGTATAAGAGACTTAACAACTATGGTTAAGTCTTATATGCTGTCTGATATATATATATATATGCTGTTGTCTTCAATACATCTTTGAATTTCAATTTTATCTGGTATCTAAGGTAACTTCTTTGTTATAAGAGATTCCGTTTGGTTCAGTCTTATACGCTGTCTTATACACTATCTGTATATGCTGTCGTCTTCTATACATGTTTCAATTTAAATTTCAAATCTTTATCTGGTACCTAAGGT